>JARBWK010000004.1:119651858-120280608 GCA_030556195.1 Anolis apletophallus | reverse complement strand
GGACTCTCCAAGGGAATTCTCGCCGTAGCAGAAGGCAGGAACAGCTGTAGCAACTCTCTGCAGGTCCTGAAGAATCCCTGCTGGGGCAAGGAAGCAGGGAGCAGTGCTTACTGTAGCAAGAGTCCAGAAACCCTGAAAGCATCCCTGCAGAGGCAGGAAGGCAGGAGCAGTGTTTCCATAGCTTCGAGTCCACGAACCTCGAGGGATTACTGGCTGGGACACGGGAGCAGGTACGAGGTTTTGGTAACAGCGAGTCCAACCACAGAGATGACCTCAGGCTTCCCTCCCAACGGTGACCTGGAGTGCAGGCTAGGCACGGCCAAGCCGTCGATGACGCAGGGTCCTGGCACAGTGGAGCAGAGACGAACCGGCTCGGAGATGGCTGGCTGGCTTTCCTTGGGAGGGAAGGCCCCAACGGCCGTTCCCTTAGTCCATCTTGAATGCGATGTTGGTAAGAGACAAAGACTGAAGGGTGCACTGAGCAATTATAGCATTCTGAGAGTGCGTCGGACGTCAAAACCCGTGATGGATGTTTCTTAGCATGTTGACATGATCTCAGGCCTCTTGGAATGCGGGTCTCATTACTGGGGCCCACCTGACTCAAGGGAGGCATTCTCTCAGTCGCTTTCACTATCAGCCGCCGGAGCAACCCGGCCTTGGAGGCCCTGTTATGATTTTCTTTCCTTAGGTTCACACAGGCCAAGCCCGAAAGGCTTGCACACAGTTCATGAGCAGGGCAAGCTGTTGCAGGATGTAAGTTTCGATTTCCTAGGCTGGAATGTCGCGCAGGCCCAGATGCTGTCTGAGGCTGCCACTGCTTAGGCCAAAACGCTGCCTGAAGCTGCTGGAGTGTAACACTGGGTCTCAGCGACGAACTGGAACAAGGCAACACTGCAACAAGTCAGCCCGAAGCAGGCTGGCTGGCAAGGCTTGATGGAAGGCCCGATTGGCCTAACCCGCAAGATCTTCTCCCAAACGCATTGTTGGTACAAGACATCAGCTTAGGGGTCTCCAGGGCAATTATAGTATTCCTAAATTGCGTCGCACGTCAAAAGCTAAGATTGATGATCCCTTGAATGTTTTGTGAACTCAGTCCTCTTGGAATGCGGTGCTCGTTAGCTAGTGCCATCTGGGCCGGGGAGTTAGGCTTTCTACTCCCACGGCCCGCTTCCATTATCAAGGAGGTGAGATGGTACGGCCTTGAGAAGCCTATGTTATGCTGGCATCCCTAGTCTTCTCACAGGAAAGGCACGGGAGGCCCAAGCAGGGTTTAAGAGCAAAGCAAGCTGGTTTGGAAATGATACTCTGGTTACCTTGGCTGGAACTTTGCCCAAGCGAAAGTGACGCCTGAGGCCCTTGAGGTGTGACACTGCATCTTCTCTTTACTCTCCAAAGCTATCAGTTTTACATCCTCTTTCTACTCAACTGCCATTTTGTATTAGGCCTTATAACAGCATTTACTGGAGTTGCTCCCTTACTCACTGTTTTTCATCACTTTTAAGAGGGAAATATACTAGCAATATATTTTTATCAATAGAAAAATGGTTGAAAAGAAGTGAAATTGAGTTTTGGGAAGCTCCACAACAAGGAATCTTTGGAACAGGTGAGAACCTTCAAAGTTTGGGATTTGTTCAAAATGAAACATGCTCAGATTTCTTTTTTTAGCCATTTTCTGAACAGATAATAGTTTCCTTCATTGAAATCAGGGCTTCTGGGCACAAATATAGCATTTCTGAACAATTTGCTGATGGGTAAACAGCCAGATTTGTGCAGAAACCTCTTTTTCCTATGCCTATGCAAAAATATAATGTGCTCCCCTATTTCCTTTTATTTATTTAAGCAAAGAAGAAGTCCTGAAGTGTTAACAGTCCTCAAACTTTGGTTTTTGGTGGCTGTTTTGCAGCAAGGAGAAAAATGGTAAAATTATTTGTTCTTGCCTGAGAGAATGGAATTTATGAAGATTTACCTAGTATTAACCTTGGCATGTTGTCTCAGGTGACCTACTATTTTATAAATACTATATTGGTTGCTTGTGGGGTGTGGAAGAATATTAAACTGCAGTGAATTAGAAATGCCAAGCTTTTGTTCTGTTTGTTTTGCAGATAATTATTTCTAGAATATGACTTGTATATGCTTGGCTTTGCCTAGTAACAGATAATCTTCCCTTCACATGGCGTTTTCCATATAGGTAGGCCCTAAAGCAAACAAACCATGAGTCTGTATAATAAAGAAAACACCACTGTCAAGTATTATAGCCTTTATTTCTCTCTGAAGTGACATTATGTAGTTTTGCATTTTAAAAAATTCTTTCAAAAAGATTGCAAAACAAGTAAGCACTGGGTGTGCCTGTTTTAGTTGCTTTTTAATTTAGAAAAATTCCTCAAGAATATCATATTTGTGTCTTCATATTTCTACATATTAAGCATGCTTTCTACAACAGCATCACTAATGATCAAGACATCATATTTTACGAGAGAATGATATAGAAGCAAAAACGCTCATTGGAATATTGGAGAGTTCTGAAGGACCATGAACTAGTATAGCTATTTCTTCCTTTTGTTGTTAATGACGAGGGAGCACATCATAACTTTTCATCACTATTATCCTTCTATGCAGTAAAAAAAATGGATTCTGCTTCTACAGGATTTTCTTTCCTGCTATTTTCACCTCTCATTACTATACAAGATTAGGTTAAGGATACTAAGTCTCTTTGGTTCTTGTTCTTGAATATCTTGCAGATACAAGATTTGTCTGCTCTGAATCAAGAACTTCTTCACATTGGGTGTTTTAGCCCCATTTTCCACTTCTAATTGCAACTTAGGGCCTGCTGTGCGCCATCACAAAATGCATGACAGACCCCACCTACATTCCACTCAAAGTGGAGAGGAGGTGCCAAAAGGTGCTTCTCCACCACTATTGGGAGGAAATTGTCTTTCCTTCCCTTTCCCCATCAGATGGGGAAAAGGGTGGCAGGGAAATGTGTGGTGCCACCCTTTATCCCATCTGATGGGGACAAAGACAGGGTGCCAATTCACCCGGTCCTGTCACCACTGTATGATGGGTGAATGGTGCACGGGGCACCACAAGCCATCCCATGTGTCTTCCCTTTTTGCCATAAAGTTATGTGAATTTCTCAGCAAATTTTGCTTTCCCCCTCCTTTTCCAGCCTTTTCTAATGGTGAGAGGCCTTGAATTTGAGTCTGGATAACATGATTGTTTTAATACTACTGTTGGTTTTTTTGTATTTATGTAGTTATGTACATGTACAGCATCGAATTGCTGCCTTTTGTGAGCCACTCTGAGTCCCCCTACCTGGGGTGAGAAGGGTGGGATATAAATGTAGTAAAGAAATAATTAGTTAATTTACAGAGGAAAGGAAAGGCATAAAATGCATAAAATAAAACATTTAATTTTCTAGTCTTCAGATAAGATGGAGAGGGAACCAAAAAGGAACCTTTTCCCAAGGACCCTTCCAGACAGTCTCAAAATCTGGACAAATAAGTGGGTTTAAAAATTGTGGTACCTTAAGACGAGTCCAGACACGGAGCTAACAGTCCCGCTAAACTCTCTTGCCTGGCTTCTTGACAGGTTCGGTTGTAGTGTACTTTAGAAATCCACAAAATGGATGGGTTCATCCTCCAGAAATTTTCTTTTAATTTTTTATTAATGCTCTGGGATGCACTGGACCTCATAAGTGCTGATGCAGATATATGAATGTGAACACAAGCAGAATTTTTGTTATCATCTCTCTTTACTCTCCTACTGTTTACTTTTCTCATCTTGAACCCCGTTTCCCTTTGGGGAACTTGCCTGTCATGCCGGTACTTGCTTGTAAATGCAAGCTTTGCTTAACTTCATAAACATGAAAACAAATAAAATGGTTGAAGGGAGTAATCATGGGAATTGCTTTCTAATGGTTCTTCCATTTAGCCACTTGTGTGCCCATGGCTCCATTTATTTACAGCTCTCATTAGCTGTTTCAGGATTTTAAAATGTGCACATGTGCTGGAGCAGTTCCCACCAGCATATAGGAATAAAACTATGTGTTTTCCTTGACTGCAGGGTCATATAATGCTACAAATATTGACATTTTTCAATTGAAATAGGATTTTAAATGCAACTTCTTAACACATGTTTTCAGCTGTTAATGTAGTCCAGTGCTTATTTTCAGCAAATGTCATCTAGGCACCACTTTTTTACTCCAGTTTCTTCCACATTTTCGGGCTTGTGTAGAACGCCCCCCAGTTCCATTACTTCCTCATATACATTTGGTGAGAGCTTTCTTGGTGGCTGCTCCCAAACTTGGAACCCCCAATTAGGTTTGGATGACTCTATAGCAAGAGCCATTTTTTAAAATCCTGTCATGCTTTTTGGAACTGACTGTCCTGAGCTTTTAATGTTATGCTGTTTTGTTGGCTTAATATTGTGACTTTTAAGGGTTCTTTCATTATTTTAACTATAAAGATTATTTTAAAACACCTTTTATATACATATTTTCCGTTTTTTTGTATGTTTTCAATTTATATTGGGTTCAATAGATTATAAATAATTCTGAGTCCCAATATTGTGAGAAAAGGAGGGAGGAAAAGGTAGAGGTGGAGAAGCAATAGCTGTTGGCACCACTGAGACCTGTCGCTAATTGGGAATGTGGAGGAAATATGTCCCCAATCTCCACTGCTACCCCATATAGTAAAAGCAGATGTTCTCTTTACTCATCTCTGCTTATGTTAAGATTTGTTTTCCTGACAGTATACCTATGGAGCATAACTCTACCCTGGGATTTCAGGCAGTGCCCTGAGACCTGCTAACCCTGATAGGTCATATTTTCACTCCTTACTCAGTTCTGTTTTCTTTTTTATACACCTGTAAGTTCTGTTTTGGAGATAAATGCTCTTCTATTTAATAAGCTGTCATTAAAACAACCTTTCAGACATTCTGGTGTATCAATAGTTATGTTATGCAATCCTTATTATGCTTCATAATTCTCAAGAAAAATGCACTTTAAAAGTCAGGGAACTTTTCAGCTCTCTCGAAGGAATCCAATTGTGATATAGGAGAATATATTTTCCTATCCAAACTGCATTGACATGTAATTCCTCTCTTTCTCTCTTAATCACTCTTCTTCTCTCACATGCATCACAAACAAACAAGATTTTTTGTATGCCATAGCCCGAACACCATGAACCAGTATGTTATAATAATTTGTATTATGCAGAAATAATAAATCTACATTGTAGAATTAATGAAAATTGGCATCAGTGGTCTCCCCTGACTCAATAGGAGTTATAATTTTACAAAATCTTTGGCCTTCTTTGCCAAAGACTGCTGGTGCCTCAGCAACTTACAAATTCCAGGATTTCATAGCATTGAACCATAGCAGTTAAAGTGGTGACAAACTGCATTAATAGATGCAGCCTAAGCCTCTGGGACACAAGGATGTCTAATTCTTGCTCAGCCATGGGATACCAGTAGACCTTGGACAGGTTGCACTCTTTTTCCATATAGGAAAGTAAAGGCAAATTTCCTCTGAATCAATATTGTCAAGAAAACTCTGTGAAAAGGTCACTGTAGTGTTGCTGTAAGTCAGAAATGGCTTGGAGGCACAAAACAACCAACAACGGCAGCCCGAACATGATGATATTTGTATGCTCATAAAACAAGGCTAAGATGGCATAGTAACAAAGGGCAAAGTATGAGGTTTTGAAGTAAGATTGGCCGAGGTGCCTCATCCATATTGTAATTGTGACTTTGAATTTAAAGATTCATCCTAAAAAGTGCTCCTTGGGAGATAGAAAATATAAATATTCCTGTTCCAGCCCTGTGTTATGTATCATTACTCAGAGGTAAATTCCTCTGTTGTCAATGGGATTTATTGCCAGTTGCATATACACAACATTTTAGTCCTACTTGCAATGGAATAGTTATTTTAAGAATGTAATAAATTGCAACCATGCTTCCCCCCTCACCAATATATGTCTACTTCTAACCAAACTATAAGATGGTTTAGGAAGAAAAATGCTTACTCTTAGCTTTGAAAATTGTGTCAGTTAATAATCAATGTTTTGTCAGTGGAATGACAGTGAAACAGAGAAGGGAATGAAAGAGATAGGAATAACAAAGAAAGAATGCTAATCCAATCAGCTTCCCCTTTGCTCATCCACTTACACACCAAAAAACTTGGGGCATTTCTGCTGTTCTGGGGACCCTAGCAGTGGGGATAGGTAAAGTATGACATCAATCTACTGTTGATTCACATGTTGCTGAGTACTTCTCGGTGCCATTTTAACAATTATTTGCCAAGTGAGAGTAGTGTTTCCTACCCCCCACACTAGAATTTATGCAGTGGTTCCCAAACTTTTTTGGGCTATGGCCCCCTTTCCAGAAATAAATTTACTCAAAAAAATGGGTGTCAAAGCATACATTGAAATAATATATTCTTCCCTCACTACTTGCCAGTGTCAACCGATTACAGGTACCAACCCTAACAATCATCAAAATCCCCTAGATGCACTATTTTTTCACAGTATGGGAAGTGAAAAAAAGGTAAAGAGGAGAAAATTCATACACAGCCTGAAAGCAAGCTGAGTTATGAAGCAAAAATGCACAGAAAGTAAGTGAAGATTTAGTCAGATCTTAAATAGTCTCTGGCTTTGCCCCTAATACATTCAGTGTTCTGGCACACAGTATCACATACGACAATCTCTGGCCTCTGTCCTATAGACCATTAAATGGGTTCCTTCCCCTCCAGTGCCATTCACTGTGTGAGTCCTGATATGTAGAAGTCAAGAAAACATCGTCATGCAGCTACCAGGAGTATGATTTAGTTTAGTAGTTTGAAAAAGAATACTGTTGCTTTGGCGACAATATCCCCATAAATCCATCTTGAATTTGTTTTGTTTTGTTTTAAAAAACCAAACCACTTGTATCTGCTCCAGATATACATGTGTTGGTAGGAAAGTGAAACAGAGTTGAAGCTATAGATCAAAATGTAGAAGAAAAAAAAGTAACTCTTTGTTTTGCTGTTCACGTATCTTCAGTAAGTAAAGGATTGTGGTGGCAACTGCAGTTTACCTTGCCTGTTGAAAACAGACATGTGTCTATAACAGGATAAGATAGAATATGTAGAATTCTTTTGTTTCTCAGTTCAGGTTTTGTTGCATTGTTTTTACTCAAACTGATGTAATTGGAACCCAAAATTTTTGTTTTTCCATCCTTCCTTCACCATCTACCCAATGCGTATATTGCTAAAAAGCTTGCAGATACATTGGGGACAAGAAATAAAGAGAAAGGAATAAAAAGACTTTGTTAAAAGGAGCTTTTTAGGGCAAATTTATACTAATAAAGTTTGAAAGCAGCTTGAGCATGTGGTGTTCAAAAATGCACAACCTGAATGTAAGTTGTATCACACTTTAAGGCTTTAAACAAATAAACAAAACCAGGAGGATACAGTGACATAGACCCTGTAAGGTATTCTAATGTAAACCACATCACACAGTGAAAGCTACTCCATAGAATATAGATAGCTGTGTGGTCACCGAAATCTCTCTTCTGATCTGAACATGTGCATTTCACAAAGAGGAGTTTGTAAAAACAAACAAACATACACTCGCTGTGGTTTTCAAACCATGGGCATTGCACTATCCAGCCAAATAATTGGTTCCAGTGCTCGCAATGTAATCATCCACATAGTGAAACTGCTTTATTCTATGCTTGTTTCACCCCAAATTAAATGGTCAGTGTAGATGTGCTCTGCTTCAGAGACATTGTTAACTGAGCTATGCATGTGAACTTGCCTTGAGAGACAATGTCTTAATGCAGGGCATTTATTTAACTTAGGGTCCTTCCACACTGTTCTTTATCCCAGGATCTGATCCCAGATTATCTGATTTAAACTAGAATATATGAGTCCCCACTGCCAGATAACCTGAATGAACAGATAATCTGGCATCACATCCTGGGATAAAGAGGCAGGGTGGAAGGACAGTGTATCAGTTCCCAAGGAAGAACACTAACACTTGCATACTAGTTAGTGGAAACAAGACACCATTTTCATCAAATGCTACCTGTTTGTATGCACAAACTCTTCCTTCTCCAGGGATCCTAGCTAATCAGGTCTCATTTTTCCAGTTGGCCTCAATTTTATTTTGTAGTTTCGTTGTTAGGCTTTTCTACACATGGGAAATGCAAAATAGCTTTTATAAAAGATTCTTGCATGAACCTCTATGTATCCCAAGGTAGCTCTTCTGCATTCCTTATCTTTACTAGTAACAGCTACGCCGGATCCCAGCTCTGTTCCTATTGGATGTAGGCCAAGGCTCTTTCAATTAGCACTAGCATATCTGATGTTTTTGTATGTACTTTACAACATCTGTGTATGAAATACTAATGATAGATGCTAAGTGTTTTAGGATACCTTACACCTGTCTCCATACAGTATTTGTATCTTCTTTGGTCCAGTGGATATTTTTAAAACAAAACAAAATGGTTATAATAGGAATGTATTTGCTGTATTTGAGGAAATTATATAAGAATGTCCCTTTCTTCCTCACAATTATATCTGTATTTAATTTCCTATTTAAATACTGATTGAAAAATGGGCTTAAGCATAACTGGATTGTAGAGACTTTCCTTACCTGTGTTTTTACATGTTAAAATAACACACAATATGTGAAAATGCAGGTTGATGCCACCTTAAGTGTCATGATGTTATATTATAAGTAATTCTTTCTTCAAGAGTTCTAGCAAAGTAGTGCATGTGGTTTCTACAAGATAGTATTGAGCATACTTCACCAAAATACAAATGCCAAGAATCTATAGGATGAAATTGTTGGAGTTAAAGAAGTATTGATGTATTAATTTGTATAGTATGGATACATCTGTCAGGATGTCTATATCAGCTTGGAACTAACTACTCTGTCATCGTCATCCCCCACCCCCCATGACATGATGTGAAGAGGGGGAGGTTGGGAGGATATATAGGAGCACACTATAGATAAGGCCATCTGGCCTTATGAGAAAACGAAATTGTAGAATAGTAACTGTGGGAAATGGAATGTAGCCAGTAAGGGGGGGGGGAGGGAATGATATACATGGGGTGGGGGTGGGGGGGAACCTTTAGAACTGTCTTTCCTATGTCTGGGATAAGACGGAATAAAGCTGTATCCAAATGTTTTCTTTTGTGAGTGTGCTTCTGTTCTAAGAGCTTCCAGTTTCTGACAAAACCACCCCCACCAGCATCATGGTATTTTGAATCACTTGCCTTAGGTTGTGATAGATCTATATTATTTTCTCCTTTCCACCCCTCCTCATTAGTCATGATATCACAATACATGGTATGCAAACTTATTTATTTTAGAAAGTGAGAACTTGAGAACTTGACTTTTAGAAAGTGAGAATCTGCAACATACACAGGCTTACAGGAGGAAACAATTCCCTTTGTCAAATGATCACTGTCAGTGATAATCATTTCTCTGCACTCACTGGAACACCTGCCGAGTACAAATGTTTCAACAGCATGAATTATTACTCAGTTATAGGCAACTTTACTCAAAACCTTTCATGCTTTCATCAAAATCGTGCACATGGATCCAAAAGCATGCTTTCCTGCTGCGGAAACTTCTGTTTTGTCATGATATCAGTATTGGTACACTATTTTTCTTCAAATATTTTCCTGAAACCATCTTTTTCTACACTTTACTTCCAATGTTATAGTTTATCTTTGATTCTGAAAGATTTATTTGTATATCCATTCACAACTTTGATCTCTAAGCACCTTAAATGCTACAAATGCCATGTTTCAGTGTGAACGTGATCCAATAATCATATTCAACCATTTCCAGAGCACAAATACATTCATGTTGTGCTATGGCTTCTGAATTTTATCATCATGAATTTATATCTTTTACTGGATATTGGCATCAATCATTTTGTGAAATGCCAGTGACGGGTGGATATCTGAGGAGAGTTTACCATTACTGCTAGTATATATAACAAAACCAATGAAATCCACCATTTGGAAAGCAGCTTCTGATGGAGTTACTTGAAAGAAAAAAGCAAGCAGATTGTTAACTGTAGCGAGTTACAGGGAGCAGTCAACCCCCCTGTTTAAACAGCTCCACTGGCTGCCAATAAGTTTCCGGTTCCAATTCAAGGAGATCAGGCTGGCACCCTCCTTATCCACATTCCATAAGGAATTGAAGACGAATTGAAGTTGCGCTTTTGAGTAATGATTCCTGATAGATGGCTCATAACCATGAGTTGAACTCAGTTCCTATATTTGATTACTATATTTTTAAGCTAATGCTGTAATGATCCTGTTATAATTGACCTATTCTTATTCTACTATTCGTTCTATCCACCTTTTTGACCAACCTATCCTTTGTTTTGCATATTGATCCCCAACTCCCAAAAATGAGATTAGAGGTACCTATGATGTTGCTTACGATGCTTGCTTTTATTGTTTAAAATGATGTTGTTTTTATGCTGTTTCATATTTTGCTGTTTTGTTTTTAACTGTATGTTGCCTGTGCACGGCCCCATGTAAGCCACCCCGAGTCCCTTCAGGGAGATGGAGGTGGGGCAGAAAAATAAAGTTATTATTATTATTATTATTATTATTTTGAATAGCAGAATATCAAAATCAGCTGATTCACAAGCTTGCTTGCCACAAGCAAATACACCAGACTTCTGATGAGCCAGATTGCTTACAACTATGTAATATCTACATTATGCTTTTAAAAGGAAGGTGTATTATACTGGGCCAATAACGAAGCAACTGGAAAACATGGAAAACTTTGACGTCTTTCTCTGGCATCGGCCATTGGATTTACAAATATATTTTTGGCATCGGCCAGTAGATTTAGAATGTAGGTTGAACACTGGGTTGTTATATTGGCAACCTTCCACAGCTAGCACGGAACTTTTGTATTATAATTTGAACTACTTGTACCGGAAGCTTATCTCTTTGGAACTTTCACCTCTCGAACTCTGGAACTATTGTGTTGTCCTTATATTCCATCTGCCACATATGTATGATAAGCGGTCCGGACCTTCTATGTGCTTTTATTATATAAATATATTTGGCTAGCACTCTATTGTTAGACTTACACCGCGTTGTTTTCTAGTTGTTGTTCTAGCCCGCTCTGTTTCTCACACCAATAACGAAGCAAGTCAGAGGTAGTGCTGATCAATGCCTAGGTTGGACGAAATAAGATGTAAGGAAATCTAGTACATGTTAAAATTCCTTGGGGTAAAGCCACAAGATCTCAAAGTGTAATTGAATAGTTCATCCAAGTTTGTCCAAAGTCAAAAGCCAGAGATCATAGGCCAAGTCCAATATGATATACAAAAGGCACATAGTTGAAGAATGGGAAAGAGGTCCAGGCAGAGAAAGTTGACATTGCCCTGACAAATTGCTTTGATATGGTTATACTATGCTTCCTGAAGGCCAATGAACCAGTTTCTGCAGACAAATCTTGCTTAGAAGAAAACAAAACAAAACAGGTGTTAAGAATGATGTGATTCAAGCCTTGCAAAGGCATTTTCAAAAACTGGTGTGCTAGTATGATCCAGGGAACAGGGGTGCAAGACTACACAGCAACATGTACACCATTAGTCTGAGATTTCTCTTCTCTGCTGGCATCATGTCTTCATGTTCTCAACCTAACAAGTCATCCATTCCAAGTCCTCGTGATGGTGGATTTTTGTCATTATAACTTATTAACAGGATATCAGTCAACATCGTTTGTGTAACTAGTTGGCCTTGTGAAAGTAAAGAGATAAGACCAAACTTTTTCAATTTCTCCCAAATTACAAGTCTTCATTCTTGTCTCTGAATTCTTCAGTCTCTTTAAATAATTTCACATAGTACAACACAAAGGCAGGGTAAAGTAATAATTTCTGCCAATAGGTTTACCAGACCAAATTGGCTTATCAGTAGGGAGCCAATCAACTCTCTTTTTGTTTCCTTATTTATTTAGTGGTTCCCTTGATTAGTGCTTTGTGTAGAAGTGTATGGATTGATACAGCCACAGATTTAAATAGAAATACATGGCATTTGCTGTATAGAGGACTCTTGGAAATATTTTTTTCTAACAAATGTTGTTAGATTTGAATGAAACATGATGTGGTTTTACGAGGGGCCATACAATGTGCTTTAGAATACTGTGAAAAGGACAGTATTGTAAAAGAGTGGGAAAGTATTTCTTCATCACTTTCTTTTTTGTTAAAAGAAAAAGGGTGATATAAAGGGCTGCTTGCTTATTATGAATCCCCAAAGCTCAATTGGAATTCTTCTTTATTGCAAAAGAAGATCCAGACTCAAGGGCATAATAACACCTGTTTGCTCAGCGCACACACAGCCTACAAAAGTAAGTTGAGCATGAGATAATCTAGTGGTTGGTTAAAGTATACATGTGCACGAACACAGTACATATAATTTCGTTTAAGACAAACAGTGGCACATTTGTCACAGTGCACTCTGCAGTTCAGAATGGGGTTGGTGGAATATTTCATTATTAATAAGGATGGTGACAAAAAAAACCCTATGGTGTAGTTATATCTGAGATTAACAGGAAGAGATAGTAAGATTAACAGGAAGACATTGGTTATTATATGATTTTAATGGTGTTTGTATTGTATTGATTTTATATTGATTTTATAATGCTGTTTTAAATGTTTTAATTGTGTACTGTGGATTTTTATGCCATCAAATTGCTGCCAATTTGTAAGCTTCCTTGAGCCGTCTTTGGGCTTGAGAAAGGCCAGTTAGAAATATTGTAAATATTTTAAATAAATAAATAAATATATCTTAGCTGTTATGTTTTGTGTACAGAGATGGGTGGATGGGCAAACATGATATCCAAATGGACCCCAAAGTACTGACATAACGTATGTAAAATATGGACTATTTTAATTTACTTTGACAGCTATTCAGAAAAACCCACACCAACATCTGATTAGCTGAGAACCTGTCTAGGTAGTAGCTGTTTTCCAGTTGGCTGAGAACTCCATGGAGTAGATTTGTTGATTAGCTGCTGGCAGTAACAGGAAATTCAATACACCTTTGAGAGGGGGGGGGGAAGCTATGTGGTAATATGCAAAAGAGTCCATGATGGGCTTAATTGATTAGTTCTGGTGGGTACAATAGAATGAATCCAATATACACAGTGGATATTTGTAGTGATAACAATTTCCATAGGGGAGACTGGCTCATGGCATGGGTACCAGATCCTTTAATGTAGATAACCCCAATCTCATCAATGGTAGCAGGATATACTTTGACAGATATTCATTGATCAATTTTCCCTCCATCTACAGTTCAGTCATTTCCTACTCTCAATCTAAATTTATCTTGTTCTTAATCTACACCACAGGGTCCCTTTGCCATAAAAATTTTTCATCACCCCAATATTTATATTGAGAATTTTACACAAATTTTGTTGCTGATACTATTATGATTGTTGTTGTGTGCCTTTAAGTTACAAGTTTCTGGACAAATATACAAGAAAAAAGACTTTAAAAAATAATATTCCATTTAAACTAGAATTTTTCTTACTAGGTTTAACAGATAAGTATGTATGTTTAGATCGAAACGAGGATAAGATATTTACATATATCATTACTGCAGCTCGAATGACCTACAATAAGCTATGGAAACTGGAAGAAACTCCAAATATGGACCAATGGTGAGAAAAAATGTCAGATATCAAAGATATGGACAAATTAACCTTCTTTTTAAGACAAAGTAATGGGAGACCACTCAAACCCACCGACTGGGCTTCATTTGATGAATATAGATCACAAACAAATGTTAATTCAATTTAAACAAGAATTTTATTTCAGTAAAATAGATTAGAAAACATGTATAAGGATAGCAGTCAATGATTTAATATAAATCATATTATAAAGTGTTATTATGACTTAGATTAATTGCTAAGAAACAAATAATCAACATGAAACTACAATGCTATTGACTGGATGTACCAAAAATGGAAGTCAAATACTCATATGTTTTTGTTTTATTTTTTAACTTTTTCACTATATATATTTTTCTTTTCTTCTTTTCTTCCCTTTACTTTTGATCCCTTACCCTCTTCTTTCCTTCAACCCACCTCACTACTCCCCAAATCTCCGACATTCCTACCCTCTTTGTTCTCATTGTGGGTTCCTTATTTGGTCACTTTTATTTCTTTTTATGTATCAACACTGTTAAAAATCTTCAATAAAAACTTATATATTTTGTAAAAAAGTCATTTCTGACCTATAGGGACCCTAAGACAAACCTTTCAATAATTATATTGGCAAAATTTGTTCATGGAGGGTTTCTTTTGTTTCTCTCTGAGGCCAGGAGAGTGTAACTTGCCCAAAGTCACCAAATGGGTTTCCATGACTGAGAAGGGATTTGAACCCTGTAAATCCTGGCAAGTTAGTCATCTTTCTTATGATAACATTCACAAAGACCTCCTCGGATGTAACATAAATTTATGTCTGTTTTAAATTCTCAATAAAGCATACCTAACCAAATGATTAATATTTACATCCACTTTAATGTTGTGGTACCATTAATATCCATGCCAACAAAGCTGACAGTTCAATATTCAAACTACTGTACTTGCTCTCATTCATGTTTTCTGCTTGCATGGTCCTATCACATGTGTTCAAAGGGGTAGATGCAATACTTGTACAAATGTATATCACTTGTGTCAGACTGTTTAGAAAACAAAAGCTTTAAGTGGTTGGAGGTGAAGAAAAAATTTTGATTCATGAATAAATAATCAGCCAAACAATGTATATTTTAATTGAATCACTTATTTTGTGTCTATTACTCTCACCCTACTGGATACAGCTCTTCACCTTTGTAACTGTATGGTTTATAGACAATGATGCAGAAACATATTCATATCTATTATTTGTCTCAATCCCTCTCCTATTTCTCACCCCCACACAAATTTAATTTTTTTGAAGAAAGCATGTAATTTTTGGTGTTTGAAAATTGCACTTCCAATTAGTGACCCAATTACAATTTAAATGGGCATAAGAAGTACACTCTCATTAATGTGTGTTATTTTTCCTAGGTCCTCCTGTCATTAGTGAGTTTCATGCTGATATGCTGGATGTAACTTTAGCACACATACTTTCCTTATTTCATGTTAATAGAAAATCTATGGATAAAGTTTCACAATTATCTGGACGTTGTGATTAACAAATAGGATATTGAGCACATGTAGAAACAGAAAATGATAGCTATTTTTTTTCTACTTTTGCCTACTGAATTGTCAAAGCACATTTGATTGTTCATGCATATTTTCTATTTCCCAGAAAGAAAGTACATAAAGGGAGAGACGGTAATCCATATACATTATTTATCTCATGGTGGTGGGCTAAAATGAAACCTTTATGGAAATATTGCCTTCTCCCCCTCCCTAGCACTCCTAAGTCTTTTATTTCAGTACCTTTAAATAACATTTTATTGTCCTGGTTTCATGCAGCTCTGCAGGAATGGCTAACTAAAGTGACATTTTAAATCACAGCAATACTTTGGAGATCTAATATGCAAGGTCACAGATTGCTTCTTTTCCTTTAAGTTATCCTCTTCTCCTGTCTCTTTCACATAAAGCTAATTCTGTGCTGATGTATGGACTTGAATTGGGATAGGACTTTAAGTCTTCCATTGGGAGAACAGTTGAATATAGAAGTGCAGTGGGAGGAAAAAGATTAAAAGAGAGGCAGCTTATTTGGGCAGGAGGCCTACATTGCTTAGAATCAAACAGTAAGGGTTTTCCATACAGAAATAAAGGACTTACTTGAGTCAAAGGATCCACTGGTTAGAATATCAAGAACAATCACAGAATAAGATCCAGATCTTATGGACAATTATATTTCCTTTCAATGTGCTGTGTTTCAGATAAGATGGCCACGTGCTTTACAGGAAAGTCTCAGTGATCAATGCCTTGATATGCATCCCACTGGTGATCTGGGCACCTCAAATGACCTCATCACATTGGGGTTCTTAAGGCCCCTTTTTCCTCTTCTAGATCAGACCTGCTGAGTGCCATGAAATGATGCTGGCTTGCTCCCAATTCATATTCCTCCCGAAGTGGCCACAACAGAGAGGAAAGTATGTTTTGGGTAGCTCTGACATAGCTACGTCATTTTTTTTTGCCCTTTCCTCCATCTGACAGGGGAAAGAGCAATGTGACAATGCACAACCCCACCATGTGATGACAAGAAGGAGGGCATGTAGTCTTGATAACGGCTGAGTTTTTCCTGGTATGGTGAAATCAATAATCCAGACTTTTTTCTTTTCCACAATTGTTATGTCTGGTGTATTGTGTTCCAAAACTTTGTCAGTCTGGATTCGAAAGTCCCACAATATTTTTGCATGTTCATTTTCCACTACCTTTGCGGGTTTATGATCCCACCAATTCTTTACTGCTGGCAAGTGGTACTTGTGACATAAGTTCCAGTGAATCATTTGGGCCACAAAGTTGTGTCTTTGTTTGCAGTCCGTCTGTGCAATTTTCTTGCAACAGCTGAGGATATGGTCCATGGTTTTATCAACTTCCTTGCAAAGTCTGCATTTTGGGTCATCAGCTGATTTTTCGATCCTGGCCTCAATGGCATTTGTTCTGATGGCTTGCTTCTGGGCTGCAAGAATCAGGCCTTTTGTCTCCTTCTTCAGGGTTCCTTTCGTGAGCCATAACCAGGTCTTCTCCTTGTCAACTTTTCCTTCAATTTTGTCAAGGAACTATTATTATTGTTATTATCATTATTATCACTATTTGATACACAACAAGATTGTTACACAGCAAACAAGATCACTATGTTGGCTATTGCATTTAATCACACGTTGGACAATTCTCAAGGGTCTAGGATTCTGTGATGTATCGATGAATAATGCATGCAGATCTGAGTAGGGTGGCCCTTTGCAGCTGAAAGATGGTAAGTTTGTGAGCACCAATTGTTTTTAAGTGCAGGCCAAGGTCTTAAGACACTGCACCCAGTGTGTCGATCACCACTGGGACCACCTTTACTGGCTTGTGTCAGACTCTTTCCAGTTCGATCTTTAAAACCTCATATCATGTAAGCTTTTCTAGTTGCTTCTTATCAATTATGCTTTCACTTGGGATTGCAACATTGATGATTCACACTGTTCTTTTTCCATGATTGTGAGGTCAGAAGTATTGTGCTCTGAAACTCTCAGTCTGAATTAGGAAGTCCCAGAGCAGTTTCATATGTTTATTTTCTGTAACCTTTTCAGGCTTCCAGTGGATCATCTGAGCAATAGTAGTATGCCTCTGCTTATAGTCTGTCCATGCTATTCTCTTGGAGCAGCTGAGGATATGATCCAACATTTAGCCTACTTCCTTGCAGAGTCTGTCATCGACTTTTCAGTTCTGGCTTTGATGGCATTTGTTGTTGTTGTTATTGTTATATTATTGTTATTATTATTATTATTGCAAAGGCTGAATAGCCTCTGGGATCTTCTATAGTGTTAAGATTATGTTGATTAAAATTGTTCTTAATTTTAAATATTGTATTGTTCTTTCTTCCTTTCTTTCTTTCTTTTGCACTACAAACAAGATATGTGCAGTGTGCAAAGGAATTTGTTTATTTTCCCTCAATTACTTAATACAAACATTCTCCATCTATCTGCCACTGGCCAGGCCCATCTGTCAAATTTTAAAATGCAATGTGGCATCCATGTCTAAAAGTTTCTTGTGGCTCCACAAGAAACCTTTTCTTCCAAAAAAGGTTTGGGTGCTTTAAAAGTTTGAAAATTTCTGCTGTAAATAAATCCTAGTAAATTGAAAACCCACATAAAGACAAAGAAATGTTTGTAAAGGGCTCCTTATATGTGGGATAGATAACTGTGGCTACTAAACTAATGGTCACATGTGAAAACTTTGGAGAATGAACCAAAAATGAACTCCTGAAACCTCAATCAATCTATTTCAGAATGATGAAAGAGAAGGCAGCATGGCTGCTGGCTGACTATGGCTGTGATGGAGTAACACCAGCAGCCAAGACTCTGTCTCCTCTCTTCCCTTCTCCCTCAGTCCTGATAGTCTGGGGAGAGCATGGGATGGAGCAAGTTTGGCTGCACGTCCCAGGAGAGTTTGCTTGGACTCAAAAACAAGCTGACTCATGGATACATATGGAAAAATGAACTTCTTCTGAGATTGATGTTTTGATTCACCTATGTTTGGCAAAGGGGCCACTCTGGGTTCACATGTCACATCGTAAGTACAAATTTGATGAAATACCATCAAGTTATCACCCATGTGTGAATTTTTGTGGCTCGTGTTCTCTCGCTTTGCCCCAATATACAGGGATACCTCTTGTTATTTTAAAAAAATAGTTTTAATTGAAAACTTTTTGAATTTTTTTTTAAAAATCAGGAGATTAATGCATCTTTATGAAACTTTGCAGCATTGATGCCCTGCTTATGTTGTCTCAGTGTGCTGAAATTAAAGGGGAATATATATATATATGTGTGTGTGTGTGTGTGTGTATATACATATACACACACACAGACACACGTGTGTGTGTGTAAAAACTTTAAAAATCAGTAGATGACCAAAACATTCTGAAACTTGGCAAGGTTAAAGTTGTCAATATTGCCTGCAAGCATGCAAGTTCCATCATGATAGCCATAAAATGACAAAAAGGGGGACCTTGAAATTTTCCCTGTTGCTGGTAATGGAAGAAAATCAGATTACAAAACCGAACAGGACCCCTGAGAATCTTTACAAAATGAAGCCAGGGCCAGCCAAATCTCCAGAAAGAATTACTAATTAGATTCCAGTCACTTCACACACTTATAATAAGCATAGTCAATTAGTCAATTTCTGCCATAGCCATCATTTTTGTAATCCATAAATCTTTTTGTTTCCAGTAATAGCAAACAATTAAAAAAACCTTTCCTCTTCTTTGGTGCATTTACTCCATTTATATATAAAGAAAGTACCTTTGGTATCTTCATTCTTGTGATAATAAATGATAATCAATTCTTCTTTTTCATGTGGAGTGGCCTGCTTCTATTGTTTAACATCTTTCTTACCCAGGGGTCTACTGAGGTTGTCATTGCCTTTTTCCTTCTTGAATGTTCTCTTTCTCATTGGTCTCCTTGGACACAGAACAATGGCTTCAAACTACAGGAAATGAGATTCCACTTGAACATTAGGAAGAATTTTCTGACCGTGAGAGCAATTCAGCGGTGGAATTTGCTGGTTCAGAGTGTGCTGGAGGCTCCTTCATTGGAGGATTTCAAACAGAGGCTGGATAGCCATCTGTCGGGGGTGCTTTGAATGAAATTTTCCTGCATCTTGGCAAGGGGTTGCACTGGATGACCCACAAGGTCTCTTCCAACTCCATGAGTTTATGACTCCATTATTCTGATTTTTCCTCAGAAACTAGTTCTTTTACAATTTTCTCATGAAAATTCTGGGTCTTAATTACTTATGTTAACCAATACCTTTGTAAGATACAATCACTGCTTCTGGCTTTTCCAATCAAAATCTGTAGCCTTTCTTCTGAAATTTATCTGTCAGAAAAACGTAATCTCATCTTTTCTTTATTGACTGAGATGGAAGTTCTCTTATACTGCAATTCTGGTATTTCTTTGTCCAATCGGATCTTTGGCGTGAGCGTGTAAACTTGGTCTCTTACTTTCTTTCTTGTAAATATTACAATCTAATCTCTTCGAAGTTTATTCTATATTGTACATTGGGATTGGACACTAATGGCCCTGTTGATTTTAATCTTGATCACTTTCTCTGGCCTACCAAGAATTCCAGCCATAACTTTGATTATTTAACCAAACAGATGGGAAAAGGCTATAGAACTAGCTAAACTACCACATAACGAAAGGGTTTAGAAAAATCAGATAATCATGAGAAATTGCTAAGTCCTGATGGAATATACTAATGGATGATTCACATGGTTAACTTTGGTTATTGTCATATGGTGTATAGTTTCCAGCATTCCTCTCAGTCTCTTTGTGAATACTCCAACTGCTGAAGTTGAGTTGAGTCTTTAGATGATTCTTGGTTCCTCATATGCAACATTTCTCATTGTTTTAGTGAATTTATTGACTAGAATTCAATACTGAAGTAGTCACTATCTGCTTTTGGGTCAGCCTTTGCCATTTCAATTCCTGTTGGCCTGCAAAGAATTGAAACTATAATTATATTACCCTTGCACTCTAATGCAGTGAAAGGAAGAATCATGTCATTAAACTGGAGCAACTTTTGCATACATTTATGTTTGAGACCTCATAGTTCAAATGTAATGTTGTCAGCTTGAGGTGATGTATACATTAATGAAATGTGGTTCAATTGCTAGTATTTTTATTTTAAAAAATCTTAATCTCATATTCACACTGTCTCTTCCCAACAAGTATCTCCTCTATGAGAATCTGGTTTCCATTAAGTATGTGTATGTGGAGGTGTGTGTGGTGGTGAGTAGTGAGTGCAATCCTGGGTTTTGTGTTGGGGAAGTTGTCTGGTATTTGTGGGGTGTATTTTGTGTGTTGTGGTGACATAGTTGTCTCAGTCTGGCTTTGTGCTGGTTGTGATGTGGAGGGGGTGTTGCTTTTGCCAGTGGTGTTTGTTGTGAATTTTGGTTGGGGTGGGTTTCTGTGTTGCAGTATTGTTTTTTGGGGTTTTTTTTGCAAGTTTGTGTTATTCCGGCGGTATGTGTTTGTCAGTGGTGCCTGTGTCCCTGGTGCCCTCTTTGTGTTAGTGTTATGTCCTCCTGGTAGTTGTTATGTCCTCCTGTGTTAGTTGGTTGTACTGTGTAGGTTTCTGTTTAGCAGTAGTATGTATGCGTTGTGTGTGTTGTGGGTCTGTTGTGTTGTGGGTCTGTAGAGGTAGGCATTGCGAGTTGTGTGGCTGTCATGTGTGGTATTTTGTGCTGGCTTGGTCTTTTGGATTGTGTTTCTCGAGTGTGGGAACCTGCTCCCTCCTGGAGCTTGGCCTTGACAGTTTAACCCACAAACACCAACTGACTAAACTCAAATCACTCAGTATTCTAACCTAGCCTTGGCTGGCTCCGCCCACCGTTACTATGGGAACTCAACCTCCCTGCATTTTGTGTGGGCCGATGTTGGCCAATGGGATTCACTGGCGGCCGCAGAGGATGCTGGGAAATGTAGTTTTTTATTGTTGTTTTGGGGGCCTTCTAGGTTTTGGGGGGGAACGTTTCTTTGCTAAAAACCTTCCTTGCCTGAGACCTATTTTTGTTGGCAAGTTTGGTGTCTCTGCCTTGGAAGGTTTCTCTGCCTCTGGCAGTCGTTTGATGACGGGTCTTCCTTTATATATATAGATGATGTCCCTCTACAAAGCTATGAGAGCTTGAGAGGTCTGAACAGCTGACCTTTTTCAACAGGGATAGAGGACAACTTTCAGCAAGAAATTATTTACACTTGGGAATGAAATGCATATGAGATGTTTATGCTTTGAGTGCTTTAAAGATTTGTTCTAACTGCTTCCAGAAATTGATATTTGTTGATCCCTACAGGCAGAAATGCATAACCTCTATGTCTTTACGGATTTCATTTTGTGTTCTGAGTTCTAAGTGTCATGCCTAAAAAAATAACTGTGTGACTTTAGAAAATGAAAGCAAATGCCATCCTAGCTTACTTGTAGGCAAAACAGCATTAATCAGTGAATTTATCGGTACAATTGTTGTGATAATCTACAGCAGTACTCTTGACTCTAGTATGATAAAAATGAAGATAGGTGAAATGAAATTTTAAGAGATAATGAGGTACTGTAGCCTGCCAGCTTTGAATATAAGCAGTGAAGCCCCTGGTTCCAACACTACATTTACAAATTGACTACAGCTACAAACACTTATGAGAAACTTCCTCTAATGAATGCAGATGCACATATTTCAAAGTAAACATGGTTCATATTGCTCTACACCTCATCTTGGGCAAGATACTGTTACCAGCCCTTGGGCAATCTACAAAGTTATTGTTTGTACTATAATAATACTAATGTTGTTCTGCTTTACAGAGCTGTTGTAAACTTTGCTGGATATGCATAAAGTGCTAAGAACAGTTGAAACCTGTGACATATGTGCTAATTCCCTTTGCTTGTAGGTCCAGTTCGTGGATTAAATTGAGTTTCTAAACCCTTCCCAAAGAAAAGAGATTGGATGAATCAATTACTGGGTCAACAAATCAACACTTGTTTAAATCCGATCATTTACATAAGGCAGTTTTAGCTACAGAATCCAAGCCTATATCTTTTCTTAAAATAGCAAAAATGCATAGTAAGATTAGGAATTAAAAACTCTTGCAACAGGGAAGGAATAAGCGGTTAAGCTTTGACAAAAATTTATTCTTACAATTCAGTTGCAAATTCAAATAATTGGCCCAATAACTTTTTAAAATATAGTAATGTATATATTGGAATACAAAATGTGATGTTAAGAGGTTACTTGTTCATATCACAATCATTAGTGGAGACGTTTTCATTAATGGGGGAAACCCATGAATGACTCTTAGCATTCCTACCTTTCCCCTTCTGCCTTTGGCACAAAAGCTCCTTTTAGCTGAAGTTCCAATACTGGCAGTCATGTGACATGAGTGACCATAATCATTCTCTCCTTCTCTTTCTCCCTTATTCCCAAACAAGCTGAGGTTACTTTTGATGTTTTGACACCAGTTTTATAGAACAGAGGCTATTGTCCAAATTGCTCCTACAGAATTCTGGGAAATGTAGTTTACAGTGGAAACTTTGGAATTCTTAGCTAGAGAGCTCCCCTAAACTACATTTCCCAGAATTCTGCAGGAGCAGATTGGATGATTGGAAAATGTCCTTTGTTTCCCTTCCCTTTTGAATGGCAGGAGGGATACTATTTTAAATATATCTATTTTCTTTGTATGTAAGGGAGAATTTTGGATAAGCACAGATATGGGCTGGAACAGTTGAGGGAAACTGGGATGGCATGCACATGTTTGATGTCACCATTTGGGCCTATTCTATGCTTTCTGAGGAGGTGGCAGAACTGACTTCATTCAGCACTTTCCACACCACAACAATAACAATTGTGGGGGTTCCTGCAGCCATGCACATCTGCTTCCCACCATTAAGTGCCAGTGGCAGTGAGGCATTTGATTCTTCTTCCCTGCCATCCAGTTGACTGAAGGTGCCCACCACCAGTCTGAACATGCCTGTGAAGCCTATGTGTGTCCTCCCCTTTTCTTTCATTTCTTCTCTTCAGTCTCATGCATAGAACAAAAACAAATCCCTTCCCCATTCAATGTTTCTTTAGGGAAAAGTAAAAGCCAGTTATCAATGCCTCCTCTATCCAGTCCATAATCACTGCGGCATTAATTTCCATCCTTTCCATCCATTTGAATCATTTTATTTTTTATTAGATTTTTATTGCTATAATTGCACCTTTGCAGAAAAAATAAAATATCAAAAAGCAAATATTTGTTAGGGCAGAAAAAGGGAGGACAATGAGTTCAATCAGGCAATACAGAAGAGCGAACACAAAACCATGGAATGTCAAAGTAGCATTAATAGCCTGAATACAGAGACACATGGTAGAGATTTTTTCCTACTTGTGTGTTCCCATTTGCTTCAAAAACATAATGACTGTGATACAAGAGATTAGTGTGATAAAGTCCTTAGTCTACTCCTTAAAAAAACCTGTTCCAGTCCCAAGTAATCTGCACAAATGGACTATTCTCCTATGAAAGCTATCTACTTCATTTGCATTGTAACCCCTTTTAATCACTTTTGGGCTATAGATTGTTTCTAATCCTTTCCCATTCACAGCTAATATATCATCAACTTAAAGTAAATCCTGATCAGCACTCTGGGGTACAGTTGTGGGATTTGAGTCAGGGCTGTCCTAAACAGAAACATAGCAAAACACAAAGGTTTCCTAATATCACCTATTGTGAAAAGTTACGAAGTCACATTTTTCTTTCAGGCTCAGGCTGGAATTTTATTTCACTGTTTTCTTTTACTTTATTATTTTATTTTAAATGAACATTAAAGTAACTGTGAGTTGCATGTCTAAGCCCTGGGCTCTATGTACTTAACACTTAACAAGCTATGCTTGAATTCCTCTGTATGGTGCATTGATTTTAGTGCTGAATTAGTGTTGCCATATCTTTCTCCCCACCCACTCACCCCATTTCTCCCTTGAGAGTCAGGGTATGTTGAGAGTATAGCTATCCTGATTGAACCTGGTCAATGCAAATGGAGAATTATTTCATTTCAGCTCACATCTAAATGCTATACTAATATCTACTTATTTCTTAATATTTGAAACAGCAAAGATTTGTGAGCACTTTTTAGAAATTGAGATCAGATGAGAAAGACACATTGGTTTTTAATTTTTTTTAGCTAATTAGCCCTATGGATTTTGGAAGCAGGGTAGCTGGTTAGAAACTCAAACCAGTTATTTAATAAAGTTTTGAGTGGCTTGATGTGATCCCATATTGCTGCTTGCTGTCTTTATTCTAAGGTATATGGGTGAACATGTTTATGTTTCTTCCCACAGCATTAATCTAGGTGGCATTGGGATGCAACTCAGTTTGGATGCTGATAAATCACACTTTCAATGAAAGATTTATTCCATGCCTGGCTTTTAAGGAATGTAACACATTTACATACAACAAATCACTGTACAAATATTATCTTGTGATCTTCATTTCAAAAGCTGCAGGAGACATAGTGTATGACAAAGAGAATTAAAATTATTTTGTAAATTGTGGGTTTGTCTGATGTTGTTTGGCTATATTGTCAACAGCCTCTTACTCTTTTATGAGTTGCTGCTTAACTAGATGCCAATTAGCGTCTGGAAACAAATCAAAATGTTGCCGCTTGCCTTTTAAAGCCCCAAACAATTCTCTCCCTCAACAATATTTTTATTAAGTTATGTGCTTCTTGAATTATGTAAATATGAGCAAACACCCTTTCATTTCTCTCTGTGTATCTGTTTGTTTGCATGTTTGCTATGGGGAGAAATAGTATGTCACTATAGGCATCTTCCACCAGAACTGTGTGTGATTTGGAAATATTTATTAGGGGGATAAAATAGATCCAGGGTAACCATTGGAATAGTTGGTGGATTTGCTGCATCTCCATTAACTGAAACACATATTCACTCCCAGAAAGTCATCCGTCTGAAGCTGACATATTTCTAGGTCTTGGATTTCATGGGTGGCTACATTCTGTCATTTGTACAAAACTGGGATTCCTTTTCTGATTACTTGTGATTTCATATTTGGGCTGGTTGGGTTATTTTGCAATAATTGAGAGCAAATGGGACAACATTTCTCAGACATTCCAGGGCCCTGCAAGAAACTCCTTTGGTCAGCATGTGACAACAGAAATCTCAGTGCTGCTTTTCATTTGTATGTACATGTTTGTACATTTGCAGTTTTTTTATCAAACCAAGCCCAGGAAAGGACATTCTACACGAACAAAATACCACTATGGAACCCCCTTTGTCTGTAGTTTTGAAAACTAGAAATCTACTACGATCTGCTTAATAATTCCCTTCCTGAAGCAAGGAATACAACTTTTAAGAGCCTTTTCTCTCCTGGGCTTTTGACTTCTGTGCTTTGCAAAACCAGAATTCCCCTTTGCTGATAGTAATTCCCTTCCTGAATTAGGGAATACAACTTTTAAGGGCTTTTTTTCGCCTAGGGTTTGACTTCTGTGCTTTGGAAAAACAGAATTCCCCTTTGCTGATAATAATTATTTTCTTGAAGCAGGGAATACAACTTTTAAGAGCTTTTTTTCGCCTAGGGTTTGACTTCTGTGCTTTGGAAAAACAGAATTCCAAAGGATAATTTCCTTGGGAAAACACACAAAAGTTTGGAGGCCCCTTTGTCTGCCTGGGGTTACATGTTGTACTTTTGGAAACTAGAAATCTACTAATCTAATATTTTCCTTGGGGATCAACACAAAAAAAGTTTGGAAGGCCCCTTTCCTCTCTTTGGGGTTAAACGTTCTTCTTTTGGAAACTAGAAATCTCCTAATCTAATCCTTTCCTTGGGCGGTCAAGGAATCGGTTCTCTGAGGATTCCTCCCTCCTGATTTGGGAGGGTGGGGCAATGTTGAACAGTGGCCTGGCCTGCACTTATCTTGGAAACATGTAAATGTAGTAAATTAATTTAATGTTATGAGATAAATTCCATTTTCTCATATTCAGAGGGGTGTGCTCTAGACAAATATGCATATCTGATAGATTTAAATTTTCCAAGAGAATCCTGGAGACAGCACATTTCTTCTTGTAATATTCCTTATTTAATTAGTGAAATTATTTTAAAATTGTCAAAACCCCAGGGATCTTATATATACACATTGCAAGTTAGTATGCTGACAGAGGAGAATCTTTACTACCACTGTGGCAAGTTTTGTCAGTAGTGATCTAAAACTGAGGGAAAGGTAATCCCCCAAATTTTGCCTGTCTCGTTTGCACTTTTTTGCACATTGTGCAATCACGCCCACCATTAACGAAGCAATTTGGAAATTTCAGAAATTTCCTTTTTTTCCCAGGAAATTTTAGAAATTATTTTGGAATTGAATCGCCAGCGCCCCCTACATCCCAAACATGTTTTGAACCATTTTTTTCTTGATCAAACAAGCCTAGTAAGTACCATGGCACACTCCTCACCCCAATCTTAGGGGGTGAAGGGTTGATTCTCACAACAGTTCCTATACGTTTTCATAAAATGGGAGCTTCCCTTGGGGCTGGAATGAGGGTTCCCACTCTTTTAAAACTCCAGTGTTTGGGGGGGAGCACCCTCAGGATGGCCTTCCAACTATGATTGGCCAAGAGGTGCAACCAAATAATTTTGGTTGACCTTTGGGATCCTTGGTACATGCAGGCCCTTGGAGGTGGTCAGAGGGAGAAACACCTTGCCCAGGGACAAAGTTCACTAGGTGCCTAATAACCCATGAGTTATGTTTAACAGATTTGATTCCCCTTAATGGGTTTCTTTTATTTTACAGGTTATTCCAAGTTATTTTAATAAATAGGTCAGGAAATGGCCCTTTAGATTGATTTTTCCTGTTTCTTTCATAGTGGGAGTTCAAATAACTTTCTCACAAGATACAATGTTGTGCTTACCATTGAATGTAGTGTGACTTAATTCTGAATAAATGTTCACAGGATTAGGATAAGATTTGCTAAGCTGGTGTTCATGATTTTTGGAGAAAATTAAACATTAAAAATACATTTACTTGTTTTAAAATCAATCATTTAAAAACACTTAAGAACAGCTGTAATATCAA
This sequence comes from Anolis apletophallus, assembly GCA_030556195.1. NCBI lineage: Eukaryota > Metazoa > Chordata > Lepidosauria > Squamata > Anolidae > Anolis > Anolis apletophallus. The sequence goes on along the minus strand of JARBWK010000004.1, from coordinate 120,253,333 downwards.
ATAACAAAAATGTGTAGCAAGATCATTTTACTTATCCTTCTTAGTGTTCTTGCTGCCCAATCCCGAGGATCTGATTTCATTTAGCCAATTACTTTTACTTTATTTTTTTAAAAAAATGTATCATACCAATTTTGATTGACTATCTATAGGTTTTGTGGGGTCATCTAGATTCTTTAAAATGATTCAGAACAAGTCAAAGAAGACCCATAATGTTGATATAATGATCACCCCATTAATGCCCTACAGCTCATAAAATGTAAAGATCGCAATCAGCCCAGAAGAGATTAAAAGACCTGTTTTGACCCTCATCATGGACAATGAAAAAGATGTGACACAAGTGCATCATGAGACAGAAAATACAGGTTGCTGTATTGTACATAGATGGAATGTTTATGCTGAAGCTAACAGAACCTACTAATAGAGGTAGGTCTTGTATGTTGTAGCATAAATCATCTTTGTGTGTGTATGCATGCCTATTCTTTCCCTTGTTTTGCAAGGAAACAGAAAACTATTACACCAGAGTTCAGTTCATTGCAACCAACATAGTATTCTGAATAATGAGTTATTAAGCCTGTAGATTTTCAGGAAGATTTCACCGGTAGTATTTTAGAAAATACATATGTGCAAAGAATATTTAATAAACACAAAATAGGCTAGCAAAGCTCTTTGACTGGAAAGGCCCTGGTTTACTTTGGAATGATAATGACAAAATCAGAAATGGACAAGGGCACAAAGTTTGGACTTTAAAAAAATGCAATTTAGAATTTCAGGCTTCTGACTTTATAAGCAAAACAGACCAATGGAAAAGAACACCCGCAAAGTTATCTCTATTGCTCATCATAATGAAAGTATATTTTAAACCCCTTGCTATCTCCATCAGATATCAAAAAGGTAGAGAGTTTAACAGAACTGAAAGCAGGTCTAGGTGTTTCAAAGGATGCAGACATGTATATAAAATGTTAGCATGCAAAGCTGATTGTTTGACCTTTCTCTTTCTTATTCTTTGAACAATGATATCACATCACTGACTCTCAATTCATACAAAAAAAGAATAAGCAATTTGATGTCCAAAGAGAACGTGATGCAGAAATGTAGAAGAAACTGCTTCCACGAAAGGACCTTGTGCTAAAGATTTTTTTTATAAAAAAAAACCTCAGGTCAAGTCCTCAGTTATTTTGTATGAGGTAAATACAAAATCTTCACACTCCCTCACTACCCAAATAAAAAAGTGAATATTGCTGCACCAAAAGGGTCAATGATTTTGTAAGTATCCGAAAATGGGCTTTTCTTATGCCTTTTTTTTCTTGACTACTTTTTTACCACTACTAGTTGCAGTACATTCCTTCCAGTCCATGGTTTCAATACATTACTTACAAAGTCTTTTTAACTGGTTAATATTATAGTCCTCCTGGTGGCACAGCGGTTAAACCGCTGAGCTGCTGAACTTGGTGATTGAAAGGTTGGTAGTTGAAATCCAGGGAGTGGGGTGAGCTCCCGCCATTAGCCCAGCTCCTGCCAATCTAGCAGTTTGAAAACATGCAAATGTGAGTAGATAAATAGGTACTGCTTCATCGGGAAGATAATGGTGCTCCATGCAGTCATGCTAGCCACATGACCTTGGAGGTGTCTATGGACAATGCTGGCTCTTCTACTTAGAAATGGAGATGAGCACCACCCTCCAGAGTTGGAGACAACTAGACTTAATGTCAGAGGAAACCTTTACCTTTACTTTTTATCCTTTGTCAGCTCAAGCTACCCATGTGGGGACATGAGATAAGCCTCCATCAAGGATGGTAAAACATCTAAAACATCTTGGTGCCCCCTAGGCAACGTCCTTGCTGATGGCTAATTCTCTCACACCAGAAGCAACCTGCAGTTTCTCAAGTCCCTCCTGACACACACAAAAACTTATGATAGTCCAAATTAGGGCTTTAAAACATGAATCCTGTTGATTATCTCAACTAGAATACAACACACAGTACATCAGGGAATGCTATTAATTTAATAGGTCTAGTCCAGTTGAACCTAGTTGACAGGATTGAGATAGCAGGGATTTTTTTAAAAATTCATTCTATGATGTAATGCTTAACAATTTGCATAGTCTTTTCCCTAATCTGGGAGAAAAATATTTATGAGCAGTTCCTACCCAGGAATCACACATCTCAAGAAGTTTTCAAAATTACTCTGTGCATTAGTATGTGTGTGGTTTTTATTTTTCAGAAACACATATATTTTTGTTCAAATTTGTGTTTTGTGCTCAAAACATGCATTTTTGGCACATAAACATATGTTTCCAGAAATCAATACTTTTTTTGTTAAAAATTGTTATTTTGTGCCGTATGCATGATTTGTGTACTTGCATGATTGTGATGTAAAAATGTAATGTGTTTCTGGATATTGTTTTTGTATGTTTCTCCCCACAAAATTACCAGTTTGGAATAAAAACATATATGTCCTGGAAACAGTGCTTCTCCCAATGTAAAAAGCACATTTTTTCATTGCAAACACTCTTTCCAGAAGCACCTGAAGATCTAATTGCCCCAAAATTATGGACTTTGCATAAACAAAAAAACCAACAAAAAATCAAACAAACAAATCGCTTTTTTAAACAAAATTGTTTTGGCACAGAAAAACAATTCAGTTTTAATCATTGAGTAAAGTGATTTCTTTTATTTCTTGTTAGACTGATGGAGTGAACAGATTTATGTTCGTCCTAATGAAGTCAACATTGTGAGAGCCAAAGAACTCATGATATTAATAACATGATTAGCAATTATGTCATGCGTTTCAAGCTATTGAATGCTACAAATGTTTGTAAGACTATATGAATACATGTGTGAGACACTGTTAGTGTAACCACAGCATGGAGGAAGGACAGGCTGCTTTCACCAGACAATCTTGTTTACTGAAAAATTGTCTCCTGATACTATCTGATACTGTATATGGGAGTTCTTCCAAGATCACAGCTGAGACATGAAGGCTTTTCTTAAAACCTCCTTGAGTGCTGTTCTGGCAAACATCCTTACACCTGGTTTTAATTTTACACACCATTTTATCAGCTAGCCTAGGGCCATCAATTTGGCAAAACAAAATTGCATACAAAATAAAGTGCTGATTTGCTGCCACAGAATATCCAACACGGAAACAAATCCCAACATTAAATTATTTAGATATGCATACTTACACATGTATATATGAACACTCAAACTAACATCTTATTTAACTAACATGTGTATATGGGTTTTTTTTGCCTTTTAATTGGTTTTTTAAAAATCATTACAATCTAAATAAATATAAAAGTAACATACAATCAAAAGTAAAAAGGAGAAAGATGAAAAAGAGAGAAAAAGGCATATTATTATTATATTACATTTATGTTTATATTTATGTTTACTTATACCCCTGCTTTTTCCATCTACAAATGAGACTCAAAGCAGCTTGTAGTACAACCAATTCAATACAATTTAAAACCCAAAAATGTGCAAACATCAAAATATAATTAAATATTAATGTTATTAAGTATAGACAGTTATCTTTAAAAATGATTCAGAGCTAGTTGTTTTGTTGTTGTCGTTATTATTTCTTATTAGTATCCCACTTTTTCCCTCAGGATTGAGACCCAAAACAACTCATACTTTTTAAAAAATATATAATTTAAAATCTGCAAAGGGTAAATAGTAAAATAGTAAAATGGAATGTAATTTAGTAATTGTGCAATTACTAAAACCAATTAAATTAGATTGTAAATAAATAAATAGATAAATACAATTCACCAAACTAAAGCAGGTCTCTCTGGCCCATTTATTTTAAAAATCTTTTTGATTAAAAAACCTATCTGATTTAAAAGGTTTTCGTCAGCCATTGAAAGGACAACAGGGAAGGGGCATTTTTATGTCCCCAGGAAAGGAGCTCCAGAATCCAAGGGAATCTGCTATGACTCTGAAATAATAATAACCATATTTGGGTTTTAATTTGAAAAAATAATGTTCTTAATGCCATGTGTAAATTGATTCTGAGTTGTGATATGATATGAATATGAGGGTACACAACTGGGGTACTTAATTCCCAACTCTGTTAAAACTTGGGCCACACAAATGGGAACTGGACTGTTGAAAAGTGAAGGAAGGATGTATTATTTTCTTCACAATTGAAGCTCCTACTTTATTTCATTCAGAGCCTTTCATATGAATTACGATGCTATGGAAATATGAATGTACCAATGTGAACAGAAGTCCAGGACACAGAAATGCCCATTTCTTCCTCTTACTATTTTTTGTATTGTACTCACAGCTTTTGAAACCATGAAGGAATCTGTTGACTAGATGAGCATCTGAATTGTAGAACTAATACAGATTGATATTATTTTAACTGCCATGGTTCAGGACTACAATTCACAGGGCACCAAAGTATTTGGACATGATAGTTAGTAGTGTCAACTGCATTCATTTTACAGTGTAAATGTGTCGTAGATTGTTCCAGTGTCTATTTTGTGCTCCCTCCATCCTTGTAGAATGTAATTTTGGAGGCTTATTCTTAAAGTTTGTGATGTGAAATGCCATTATGCAGTTTTCCCAAATGGAAAATATCTTCAACCCTTGCTAGAAATGATTAATAGTTCTTTTCCTTAAGATCAAATATGCTTTGACGACAGTCAGGAAATTAATTATACCTACTTTAATTGGTTGAGGGAAATAGAAATTATCCCAATTATGTCAAAACGTCCAATGAGACAATGATGTAAAATCCTCTGTATAAATCATTCCAGGGGCTGAGGTGGGGAATGAAATTCACAGTTAAAATAAAAGGAAAACATCAGTTGACATCGATCATGGTCAATTTAGTTGGCTGCAAATACAGCTCCCTTCTTTTACCTTTTTCAATACTAATCCAAATATGCAGCAAATGGCTATTCAATACTGCATGAAGCCCCAGAAGGAAGAGACTGGCTTATGAATAACTTGCTCTTAATTTTTTTTGTGTGGCTCTTATTAATTTAAATGATTGTATCTGTAATTGCAACTAAATGAGTATAATGAAGGATGACTGGCTACAGTTAAAACCAAGCCTATGAAGACTTCTAAATAACTGGTGTTCTTTTCTTTTTTTTGTAAATAATTTTTATTCATAACATTTTCCAGTTATTATACATAAAAAAAAGACACACAATCTCTATCTATTGAATTTGGGTAGGGTAATAGGGGTGGTATGATCCGGGGAGGAAAGGGGTAATGGACTTGGGGAGGATAAGCAAGGGAAATACACTTGGGAATGGGGATATCTGACTTCCAAATCTTCCTTCTTCGATTTCTGTTTTTATTTATTTCCATAATCCATTCTTGCCTTTGGCTACTCCTTTATCGCCTATAACTATTTATTTCTTTTTTACTTCTAGTGTTCCGACAGTTACTCCTACATTGTCCCCTCTTGTGTCTTTACTTACTATCTTTGAATATTTCATAAATTTTCCAATCCGTTTTTTTAATGGGTCTACCATAAGATGTCTTCATCGCGTATGTTAGTTTGTCCATGTCCTTAATTTCGTCTACCTTATTAAGCCACTCCTCAATTGTAGGAGTATCTTTTTGTTTCCATTTTTTGGCGAAAGTCATTCTAGCTGCTGTACACAAATAGGTAAACAAAATTTCTTTGTTTGTATCCAGGTCTAACTCCTCGTCCAATATCCCTAACAAAAAATATTCTGGTTTTCTGCTGATTTTCCTTTGTAGTATTTTTTCACAGGCTTTTTGAATGTCCTTCCAATATGATGCTGCTCTTGGACAAGTCCACCACATGTGGTAGAAAGTGCCCACCTCCTTGTTACACTTCCAGCAGTGGCTATTCGCCGTCTTGTACATTAGTCCTAATTTTTGTGGTGTAATATACCACCTATAAAACATTTTGAACCAGTTTTCTTTCAAATCTATAGCATATGTATATTTAATTTTTTTCTGCCATATTTCTTCCCATTCTTTCAGTGCAATTGTCCTACCAATATTTTGTGCCCATTTTATCATACAGTCTTTTACTAACTCTTTCTCTGTAGCCCATTCTAGTAGTATATTGTATAAATTTGTGATGTTCTTTTTCTCTTTGATTACGATTTTTTCAAAAAATTCATCCTTTTCCGCGAAACCTATAACCTTGTCTTTTTTGTAGTGCTCTTTGACCTGTATCAGCTGTAACCAGGAGAATGATTTAAATTTATTTGTGATTTTCTCCTTGGATTTCAGGACCAGTTCTCCCTTTTCTTTATTTAATATGTCCCTGTAGGTAGGCCATTGAGACCAACCTAACAGCCTTCTCTGGTCTGCCTCTAGTGGTGATAGCCATAGCGGTGTTTTCCTATAGAACCTATCTTTGTACTTCTGCCATGTCTTTAGTAAGGCTGACCTTATAAAATGATTATTAAAATTTTTCTCTTTCTTTTCTTGACCATACCACAAATAGGCATGCCATCCAATTCTTAGATCAAATCCTTCTAAGGCCAGGATATTTTCTCTTTTAAGTGTGATCCAGTCCTTTATCCAGACGAGATTTGCTGCCTCATAATAGAGTCTTAATTCTGGTAACCCAAAACCTCCATTCTTCTTTGCCCCAATTAAATGGTCATGTTTGATCCTCGGTTTTTTGCCCTGCCATATAAATTTTTGTAAGGCTTTGTTCCATTCTTTGAAAAATTTATTAGTCCTTAGAATCGGGAGATTTTGGAAAAGGAACAAGAGTTTTGGTAATATGTTCATTTTAATCGTTGCGATTCTCCCCATCAGCGACAAGTTCAATTGATTCCATTTTTCTAGATTTTTTGATATCTCTTTCCATTTTTCTTTGTAATTGTTCTCGATCAATTGGGAGTTCTTTGCTGTTATTTGAATTCCTAAATATTTGAATTTTTGCGTAATTTGCATTCCTGTCATATTCTGTAGTTCTAGTTGGTTTTTCTTTGTTATGTTTTTTGTTAACATTGCCGTTTTTTCCTTGTTTATCCTCAATCCTGCTAGACGACCATATTCTTCTATTTTATTTATCCAGTTTTTTATGTTTGTCCTTGGTTCTTTGACGATACACACCAAATCATCTGCAAAGGCTCTGCATTTAAAATCCTGTTTACTCACTCTGGTTGCAGGTAGTAACTTATCTTCCCGTATGTTTTTCAATAAGATCTCAAGTGCCATGATGTAGATAAGCGGTGACAGGGGACATCCCTGTCTAGTTCCTTTTTCTATTTTGATTGTTTCGGAAGACTGACCATTTATCCATAGCTTTGCTCTTTGGTTGTTGTAAATTGCTTCTATAGCATTGGTCCATTGAAAACCTATATCTATTTCTTTGAATATCCCTTTGAAAAATTCCCAATTAAGATTATCGAAGGCCTTTTCAGCATCCAAGGCCATCAGTGCCAGTTCTGTTTGGTGTTGTTGTTCGTACAATTCGATAATGTCCAAAATGATTCTCAAATTATCCTTCATCTGTCTTCCTGGCAAAAAGCCTGTTTGCTCCTCCCCTATCCATTTATTCAGAAAGACTTTCTTTCTTGATAGCATACTTGAAAAACAACAAGATTGTCCCCATAATTCATAGAATAAAAGGCTTATTGTCTTTCCTGCCTCAGAATACATTTTCACATTTACCTAGAAGACCAAGGTTCAAACTAAAACTCATCCATGAAACCCACTGTCTAACTTTGGACTATCTCTCAACAGAATCAAAGTCCGTTTATAAAACGCAGTACATTTTATTGATTAGCCCATTGGCCGTATAAAAAACATTTGACATACACATACAGTACGACATAAGTTAAAATAAACAAGCTGTTAACACGATTAAAACTTGATTAAGTTAAAAGATAGTTAAAATATCATCATTAAAATGCCGAGGTAAAATTACATACCACAAAAGTTAAAAATGAAGGTTAAAACAAAGTTTAAAATAGACCCGCTACTGCCAATCCCAATCCCGTTCAGATATCTGCGTCACCCCTACAGTTTACCCCAATCGCCTCCTAATACGCAGTTCTCAGCTGCACTGTTTTATGTGGGAAAAGGGCCATCCGGTCAGCCATTAAGAATGTAATTTTAATATGGGGGTCCCAGTGAGTCTTCTGTGTAATGAATGGTCCGAGGTATTGATTTCTCTCTTTCTTGTACAAAATACAACTAAACAGTACATGTGTAATATCCTCTACATCTGTCGCCCCACAGATACAAAAATGTTCATTATATGGAACCTGGTTAAATCTTCCATGTTTAACCATTTCATCTGTCTGTTCAAATCTGGTTCTAATGAATACCTTCATGAGATATTTAGGCATTTCTGTTCAAAGTCCGTTTGATTATGTTGGAAGAATGGAATGTACATATTTCTGTCTTCCTAGTTGCTCCACCACCATGATGCATGGAGATTCTGGTAGCCTTTAAGTCGTAAGTGTGCTCACCCACTCAGGAGTGTCAATTTATGACTGTGAATGAAATGAGGAGAGGCAGTATATTTCAGTAACTGGGACTGTTTACTAAAAACTCACACAATTATCCTAAAGTCTGGTATGGAGTAGAAGACCAGCCAATCAAAGGTAGCCTCTTTTGCAAGCAGGTGGGAGCAAGTGAGATTTCAATGAAGTCCACTCCTGGATCATATAAGCAGCTTCCCTCACCACAGCACTAATCAATCAGCTTTGGTCATCGTCCTTTTTCACCCTCCCTCAGTTTTGGAAGATGTCACATTGTTTGTTACCAATTAGGCTTGTGCATTTCGGCTACACCTCAATTCATTACTGCTGGCCGGATGCCGGTAGACCCCCATATCCATTTTTGCATGCCTCCCGAAAAAGAGCAGGTAGCCGGTTGGTTCACAGCCAAAAAAATACAGCTAGATCCGACCCATTGGCAGCAATGGGCAACTTAAAAAGCTCCCCTTTTTTCTCCTGCCTTACTCTCCCCCCCTTCAAGAGAGATTGGGTTTTAGCAACAGGGTTAAGACCTGGATTAAAAGCATTAGAGTTAAGATACCACTCTTTCTGCAATCCTGTCCCTTCTCTCTGTAGAGGTTTAATGCTCAGTTAAAGCTGTTTCTACTCTAGAGGAGAGGTGCTGCAGGAACAGGTAGGTGAATGCACCGCACAGCTTTCCAAGGCATTTTAAGGAGACCCAGGGAAGGAAGAATGATGACCTGGAGCTATCCTCCCCTGGGCTATCTTAAAAAATCCCCCCTCTTTTCTCTTCTGCCTGAAATTTGCTTTCTGCTTTGGGTTTAATGCTACTTTAAAGCTGTTTCTATCTTTTGTTGTAGAAGAGAGGTAGGTGTCTCTTTTTGTTTGCGGGTATTACTATCATTATTAATAATTACTAACTTTTAGAAGTATTTTCTGAAGGAGAGAAAGGGAAGGAGAAAAAGAAGTTAAAAGGTTGACCTTCTATTAAGCGCCCAATTGTGCACCCATCCAGCATGTTCCCAGCTCCCAGTCAGTCCCACTACATAAAAAATCAAGAAAATAAAGAAAAATAAAAAAGATTCAACTGTGATGTCGAATAGGGGAGGAGCAGCCGTGATTGGCTGTCATGTGGTCCCGTTATGGATGGGAATCCTTGATGTCTGGGATCTTGCCATTATGGCCACCCAACTGAGCTAACCAAGCCGGACTGTCTGAAGGGAACAGCTAAAAAGGAATCTGGGCTCAAGTCTATTACCAATGTCACAAAGCTACTACTGATTGCCAATATTAGCAGTGTATGTGTGGGGGTGGGGGGGTGGGGGGGAAGAATCCCCCTAAACAATTCATTATGGGGATTCCCTTAAGGTTTGTGCATCTAGGTAATGGAGAACTCAGGGGGGGGGGGAGGAGATGGCTCTACCTGACTTCCAGATGGCAGGGATTCTGCCCAAGTGAATTTTCACGTCATTCTAGTAGGCATGAGAAAAAAGTTATGAAAATTAAAAGAAATCGTAAGTGATTCGTATGTAATGGGACTTTCTAGTTTATATGCATCACGGCAGATACGCAGGAAGTAGACTTTCTTTTACGGTCCTTGAGGCCAACAATTTGTGTTATGATCGTAATAAATTCTTAATTATTGTACTACGTACTCACTTCTCCCTGTCTTCTCCCCCTCATTTCCTTCCCGCCTTCATTCATCTTCTTTTTCCCGCATTTCTATGGGGAACTGGAAGTGACGCTGCTGCTAGGCATTCTGGAAAGTGTAGTCCTCCACACTTCTCTCAGATGCTTCTCTCTCAGATGCTTCTCCCCCCTCCCTTCTCTTCCCCGTTGCTCTGTCTTGCCCCACCGCAGGGGCCAACTTCACACACACACACGCACACACGCTTCTCCTCCTTTCTCTCTCTGCACTCTCTCAGATGCTTCTCTCTCAGATGCTTCTCCCCCCCTCCCTTCTCTTCCCCGTTGCTCTGTCTTGCCCCACCGCAGGGGCCAACTTCACACACACACACACGCACACACGCTTCTCCTCCTTTCTCTCTCTGCACTCTCTCAGATGCTTCTCCCCCCCTCTTCCCCGTTGCTCTGTCTTGCCCCATCGCAGGGGCCAACTTCACACACACACACACACACACACGCTTCTCCTCCTTTCTCTCTCTGCACTCTCTCAGATGCTTCTCTCCCTCCCTTCTCTTCCCCGTTGCTCTGTCTTGCCCCATCGCACGGGCCAACTTCAGCCCTCCAGGTAGGTGTTTTGGACTTCAACTCCCACCATTCCTCACAGCCTCAGGCCTCTTCCTTTTCCTCTCAGCCTGGGCAAACTTGGGCCCTCGCTCCCTCAGGATCGGGGTGAGAGAGAGGCAGCGAGGAGCGAGGGGCTCCTCCTCCTTTTTTTGCTGCTTCCAAGAATAGAATACCCCCCTCCCTCCCTCCTTCCCTCCCTCCTTCCTATTTGGAGAGTCCCATCTAGAATTCAGTGTGATTTAGTCAAGTTTTGGCCTACAACTCCCAGAAATCCCAGCCAATTTACCAGCTGTTAGGATTTCTGGGAGTTGTAGGCCAAAACCATCTGGAATGCGCATGCGCTGGCATATGAACTACTAACGAATTTCGTTAGTACTTAAGTTACATTTTAGAAATTTTTGGAATGTTTTTTGTAAGACTTTCTTTTACTAACCCCCCCCCCCCTATTAGATTTCCGATTTCCTATTTTTGGGTTCTAAACCATGCCTACATTCGAGTATTACATAGCACGTAGTCACCTAATGAAAGGGTTTCAATGGCTGACAAATTTCTGAACCTGATTCACAGAGTCTTGGGTTAGCGTATCAATCAATCAAGTCACAAGACTGGAAATTCAACAACTATATTTCAACACATATAAAACACAGTCATGGGATATCTAGGTGTATCACATATACTCGGGCATGTTGTATACAGGATTCAGGGGGCACGCACAATACATACAATCATACAGAAGATACAAATCAGTAGCGTAACTCCCCAAAGTAAATGTAAAGGAACTCCGAGTATATCGGATCTAAGCCGCCATGAGCCGTGAAGTCCAAACAGCTGGTGATATAGGGACAGAGGAGGCAAAATAGTGCTCCAAATGATAAGTTCAAAAGTTGGCCGACGGGCTGGCGATGCCAAACTTTTGATGGCCACTCCCGTTTCGCCCCGGGCCGGGGCTTTCTCAAGGCCATAAATGATGATACCATGGTCCAAATATCATTCAGCGAGGTTAGGCTTAACGCTCACTGGAAGAGATATTTGACCACGGTCACCTTGCTGGCCTTGAGAAAGCCCCCGCCTGGGGCTGCGAAACGGGGAGTGGCCCCGAAAAGTTTGGCATCGCCAGCCTGTCGGCCAACTTTTGAACTTATCATTTGGAGCACTATTTTGCCTCCTCTGTCCCTATATCACCAGCTGTTTGACTTCACGGCTCATGGCGGCTTAGATCCGATATACTCAGAGTTCCTTTACATTTACTTTGGGGAGTTACGCTACTGATTTGTATCTTCTGTATGATTGTATGTATTGTGCGTGCCCCTGAATCCTGTGTACAACATGCCCGAGTATATGTGATACACCTAGATATCCCATGACTGTGTTTTATATGTGTTGAAATATAGTTGTTGAATTTCCAGTCTTGTGACTTGATTGATTGACAAATTTCTGAATCCAGGTTTATTCTTCGAGCTAAGGTTTATCATCCCCACAAGATGTGTTCATTGCTTATTTTTCTTTAATGGAAGCCCCACACTAGGTCTAAAAAAGACAAATTATTGTCACATGGCATGTAAAGTACAATTTAGTTTAGGGATTTAGAGGCACTGTAAGATATATCACTTCCATTATGGTCATACTTAAAAAAAACAGCAATGTCCTGGTAAAGATTGAAGGTCCAATTGAGCAGGAAGCATATTACATTTTGCTGCAAAATTAGTTTCTGAGTGGATTTTATCCTTGTCTGAGCTTTTCTTATTTTTCCATACAAATTTTATATGGTGTTCATTATCGTATGAAAATTTCCTAGTATACCAATTATGTGCAACAAAGCCCTGTTTGAAATTATATGCATTTTTAAAAATTGGGAATAAACTAAACTGGACAGTCGGAGTACTTTGAATCAGCAATTGCTATTCCTTATGCACAGGCCAACCTGTGAATTTCTCTCATAAATACTAAAAGATTCCTGCACTTCCATGTCATTTGCATCTGGAGTTATCACATTTTATGTGTTTTTCCTTTTGTTTCTAATTCTAATTCCTGAGGTCATTAAAATTGTTTAGGTACTTTCTCTTAGTAGAGGAAGCACTAAACTAAATAACATCCCCTTTACTTTGCCACCCCCTCCACTTGTTTGCCTTTTGAATATCTTATTTTAATTGCACTTGTTATCCCTATCATAAAAAGATGATGATCTCAAGAGCATAGAATTTATTGAAAACAAGCGCTGATGTTGTAGTTATTCCCAATAACAGTAGTAGATTAATAATAATCTCAAATAGTAATAAAATGTATAATAACAATGTTTTAATAATAAAAAGGTGTTTGTGTGTGTGTCTCCCTGCCAGAGCCATAGCACCAAGGTTGTAAAACTTAGATACCTGGAGCTTGGTATGCACTAATAAAGAAATCACAGAGTTGTGTGCTAGGGAAATATCAATTTCTAACTCTCATATACCAGGGAATTTTATCTATCTATCTATCTTTCTATTTATCTATCTTTGGAGGGGGACTTGGCAATGAATGAGATGTAGGACTCCGTCCCATGAGAATTCCAGTATATTGAGGATTATTGTTTACATTTTCAATTCATTGATGTCAATGATAATTAATACTCCCCTTCAATGGAGTCCACCTACTGCAAACCAAAACATGCCACTTCTGTTTTGCCACCTCATGATTCACTGAAACAGAATGGCCATTCTTTTGTCTCAACACATAGCATTGCCTGGAATAACTTTGATTGTTTTTCTAGGGCATTTTATTTTTGTCCCAGTTTGTGTTTTGTTTGTTAAAAATACTTAGCAAGTGTCTGAAATTTGGAGTAATGCTTACAACTGTGCAAATGAAACTGCCACAGAATGTCAATCTTGCATTCTTGTCTTGAGGACATTACAATGAAATTTGTCTCCAAAATCTAAAATGAAAATACTAAAACTAAAAGATTACCCTAGTACATAAGGTTGAATTGATACCAAAATAATCCAGAGTATTGTTCTCTGGAGCTGCTCTGATGCAGCATGGGAGTGTCTCTGAATCTCTTTAATTTAAGAGTATAAACTATATTTTCATTTAGACTTGATTGCTGAGTCATTGTGATCAAAGGCTTCAATGGATCAAACTGTGTGAAAATGCATATTTTTCTGTTTATAGATGGTGATGATTACTTCTTGAAGGAATAAGTAGGAAAAAAATAACCAGCTATGTTTAATGGTGTGTTGGCCATGCAGATAATTCTTACTAATCTTATTCTCATTTGATTGGTTAGATGCACACATGGCAGTTTGTGACTCCCAAATTCAATATCTCTGTTGTTAAAATATTTCACCTGCTTCTAAACTCTGCCTTGTCCCCTACTGGAAGCATGGTAATAAGCAGTCTAGTGTTCCCCAATTACTAAAAGATTCAGGTGCAGAGAGCCAATTTTAGAGCTAACAATTCAAAGAAATGATATGAACTTTACAGGGGAAGGCCACACTTCAGCACAGGAAACAGTATATAGGAGTGGATACTGGATTCTGGAAGCCTTATTGCTGCTTGGCCAAAAGTTTGAAAATCCCATAGTTGATTTTTTGAACTACAAGTTGAGCATGGTTGCTGGTGTTTTCTGGGAAACGTAATTTTCTAAACTCTGTCCTCAAGATACTTAAGTCAAACACTTAGGGATTTCTGTTAGCAGTAAGGACTGTGTATTCATGTTTACTAGTGCAAGAAAGAGGTGAGGTGACCCATAAAATGCTGCTCACTTCATTGGCAGTGCATTTGGATGAAGCTTCATAATGTATGTATCTTTGCAAGTGAGAAGGAGAGGGACATGGAGACCAATAAGGTTTACATACTCCAAACAAGTACTTTCTGCTCTCTTCTCTGAATCCCAACAGCTAGATAAAAATGTTTTGGGAGAAAAATAAAACAAAAATGGACAAGAAAGCCCACTAGTTCATGTTTTTAAGGTAATCAAAGAACTGGTTGGGAAAAAATAACAGCATAGAAGAAATGAGAAGATAATCGCCTCTGACTCAAGCACTGAGGCAATTAGAGAGGAGTATTATTATTACAATAACTGCCTCTGGATGTGAACAACATGTTATATCCTTCTGTTAAATAATTTGGGTGATTATATACACTCCCTTGTTACCTCCTTACAAGCTGAGAAGTGACTTTAAATGCAAATGAAGGCTTGTACAGGCAGGAGCTGCTACTTCATCAAACAGGAGAGATATATTTTATTTGTGCCTTTTTTGAGCCCTCCCTTTTTATATGAATCATTCTGTTTTGCATGGCAGTTTCTACCCTTGAATGCAAGAAATAGGTTATCCAGGTGATAAGATATTAAAAATACGCATACAAACTCTGGAACAGATTTGCTAAGTAGTAATTTAAACTATTTTAAATGCACTGTTCCAAGTTCTGTAAATGTCTTACCAGAACACAATGTCTTTTTTTAAAGCTAGTGTTCACTTGGTCAGTGTATCTCACTGATAGACTTCCAGAGATGTATTTAGGAATCATTAAGGTAGCCAATGATATCAATTATTCTAAAACCACATTAAAACAATAATATGCAATTATTTTTTCATATAATTGTTATTGCAAATATATGAGCAACGGGGAAGGGGTGCAAGAGTGGATATAGAACAGGGGCATTTTTAACATTTTACATCTTCTTCTCTCATTGTTATCTACTACAAAAAAAGTTTTCCATTATTTTAAAAAAGAAAAGAGGGGAAAAAGAAAATTTCTTTGCTAATCTAAAATAGAAAAGCAGGTGTACAGTGTTTTGAAACAAAGGAAATATAAAAGTTGAGAAATGGAAAACAGAAAGCCCTAGCAAATGCTTTTTTACATTGTCTCTCCTGTCTTCTTCATAATCAAAAACTATTCTTTTTGTCATCAAACTATCTCTGGTAGATTAACTTTCCAGGATCACTTGGACATCATTGGGGATAATGTTATTTATTTATTATTTCGTACTTATCCACCCCCACCCCCCAAATGGCTCGGGGCGGCTCACAGCCGCTTACCTTTATGCTTATCTTTAACTTCTTTTCTTGTTATTCCTACATCCCTGTACAACAAATTTTCACTTGATGATATAGAAAATACAATATTTTAATTTTCTTTTTTAATGGTCAATAAAAGCCTGCTATTCTTCAAATTCAGAAGGAATTGTATAAACTTAGTCAGTTTGTTTATTTTTAATTATTACAAGATTTCATCTTCCAATTTTAAGGATCTGCCGATCATATAAAATTGATCAATTTATCAATTTCTGCCAGATCCACCATTTTTGTAATCTTGAGTTCTTCTCCTCTTGTTTAGCTAATTTATTCCATCAATTTTTTTCACCCTTTGTAGTAACTAAACTTTCCAAAGGATGAAAAAAAAGAATAGAGTTTACCTCTCAGAGATGTTTTTTTCCGTAAAGTTGGTAAGCCTACAGCAGATTTAAGGACGTTTTTGTCCGTTTTTTCATACCTTCTATAAATATACTGTAGTATTTTAAGAAGTGAGTCAAAGCTGCTTCTCTCCGCATCTGCTTGTATGACAATGTCACTAGGGTATGTGATATCTCGCCCTTCTCTTTCCCTTTCTCCTGTTTCAGTGGGGAAGGTGAAATCCTTCATACCTTGAGGGATTGTGTCTGTTGTTTTTCTTTCTGAAGAAGTATTTTTCAACTCCATACTGTTGATAAGCTCTAGGACAGGGGTGCTCACATTTTTTCAGCATGCGAGCTACTTTTAAAGCAACCAAGTCCAAAAGATCTACCTGCCCTCGCCACTGTGCACTCCCGCTGTGCGCTCTTGCTGTGCACTCCCTCTGTGCGCTTCCGCCGCCACGTGCTTCTGCTGCTGTTTTCCGCCTGCACAGTGCTTCTTCCGCCTGCGGGGCCTTGCAGGAAGGAGAAAGCACGAGGCGGGGCATCTAGAGGGAGGACTCCGCCCTGCCTGTCTCGCCGGCAGCGGAGGCTGCACAGCTGCTTCTGGACAAGAGAGAGGCAGGGCGCTCCCTCCAGAGGCCTCGCCTCATGCTTCCTTCTTCCTGCAATGCCCCGCAGGCGAAAGAAGCACCGCGAGAGTGCAAGCCAGCAGCAGGAGTGCACGTGCATGCAGGGTATGCGCTTGCATTCCAGGAGTGCCCTATCCGGCTGGTGAGGCCCGAAGATCACCTGGAAGAGTGCCGAAGATCTACTAGTAGCTCCCGAGCTACCTAATGAGCACCCCTGCTCTAGGATATCCCAGTGAACTGAGAAACTGCTCACAGCTCTGTTTTTTTTTACTGGACCCTACCGCAATTCAAATTTTTAAACAGAAGCTGGGTGTCAGTATGGCAGGAGCTTGGAGTGGATAGACCTTATGGTCTCTTCCAATGCTATGCTTCTAAGTTGTAACAAAAATGTAAATCATTAGGTATCCTGCTATCAATGTTACTAATTATAGTCTACTTTAATAAGGTTTCAGCACCAGATGTATACATTATTTCTAGCAGTGTCTTTTCCTGTGGAACTAATAGTTGCTGATACAAATCTACTCTCCAGAAATTCCTTTATAGTTGCTACTTAATAAAAATTTAGTTATCAGAGGTAAAAATAACATGGAAAGAATAGAAAATAGGTTCTTTCACCACAAAAAATAAGAGTAGCCTAACAAAAATATATATGCAAAATGAAAGAACTAGGTCAGGTAAGCCTTGCAAAGAGTTAAGGAAAGCATTTTAAACATTCAAACCCCCACTTTAAGCATTTTCCAAAATGGATTCAGGAATGTATTTTTAAAATCTTTCACCAGACTCCACTTTGCTGATGTTTTCCACTTTGGTGGCCAAACATTTAGACAAATGCTTCCTGAATATGCTAGGAGCAGTTCTTGAGGCAGGTTTATCTGTTTGCTACTCTTCTGGTTGTTTTTCTGTTCACAGTTGCTCAGTATCCAGACATTCTTCCAATACAGCCACATGTAGAATACATGTGGTAGTCTAAATGGGGTACTACTAAGATGTATACTGCTATGATAAGATCTAATATCTCAGGCATCAAGTAGAGTCATGCAAAAGTACTCTTGGCCACCACAGGAATCTAGGTCTCCGTTGTCTAGATTTCAAACTATATTCTGTACCATTCCAAGAAAGCAGTTCTTTGTATAAAAGCCACTTTGTGTCCTCCATTTGTCGAATCCGAAAGGCCTCTACCGGGGATATCCACAGGGGTGTCCTAGCACTTGATTTCTTATAGTATTTTTCCCACACATTTAGGAGAGTACGTCTAATATAATGATCTTTTATAATTGAATCTACTTTACTCTTATCGTATCCTAAATATGCATGCAATCCAAATTTTAAATTAAAACCTTCTAAATTTAGTAATCTATTATCATCAAGGCAGCACCATTCCTTTAACCATAACAAACAGTTTGCAACAAAATATAACTTCAGATTTGGAACCCCTAAGCCTCCATTTTCTTTCCTTTCTTGTAGATATTTTAGTCTTACTCTGGGTTTTTTCCCTGACCATATAAATTTAGAAAGTGTTTTGTTCCAGGTAACAAATTGTTTCTCCTTTTTTATTATTGGAAGGGTATTAAACAAAAAATTAATCTTGGGGAGTATAGTCATCTTTATTGCAGAGATTCTCCCTAGCAATGATAACTTTAGTTTTTCCCACTTTTTAAGATTGTTATTTATCTCGTCCCATTTAGGTATATAGTTATTTTTGAAAAGCTGGGAATTTTTTTGGGTTACATAAACTCCCAAATATTTAACTTTGTTAGTCACATTTATACCTGTTAATTGTTGTAGTTCCAATTTTTCTTTTTCATTTAAATTTTTGACTAGCATTTGGGTTTTTCCCTTATTAATTTTGAAACCTGCACAATACCCAAATTTTTCTACTATTTTTAACCAATGCAATATCGAGTCCTTGGGATCTTCTAATATTTGTACTAAATCATCCGCGAATGCCATAATTTTTAAGCCCTCCTTTTTCACCTGTAATCCTTTTATTCTATTATCCACTCTAATATCATTTAGAAGTAGTTCTAAAATTAATATAAATAATAACGGTGACAATGGGCAGCCTTGTCTAACCCCTCTTTGTACAATTATCTTGTCTGTCTTTTTGTAATTTACTATAATTTTAGTAGATTGTTCTGAGTAGATAGCAGAAATAATATTAACAGAAAATATAAACTTGAGTTGGTTCCCTTACCTGCAGATAAGCAATATATACAATGAAGATTTTAAAAAAGGGTTTAAGACACAGTATAACGAACTTGAGGAGTTATTGCTAAACAAAAAACAAAAGTTAATAGGTAAAATATATAAAATATTACAAGATTGGGAAAATAAACAGGAACACCTAAAAGACCATGAGATAAAATGGTCAAGAAACATAGGGTATTCTATAAATCGAGATACGTGGAGGGCAATATGGAAGAATAACATTAATATCTCTTATAGCCAAAATTATAGAGAAAGCTGGGTAAAAATTCTTTATAGATGGCACTTAGCACCATAGAAGATTGCTAGAATGTATAACACAGCTAGACCTAATTGTTGGCACTGTAAGGCAAAAAATGGAACCTACTTCCACATGTGGTGGATGTGTAAGAGAACTAGGAAGTTCTGGTCAATGATACATAGAGAAATTATGAAAGTTTTGGGAAGGCCTATAATTAAAAAACCAGAAACTTTCCTATTAGGAATAGATGATACTAGTTTAAATAAGGTCAAAAAAAATATTTTTATTCTAACTACCACCGCTGCAAAACTAATGTTAGTGAAACATTGGAAAGATGAAGAAATATTAAGAAAGGAAGAATGGTTATTCAAGGTAATAGACACCATTCAAATGGAAAGATTGACAGAGAGCCTTAAAGGAAATATTACAAAAGATGATACACAAAAAGAAAAGTTATGACCTGTTTTCACAATACTGTAAAAAAGAATATGGAATAGAAATTGATTTAAAGGAATAGTATAGAATGCGTCAAATTTTTGGTTTTTGGTTGAATAAGAATAGAATAGAAGGAAATTTCAGGATAAATGTATTAAATATAATTTATAAACTTAAATTTAAAGTTGAAACAAGCTTAATATAAAGTATTCATTTTTTTATTTTTCTTTTCTCTCTTGTCTTCTACTGTTCTTTTATCTTAGAGACCTCGGACGCCATAAATGATGGACTGGAAGTATTGAGAGCAATAAGAAATTTACATTGGTTATGTCCTGCTATCCTACTTCTCTTTTTTTATACTTTACTTTCCTACATCCCCCTATCCTGTTCTTTAAACCTTGTACACCCCACACAGCCCTCCTTCCTCCTCTCCTACCCCTCTTTCCCTTCTCCTAGTATGTAGAAGACTATCGATTAGGTGAGGGAAATCTCGCTGTAATGATGGAAACATTTTCTTGCTACATACTTTCTGTAACACTGTTTTTAATGAAATACAATAAAGACTATTTTTTAAAAAAGGAATCTAGGTCTCCGGGTTGGCTCCCAGAATACCCCCAGACTCTGAACATTCATCTTGGGGAGTATAAACTGGGGGCAATTCTGTCTTGCCTGTATTAAATTTCAATTTATTTGCCCTCATCCAGTCCATGGCAGCCATTGATTTAGAACGAATATAGACTCCTTCACTTGGGATGAAAGGCACTAATAGTATCAAAGGTCAAGCAAAACTATCAGGGATACACTTTTCATGTCCCATTTCCATAACCAGATTTGAAATGAGATTGAAATTGATTGAGATAATCTGCTTCATTTAAGATCCCTTGTAATTGGTGTTGCAGCAAATTGTTGGGGTTCTCTGTTCAGCAACAAACCAACCCACTTCTTCAGCAGAAGCACTCCCCCTTCATTAAGGAGCACAAGCACACAACTTGAATATTTAGTATAAAACTTTATACAGCAGTATTTACATACTGTATATCTAGCAGATGTTCTTGACTCTTCTCTAGCTGTTCTTTCCAACACTCCCAGTCAGTTCATAAAATCATGGAATCATAAAATCCTTGAGTTGGAGAAGACCTTGTGGGCCATCCAGTCCAACCTAGTATTAGTTCAAAAAGGGATGTCAAAGGGACCAAAACTACTTCACATGGGGGAACAGGCTAAATCTTATCTCAATCCAACAGTTGTCCTTCAATCTGAAAAGTCCAAGGTAATAGGTCAGGGCATTTGTAATTTCATCCAGGCAACAATTAATATTCTACAGGGATACACTTCCCAGTGAGTGAATATGATTGATTTTTAAGGCAGTGGGTACTCATATGACCAGTTGCTTTTGCAAGGCCTGAAGACAAATGTTCAATTATTTTTAAAAGCAATTCTCTAAGATTCTTTGTAATGTGTTACATATTTTAAAATAATATTTGAAAATGTTATTTGAGGCAAAAACATTGTCCTCATCTCCATAATCAATGTCCTAACCCATACTTAGAATTGTAGAATCATAGAGTTGGAAGAGACCTTGTGGGCCATCCAGTCCAACCCCCTGCAAAGAAGCGGGAAGATTGCATTCAAAGCATTCCTGACAAATGGCCACCCAGTCTCTATTTAAAATCCTCCAAAGAAGGAACTTCCACCACACTCCGGGGCAGAGACTTCCACTGCTGAACACCCTCACAGTCAGTAAGCTCTTCCTACTGTTCAGGTGGAATCTCCTTTCCTGTAGTTTGAAGCCATTGTTCCGCACCCTACTTCTGCCACCACAAGTGCTTTCACTCTTGTAAAGATCCAGTCTCTGATGTCCACCAATCTAATTCTTCTTAATGAATTAGTGGATTTCATGTATGTACAACATTTAAGTATGTTTTGATGGTTTATAGATGAATTCATGAACCTGTGTATTACATATAGTGTCCCATTCATACATGAAAGTTACCACTTGGTCTTGAAATAATAGAGCTAAGATTGGTTTACACATATAAGGGAGGAAGACTTAGAATTTTTCTTTTTTTATATAAAAAACTTTAGAATCAGATGTGTCATTGAGTCATATATGCCTTATAGCTCTATCAGTAAATATGCTGGCTCCGGTAGTCAATTCTCATTTCTACCTATCCTAGATTCTCCTTTCCACCCCACATGGCATATTGCTTATTAGCGGGAAAACGAACATATGCAACAACTACAAAACAGTCACTTCTTTACATATGCTGTGCATCTAAAACATCTGCTCATTGCACAAGTTCCTTGAACATTACAGTCTTCATCAAGTTTGCAGATCCTTCACTGCCATTGATCAGGCCTTACAGTTCATTTCAAATGTGATAAGGATTCCAGAGGAATAAGAAGTAGTAGCAGGGAATGTCTTTACAGGGAAGGACTTCAAAATATCTAAGGTTTTTCAGGCATTACAGACATTGTTAGAAATGTGCTCCAGGATCTCTGATCTTAAATTGTAGGTAGAAGATGTGTGAACTACTTACCTGCTAGTCTCTTGTTAACTTAGAGAGGGGGAGTGGGAGGGAGGGAGAGAGAGGGAGAGGGAGAGAGAGGGAGAGAGAGAGAGAGGGAGAGGTCCTATTTCAAGGATATAACCACCCTAATTATAAATTGTTCAAACAAACAAGCAAATCAAATATTCACATTCTCCACTTTCTAGCTGGGTCAGAATTAATTGGGACATGCCCCAATTCTGTAAACAATTATATCTATTTTGAAAATACAGAAGCACTAAGTTAGCAAATTTGTTTCCTCATCCCCAGGCCATCTATACATATTTTACAGTCTACAAAACATATGCAACATGAATTTACATCCACTTTTATTTCATCACTTTAGACTTCTAAAATGAGCATATTGTATCATACATATTCTCCCCCATGATTCCCATAAAATCCTATTTTAAGCCAGCACACTAGGTTGGCTATCATCCAGTGCTGTATTATCTCTGGCATGATCCTGTTGACTGTATTTATTCAAAAGTAAGATGCCCAGGATATTTGGCTTCGATAAAGTAAGTTTGTTTCAATTCTACCATAATTTTTTTTTACTTCCCTTTCCTTTCTCTATTTTGTATCTTAATGGGGAGAAGAAAATATTGGGTTGGATGAGTACATGAGAAATTCTGTAAATCATTAATGACAACTGATCTGAAAGAACTCCAGCATTTCAGTTCTGCACAGGCTTTATGGCCTGAAGGGAAATATAAAAACATGCTATTATTTCAAATGTCTACTTCATCACATCTACTGATTTTTTTTATAATACAGAAATTAAATAATATAGGTTTATGTATAGGTTATCACTGCAATAATGATAATGATAACAACAATTATTATTGGTACTATAAGTGAACATTCTTTTTTATAACCTGCATTTCAATGATGCCCAGCAATCATGAGAAAGTGGAACAAATGATAATACAAATCACTTTTATTATACAAATCTAGGCAACTTTTATAAGGTTTCCCATCATGTTCTATCAATATTTGGAATTTTATAGTGAACCCAGCTTCAATTCTGTCTTTATTCAAAGGTACAGTTTTTGATATAATTGTTCTAGAACTTTTAACGCCATCATACAACATTTATTCACATATTAATAAAAATTAATGTTTTTATTATTTTATTTCATTGCATTTTTATTCATTGTCATGTAACAAAAGCTCAACATACAAGTTGCCAATGCCAATATAGTACAGTGTACATTACAATACAATATAGTATACTATAAAGTTGTTGATTAATGCAACAGATGGTTTTCCAGAACATTTAAAGATGGAATTAAGTGCACATTTAAAATCTGTGAGGACTGAGGCAATTTGCTACATTCAGGAGTGATATAGTAGTACATTATGTGTGATATCTACTATTAAGGTACTTTAATGTCCAGTGATAATGGATACAAATGACGGCTATTGAAAAATAAATTTGCTATATGCATGCAATCATTTGCTCTGCTTTTGTGTCTTCCCATTCTAAAAACAGAAAGCAGCTTCAAATAAATTGTCATTAATTGGCCTAAGCTAGATGAATAGATTTTCTCCTACTGTGATATTTGTTCACTTTTTCAGCAGGGTTACCATGTCCCACAGTCTTTTTCCCCTTCCGTGTTGTGGTTTATTTTGAAGAATGTCTAACATGAGTTCCAGAATGGATGTATATACATTTTGCAGCAGTTTTAAAGTTGTGCCTTTCCCTCTTTTTCCAGGTTATAGATGTACACATTGATTAAATCGCAGTGTGACTGCAATTGTAATGAACGAAGCAGGCATGGGAACAGCATGGGGATTTTTTTTTAAAGACACAATGGCAGATATTTGGTGGATTAAAAGCCACTTTAGAAATAAGATCAGCTAATTTGAACTCCCAGTCCTGGGAGAACTATAAGAAGAACTTATATTCCAGATTTCTTGATATAAATATCTCCCAATCTATTAACTCTTATCTCTGAAACTAGAAATGCTCTGCCTGACGTCTGTTTCATTCCCCATTTCCACTGGCTACTAAAAATTCTTCATTCAGCTAATGCATTTTAAGATTTGTACTCTGTCATATCGGCTAGGGATATAGACATTTCAATCCAATGGGAATGCCAGGGTTCTTAGAAAGTAGGCATAAGACACAAGAACTGGAATATATTTTTACTTATGTTCCTCAACTGGACCAGAACAGAATGAACAAATCTTAAGTTGCGAATAAAATGCTGCCAATATAGGTTGAGTATCTCTTATCCAAAATGCTTGGGACCAGAAGTGTGTTGTTGTTGTTTTGGAATACTTGTATTTAATTTACACATAGGTACATAATGAGCTATCTTACAGATGAGTCTCAAGTCTTAATATGAAAATAATTTATGCTTTATATACACTTTATACACATATCCTGAAGATAATTTTATAAATGAAATTTTATTATTATGTGCATGAAACAACCTACATAACTTGAACCACCAGAAGCCAAAGGGGTCCTTATATCAACCACCCATGTGGGTGATTTTGAAGTACCTGTAGTTTATTTATTATCTATTTATTTACTTTATTTATATTCTGATTTTCTCACCTCGCAGGGGGCTCAGGGTGGATTACAATGAAAACATATAGGCATGCATTTAATGCCTTTTGGACCAACAGACAGACAAACAGATAGGGGCAATTTTTTAACATCTGGCCACCAGGGGGAGCTGTCGCACTCCTTCATTTCTCATTCCTCAGTTTGCATTCCTGGAGATCTTATGGCCTTGTAAATCAGTTAAATTTTGCCTCCCCACTATGTGGTGCCTTAATTTCCTACTTGACAGATGCAACTGTCTTTCGCGTTGCAAAGGTCGACAACAGGCTACACAAATAGGTTGAGAGCCCACTTTGACCCGGGCAGGCCTCGAACTCATGACCTTCTGGTCAGAGAGATCTTATGCAGCTGACACTCAGCCAGCTGCACCACATTCCTGGTAAATATTCAACTTGTATTATGTATGTAAAATTTAAATTTTTTGCATGTAAAATTTTATTTTATATGCAATTACACTTCTGCTTAGATTCATGATTATGTTATCATCCAGGGGAATGAATACACTAGAAGCAATATATCATGTTTATAACAGTGTTATTTAGTCGATAGAAGAAACCAGGATTTATTTATTTATTTTTATTAAGGGTGTTCTCAATTCTCTTTAGCCTTCTTTAGCCTTCTTTCTCATGGAAGAATATTTTCCAGGGTTTCCTGTGAAGAGAGCATGAATATTACATCAGTTTAAATCTGCAGGTGAGATACAATCTAGGTAAACAGACATCCCAGCATAGCTTCACTGCATGAGCTGGCATATGATATCTTTTGTGATAGTTTACTATCATAAATGTGTTCAATTTATGGTGACTTTTTGAAGTAGAAATGAATACAGTGTGTCTATGTGTAGTATGATCCTGGGTACTCAGTGTGGAAAATAAAATATAGTAAAATGCTTGGCAATTGAATTCATCTAGCTGGGCCTTAGGGAAGACTGAGCCAAGGAAGATAGGTGCTTTTGAACAGTGGTATTGGAGGAAAGTTCTGAGAGCGCCTTGGACCGTGAGAAGATCCAACCAATCCATACTTCAGGAAATAAAGCCCGAGTGCTCATTGGAGGGAAGGATAGTAGAGGCAAAGATGTACTTTGGCCACATCATGAGAAAGAAGGAAAGCTTAGAGAAGACAGTTATGCTGTGGAAAATTGAAGGAAAAAGGAAGAGGGGCTTACCAAGTGTAAGATGGATGGTATCCTTGAAGTGACTGGCTTGGCTTTGAAGGAGCTGGAGGCGGTGATGACCGACAGGGTGCTCTGGCGTGGGATGGTCCATGAGGTCACGAAGAGTTGGAAGTGACCTCATGCATTCAGGTATGAGGGCACAGCATTCAAGAGTTTGGAAGGGCATGCCACTAAGTAATGGACCCATTGTTGGTAATGCAAATAATTGGCTGCTCTATCTAGACGTTTTCATCATTTTAATATTTAAAAACATATTCTTAATTGTATACATCAGGGCATCAGCTTGTGACCTGTTAATTAAGATGATATTTTACTCAGAGGAGTACATTAGTGCATTATTGGCTGTCCATAAATAAGCAGCTCCTAATGCATTGTATGGCATCTCTGAAGAAATTATTAAATACTAGGTGAGATAATTAGGATGTGAGACTGAGAAATGCCATGAACTTGCAGCAGCATCAATGTAGTGAAGACTAATGTAAACAGAATACTAAGGAGAAGAGATTGAAATTCCTCCGACAGACCAGCTTCTGTTGATCCATGTTCAAGGTTGCTTTTAATTAAACCAGGGAAGCACAACTGACCTTATTCTAGCCATTCAAAAACTCAAAGGCAATTGTTCCAAACAAAGATTTATTTCATTGCACCTTTATCTTTGAAGAAATATGTACACAATATATATCACACACGAGATATGTGATCTTTCCCATCAGCAGATTAAATTTTCCCCTTATTGTATCAGCCTTTTTCATGTGGAAACGGGTGATATGTGAAATTTTGGTTTGCAATCCTTGGAATTCCTCCTTAGTTGTCATATTGACTGAGGAGAATTAGAGGCAGTCAAAAATAAGTCCCAGGAAGTTTGAGGTAAGTATTTTATTCCATTGGAGGATCTCTTATCTGATCATTACATTTCTCTTGCAGAGTAAAAAGGTAAAGGTTTTCCCCTGACATCAAGTCCAGTCGTGTCTGACTCTGGGGATTGGTGCTCATCTCCATTTCTAAGCCAAAGAGCTGGCGTTGTCGGTAGACACCTCCAAGGTCATGTGGCCAGCATGACTGCATGGAGCACCATTACCTTCCTGCAGAAGCGGTACCTATTGATCTACTCACATTTACATGTTTTTGAACTGCAAAAGCTGGGACTGACAGTGGGAGCTCATGCCGCTCCCTGGATTCGAACCTGCAACCTTTCAGCAAGTTCAGCAGCTCAGTGCTTTAACCCACTGCATCTACAGAGTACAAACAAATTTTTATAAACAGGTTTAAGCTAAGGTTAGTACTGGCCATTACCAACTGGGAGTCATAAAACGTGTGACCACTATTTATGGATTAGTTTCATGTTAAATTCACAGTGTGATCTTAACCTGAAATCCCAGTATAGTCTGGGCATAGGATAATTGTGTGTGAGCACATGCTTTCTCTTAATATATTATTTGCCCATCAATGAGAACTATAACCTCACTGGCTATCAAACTGACTATCTCTTATGGAACAACTTTCTTAGTCATGGAGCTATGCCCTGAAATACATGATCTATCTGGGTGTGAGAGAACTGTGAGGATGTCTCTTTTCAATCAGACATCCAAACCATTTTTTTTCAGGTGAGCCTTTTATCATCATGATGATGGTCTATCTTTTTTTCCTTTAAGAATGTTCTGTTGTTATTCATCTAGCTAATTGTAAACACCAGCCATGAGAATATTAGGAGAAAATTGAATTGTGACTTTATTAAATGTTATCACAAAAATATCTTCACCTTTTCCCAAGGGTAATGTTCGTAAATAGTATGCATGAAGTGTGTCTCATTTCTTTTAATATTCTTTCTTGCTACAATTTTATTCAATCACAAATAACAGTGTTATTGTTTGTAGAGAGATTTTCCCTTATTTCTGATTTAGACAAGATTATGCAGAAAGGGGCTGAAATTTAGTGAAGCGTTTTTCCAGCATGCATTTCAATAATTTCTGGGATGCATTGTGCGATAATACATGATGAATTTGTAACTCTAGACATTTACATGCTCTCCAGGGGCATCCAAGTGGGCAATTTATATAAAGTAACATATATACAATGTTAGCAATTGTGTATATGAGTACAAAAATGCAATATAAGTAAATGGGGTTTACTGAGACTATTTGAGGATGGGGAACATCCTAGAACGAAAGGTGTCCTGCTTAAACCTATTTCATATCAATTTTGATATAGTATTTTGAGGATGGGCTGGAGACTCAAAACAAACATTCTGCAATTCCTTTAGCATCTGTGCTTTAGCTAACTGCGACCAAATGGAGGTGTTTATGGATATGACAGCTATATTAAATAGAAATGCTCCTTATGTAAAAGGAGAAGCTTCATTCTTTAGTTTGAAGTTCATTGAGTATCTACTGTATCTGTATTCTAACAGTATACACAGCTTGGGGAGAATTGGGATTTAGATTCCCATTACAATGAATAACAATATTTGATTTCATAACATGACAAGCACAATTGGCTCCATCTGGAACAGAACTTATATTTGAGTCTATAGTTAATGGTTAAATGGGGTGGAATGTGCACTGACTTATGAGCATTCTTCATTAGCATCAGTTTGATGAGTTTGTGTAGTTTGTGATTAGAACTACACTAAAATCTTAATGTTGTCCCATTCAGGAAATAAAGCCAGACATCAGGCTTTTGGGTTAAATATAATCACTTTCATTAATTACTTAATTTTGAACATTTAAACATGAGCTGCAATAGGAGGAGCCAAGTGTTAAATGTCTCTCCTGTTTTGAGCTATTCCTCAACTGCCCTTGGATGAGACTCCTAGCCTTCCAGCCTGATTTCTTGCTGGGGGGTCTCACCAAAGGACGCCCTTCCTCCAAGATACATGACTCATAAAAATCTTCCTCCAATACCTGGCATAGATAAGAGGTAAGCATTACCTTAGTTTAATTTTGTCACCAAGTCAGCCAACATGTTTTAGATTACTCTAAAATGTTTATCTTGCTGTGCATGTCATGAACTCTGTTGACCTCTTTTTTAAAATAATATTTTATTGGAATATCAGGTTAAAACATCACACATAATATAACAAAGACAGAAATGAAAGAACAACAAAAGGTTCAAAGCTTGAAAAAAGAGAGGGAGAGCGGGAAGGGGGAAGTGACAGAAAAGGAGAGGAAGAAAGAAATACATAGTAAATGAACACAAACTTCCACCCCTTTCTGGTTCCCTTAATTGGTGAAGTGGAGAGTCTTGTCTCTTGAATAATTCTGCCCATAACCGATCTTCCCTTCATATTACCCTCGGTTTTATAATTCTAAGTTAATCATCCAGTCAATATTCCATTTCTTTAAGTAATCTATAATCATAGTCCAATCTGTTACCTTCATTTTGACATTTTGTGCTAAAGCTTGAGTGAGACAGTCCATTTTCATAATTTCTAGAATTTTTGTTCTTTACTCATCCATCTTCAGCGTTTCCTCTTGCTTCCATTTTTTTGCTAGAGTAATCCTAGCCACAGTTATACAATATATAAAGAGTTTTTCTGTATTATTTTCCATCTTAAAATCAACAAGGCCTATAAGTAAATAATCTGGTTTTAAATCAAATTTTATTACGAGCTTTTTGTATTTCCCTATGAATTTTTTCCCAATATTTTAAAAACTTTTTTACAGTTACACCACATGTGGAAAAAGTTGCCTGGTTCCTTACTACACTTCCAACAGTTGTTATTGTATTTACGATTCTATTTTGCAATTTTTACTGGTGTAAGATACCATCTATGGAACATTTTGAGGCTGTTTTCTTTGAGGGACCTCTGACCTCTTGAAAACAATATCAGGAGGGGCTCAAAATTTCCCTATGCCCTTTCCCCTGTTCAGCTTCCTTTGCATTTTATCCAAACAGTGGAGACAGTGTTCATCTGGCATAACAGAATAGCTGACCATAGACATTTTACTTCAAGCTACTGGGCCTGTATGACTTGGAAGTCTATTCTGGCTTGAATAATTGGACTCTACACTTCAATATGCCAATGTCATTTCTGTCCAAGTGAAGGACCAATATCTAGGGCTGGAGATCCACACATTGCTCAAAAAGTAGCCGGAATAACCCATGTCATTATGGGTCCATTCTCCCTATCCATTCCACTATTGTCTATTTGCTGAGGCCCAGCAGGAATCCAATGTGTGACATCTGTGCCTTTTGCAAAGTTCATTAAATCATCTGTGACACAGATAAGCACCCTCCTCTAATCCAGATCCCTTCTCAAACCTGAAAAAAACAAACAGATTGTCAACATGCAGAATGACTGGTATAAAAATGGCTGCGCATAATGCCTGCCAAAGGACCTGCATGGTGGGAAATCTATGCAAAGCTTTGCTACAGTAGGAGAAATATCTCATTACCTCTCAGATTAGTCCCATATTTCTTGATTGTGATAGCTACTTGGTTCCTTAGCAGTTGAATGTTGCTAAACTAAAAGAATGTCTGGAATTATCACTTTGCCTGGATGCCACTAATTCGCAATGTGGCCTGATAGGGTGAGTGGAATAATTTCTGTCATAGTCCCTGAACTCTCAGGAGCCTTGATTTTGCTAGGTGACCTCCACTACCCACAGCATCTTTCAGTATCTAAATCAGGGCTGTCCAACTTCTACCGGACCTTGGGCCGGAATTCCGGTCACTGAACACCTGGGGGGCCAAGCCCCCGGCTCCGCCCCCTCCCCCTCCCCGCCCCTCCCCCGGCTCTGCCCCCCACCCTATTATAATTATTATAATATCTTATTATGTGAGTTTAATAATAATAATAATAATAACAATAATGGGTGGCTGTGAGTTTCCTGGGCTGCCTGGCCATCTCCCAGAAGCATTATTCTCTCCTGGTGTTTCTAGGGCAGCATGGGTATTTCTGTAAAATGTTCAGCCAGGCTTTGAAGCTGCAAGGCCATCCAGTGCTGATCAAGGTGTCCAAGGGCAACCTTCAAACCCAACTCAAGCAGACAAGAATTCCTTCTTTCTTTCTTTCTCCCACCCACAATGGCCAAACCCCAACAGACCTCTGAGGATGCCTTTTTAGCCATAGATGTGGGTGAAACGTCAGGAGAGAATGCTTCTTGAACAGGACCAGGCAGCCATACGGAAAACTCACAGCAACCCATTATTATTATTAATATTATTTTTCCATGCCTGGCCTTAATATGCCCAAATATGAACACAGATGGAGTTTGGGGGAAAATAGGCCTTGACATTTGGGAGTTACAGTTTCTGGGATTTATAGTTCACCTACAATCAAAGAGCATTCTGAATCCCACCAACAACAGAATTGGGGCAAACTTCCCCCACAAAAATCCCCCACATGCAACAGCAAATAAGAAAACCGCAATGAGGGGGGGAGAGGGAGGGAGGGAAGCCCTGCTCCGTGTTCGTGCGCTGCTGCCAGAAAAGAAGGGGGTGACACACAGGGCCGGCCTGACCTTTTCCAGGGGGGTAGGCAAAGAAAATTTTGGCGCCCCCCCCGGCCGCCGCGTCACTCGGTCCCGCCTCCGCCGCTGCTGCACAAAGCACGGACATTTCTGCGCATGCGCGAATTCCGCTGGGTCCCGAGTGCGCCTCCCAAAGCGGCGCGCCTCCCAAAGCACGGACATTTCTGCGCATGCGCGAATGTCCGCTGGGTCCCGAGCGCGCCTGCGGCTTTGGAGCCAGTGCGCAGGCGCGCTCGGGACCAAACGGACATTCGCGCATGCGCAGAAATGTCCGTGCTTTGGGAGGCACGCCACAGCCGGCGCGTGGGGCCGGCTGTGCAGTGGCGGCAGAGGCAGAGGCGAGGTGGCGGTGGAGGCAGGGTGGCGTGGCGGCGGCCCTCCCAGCCAGTGACTCCCCGCCCAGCCGCTCGCACCCTACGTGGCCGCATACTTTGCGGAATTGCAAAGGCCAGCTCTGGTGACACAGGAAGTAAGGAGGAGAAAAAGAAGGGATGGATGGAAGGAAGGAAGGAGCGAGGGAGGGAAAAAAAGGAAGAACAGAAGGAAGGAAGGAAGGAAGGAAGGAAGGAAGGAAGGAACGAAGGAAGGAACGAAGGAATGAAGGAACGAAGGAACGAAGGAACGAAGGAAAGAGGGAGGGGGAAAAGGAAGAACGGAAGGAAGGAAAGAAAGAGGGAGGGGAAAAAGGAAGAATGGAAGGAAGGAAAGAAAGACGGCAAGGCAGGCAGGAAGGAGGGGAGAAAGGAGATTAGGAAGCAAGGAAGGGAAAAGACGAAGGAAGGGAGGAAGAAAGAAAGAAGAGAAAGGAGGGGAGGGAAAGAAGGGGAGGGAAGGGAAGAAAGATGGGAAGTATGGAAGAGGGAAGGAAGAAAGGGATGAAGTAAAGAGAGTGAGGAAGATGGATGGGAGGGAGAAAAGCCCCTTTACCTGCTTGCCAAGAGCTCTGTGTCCATGCTGCTGCTGCAGCAGCCCCGGTTGGAGCCGCCTCTGCCGACACCCCTCCCCCGCTCTTGCTGCGGCCCTGCTCCTTGCTTCTCTTGGTCTCGCAAGGCCGCAAGGAGACTTGGGGGAGGCTTTTCGCGCCTCCAGGCCTGGCGCAAGGAGGGGGGGCGCGCACACAGAGCTGCCTTCCTCCTCCAATCACAAGCGCTCCTCCAATCACGAAAGACGTCACTCCCTCCCTCCCTCAGGAGGAGGGGGCCAATGGGAAGCCAAGGGGCGGGACCAAAAAAATTAATTAAAAAATTAATAATAACAATAAAAAGGATAAAAAATATTTTATTGATTTTTTAAAAAAAAAAACATCTTATTTCTTGCTGGAGGGTAGGGGGACGTATCCAAGGGGCTGGGGGGCCATGTACGGCCCACGGGTCACCTGTTGGACAGGCGTGATCTAAATGATAGGCGACATCTGGGAAAATCTGAGCTTTAGTCCCAAAAGCAAAACCAAACAAAACACAAAAAACCCTGATGCTTTCTGTTGAATTCCCTACAAGCTTCCAGTGGAGGCAAACCCCTATGGCCATGTGAACTGGTCACCTAGAAGTAAGTGAATTTATCATGTAAACTATACTTTGCCAAAAGTGAACAGAGGAATTAAAAAAAATATTCAGACCACATTCTTATTGTTACTACAATAAGGAAGAATTCTAGGAAAGTGAGGTTAATTGTGATTTCCTCTTGCTACCCAATACTAAGCCAAATGTATGTACACTACCAATCTCTGCAGTAAACCCCAGTGAACTAAGTAACATCAAAGGTTACCTGAAAGGCATTCAAAAACTTGAGGTAATTCCTCCCAAAGAATAATCGATTATGCTTTTTGAGGAAATCAACCCAGACCTATAGGTCATATCTAATCTCTCCCATTATGCAGAGTTTATGAGGAGGAAGGACATAGCCTGCCATCACATCTTACAAGCCATGGAGGAATACTCTGCTGGGAACAATCACCCAGCATGTGTAATTGAGATCTCCCACAAGCTCTTGCCATATTCTTCTACTGAAAAATTCCCTAACTTTAGCTTGAAGGTCATCCTTCCCTGAGAAGTCTGCATGATTTTTGCTGTGTGTCAATTTTGATCTCAAAGGACAGCTGAGAAAGGGGGTTCCATCTTTTCATCAGCAAAAGGTACTCCCAGGTATGCAG
Source organism: Anolis apletophallus (assembly GCA_030556195.1). NCBI lineage: Eukaryota > Metazoa > Chordata > Lepidosauria > Squamata > Anolidae > Anolis > Anolis apletophallus. The sequence goes on along the minus strand of JARBWK010000004.1, from coordinate 120,219,862 downwards.
AAATCTCAAAGAAAGCAGAAATAGATTGTTCACATTAGTGAAATCCATTTTTAAAAATCCAAGGAGAACTTGATAATGGAATTGTTCTGATCCCAGAAAGCCATTTTAATGCCAATTCAATGCATGTAAAGCCCATTCAAAACATGTACTACCTTTCTTTAAATATAGCACATGGCACAAAAAATCTCATTGGGAGGGCCTGGTCCATATAAAACATGATGCAGAGGGGAATCTCAGTGTAGAAAAAAGGCATATTTAATATTATTTTTCAACAACTAAACACTGACACCAAATAAGAGCTCCATGTGTGTGGCAGTGTCAAATAATGTATAATGTATTGTAAACAAATGCTCAGTGTTGGCATCATTCACAGGCTTCTTCTTAGGGTAGGACAGATGATGAATAGGATAAAATTCACTAAGAACCTTTTTAGTGAAAACTCAAATTGTCCACAGAAAATAGGCTAACAACCCTACCCCAACAAACATTTTTTTGGAAACACCCCTCACCCTATGATGCATAGTCCATTGATGAACTAAAATAGATGGCTAGACATAAATGTCAAACTAATAGATTGGAAGGTTATACTAAATCTCCCAGAATGTCTATCACTGTGATTTTTTTTTTGCAGAAGGTAAGTCTCCTTCTGGACCATGTGTCCATAATGGAACCTCTCACTTGGTGTGGGCTTAGCTGATGCCATTAATTGTCCACACAATTGTGGCTGCAAGGGGTACCATTTCAGGAAGAACATAAGAACATAAGAAGAGCCATGCTGAATCGGGCCTCAGCCCATCTAGTCCAGCATTCTGTGTCACACAGTGGCCCACTAGTTGTACACAGGGATCTCTAGCAGAAAGGAGGGCAAAACCCTCACCTGCTCCCGACCCCCCACAACCAGTACCCGGGGAAAATCCTGCCTGCCTCCATCAACACAGAGGTGGCACTTGGATGTCCATTTCAGTAACTACTGATTCCCTTGGTATCCATGAATCTGTCTAATCCTGCTTTGAAGCTGTCCAGGCTGACAGCTGTCACAACCTCCTCTGGAAGTGAGTTCCATAACCCAATGACCCTCTGGGTGAAGAAATATTTCCCTTTATTAGTCCTAACTTTCCTACCTTGGAGCTTTAGGGAGTGCCCCCTAGTCCTAGTGTTGAGTGACAGAGAAAATATTTTTTCTTTATTCACCTTTTCTATCCCATGCATGATTTTATACACTTCGATCAAGTCACCTCTTAAACGCCGTCTTTCAAGGCTGAAAAGACCAAGGCGTTGCAACCTGATTTCATAAGGGAGCTGCTCCATCCCTTGGATCATTTTTGTTGCCCTTCTTTGTACCTTTTCCAGTTCCGTTATATCCTTCTTGAGGTGTGGTGACCAGAATTGTACACAGTACTCCAGATGTGGCCTCACCATAGATTTGTAGAGAGGCAATACAACATTTGCCGACCTATTTTCGATTCCCTTCCTGATCATGCCAAGCATAGAATTTGTTTTTTTCGCTGCTGCTGCACACTGGGTTGACATCTTCATTGAGCTGTCCACCAAAACCCCAAGATCCCTTTCCTGGTTTGTCTCAGAAAGCTTTGATCCCATCAGTTGATAAGTGTATTTGGGGTTCTTTGCCCCGATGTGCATGACTTTACACTTGTTTAGGTTAAAATGCATTTGCCACTTTGTTGCCCATTCACTCAATTTTGAGAGATCTTTCTGGAGCTCTTTACAGTCAGTTTCATTTTTAACTACCCTGAACAGTTTAGTGTCATCTGCAAACTTTGCTACCTCACAATTTACTTCTACATCCAGATCATTTATGAATAAATTAAAAAGTAACGTTCCTAAAACTGAACCTTGGGGTACGCCACTTCTCACCTCTTTCCATCCAGAGAAGTGTCCATTTATTGCCACCCTTTGTTTCCTACAGTTTAGCCAGGTTCCAATCCAGGACAAGACCTGTCCCCTGATTCCATGGCTGAAGAGCTTATTTAGGAGCCTTTGGTGAGGGACTTTGTCAAAAGCCTTTTGAAAGTCAAGGTAAACAATATCGACTGGGTCCCCTTTATCTATGTGTTTATTTACACCCTCAAAGAATTCTATCAAGTTAGTAAGACATGATTTGCCTTTGCAGAAACCATGTTGATTTTCCTTCAGCAATGCCTGTTCTTCTATGTGCTTAGTAATTTTTTCTTTAATAATGGTTTCCATCACTTTGCCTGTAACTGAGGTTAGACTAACTGGCCTATAATTTCCTGGATCACCCCTGGATCCTTTCTTGAAGATCGGAGTTACATTTGCCTCCCCCTTCCTAACTAAGATGCTGGCATAGCTCACAAAGCTATTAGCCATTTCAATTGGTACAACTGGCTAAAGGGATTTGTGATCTCCTCACTATCCCCTCAATTTCTCCTTCTCTACAGCATTCATCTCTTCCTGCCATTTTCTCTCCTGTTTCCTACAGAACAATATGAGCAATATGACATATCATTTTCTTCATCACTGGGAGGAGGTGGTCACCAAGGGGAAAGGTTTGCTTCCCCAATGTGAATCACTGAGTAAGGTACAAATGAATTTTCTAGAACTCCCACCACTGGAGAAGTGCTCCCTCCCAATTGCATAGCACTTTATATCAGTATAACCCTCCTGCTTTAACTGCTATCTGTGGTGATGTGTTGCACCTCAGATTTTTAACTATTGTATTATTTTATTCGCCGATCGGTTGTTGTTTTACCACTGTTGTTTTTATTGCGCCTGTACGGCTTTTGTGAGCCGCCCCGAGACCCTCCGGGAGTTGCGGCATAGAAGCGTGATTAATAAATAAATAAATAAATAAATAAATAAATAAATATACTCTGCCAGGGTGCTCAAGAAATCTGAGAGAGTCCTGTATTGGCGAGGTCATAAATGTAGCGGACATTAGCCATGTTGTGGTCACTGGGCTTGATCAGATTGCTTTCAAGGCTAATCCTTATATGATGTGGGGATGCTCCTTCCCCTTCAGATATGTCTTCTTGCTCAGACAATCACTGATGTATTTCCTTCACAAGCATTGGGTTCTCCTGGAACCTGCCTCAAACCACTTTGCGGGTGTCCCCCCTCCATTTCTGGGGACAGATTGCATCAGTGCACCAAAGACATATACAGTGAGTCTATACAGTGATTTAGGAGAGCACGTGTTTACAATGCACATTTTGTCTTGGATCTGGGATACACTAGTATCTGCTGTAGTACATTTTGTCTACAGAACCTGAACATTCTTGGGACTTTTTTTAGTGTGTGGTGTACGCTTAGATGTATACTGGATGGCACATTGGCAGTGTGAGTTTTGGAACCACCAAGGCCTTGAGTTGGCTTGAGCTTCATTATATGGCTAATGTAGAAGCCTTTGCTACATGTAGCTGCTTTCTTTCCAGGTGGGCCACGTCATCATAGAGAAAATTTCTTAGTTTCAGTTCACATATTTGAAAGGTAACTCTTGCTTTAAAGATTATAACAGAATCCAACTGCTTTTTTTCTTTATTACTGTTCAAAGTATTTTTTCCAAACTTTGTTCGAAAAGGAAACTGTTATACTTTACAGATGACAAAAACTATATTCTGCCCCTCACTGCTACGATAGAGAACTAGTTCCTAAAAGGGAGTAAGACAGGTAGGGTCCAAAAAGTCTGGGAAAAAACCCTTGGTGTAGTCTTAATTAAAGATACATAAAATAGGTGTAGTCTTAATTAAAGATACATAAAATAGAAAAGAGCAAAATCCTACTTCTACTTAGTTCAGTGACAGGTCAAACAGCCTCAGAAGTTTATTTAGGATAGCACTTTGAGGGGAAAAATTGCTTGTAAATCTGGAATTGTCTGGGTCAGACCATTTTCTTACACATTAACATTCAGGCAATACAGTCTTAGGCTGTGTATTCACACTGGAGCAATTAGTGTTGATGCAGGTGTTATGTTATTGTCTTTGGAAGTAGTTTCATTCTCACCATTTAACAGTAATTTCAGAAAATGCTTGGGATATGAATATTCTTATAGCAGCTTGCTATATATAGCATCTCCCCCAACCCACCCCCTGGGCTATTATTGTGGATAAAACATGCTAGCATAAATTAACATAATTTTCATCCATGAAACCCTTGAATCATGATCAGATATTAGGTCAGTTTCATCATGTTATAGCCTTGATTTTTTTATTTTTTATAATCCTTTATCTCTGTCAGTTTATCTCAGTCAAATATGACTCCTCAGCAGAATATTCCACATGTTTTCCCCATTGTTTTCCCCATTGTTTTCCCCATTGTCATATTGTCCTGTTTTGATTTGAGTTGAATGATTATTTTAATAAAAACAATTCATTTCATTGAACTTCCAGAAATACTATAGAATTAGAAATAGTGCATTAAAAAACTGTGTATCCAATTCGTATAATTATAGTATCAATTGTGGGTTATTTTTCCCGTTAAATGAATTTGATGACATAAATTAAAATTATCATTTGTGCTTATATCCAGTGTTACAATGACAGTAGTTGTAGAAAATTGGTGTGTAAGAAAACAATCCAGTGTCCAGTTCTACAGCAAATATCGATCTTCCCCTTTACATTATAACCATAGCTGAGTTTAAATCAAATAGTTTCAATGCCCTTTTATATCAAGAATTAGAAAATTCAAATTTTCCAACTGAAATAAATGGGATATAAAGTGTTTGATGCAAGGCAAGTGATACCTCAAATGGTTTCCACTGTATTCATATACCAGTGCAACCAGGAAAAAGCTTCATTGTGCTTCATAGATCTTTGTAATAATTGTACCATTAATTAATCATGTTTTTTCTGGACTTATAGTGGATATCTGTATCTGTATACCTTTATAAAACGGAATGTTTGTATGTGTGTATGTGTGTATGTGTGTATGTGTGTATGTGTGTATGTGTGTATGCGGAGGGCGGAAGGGCGGATATGTGGCAGCTATTTGCATAAAGTCCTTTGATTGGACAGCCTCGCCACTCCAAAATTCTAAGGCACCAGACAGAGGGCATTGATAGCCACTGATTAGCCAGCAACCCAGAATCCAGGCCTCTACATTCAAACAACAGGATTTCTTCCCACTGAGGGGAAAAAAGCCAGCATCCCAGAATCCAGGCCTCTACATTCCAACAGGATTTCTTCCCACTGAATCCCAGGGCCTCTACATTCAAACAACAGGATTTCTTCCCACTGAGGGGAAAAAGCCCCAGCAGGCCTCCCAAACAACAGACTGATCCAGGGCCTCTACATTCAAACAACAGGATTTCTTCCCACTGAGGGGGTAAAAAGCCAGCATCCCAGAATCCAGCATCCCAGAATTCCAGGCCCAGCATCCCACATTCAGGCCTCTACAAACAGGGATTTATTCCCACTTAGGGTAAAAAAGCCAGCATCCCAGAATCCAGGCCTCTACATTCAAACAACAGGATTTCTTCCCACTGAGGGGAAAAAGCCAGCATCCCAGAATCCAGGCCTCTACATTCAAACAACAGGATTTCTTCCCACTGAGGGAAAAAGCCAGCATCCCAGAATCCAGGCCTCTACATTCAAACAACAGGATTTCTTCCCACTGAGGGGAAAAAAGCCAGCAACCCAGAATCCAGGCCTCTACATTCAAACAACAGGATTTCTTCCCACTGAGGGGAAAAAAAGCCAGCATCCCAGAATCCAGGCCTCTACATTCAAACAACAGGATTTCTTCCCACTGAGGGGAAAAATGCACCATCAACATTCCCTCCCCACTTGGCTCTGTGAAAACAAAATGGATTCCTGTATTCTCCTCCCCCTCAGCTTTTAGAAAACGGCTGCCTGCCATGCACCCTTTTAAAGTTACCAATAGCAGGCCATAACATTACAGGCCCCAAAACAGAGTTTAGGGCAGGATGGCCGACGAATGATGGGATTTGCATCCCAATTCACTTCCCAGAAAACATTGTAGCCCCTACAAATCCCTTCTCCCAGATAGGCCCAAAAGAGGCATCCATCTTCCCTCTTCAACACAGTGTCAGAGAAAGGCAGCTTCTGACAGGATCTTTAGAACAGGCACTGTCACTCTACAAGGTAAGGCCCTACTTCACTCAAAAGACACAAGAGAAAACAATAAATACCTTTCTCTAATGCCTTTTAATGCTTATATAAATAATTCTGGCCCAAAGCCCCTCACCCAGCCTCATTGGACCTTACTGCTAATTCCATGCAGGCCTTTTCTATTTTTTTACTCCTTTCTGTTTTACACCGGTATACTTTCACAGGCCAGGGCGGATATGTGGCAGCCACTTTCACAGGCCAGGGCGGATATGTGGCAGCCACTTTCACAGGCCACAGCGACCAGCACGGGTGATGGACCTGCACCAAACTTGGTACACATAACCCCCCCTATGACATGACCCACGTATTATGGGATTTGTAGTACTTTCCAAGACTTTGGTTCCCACAGACCACTGAGGCCACCAAAACGGACCAATACAGACCACACTCAGCACACACAGCCCCCATGACCCACTCTACGTCCTGGTGCAGTTCGGAGGAGGGTGGGCCATGGATGATGGGACTTGAAGTGCCTCTACTCACTTCCAAAGTCCGCTGCAACCCTCATCCAATCACTGATCGAGACCAAACTTGCCATACATAACCCCCATGACTGCCTTCACGTCCTGGTGAGGTTTGGGGAGGACTGACAATGGATGATGGGATTTGTAGTACTTTTACACCCCTCTGTTCCCACAGACCACTGTGGCCCCCAACAAACACCGAGAAAGTCCACACTTGGCACACAGAGCCCCAGTGACCCACTCTACATCCTACTGAAGTTTGGAGGGGACAGAACATGGATGATGGGACTTGCAGTACCTTCCCTCACTTCCCAATCCTGCTACAAACCTAATCCAATGACTGATCAACACCAAATCTGGCACACAGAGCCCTCATGACCCACTCTACAACCTGGTGCAGTTTACTGTGAGACGGACCACGGATGATGGGACTTGAAGTACCTTCACTCACTTCCGAAAAAGAATGCATCCCTCATCCATTCACCAATACAGACCAAACTTAGCACACAGAGCCCCCATGACCCAATCTACATCCTACTACACTTTGGGGGGGAGATGATGGGACACACAGAGATGATGGGACTTGCACTACCTTCAGTAATTTCATGATACCACTGCAACTCCCAATAATGATGGATCAAGACTAAACTTGGCACACAGAGCCCCCATGACCCACTCTACATCCTGCTGCACTTCTCAAATGACCCAGGCAGGGCCGGGTCCCCAAGCTAGTTGTTCTATAAATACTGAATACATTCTTAGTCATCTCATAGGCATTATTTATACCTACCCTAAAACCCGAAGGATACCCGAAGCCCAGGGGCTTCAGTCCTTCATACAGGGTAAAACAGGCTAAACTCTTTTAGCCCTGCATCAAACAAAATCAGAGAATGCTCCAGAGTTTCACTAAAACTCCAGAATAGGGAGAAGGAGTATGGATCCCAGGTCATGGCAGAGAATCTCAGAGAAGGAGGAGGGAATCACAAGTTGGGGGAGGAGTGTCTGAAAACTTCCATAGCCTCCAGGATTGGCCCTGGATTTGTGGTAGGTGTAGATGAGCCCTTACTTTCTTTTAAATTAAATTCTAACAGATGGAGACTTATACAATCAATTCCGATTAATTACTGCATTTTTGTGGTTGGTGGTTACAAATATTTATAGCTCCAATGATATATCATTGTCCCTATTTTTAGTTCTGCGGCTGTGGTTATGAAGCCTAGGATAAATGCCCTCCTTAGCTATTCACTCCCGCTGCTTCTTCCCTCCTGCTATTCTCTTTGAACAACTTGTCAAGACCTGAGACTTCATTATTGTAGGCTGAATACAGGCAAGAGGCTAAGGGCCTTTCACTTCTTTTTTTCCTGTATGATTTTAAACATTTTTGTCTTTAGAAAAAGGTAATGAATTTTTGAAAGTTTGCAGAATGCATTTTGGTTGGCCAATAATGGTACACTTTTTTGGGATTTTATATTGCCTACACAACTCTATTTAATATGTGTCTCTGAGCTTGAATGCATTAGTTAATATTTTAAACACAATCCAATATTCCAGTACTTTCATATCTTAAAAGAATCTACAGTAAAAACACTGATTTGACCTGGTCATAAATAGAAGAGATCCACTGTAATGCATGCTTGTCACAAGTGACTATTGCTTTCCCAACCTCTATTTTCAAAGAGTTTGGGTGGAAAGGTGTAGGTAAAAGGTAAAGGTTTATCCTTGTCATTAAGTCTAGTCATGTCCGATTGTGAGGAGTGGTGCTCATTTCCATTTCTAAGCCAAAGAGCTGGGGTTGTCCGTAGACACCTACAAGGTTATATGGCTGACATGACTGCATTGAGCACTGTTACCTTCCTACCAGAGTGGAATCTATTAATATACTCACATTTGCATGTTTTTGAACTGCTAGGTTGGCAGAAACTGGGGCTAATCATGGGAGGTCACCCCGCTCCTCGGATTCAAACCACCAACCTTTTAGTCAGCAAGTTCATCAGCTCAGTGGTTTAACCCACTGTGCCACCAGGGGCTCTACGGAAAGGTGGAGACAATGATTTAATCAATTCTTGTTTATTTATGTATAGTATTATTTAAATATTATGAGCCCCTGATGGTGCAGTGGGTTAAAGAGCTGAGCTGCTGAGATTGTTGTCTGAAAGGTCCCAGGTTCGATTCTGGGGAGCGGCATGAGCTTCCGCTGTCAGCCCCAGCTTCTGCCAACCTAGCAGTTTGAAAACATGTAAATGTGAGTAGATCAATAGGTACCACTCTGGCAGGAAGGAAATGGCAGTCATGCTGGCCACATGACCTTGGATGTGTCTATGGACAATGCTGGCTCTTTGGCTTAGAAATGGAGATGAGCACCACACCCCAGAGTTGTACATGATTGGACTTAATGTCAGGGAAAAACCTTTACCTTTACCTATTTAAATATTATCCTGTTATTCAGAATCAATTATGTACCCAAGCAAGTGGAGTCTCCTAGAATAAAAAGGTAAGGATAAACAGGTACATATGTTTTAAATGAGTGATTAATATGGAAGCCCTCCCTTAGGCATGCTACCCTGAAAAGCAGTAATCAAATGCCAGCCCTTCATTATCATTATTGAATGAAACGTTAAACTCTGTGCACAAAAGAATCTACATAGTTCCAAAGTGTTCCTGAACACCAGTTCTCATTTGTGAAAAATATAGGCAGCAAAAGAATGGAGAATATATAATCATCCCTGCTGCTCTGAGATCTTGATCTAAATTAATTTTGCTTATTACTTTTTAATCATTTTTTAACCACAGGCACCAGAATAGTTTGAGCAAAGTCATTTCTGTCGCTTGCTCAGTACCTTGTTCAGCACCACACAACAAGAGTACATTTATTTTTATAGCTCTTGGCGCACTAGGTGTTTTATGACGACAATAGTCTAAGCCATCAAACATCTGAAAGTTGTTTTAGGATGCAATCCTATGCACACTGATCTGGGAATAAGTCTCATTGAACTCAGCAGTTCCAATATTCAAGTACGATAAGGACTGGATTAGCTTGTTGCTTTTCTTTAAAACATTTAACAAAAACATGGTATAAAATAACAAAATCTGTGTCATAGTTGTGTTCCATTCTTTAGTAAATAAATGAAGTTATTCACCCTAATACTATGAGGGCAATTTGAGTATGGAAAGCGAGGACTACACATGGATGATTCTTCCTCAAAGGCTGCACCTGAGCTTTAAAATTGGATTGCCCTGGAGGTTCTTCAAATCCAGAGACTGTGCATCCTCTCAAATATGAGTTAGACCTTTTTTATTATTCAAACTGGTTTGTGCTGGCCAGGGTGAGCAAAGAAAGGATATAATAAATATATTGTCACTTACACTGCAGATTGTGTGGTTGAGTCCAAATGAACAAAATAAAGACAAACCTACAGTAGTCACGAAGAATCCACAAAACCCAGCAACTGCATCAGGGACTAAAACAGAGTCAAATGAGCTTAAGTCCCTTTATTTCAAGTGTGCTGGTTTGTAGCCCTATGCATCATGAGCACAGAAGCATCATCTAAACAGATGGTTGGCATTGTCAGCTCTGACAGTGTTAGTCATCTGTTTGGGGGCTGAGCCGATTAAGTGACTTCACGAGCTGGCTGAGTGTAGGGATAAAAATCCCATAAATAAAATGAATCTATGTATGTCTTTTTCATTTTAGTCTGCTATCTAAGGCAGAAAATGCTCGAGACTGGCCATACATGCACCCTCCCAAACTTGCCATGGTAGCAGGTTGGAATCTGCATGGTATAGCCATTCAGAGACCATATTGGCCCCACTGAACAATGAGTTTAACCCTCTATGTCACAGCTCCTAGCTGGCCACAAAGCTCCACGTGCAAGAAGGAGACATCCAATTTCACTACTTTCTTCCTGGTCATATGATTGCCTCTGTTGATGTCAGAACAAGGTGCCCACAATGGCCAAGAGCTCTCATAGAGGATGGCAGCTTAATAGGAGTAATGTGCACACAATCCAACCCCTTTTGCCTTGCTGAACAGAGGGAAGAGGTCATTGTGGTGATATCCCATGTGGACAGTAGGCCTATCCAAATTGGACCCAATCCAGTGGTTCACACTGTTCTGAAGTTGTAAGATACTTCAGAACATTATATGGCTTTTACTAAATTTAATAGAAGGTTTTTTAGCAGGCTGCGCTTGAAGCACCAATGAAGAGCCACAAGAGAAAGCTTCTGCAAATTCCTTGCTGAAATGATTTGCCAAGTTTTGCTCCTATCTTGTTGAAATCATTGCCTGGGCTAGCTTTTTATTTGAATTCAATCTTTCAGAGCACCAAAATCCAGAAATATGGACAGACAATCTTCTTATTGGCTCTGGCGGAGGATATTTATTAGCCTGTTCTCTTTGTCTTTACATGGTCACAGATAGAAGTGATCCCAAGGTGTTCCCAAGAAAAACCCAACAGACCCAAATGAAAGCGAAGTATGGGATTGCCATCTCGTAGATCTTTCACTGGACACATCTACACTGCCCACTTAGGTCAGTTTCAAGCAGATATGGAAGAAAGTGGTTTCACTGTGCTGATGATTACATAGGAAATCCTGGAGCCAGATTGAAACCTGGATGGTGATCACACAGCCCAAAGAGCATTGATGCCCATGAAAGACTTTATTTTGCATGCTTTTGTGGGAGCTTTTAGAGATTCATGTGTGAATGTGAGCTTTTGTTTCCAATTTGCCTAAGATGTGCTAGTAACCAAGATCACAAAAATCCTTTGTGGATAAAATATGTATTAGTTCATTCATGTGCTCTGAGTTCATCCATGGTAACAGCTCACTGAAATTAATGAAGAACCCAAGATTTAAATATAGTTAGGACTAGACATATGTATCTCCTCCAACTCAAAATGGAAGGTAGGACTGAACAAGCTCAATAAGCACATAAAGTGTGAGGAAGTTTAAAAAGGAGAAGTGGGAAGTGGAGTATCACATTTGGAGACCCAAATGAATATATTCCATTCTGCAACATTCTTGTTACTGATACTACCTGCAACCTCATAGTAGGTAGGTTGAGATAAAAATCAAGGGCATACTGAATCTCATGATATGCAGCAGAATAAATTAATTCAGTCAAAATTCCTCTCTAAGCTTTATAGGGAATGTTCTTGCTTTATTATCGACACAGTATAACACCATGAAGCAATTCACACCAGTAACCTAATATAGAGACAAAAGTTTCACTGCTTAATAACAAACTTGTCATTATTATTGCATTGTTCTGTGTTGATTAGATGAGAAAATACACCATCAGTTTTACATTTTCAATTAAATTGTCAATTTGCTTACAAGTACACCCCTTGATATACTAAGAAAACAAGTCTGAAAAAGCAGTGTCTTTCTTATTTCATCCCCCCAAAAATCTTAGGTGAACTTTATGTAAGGAATTTATAATATAGCACTCTGACTCAGATACGAGACCTGTCCTGTGCTTTCAAACCTTGCACCATCTGACAACATATCCTGTCAAAAGCAAACTATTCCAGGGGAACAGATGGGCCATTGATTTTAACCATTCAAACATTTCTGTTGGGTGAAGAAAAATATGTGGAGACAGATTTAAGTCTGAAAATAAATTGACAGCCTTCTAGCGACTAGTTCCAAAGATAAGGTTCAGCTAATTGGAAAACCTGTTTATTTACCAGCTTTCTTTGCTCTTTTAGATAGAACTGGGGGTTCTCTCAACAGTAAGATGGGTCATGTATAGAAATCTGGAAAGTCTAAAGAGAAGAGATGAAAGCTGAGAGAATTACATGGGAGATGATATATATAGTTTTCTATAAAGAGTGGTCCCATTTTATTTTTTTGGTGGTTAAACTGCAAATCCTTTACTGAAGTTACAGTTACAGCTAATGGGAACTCTTCTATTACCTGTTACTCATAAATCAACCCACAAAACTCATTTTTGTTAAGATCTTCACATTTTATTTTGATTATAGGTAAGTTTGGGCATTCCAACTGTGAATTTTGTCCATGTATTGAAATCTCTTATCCCTTCTTGTCAGGGAGCTTCAAATGGCTTTTCATCTCCAGGGTCTGAAACTGAATCTCTGGTAATATGCCATGTTATTTAAAACAAAAGATTAGTTGACAAAGAAAAAACCCACAGATGTTGAACTGGTTCCTCTTCTCTGATATAATGCAGGCTATTATTCCCACTAGCTAGTCCAGCTATTCTGAAATTCTTCAATTGAAAGGATTTTTAAAAGTATGTACACACACTCATCTTCATACTATTTTGATTTATGTGCCACCCCACATGTAAGCAAACACTCTGTATTAGTCCTGTCACCAGCAACGAGAGTATCCTGAAGCTAAATATCATGTGGAAGCTTTTAAATATTGTTACTCTTAATCTCTGGTAAGATGTCTGCTGTCTGAGCTCTCTATTGTTATGGACCATTTCCCTTTTGTTCTCATATACTCTAGGGTGCCTTGAAAATTGGGAGCTGATTTTTATGTTCCGGTTCCACAGACCTTTTGCCATGTAAAAGACAAGACATGTTCAGCTCTACTTGATTTGTCTTATTCCAATTTCACAGCCTTTCTGAAATAACCTATCAATTGTTGAAGTGTGTGAGGGGGGAGGTGGTGAGGGACAGTGCAATTTCCATTAATAGAAAGAGAGCAATTCCTCTTGGAGACAGTTTGTTGTTTTCCCCCTCTGGGAGCATTTTCTCTCTTGATCTGTGGCTTTGAGAAAAGATAATTTCAAGGAAGCTCTCCCTGAGAAACTATAGCTATCTACAGCTCTCACTAAAGCAAGTGAGATAAAGTAACATTTTTAATTATTGCATTCCAAAAGGTCAGCTCAACCTGGATTTCACAAAAGAAAAAGTCATGTAATAGTCTAGAGTGTTTCCCATTTGTAACTTGCACACATTTTTCAACTATTTGGCAGCCTGAGTTCCCCGAGTATATCACCCTCTGAATATATACAGTACTTCCAGCTGAGTAGGAAAAACACCATAATAGTGTTAGTACAGGAACCATGCAAAGCCATGAAGCTACTAATTTGACCCTGCTCAGTGTTATTGTCTTCATCTGGCAGTGTTTTCCAAAATCTCCTCCATAATCTGGAAATCTAGACTATATTCAGATTATTCTGGCCAACAGGCTGCCTGGGAAATTCTGGAAACATGCTCCAAACCCTGGTCTTTCCTAGGCCTTCTTCTCAATATTCTTTACCAAATCCTTCATCACACTACAGAATGAATCCACTTTAAATCCAGTTTCTGTTGCCTGCAGAATTCTGGGGTTTATAGTTTAGTGGGGCTGTTAAAGGCTCCTCCCTAAACTACAAATCCCAGAATGCCGCAGGCAGCAGCAACCAGATTTAAAGTGGATTCATTCTCTAGTGTGAAGTGGCAAGAGATACTGGATGCAGGGAGATCCCATGCAAGGGCATAGGATGTATTCCTCAAATATAACCTCATCTGAAAAAAAAGTAGAAATGGAGGAGAGAGGTATCGGATGAATGAAGGTACAGCTATTCAGTCTTTGGGGATGAGAAATAAAATACTATTTCATGGATATAATAATATAAAACCATGACCTTTTGCTAAGGCCCATAGCATAGAAGACATGAATAGTTGGTGTTTTGAACAGGGAAAAGCGATTTCCGCATGATCAACATTCTGTGTAGGTACTGTTCCCAGTGCAGTGCTTTCAGCTTTTTCTCACAGAACAATCCCTCTTTGGCCTGCAGCCCAGATCTCAGTCTTGCTTCAAGGATCACCAGCATTTCTTAGCCATTTCAGCAGGATAACAAGAATGGCTTGGAGAAAGGGGTGGTGGCCATGTATTAATGCTGCTAATATACTGCATGCCCTTTAAACTGATTAATTATTAACTTTGTTCTCTTAATCTGTTTGAAAAGAAATCAAACATTGCCTTCAAAATTAGAACTGAATGCATGCACTATTTTCAATTTCTCATGATGTCAGCTCAGGACAAATTAGTTCAAATTTTCTATTTTTGAATTTAGTTTTTCACAAACAACTAAATTACTTGATACACACACATATATACACACATGGTATTATGTCACTGAACCAATTTGTGTAAACAGATTGACTTATCATGCTACAGGTGAAAGAGTAGGCTAGGAATATGCATCCCATCTGAAATTCTGTGGCTGCCTCCTGCAGAATTTTGGGGTTTGTAGTTTAGTGAGGTCCAGGACCTCTTTGGCTGAGCATTTCAAAGACTCTTCCCTTAAACAACAATTGTGAGAACCTGTCAAAAGAATGATAAATTTGAAAGTGGGAATGGGAGAATTGAGGGAGAGATAGTTTTGACTGGTGGCAGTTGTCACGGACTTCATTTAAAGCAGGGAGGAAAAGTACTAAGAGGTATTCACACAATTTTGCCTCCTGAAGCCATGCTTTTCGAAGCTGCATCAGCGTTGCAATGACCCCCTCTTTCCAGAGCTTTGTGTGTACAGCAAGTACAGAAGAATTTAGCTTTATCATTTGTGCTCATGAGGGATTTATTGGATTTTTCTCTCTAGTCACAGGCATCTTGGTGATTGATGCACTTTTAAAAAAGAGCTACACTGTATGGAACCATAGGTTTCTGCTTCAAAATGAAAGCGTGTGACTTCCCTGTTTGTTGTATTTTTAAATGATAAGTCACAGGTCAATGTTTCTCAAATAATTACATTGATCAAGTATTGTTAACAGGTGAACTGTCTGCATAAAACTATAGTTATGCTTTCTCTTAATCCTTTTTTTGTTTCTTCATTTCCCTCTTGCCAGTAAAAAGAGTAAAGAAGGCCACACATTAGTACTTAGAAGTATATGTCATTTTCCCCCTCATAATGATGAAAATAATGGGAATCTTGCCATCTATATAAATAAAAATGTAATGTTATTTGTTGGATTAACATAACTCCAAAACCACTGGACAAATTGACCTCCAATTTGGCCACAATGCACCAACTAAACCAATGTATGTCCTTCACTAAAAAAACCCCTGAAAAATTAACTAGAAAGAACTTTAAACCCCCACAAAGCTAAATGGCTATACAGAGCAACCGTTAAAACAACACCCCACCCCTCCCTCCTGCACAAGGGGAAAAAAACCAACAGGTGTGAGAGAGGCGGCTTCAGAGAGGTGGGGGAAGGTGCCCCATATATCCCTCTCACTACCCACTGCCTCTCTCTTCCCAAAACGAGGGAGGGAGAGGTAGGGAGGGAGAAAGAGAGAGAACACCCTCCTCCAGATCCACTTCCTCCCCTTCCTTTCCTTTCCCTTCCGTCCTGGCTGCCTGGGACTTGGGGCGCTGGGGCGCCAGCATGGAGGCGCCTCCGCTGGGCTGGAACTCACCTGGGAGGGATTCTGTGTGTGTACATGTGTGTATGTGTATGCACACACACACCTCTATGCACACACATATCTCTACACACTTCAACTCCCAGAAAGCTCACCCATATTGAGGTATGGAAAGGAGTTTTGGGAAATGAAGTCCCGTATTCAAAGAAAGGACAAAAGCAGGAAACGCATGCTCTGTGAGTTAGGAAAGGCTGTCCAGGAAGGCACAATCAAAACACTCTCAAAAGATGGCCATCCATTTTTACTTTATAGCAACCCTGGGCTATAATATCTACAATAATAATATCTATACATCATAATAATATATAATAATAATATATATGTGTATGTGCGTGTATGTGTGTGTTTATAATATCTATCTGTAATAATGTCTATATGCCTATAATAATAGCTATAATAATATCCACATGTCTACAGTAATAATATCTGTCTGTCAATAATATCTATACATCTATAATAATACCTATATGCCTATGATATCTATGTCTATAATAATAATATCTATGCACGTATAATAATATGTGTACTTCTATAATAGCTATATAACATCTATAATAATAGTTCTAATATTAATATCCTTATAATATCTATAGGTCTGTAATAATATCCATACATCTGTTGCCCATTTTTGCTTGAAAGATATTTAGCCCTGTTCTTCTATTTTTATCAGTTTTATACTAATTTATGCAATGCTTTTTATACGAAAAAATAAATAACATCTATAATAATAATACCTATATGCCTATAATATCTATATGTCAATAATAATAATACCTATATAATATCTTTGAACTGGGTTATATGGCAGTGTGGACTCAGGTAACCCAGGGCCCTTCCACACATCCATATAAACCTTTGGCCTTCAGGAGACTGAAATGGGCCTATATTAGGTTGACACTTTGCCACTTCAGTTGTGTATTGATAGCTTAAAAACCAGCTCTTCCTCTTTTCTTTCTTTCCCATTTCTCCATAATGAGCCACAGCAACGCATGGCTGGGTACAGCTAGTGTGTGATAAAACAAAAAGTATGAAGGGCCACAAACACCTTTGTAATGACACTATTTATCATTCAAGAGACCTATAAGCCACTTTACATTCCAGAAACTGAGAGTGACATCTGTAGATGGTCCATGTTTTGAAGGCATATAACAGGGTTGGGAGGACAATTGCTTTATAGACAAGCATCTTGGTATCCCTACAAATGCCCTGATCCTCAAACACTCTTTTTCATTTGAAAAAATGCTACGCTATCAGAGCTGTTGTATTTCAATGTCGATGTTGACTTTTGTGAAGTGGCTGCCAAAGTAGCAGAAATTCTCAACATTTTCTAATGTTACATAATTAAGATGTACTTCTGGCATTGCAGTGGGATTGGTTGAAACCTTCTGAAAGCACTTTGTTTTCCCCAATATGCAGCAAAAGGTCAAGCTTTTCATATGCTTCTGCAAAAGTATGTAAAGTGGCTTATAGGTCTTCTTCTGAATGATAAATAGTGTCATTACAAAGGTGTTTGTGGTCCTTCATACTTTTTGTTTTACCACACACTAGCTGTACCCGGCCACGCATTGCTGTGGCCCATTGTGCAAGCTACATCAGGTATGAACCACAACTAAAAATTTACCTCATTAACATTTGTAAAAAGAAAAAAAGAAGCCACAAACAAAAATTGGGGTTACTATATTAAACTTTATTTTGACAGAATCTGTCGAAAACGTTATAGGCTTTTTCATTACCTGTCTCCCTCAATCCACAAGAAAAAAGACATATAGAAATAAGATAAATGCAGGAGGATAAAAACCAGATAATTAGCTCTTTCCACACTTGTCTCTAGAAGTGATAGAATACCTGAGTGAATATTTCAATACTATCCCTCGTGGACATAAATGATTCTAAAAATGAACTGTCCTAAAATGACTCTCACATAACACTTAACACAGTACAGTCTGACAAGAATAATTCACTATATTTTGGCTATGTTCAAAGGTAGTATAAGAAAGACCTCCCCCATCACAACCAAACAATACATATAGAGCTGCTGGAAGTCATTCATAATACTTTAAAATCCTATAGATAACCCACTTCAAAGTTGTCACAGATGATCCACAAATCCCCTTTTCTAGATTACCAGATCAGTCTGCTGGACTGTTTTCTGAGTGCATTGGATAGAACTATGTTGGAACACTCTTCTCTTCCTCTAGCAGATGTATACATTCTTCTGACCACTGAGTGGAAGCCAGACCCACTGTACTCTGGCCCAGGAGTCGGTGCTCTCCTGCTCCTGTTATCTCACCCTGAGTTTTTAACATTTTATATTGTGCATGCAGCCCGCCTGTCATTTGTGATATTATATATTTATTTGCATATTGTTCTTTTATTCATATGTATGTTTTTTATTGTGTTATTATTGATGTTTTGATTTTATTTTATTGTAATTTGTTGTTTGGGCCTGGCCTCATGTAAGCCATCCCGAGTCCCCATCGGGTAGATGGTGGCGGGGTATAAATAAAGATTATTATGATTATTATGAGAGCCCTTCCCACTATCTTCAACTGTTATAGCCTGTCTTCTTGTGTGACTGAGAAGCACAGGGCATTTTTAAAATCAACAGCAAAATAATGAAAGATTTACTTTCGCCATTTTTCTAAAATCCTCACATATGATGGTAGGCAACATAGATTTGGAAATTCAGATTGTTGTGTTACACAAGTCTATAAATAAAAGAGTATGTGAATGATATAATTTGTTGTCTTTACACTGAAACAAAAATGGAAGAACTACTTTGGATTGAAAAGAGAATGACAACCTCATCAGATGGGGGGGGGGGGGGGAATCAGTGGCATACACTGATTCCTCTTCAGTTTTAAGACAGAGTCCACCAGTTCCCACCCCATGATGTACATTTACTTCTGACGAGACTCCATTGCAAAACTGAAGAGGAATCTGCATATGTTGCCCATGTTACATTGGGATCAATAAGATGAAGTCATGGAGTGGATGTATCTCCCTGTTGGAAGGGGTCTGGGGTTATTTGAGTAATGTGGGGTGATGGGTTCTGCATGCCCCCTGCCAGGCACTGCCAGAATCTCCACAATCCATGATGATTCTGGAGGCACATATTATGAAGTCCTAAAGGCGTCTCTAATGAGGAAATGATGGAGAGGAAGGGAGACAATCCTAAGACATTTAAAAAACAGATGAAAGACTCTATCTCAATCCCAAGTACCATGGTTCTGGCCTGGGAGGGAGAAATGAAGCAGCAATGTCCTTCCTTACTGCCATTCACTTTTCCTTCTCTATCGCATCTTATTTAGATTGTACGCCTGTGGTAAAGTCGTCATTTGTAAGCTGCACTGAGAGCCTTTGTGGCTGAAGAGCGGGGTATGAACACTCTAAATAAATAAATGTACTCATTACAAAAGGCTGCTGTTGCCCAGCTGTAAACAATGAATACAATTGTTTCATGAAGGAAACTTCAATGAAATATCCCTTGAATTGACTGTTGGAGAATCCCTTAACTACTTAATGACCTATATGGAATCCAAAAGAAAAGACACACATTTCTGTTTATTACTTGAAATCACTCCTAGTCTGTTTAATGAGCAGATTTTAAGTAGATTTTCATCATCTTTTCACAGCAAGATATCACAATACATTTTTCTTCATGCTAATGAAGTTGATTCCCTCCTATGAAAATATGAATGGGTCATCATAGAAAATGAGAAGCCAGGTTTTTTTAAGCTTTGGGCATTGCACTACAGAATGACAGAAATGATTGCTATAGCTGTTATTATTAGTTATTTCTTCCTTTACCTATAAAAATAATCTGGCTTGTTATAAACTGTTCCTTTTGTCAGTATTGACAAGTTCGGTCCAATAAATCATGATGCTTGCACTTGCTAAACTCTGGTTTCTCTTCAGGTTATATAAATCTTTCACATTCACTGAAGCTAGTTCAAGCATATATTTATAATGCAGAGTAGCATCAGTAGAGAGGAGTCAAATAAATAGCTAAAATGCTTTACTCCTTGTATGTGTGCACACTTATAATAACTTGGTTCTACGTTTTGATGTAACTACTCTCTACAGAGTAGAGAGTAACAGAGAGGTCAGACCAAGTGTAATCCCTGGGGAAGGCAATGGCAAACCACCCCAGTATTCTTGCCAAGAAAACTAAATGGACCAGTACAATCAGATATATGTTGGTATGCCATCTGAAGATGGGACTCCCATTTCGAAAGACTGTCAAAATACTACTGGGGAGGAGCAGAGGATAAGTTCAACTAGCCCCAGATGTAATGACGCAGCTAGCTCAAAGCCAAAAGGAAGGCTAGCGGCCAACAGTGCTGGAGGTGACCAATGAATCTGATGCTCTAAAGATCAACATACCATAGGAACCTGGAATGTAAGATCTATGAGCCAAACTGGATGTTGTTATTGGTGAGATGGCAAGACTAAATATAGACATTCTGGGGGCCAGCGAACTGAAATGGACTGGAATGGTGTCAGCACCGCTTGGCCCGTTTGTTGCCCTAACGGACCAAACCCCGCGCGCCATCAGATAAGAGCAGCATCTGGCGGGCTTTGAACTGGAACCGCCCTTTGAAGTGCCAGGCACCTTTCCTGAACTTTGATATGCGGACAGCCGGATGGTCAACCCTGAGGAAGGAGGGGCCCATCAGGGGGGCAGGCCGGGGAGGGTTTTTGAAGAGACTCTTGCGCGGGAAAAAGTTAGTCTATCTTTGCTTGCCCTGGATTAAGGACCTATTAAACTACTTATCCTTCAGCATCGTTTGGAGTGAGCGTGGTTCATTAGACCCCCCTTGCCGGAGCTGACATAAAGATAGACTCACCATTTTCTACGGCCGTGAAAACCTTCCAACCGTAACCACCTTTACGAGATGTCTCACGCCGAGATGGAACCCCTCGCCGACCTGCACCTCGAGGACTTGGGTGAGGAAGAGGAAGCCGAGGAGAATGGAGAAGGAGACGAAGCCGGAGCCAGCGCCCCGAAGGCGGCACCTCAGGTCGCGATCACGGGGATGGAGGATAAGACGCCACAGCTCCCTGCTCCGGTGGCGAGAGACGTGACCCGGCGCAAAAAGACGGCGCGGTCAGGAGAGAGGGACCAGGCCCTGGACGGCGACTTTCCCCGCCCGGCGGAAATTTGGTTGGAGGCACAGATGTTCGCGTTGACCCAGGCGGTGCAAACCCTTAAGACCCAGATGGAGTTGCTGCTGAGCCGGCCGGAGGAATTGCCGTGGGCCCTCCCAGAGGCACGACCCCGGGACCGGGGTGCGAGCCGAGTGTCAGAGAGGCCAGGCCGGCCATCAGGAAGGGTGACTTTTCGGGACAGCGGAGACTATTTCATCCCACCGAGAGGCGCCTCCACGTTCAACCTGGGCCCGGGCGACCAGAGTCAGGAGGTGGCGGGAAGCCGAAGGGAGCTGAAGGTAACGTTCGACGGAGACCCGCGCCAGCTCTCCTACTTTGTCACAAACGTGCAGAACTTCATGTTAGACTATGGGGATTCGTTCCCCTCGGAAGGGGCCAAGGTGCGGGCTGTGGGGGCCAACCTGAAGGAGGCCGCAGCAGACTGGTTGGTGCAGATGACTGACATACAGGCCCCACAGCTAGGGCGGCTAGACGCTTTCTTAGAGGCCCTGCAGACCCGTTTCCGAGACCCCTTAGCAGGCGAAAAAGCTGAAAAGGATCTACCAAGGCCAGTGGTCTGTCTCCGAATATGCCCTAAGTGTCAAGGCACTGGCGGGGAAGATCCGGGACTGGTCCGCAGTCACAAAGTTGGATGCTTCAAAGCAGGCCTGAGATCAGACATCCTTGAGTGGGCTATGCACCGGGGAAACCCCGAGACCCTAGAGGACTGGATAGTCTCTGCGGGGAGAGTGGAGTGCGACATGGAACAGATGCCGCGCCGTTACCGGGAGGGCGGAAGAGCACGTGGCTCAGGCCTGACGGGAAGGCCGGGGCCAGCCCGGAAAGCATCACCAAGAGCCCGGTCGAGCAGCCGGGAAGGACCCAAGGGGAAGAGAGGAGCTTGCTTCTCGTGCGGCCGAGAGGGCCATCGGGCTGCGGACTGCTGCCAGAAGGGTCTCCCACCGAAGCCAGAGAAGTCGCCAGAGGCCAAGCCGACCCCGCAGGCCAAGACCCCGGTCCGAGGCAAAGCCGCAGCTGCTGCAGAGACCGCGCGGGCACCCCGAAGCCTGTGAGAGGCGGATGAGTTGGAGCTGGAGATGGAGGAAAGTGACCCCGAATGGCTGGCGGGAAACGACAACGATCTGCTGTAGACGCCCGGCGGCAGGTCCGAACCCAACAGGGCGGTGAGTCTGATCCCCTTGGCTGCGACACTTATAAATTCGATATCAAAGTATGGAACCCGGAGGGGCCCCAACCCATAGAGACAGTAGCCATGCTAGATAGTGGGTGCACCCGGTGCCTGATGTCCCCCCACCTGGCGACGCAATTGGGGATAAAGCCCCAAGCCTTGATAGAGCAGATCCTCTTCTCCCAACTGGATGGGTCCCCGGCCAACGGGAAGCCTGCCACCCACAAGACGGGAGAGATGAGAGTCCAGATTGGGACCCACCAGGAGACCCTGAAATTTGTGATCTCTGCCATGGCACACCAGCCCGTAATTCTGGGGGCCCCCTGGCTACGCGCCCAAAACCCGCAGATTGATTGGGAGACAGGAACGGTGAAGTTCCGAGACGGAGAGGCGCGGGTGAGAATAGATGACCCCAGCGAAGACGGGGCCCCAGGCCAAGAGGGAGCCAGAGTGGGGGCAGCAGAGAGCCAACCTTGCAGTATCCCGTGAGAATACAAAGATTTGGAGGAGGTCTTTAGCGAGCGGTAAAGTGACCAGCTACCCCCCACCGGAAGTCGGATTGTGCGATTGAAATAGAAAAGGGCGCCAAGCTGCCGAGCCCAAAGTTATACGCCCTGTCCGAACCAGAAAGAAAGGCGCTAAGAGAATTCATTGACAAAAACATGGACAGAGGTTTATTGAGAAGTCTACGAGCCCGTTGGCGGCGCCAGTCCTGTTCCGCCCCAAGGCGGATGGCTCACTGCGACTGTGTGTGGATTACCGGGGCCTCAACGCCATCAGCGCATCAAGCCCCTACCCTTTACCCCTGATGTCGGAGATACTGGCCCAGCTGGGGGGGAGGGGCTCGCTTCTTCACCAAGCTAGACATTCGGGAGGCATTCTACCAGATACGGGTGAGAGACGAAGACTGCTGAAAGACGGCGTTCAACTGCCACCTGGGGCAGTACCAGTTCCGGGTCATGCCGTTCGGACTAAAAGGCACTCCAAAAATATTCCAGCAGTTCATCAACGAGATCTTCAGGGACTTGTTATACAAGGGAGTTCTAGTCTACCTAGATGACGTGTTAATCTACTCGACGTCTGAAGCAGAGCACGTCGAGCTGACCCGGGAAGTCCTTCGTTGGCTACGAGAGAACCAACTCTTTGTCAAGCTTTCCAAATGTGAGTTCCACAGACAAGAACTGGACTATTTGGGGTATCGTATCTCCACGCAAGGCTTGGCCATGGACTCTAATAAAATAAGAGATGTGCTCGCGTGGGAGGCGCCCCGGATCCGGCGACAGCTGCAGGGCTTCTTAGGGTTCACCAATTTCTATCGGCAGTTCATCCAGAACTTCGCAGAAATAGCGCTCCCCCTAACTGAACTGCTGAAAACCAAGGGCCTGGGGGAGACGAAAAAGGCAAAGTCCCCAAGCGCCAAGCTAAAGTGCACACCACAGTGCCAGGAAGCCTTCGACAGCCTCAAGTGGAGCTTCACCAGCCAGCCACTGCTGATGCACCCCCAAGCCGACCACCCGTTCACGGTGCAGTGTGACGCCTCTGAGGCGGCCTACGGAGTGGTACTCCTGCAGCGAGATGAGGGGGGCACCCTTCGACCGTGCGCCTACCTCTCCAAGAAGTTCACGGAGACGGAAAAGCGCTGGCACGTGTGGGAGAAAGAGTCGTTCGCGGTCCGGGCCGCGCTAAGCCACTGGAGGCACTTCCTGGAAGGCACCGCCTTGCCCTTCGAGGTGTGGACCGACCACAAGAACCTACAAGCACTGCAATCCCCACAAAGGCAACTGAGATGGGCGATGACGCCTGGCTTAAAGACCACCAAGATGACCTCACCCAGGCAGGAGGAATCTGGTACTACAAAGACAAGCTGAACGTCCCGCAGGGCCAGAGGGACCAGATCCTAGGCCAAGCCCACGATTCCAAGCTATCTGGCCACTTCGGCCTCACCAAGACCCTGAAACTGCTAGCGCGTCAGTTCTGGTGGCCGGCGATGCGAAAAGACACCAATGACTATATCTCCGAATGCGACGTCTGCGCGAAGAACAAGCCAAAGACAGGCCGGCCCACGGGGTTGTTGCAGCCAGTAGCTGATCCAGCTGAGCCCTGGAGTGAGATCGCCATGGACTTCGTGGTCGACCAACCACCCAGCGGGGGGTACACCACCATCTGGACGGTGGTGGACCTCTTCTCTAAGCAGGCCCACTTCGTCCCCCTACGACGGCTCCCCACGGCCCCCGAGTTGGGCCGCCTGTTCACACACCACGTCTTCCGACTCCACGGCTGCCTGCGCCGCGTCGTGAGTGACTGTGGCTCGCAGTTCACATTGAAGTTCTGGAAGGCGTTCCTGGCGGGGCTGGGGTCTCGACGGGCCCTGAGCACCGCTTTCCACCCGGAGACGGACGGAGCGATGGAGAGGGTCCAACGAACTCTACAACAATACCTCAGGTGCTACTCCACCTATCAGCAAGACAACTGGGCAGAGCTGCTGGACATCGCGGAGTACTGCTACAACAACTCCGAACATTCGTCGACAGGGGCCTCCCCCTTCCGGGTCGTCTCCGGGTGAGACTTTCCCCCCTTCCCGGTTGCGGCCCCGGTGGCAGACTCGGCCGCGCCGCCGACCGACTGGGGGGCCAAGGTCGCCGCCGCTTGGCCGCAGATCCAGGCTGCCCTCCGCCAGACCCGGTACTCCTACAAACTGTACGCAAACAAGAAAAGGGGGCCCCAGCCTACATACGCTGTTGGGGACCGCGTGTTCCTGTCCACCAAGCATCTCAAGTCTACACAGCAGTCTCGCAAGTTTGCAAACAAGTTTGTGGGACCCCTCCGGGTGGTGGAAGTTATTAACCCCGTGGTGGTTAAGCTGGACCTCCCACACACCTGGCGCAAGGTCCACCCTGTCATCCACGTGAGCCTGCTCAAGAAAGCGGTGACCAACCGGAAGTGGTCCGTGTCGGAAGACGCTCCGGTGCTTATCATGTTGGGGCCCCACACCCACTTTGAGATTCGGGAGATTTTGGACTCGCGGCGCCACAAGGGCCGCCTCAGTTACTTAGTGAAGTGGACTGCCAAAGACTTACAACCCGAGTGAGTGCAAGCCCAACACGTGAGGGCCCGAGACTGCTGAAAGCCATTCATGTCGCCTTCCCTGCCAAGACGGGACCCTGATTCTCTCCCTCCCCTTTGTTCTTCTCTCCCTTGCAGGTGACCGCCTTTCGGAGGGGGGCACTATGTCAGCGCCGCTTGGCCTGTTTGTTGCCCTAACGGACCAACCCCCCCGCGCCATCAGATAAGAGCAGCATCTGGTGGGCTTTGAACTGGAACCGCCCTTTGAAGTGCCAGGCACCTTTCCTGAACTTTGATATGCGGAGAGCCGGAAGGTCAACCCTGAGGACTCTACGGCCGTGAAAACCTTCCGACCGTAACCACCTTTATGAGATGTCTCACACCGAGATGGAACCCCTCGCCGACCTGCACCCCGAGGACTTGGGTGAGGAAGAGGAAGCCGAGGAGAATGGAGAAGGAGACGAAGCCGGAGCCAGGGCCCCGAAGGCGGCACCTCAGGTCGCGATCACGGGGATGGAGGATGAGACGCCACAGCTCCCTGCTCCGGTGGCGAGAGACGTGACCCGGCGCAAAAAGACGGCGCGGTCAGGAGAGAGGGACCAGGCTCTGGACGGCGACTTTCCTCGCCCGGCGGAAATTTGGTTGGAGGCACAGATGTTCGCGTTGACCCAGGCGGTGCAAACCCTTCAGACCCAGATGGAGTTGCTGCTGAGCCGGCCAGAGGAATTGCCGTGGGCCCTCCCAGAGGCACGACCCCGGGACCGGGGTGCGAGCCGAGCGTCAGAGAGGCCAGGCCGGCCATGAGGAAGGGTGACTTTTCGGGACAGCGGAGACTATTTCATCCCACCGAGAGGCGCCTCCACGTTCAACCTGGGCCCGGGCGACCAGAGTCAGGAGGTGGCGGGAAGCCGAAGGGAGCTGAAGGTAACGTTCGACGGAGACCCGCGCCAGCTCTCCTACTTTGTCACAAACGTGCAGAACTTCATGTTAGACTATGGGGATTCGTTCCCCTCGGAGGGGCCAAGGTGCGGGCTGTGGGGGCCAACCTGAAGGAGGCCGCAGCAGACTGGTTGGTGCAGATGACTGACATAAAGGCCCCACAGCTAGGGCGGCTAGACGCTTTCTTAGAGGCCCTGCAGACCCGTTTCCGAGACCCCTTAGCAGGCGAAAAAGCTGAAAAGGATCTACCAAGGCCAGTGGTCTGTCTCCGAATATGCCCTAAGCGTCAAGGCACTGGCGGGGAAGATCCGGGACTGGTCCGCAGTCACAAAGTTGGAGTGCTTCAAGGCAGGCCTGAGATCAGACATCCTTGAGTGGGCTATGCACCGGGGAAACCCCGAGACCCTAGAGGACTGGATAGTCTCTGCGGGGAGAGTGGAGTGCGACATGGAACAGATGCTGCGCCGTTACCGGGAGGGCGGAAGAGCACGTGGCTCAGGCCCGACGGGAAGGCCGGGGCCAGCCCGGAAAGCATCACCAAGAGCCCGGTCGAGCAGCCGGGAAGGACCCAAGGGGAAGAGAGGAGCTTGCTTCTCGTGCGGCCGAGAGGGCCATCGGGCTGCGGACTCCCGCCAGAAGGGTCTCCCACCGAAGCCAGAGAAGTCGCCAGAGGCCAAGCCGACCCCGCAGGCCAAGACCCCGGTCTGAGGCAAGGCCGCAGCCGCTGCAGGGACCGTGCGGACGCCCCGAAGCCTGCGAGAGGCAGATGACTTGGAGCTGGAGATGGAGGAAAGTGACCCCGAATGGCTGGCGGGAAATGACAACGATCTGCTGTAGACGCCCGGTGGCAGGTCCGAACCCAACAGGGCGGTGAGTCTGATCCCCTTGGCTGCGACACTTATAAATTCGATATCAAAGTATGGAACCTGGAGGGGCCCCAACCCATAGAGACAGTAGCCATGCTAGATAGTGGGTGCACCCGGTGCCTGATGTCCCCCCACCTGGCGACGCAATTGGGGATAAAGCCCCAAGCCTTGATAGAGCAGATCCTCTTCTCCCAACTGGATGGGTCCCCGGCCAACGGGAAGCCTGCCACCCACAAGACGGGAGAGATGAGAGTCCAGATTGGGACCCACCAGGAGACCCTGAAATTTGTGGTCTCTGCCGCGCCATCAGATAAGAGCAGCATCTGGTGGGCTTTGAACTGGAACCGCCCTTTGAAGTGCCAGGCACCTTTCCTGAACTTTGATATGCGGAGAGCCGGATGGTCAACCCTGAGGAAGGAGGGGCCCAGCAGGGGGGCGGGCCGGGGAGGGTTTTTGAAGAGACTCTTGCGCGGGAAAAAGTTAGTCTATCTTTGCTTGCCCTGGATTAAGGACCTATTAAACTACTTATCCTTCAGCATCGTTTGGAGTGAGCGTGGTTCATTAGACCCCCCTTGCCGGAGCTGACAAATGGGCCACTTCACATCAGATGACCACCAGATCTACTACTGCGGACAAGAGAATCACTGAAGAAATGGAGTAGCCTTTATAATTAATAAGAAAGTTGCCAAAGCAGTGCTTGGATACAATCCAAAAAAATGACAGAATGATCTCAATTCGAGTGCAAGGCAAGCAGTGATCCAAATATACGCCCCAACCACAGCTGCAGGAGAAGCAGAAGTAGATCAGTTCTATGAGGATCTGCAGCACCTACTGGATAATACACCAGAAAGAGACATTATTTTCATTACAGGGGACTGGAATGCTAAGGCGGGAAGTCAAACGACAACTGGGATCACAGGCAAGCATGGTCGGGGACAACAAAATCAAGCAAGATGCAGGCTGATAGAATTTTGCTAGGAAAACTCATTGTGTATAACTAACACTCTCTTCCAACAGCTTAAAAGATAGCTCTATACATGGACTTCACCAGATGGGCAACACCGCAAAGTATTTGGCTGCAAAGGAATGACTACATCCTTTGCAGCCAAAGGTAGCGGACATCCATCCAGTCAGTGAAACAAGGCCTGGGGCTGACTGTAGTTCAGATTAATAACTTCTTATTGTTCAATTTAGAATAAGACTAAAGAGATCAGGGAAAACACACAGACCAGTTAGATATGATCTCACTAACATTCCTAGCGAATATGCAGTGGAAGTGAAGAACAGATTTAAAGGGCTTGATCTAATAAATAGAGTCCCAGAAGAACTATGGACAGAAGTCCGCAATATTGTTCAGGAGGCGGCAACAAAGTACATCCCAAAGAAAAAGAAAACCAAGAAGGCAAAGTGGTTGTCTGCTGAGACACTTCGCATAAGAAAGGATGAAAGCAAAAGGAAAAAGTGATAAGATGAGATATGCCCAGTTACATACACAATTCCAGAGGTTAACCAGAAGAGATAAGGAACTATTTTTAAACAAGCAATGCAAGGAAGTGGAAGAAGACCACAGAACAGGAAGGACAAGAGACCTCTTCCAGAAAATTAGAAACATTGGAGATAAGTTTCAGGCAAAAATGGGCATGGTCAAAAACAAAGATGCCAGGGACCTAACAGAAGCTGAAGAGATTAAGAGAAGGCGGTGAGACTATATAGAAGATCTGTATAGGAAGGATAATAATATCAAGGATAGTTTTGACAGTGTGGTGAGTGAATTAGAACCAGAAATCCTGAGGAGTGAGGTTGAATGTGCCTTAAGAAGTATTGCTAACAACAAGACAGCAGGAGATGACAGGATCCCAGCTGAACTGTTTAAAATCTTGAAAGATGATGCTGTCAAGGTGATGCATGCCATATCCCAGCAAATATGGAAAACACAAGAATGGTCATCAGACTGGAAAAAATCAACTTATATCCCCATACCAAAAAAGGGAAATGCTAAATAATGCTCAAACTTTCGTACAGTGGCTCTTATTTCTCATGCTAGTAAGGTAATGCTCAAGATCTTGTAAGGAAGACTCCAGCAATACATGGAGAGAGAGTTGCCTGATGTACAAGCTGGGTTTAGAAAAGTCAGAGGAATGAGACCCAATTGCCAATATCCGCTGGATAATGGAGAAAGGCAGGGAGTTTCAGAAAAAAAACATCTATTTCTGCTTTATTGACTATTCTAAAGACTTTGACTGTGTGGATAATAATAAATTGTGGCAGGTTCTTGGTGGTATGAGCATACCAAATCACCTTGTCTCTCTCCTGAGGAATCTGTATAAGGACCAAGTAGCAGCAGTAAGAACTGACCATGGAACAACAGACTGGTTCAAGATTGGGAAAGGTGTATGAAAGGGTTGTATGCTCTCACCCAACCTATTCAACTTGTATGCAGAACACATAATGCGATGTGCAAGGCTTGATGAATACAAGGCTGGGGTTAAAATTGCTGGAAGGAACACTGTCATTAACAGATGATACTACTTTGATGGCCGAAAGCAAGGAGGAGCTGAGGAGCCTTCTAATCAAAATGAAAGAGGAAAGTGCAAAAGCTGGGTTGCAGCTAAACATCAAGAAAACCAAAATTATGGCAACCGGGCTGATAGGTAACTGGCAAATAGAGGAAGAAACATGGAGGCAGTGACATTGTATTTCTAGGTGCAAATATTACTGCAGATGCAGACTGCAGCCAGGAAATCAGAAGACATGTAGTTCTTGGGAGGAGAGCCATGTTCAATCTCGATGAAATAGTGAAGAGTAGAGACATTACACTGGCAACAAAGATCCGCATAGTCAAAGCAATGGTATTCCCCATAGTCACCTATGGATGTGAGAGCTGGACCATAAGGAAGGCTGGGTGAAGGAAGATAGATGTTTTTGAACTGTGGTGTTGGAGGAAAGTTCTGAGAGTGCCTTGGACCGCAAGAAGATCCAACCAGTCCATGCTTCAGGAAATAATTCCCGACTGCTCATTGGAGGGAAAGATAGTAGAGGCAAAGATGAAGTACTTTGGCCACATCATGTGAAGAAAGGAAAGCTTAGAGAAGACAATTATGCTGGGTAAAAGGGAAGGAAAAAGGAAAAGGGGCCGACCAAGGGCATGGATGGATATATCCTTGAAGTGACTGGCTTGACTCTGCATGAGCTGGGGGAGGTGACAGCCGATAGGATGGTCCATGATGTCACGAAGAGTTAGAAGTGACTGAACAAATGAACAACAACAACACTCTAATTTATACAATTCACCCTCCAACAAGTTGGGGGGTGGATCATTTTTGTCTCCTCCCCTCGGAGAAGAGATTGGTTGAATTTGCAGAAGGTGCTGGAAAGGAGGTGGGGCTGGCATAGCGTGGTGCCAGCCCTTTCTCCCTCATTCTGCTGAAAGCCATCGTCGAAGGAGGCAGCTGGTTCCAGGAGGCCTAATTTCAGTAGACGAAGGTCGGTTTGGGGCCTTCCTGGGGGCGAGGGAACCATGGAGGGGCCATGCATGGTTACCATGACCTGGATTGGCTGCCTCTTGAGCCAGCTGGCTTTATGGGCCACCCGTTTTTATTATTATTGCACAATTAATTAATTTATTTTGTTGCTAGGATTAATTGATTGGCGGGAGACTGGATAGGTTGGGCCCTGTATCAATTCCCCCCAGCCCTTGGCCTTGCGCCACTTAAATTTAATAAATACAAAAATTAATTCATAACATAAAAGTAATTCATTACTAAATTGCAAATATAGCTAGCAAAATAAATAAATAAATACTTGCTTGGCTTACAGGGCGGGGGGTAGGAGGTGCATGGGGCCCCGGGAGGGCATGCTCGATGTTGGTAGCTTGGCTTCCTTGCGGTGGCCATGCATTCGGCTTTCCCCTGGGCGTCCTTTCGGTCGGGGGGGGGGGAGCCTGGGTTACTTGCCGGCTCCCCCCGGGAGGCTGCAGGGGCCGCTGGGTTCAGAGGGCCCCGGAGGGGTGGGCCTTGGCCGCGACCTCCTGTTGACCCGGGCAGGCTTGCTACAGGCCGTCTTGCTGGCCGCCGCTTTTGCGGCGGCCAGTGAAGCCCGGCGCGCATGCGCTTTCTGGTCGCGCATGCGTCTATCGCCTCAATGGCGGCCCCCTATGGGGGCGCCATCTTGCCGTACGGCAGCCTGTTGCTGGCGGCCGCCAGATTGTACGGCAAGCGGAAGTGGGGCTGTACGGCGGCCGGAAGCTGTTGGCCGCCATTTTGGCCACATGGCGACCCCTTATGGGGGCCGCCATTTTGCCGTACGGCTGCCGGGGGATGTAGGCCGCCATTTTGTATGGCGGCAGGAAGGGAAGAGCCACCATTTTGTGGTACGGCGGCCGGAAGCTGGCGACGCCATTTGACCGCATGGCGGCCCGCTATGGGGCCGCCATCTTAGCCACATGGTGGCTCACTTGTGGGGGCCGCCATTTTTGTCTGGCGGCCATTTTAAAAGTATAAATTAATTAAATAAACAAATAAAATAAATAAAAATTAACAGAACGTTATAAAAAAAATGGAAACAGCAAGAAAGCGGGTGAACCGGGCCATGCGCACGGCGCTTGCAAGGGGAAGGGGCTCCTACATACTTCATGGGCAGATCTCTCACGACAAGCCTCACCTTTACAGGGCAGATGGAGTCCATCTGTCTGATGTAGGAAATTCAATGTTTCTTAATGATTTAATGGTAGGTGTTCAGTTAATTTTAGACGGCTTGGTGGGGGATGGGAGCTAAATAGGACATTTGCTCCCAATCCGTGGCGTAAATAGTTTAGTTTTCCAAAGGTTTGTATACATTTAAGGTACCCTTAAGGGTGTGGGGCATTCGAAAAACACTCACCTAGAGGTTAATTTTAGGGGTGAGGTGATGGTGAATGTCCCAGGAACGGGGAGAGTCTAGTCTCAAAAGTTGAGAGAGATTTTTCCTGATGTTCCCCTTACGGGTTGCCCAGGTTGAAAGCTACAGGGGACCCAGGTAGTGCGCCTAAAGAGCTGAGGGGTAGACTTTAGAAGACGCTACCTTGGCTTACACACACCAAGTTGAACTGACACCAAAAAGTTAGTTGAGTTACAAGTTAAATAGGTAACTATTTAATAAAAGTTGCCCAAAAATTTGAAACCATATATTTTGTGTCTGTCTCATTATTTCGGGGGGTTGGAAGACAAATATTATCAGCATCATTATTACTCTCAGTAATACTTTGCAACCACTGTATCCAGAGTTTTATCATTCACATAGTAAACAGTAACAACAAAATTGATGCCTCCCCACCCAGAAATGATTAAAACCTACATTTGATAGTGGGGATATAATAAGAATGAAAAGAGGGGAAGGCAGTATAACAATGGAGTGATGCATGTCACTATAGCTTCAAATGATTAGTTTTTGTTTTAGTTGTTTTAGTTGGCAAGGAAGACATAGCTGTAAATGCAGTAAAGTTTAGATTCAAAGGGGGGGGGATGGAAGAGGATAGGTAGTGGTATCACATATGGATCATTAACATATTTTTCAGCTTTTACTGCCAATATTCTTGTACCTCTAACACAAGAGTGAGGATCATGAAGGGACAGCTACAGATGTTGCTGATTTATAGATCCCAGAAGGTATGTTGGCTAGGGCTGCTAGAATTTGCAGTTCAGCAATACCTAGGGCACTGCACATTTCCTATTTCGGTTGTAGGGCTCCATCTGTACTGACTCCTTAGGTCCGTGTAAAGATAAATTAGCTCGATAGTAGCCCAAACTTAATGTGACATGTTTGCCCATGTTAGCCAAAATTGGGGGAAATTTCTGGGCCTGTTGTAATGAAGCAGCAAATTGGGGAGTTATGGAACTCCGGATTGGCAAATGACCTCTTACCAACAGGCGCGCAGACGTGCGGGCAGCAGGGATGAGGAAACACGCAACAACTTCACTGCTCGTGTGAAATCAAAGAGATTTATTGATAACACCAGCTGGTGGGGTTGCCAAACAGAACAAGCTGTTAATCAGGGGCAAACGGCCCCGGTCACTCTCAGTACAAAGCATATATACCCCCCATGGCGGCATCTCCAAAAAGCCCACCCTCCTTCATGGATTTTACACAATCATAATTGGCTGGTGTTACATGGCATTTCATTAATCCAATAAAACATTACATTTCCATTAGCATCACATCTCAAAGTCCCACCTATGTATTAGAACAATGGACATTTCTAAGTTAGTTCTTTCTCACAGTACATATCAGTGGCTGGGACGCTCATGTACTCGATTAGTAACATTTCACTTTCTGCCTTTCCTTGCCAGCAACGGATGGGGCAGAATCCCTCTGTACATGTGCAGTTCTTCTCCCTTTGGCACTAACGTCACCAAATAGCACACCTTGTACTGTTAGACCAATCTAAGCCTACGTTATCTCACGCTAGGCACGGGGTGTATTTTAACAAGTCACAGCATTGATTAGAAGCACCAATCACAGTGTTACATTCACGGAGCAAGTGCCTGCCTGATTCTTGGCACAGAAACCCACTTTTCAAAGCTCTACACGTGTGCAGCATCACTCTCTGACCTTTCTCCTCCACAGAAAGTACCAAAACTGCTTTAGTAACAGTTGGGCTAGTTCTGAAATGGAACTGTCCCCAATTGCCTCTACTGCCATTACATATTTCCCAGGCTTAGGAAACCTGGGAACATGGGGTGGCAGTCTCCTCCCCACCATATCATGGTGGTTAGTGGTTATGACATGGGTCCTACCTGTCTGTGGTAGTCTGCAGTAATATCACCTAGGGCACTAGGAAGTGATAGAAAGAGAAGGAGAGGAGTTCTTCCTCCCCCTATCCTATCTCCCTTGATGTGCCATCACACCTGCTGACATCACGGAACATTATGATGGGCAGGTAAGACACACATAGCAGCCAGAGAGTTAAGGGTGTATGTCTGTGTGTGTGTGTGTGTGTGGGGGATTTGATAGGTTGATCAATGGCACCAAACTATGTTCAGCACCCTGGTTTGTGGGGATTCACTGCTGTCTCCCCAGTGGCTGTGGGAGTTCCTGCATGGCCCATATGCAGGATTGATCTAGTATTGGACATGCTTGATTAGCCCCAGATTATAGGTCAATGAAGATCTGATTCAGGACAGGCAGGAACCAGCACACAAAGTCTTTAATAGCAGAATGGATGTTGCTGATAAAAGAATCTATGCTATTCCAGGTGACACTGAGCAAACTGAGTTAGATGAGCCCATGCATACTAATACAAGATACCTAAATTCAATAATCTCCCTAATTTATGATTGCTAAACTATGGTGGAGTGGAAATTAACTTTACTCTTTGCCTATAGCAGTGGTTCTCAACCTATAGGTACCCAGGTGTTTTGGCTTACAACTCCCAGAAATCCCAACCAGTTTACCAGATGTTAGTATTTCTGGGGGTCGAAGGCCAAAACCTTTGGGGACCCACATATTGGGAACCACTGGCAACATCTACAACCGAGGGAATACTTTAATAAGTATAAAGAATTTGGTTTTGCAGAAAAAGATGAGTTTTGGGAATGAATTTGGATGAAATACAAAAATCTACAACAAATTATTAGATTTGGCAACTGAATCAGAAAGTGTAAAAGAATGTATGATTAAATGGGCAACCAACATCGGAAGAGCAATAAAATTTAATGAATGGGAACAAATATGGAAGTAAAAAACTAAAATACACATATTCAACAGATTTGAAGGAAAATGGGCTCAAGATGTTTTATTGGTGGTATGTAACACCACAAAAATAGGTCTAATGTATAAAAATGCACATAACTGTTGGAAATGTGAATCACAAGTAGGACCATTTTATCATGCATGGTGGACTTGTCCAAAAGTTAAGTCCTTCTGGAAAATAATCAAAGAAACAAGTGGGAAAATATTTAAAAAGAAAATATAGATGAAACCAGAATATTTCCTCTTGGGACTAACAGATGAATAATTGGAGCTCGACACAAATGAAGTTATTCTATTCACGTATCTCACCACAGCTGCGAAAATAGTACATGCGAAAAAATGGAAACAAAGAAACAAAGAAAAGTAGCAACAAAAGAGGAATGGCTAAACAAGCTAAAAGAAATATGATATATGGACAAACTGACATTTGCACTGAAAGACTAATGGCAGACCTATCACAAAACAGATTGGAAACTCTTTGACTAATTTTTACTGGAAAATGAGAATTAAAGGAGAATTGGAACGTAAGATAATGGATGGACAAGACTTAAGAACACAACGAAAATATAAAACATACAGATGAGGGGAGAGAAAGAAGATAAGAGAGATCAACGAGGATTACTCCCTAAAGAAGGAGATTTGGAAGTCAACAAATACCCTATTACCTAAACCCTATCTAATTTTTTTCTTTTTCCCCTCCCCTAAATTTCCCCTCCCTCACTTTTATTTGTTTGGGGTTACCCTCCTTTCCCCAATCTTCACTTTTTCTTTCCCTTTTCCTCACTTCCCAATTATTTATACCTGCTTTTTATGTAAAATAAAAGCACTACCTTTAATAAAAAAAAATATATATAAAAAGATTGGGAACCACTGGCCTATAGAAACCAACACTATTTGAATTTAGTGCTATCTATTGGGTTCTATTTACTTGACCCACTAAAATGTAATGAAACAGCTATAGATGTCTAAATATCTGGTATATTTAATTTGTTTATTGGGGGGGGGGTTGCAAAATGTTGTAAGGCTTCTCAAACTGTGGCTATTCACAGAGCAGCTAAGGAAAAACTAAAGGGTTGTCACATAAAGTCACCTGTAGTTTAATTCAGAATACTCTGTGTAGGTAGAGATGGCATTCTGTTTCAATCTGAGAGAAAATTCAATTTCAGTTCAATCATATTAGCCAGTGATTGGACAGCTCTGTGGTTGAACCTTCAGAGATCAATATTTCATCGCTTTAGGCTTGTCTAAGAGTCTCATATCTGGTTTACTTCTTCCTTTGATAAGAAAAGGCAACATCTGTAGGGGGTAAATTCTTTAGATTAAATTTAATATTGACCCTCTCACTGAAGAAGAGGCAGGGGATTTGTCTGACTTTTCTCATGTACACAGTGGCTATGATCCACATCCTTGCTTTCTGTCATTTGATAAGTTCTATTCCAAAATAGGTTCTGCATTGTGCATGTCTTTGTGTGTGTGTGTTTACATGTACACATCTTAATACTTTTTAACCAGAATACCTCTATGAATTATGGATATTATCACATAAAGCTTGCAAACCAAAATTGCAGGAGGATAATCTAAACTGTGGCTTTTATCTATCACAAAGCATTTGCGCTACCCTGTTGTCAATTTGCCCTCTTTCATTGAATGAAGTTTCTTTTTATTGCTAAGTAAAACCTGTCAATGCCTCCTTATAACACTGACTTTCCATTACTTCCACTTCTGCCCAATATGCTGGTAGTCATATGTCATCAGTAGGCACGATTCTTCTCTTCTTCCGTTCTTCTCCCGCCTCACAATTTCCAGTTTTTTCCTTCCTCCACCTATTTCTTTTCAATTCTTTCTTCCCATATTATTCTAATAGTAATACTGTAATAAATGTTAAAGACAACAAATTTATGAACTTCAATAAAAAGTATATAAACTGCAATACACATTGTGCAATGCTTAAGGCAGGAAGACCACATTATGGAGGTGGCATAGAAAAAAGAACATGGGACCATAGATCACCAAGCCACCACCATAGAACTACTGTGGAGATGTGATATAATGAACTTAACTTTCTTGAGATATTTCTGTTTTCTTAACCAGCATGATTGCAGCAATTCAATTGTCTGGTGTGACAAAGTCCTATGTCAAGATAGTTTTGCTGAGTTTTCAAAGCAGCAATAAGGGACAGCCACATTCATGACATACAGGCTTGACAAACAAAAAGTAGCTATTAACAGGCTTGTGTCCTTCTGAAATACCAAATGAAAGCATTGATCTCAGTTACATGGATTTCTCTGTAAAATTACAATATAATCCACATTAATAACCTACACAATAGATATATTTATATCTTTATGAAGAGTTGACACCCATAACACACCATCTCATTCAGTCTACATGAAAGGAAGGGTTTACCACTCTCAAATAAGAAATATCCTTTATAATAAGGGACACCTGGCAACCTAATTACAAGAAGAAAACGCCAGTGCAACAACCATGAAATAAGACACATTATAGCCGGATTTTGTCTGCTTTCTCTCACCACACCTGCAGGATCCCCCCCCCCCCCCCAAAGTGTGGCTCCTAGTGTGGTGTACCAACAAGGTAATGTTATTTGTCTTTCTTCCAAAGAAAATCTGTTAAAAGAAGTGTTGAATTATTGCAGAAATAATTTGTTTTCAACTTGCTTTTTTTTGTTTTACACTTTTTTTTAAAAAAAGGTAAATATCTAAAGATGGAAATGCTAGACAGAAATGAAATGAAAAACAAATAACCCCTACCTTGACATACATCCACAAACACATATAATATCTGTATCTGTATACCTTTATAAAACGGAATGTATGTGTGTATGTGTGTATGTGTGTATGCGGAGGGCGGAAGGGCGGATATGTGGCAGCTATTTGCATAAAGTCCTTTGATTGGACAGCCTCGCCACTCCAAAATTCTAAGGCACCAGACAGAGGGCATTGATAGCCACTGATTAGCCAGCAACCCAGAATCCAGGCCTCTACATTCAAACAACAGGATTTCTTCCCACTGAGGGGAAAAAAGCCAGCATCCCAGAATCCAGGCCTCTACATTCAAACAACAGGATTTCTTCCCACTGAGGGGAAAAAAGCCAGCATCCCAGAATCCAGGCCCCTACATTCAAACAACAGGATTTCTTCCCACTGAGGGGAAAAAAGCCAGCATCCCAGAATCCAGGCCTCTACATTCAAACAACAGGATTTCTTCCCACTGAGGGAAAAAGCCAGCAACCCAGAATCCAGGCCTCTACATTCAAACAACAGGATTTCTTCCCACTGAGGGGAAAAATGCACCATCAACATTCCCTCCCCACTTGGCTCTGTGAAAAAAATGGATTCCTGTATTCTCCTCCCCCTCAGCTTTTAGAAAACGGCTGCCTGCCATGCACCCTTTTAAAGTTACCAATAGCAGGCCATAACATTACAGGCCCCAAAATAGAGTTTAGGGCAGGATGGCCGACGAATGATGGGATTTACCAATTCACTTCCCAGAAAACATTGTAGCCCCTACAAATCCCCTTCTCCCAGATAGGCCCAAAAGAGGCATCCATCTTCCCTCTTCAACACAGTGTCAGAGAAAGGCAGCTTCTGACAGGATCTTTAGAACAGGCACTGTCACTCTACAAGGTAAGGCCCTACTTCACTCAAAAGACACAAGAGAAAACAATAAATACCTTTCTCTAATGCCTTTTAATGCTTATATAAATAATTCTGGCCCAAAGCCCCTCACCCAGCCTCATTGGACCTTACTGCTAATTCCATGCAGGCTTTTTTCCATTTTTTTTTACTCCTTTCTGTTTTACACCGGTATACTTTCACAGGCCAGGGCGGATATGTGGCAGCCACTTTCACAGGCCAGGGCGGATATGTGGCAACCACTTTCACAGGCCACAGCGACCAGCGCGGGTGATGGATCTGCACCAAACTTGGTACACATAACCCCCCTATGACATGACCCACATATTATGGGATTTGTAGTACTTTCCAAGACTTTGGTTCCCACAGACCACTGAGGCCACCAAAAAGGACCAATACAGACCACACTCAGCACACACAGCCCCCATGACCCACTCTACGTCCTGGTGCAGTTTGGAGGAGGGTGGGCCATGGATGATGGGACTTGAAGTGCCTCTACTCACTTCCAAAGTCCGCTGCAACCCTCATCCAATCACTGATCGAGACCAAACTTGCCATACATAACCCCCATGACTGCCTTCACGTCCTGGTGAGGTTTGGGGGAGGACTGACAATGGATGATGGGATTTGTAGTACTTTTACACCCCTCTGTTCCCACAGACCACTGTGGCCCCCAACAAACACCGAGAAAGTCCACACTTGGCACACAGAGCCCCAGTGACCCACTCTACATCCTACTGAAGTTTGGAGGGGGACAGAACATGGATGATGGGACTTGCAGTACCTTCCCTCACTTCCCAATCCTGCTACAAACCTAATCCAATGACTGATCAACACCAAATCTGGCACACAGATCCCTCATGACCCACTCTACAGCCTGGTGCAGTTTACTGTGAGACGGACCACAGATGATGGGACTTGAAGTACCTTCACTCACTTCCGAAAAACAATGCATCCCTCATCCATTCACCAATACAGACCAAACTTAGCACACAGAGCCCCCATGACCCAATCTACATCCTACTACACTTTGGGTGGGACGGGACACACAGAAATGATGGGACTTGCACTACCTTCAGTAATTTCATGATACCACTGCAACTCCCAATAATGATGGATCAAGACTAAACTTGGCACACAGAGCCCCCATGACCCACTCTACATCCTGCTGCACTTCTCAAATGACCCGGGCAGGGCCGGGTCCCCAAGCTAGTCATATAATAAACATATTAACTGTTTAAATGCCACAAAGTGCTTAATTCAGGCATAACAGACCTGCACTTTGCATGTATGTTAATAATCAAATCATAATCAAA
The DNA here is from genome assembly GCA_030556195.1 of Anolis apletophallus. Classification (NCBI taxonomy): domain Eukaryota; kingdom Metazoa; phylum Chordata; class Lepidosauria; order Squamata; family Anolidae; genus Anolis; species Anolis apletophallus. Next base: position 120,180,005 of record JARBWK010000004.1, on the reverse strand, counting down.
ACTATGTTTTTGAGTATTGAGTATTGAGTAGTGAACTGGAAATCACTGGAAATGGCATTTTGCATACATCCTAAGTACTCTGAAAATGAGGCATTTGTTTACACTGTTGTGAGAAGTCAAGGGTGCGACTTTCAGGGTAAATTCAAAATGTGTGCATTGCCTCCTTGATAAAAATCCTGTTCTGTAATTAAATTTCTGTTCAGTCCCCAAATGTTCTAATAATGGACAGGGTGGGACATGGTGTTTGCATTCCCTGGATGACTGTGTCTCCCCTTTCTTTGGGATGTCTGAACAGCATTAACAAATGCTTTAGAAACTCTCCTCACAACTTTCACTCACTGCTGGCCCTTCAGGGGGAGAAGGGTGGGGTATAAATATAGGAAATAAATAAATAAATAGTGAAGTTTAAAGTTACTGCAGTGCCTACATTTTGGTGACTGAAATAAATGTTGAGTTCAAGGGCAGACCTATTACTTGAGAGAGGCAATGCCCTCATTTGAGTCTTCCTGTAGCAACTCACTCAGAATGCTTGGAAGGATTCTGATTTTTCCTATGAAAAGTCAGAAAATAAGAGAATGAACCTGCAATAACAATTGAAGGATTTCTTATTCTACAGAACAGGTCTAAGAAATTTGCCTTATTCTTATAACAGTACCTGCCAGCCTCAAGATCAGGACATCTTCAAGGTAGAATCAATATTTCTCTCAACCGCTCTTTTTAAAGGAACACAGAAAGAAATCAAAGACTCTTATCTCTCCTCTGAAATTTCTACTGTATCTAAGACAGGAGTTTCAAATGCTGGGGTTTACTTTGGGTTAATTTCATTAGCTGTTAGTTTTTAGCAAAACATTTATTTATTTATTTATTATTCGATCTTATATTCCACTCCTCCCTGCAGGCTCAGGGCGGATTACATACAATAAAAACATGCTGCACATACAACCAGCAGCCGTACAATAAACATAAAACCTAAAAACATAAAGCCAATATACAGTAAAAACAACAGGATGGATCTTGTGGATCTTCCTACATACTTTCAAAGTTCCCCAGTTTGGTTAGATCTTTTAGAAAAAAATTAAGCCACATTGTGTATCTAAGAAATATGCTAGCATATTTTGGGTTGCTATAGTACTAGGATAATCAGTTTTTACCTGGATTTTTGGCATGCCACCTGGTGTCTGTTTGATCCAGACTCTATACTTTTTTTAAAAGTAAGTCTCTCACCTTTGTAAAAACCAAGATATGGGCCAACATATAGTGGCAGTCATGTGCCAGAAGGAAGTATACCAAGGAATTGCAAGAAGTAAGAAAAAACAGTGTGAGTGATGGGGCGCAAGAAGCAATTGAGGTTGCGAGGTTGGAGCAGAAGGAATGAAAGAACAAGTGTTCAATGTGAAAGAGTATATGAGGTGAGTGAAGGATGCACTGCAAAGAAACAAGTAGAAGCAAGTGGGAGCGGGAAGGCAGTAGGGTGCAAGAAGGAAGCAAGAAGTGCATTGGTAGGGCATGAAGTGAGGTGAGAACAAGAATAGAAGAAGCAGGAAAGTGTTGTGAGTGGTTGACTTTCCATAACTAACACAATGTGTAAGTAATGGAAAGGAGAACAGTAAAGGACAAGAAGTACATGTGAGGGTTTGAGGGGCGGGGGAGGAGAAACAAGAGAGCAAGCAATCTGCAAGAAGCAGGTGGTAGTGCCGAATGACAGCACAAGATGAGGAAAGGCAGGAGAGTATTGGAGGACAAGATATAAGTAAAAGATGCACTAGGGTAGTATAAGCTGGGTGATGGTAGGAAGTAGGAAAAATAGGAGAATGAGCAGTGAGAACAGCAGATAATAAAAAGCAATAAAGGGTACTCTGTGAAAAGTTTGGATTGTGTATGTTTGTGGATATATAATAAATATAATAAATTACTATAATAACTATTCAGATTAACACTGCATAGGGTTCGACCTCACAACCTCTGAGGATGCTTGCCATAGATGCAGGTGAAACATCAGGAGAGAATGCTTCTAGAACATGGTCATATAGCCCGAAAAACCTAAGAGAACCCAGTGATTCCAGCCACCAAAGTCTTCGACAATACATTAACACTGCATTGTCAATGCTATAAATAGCAGTATGATAGAAAGCCCACAGGGCATCAATAATGTATTATTATGATTTTTTTTTACCAACACTTTAGACTTTTGTCCAGAGGAACTAGTGGGCAATATAAGATTTACACTGGCCACTGATGAAAGCTACTAATCAAATCACATATGTTTACTCTTTAAAAGAAGAATCAAATGAGACATTGAGCCACCTTTTTTCCTTCAACAAATAATTTGTCTTATGACTTTTCTCCCATACTTTCTTCATAATATTTGTTATATAACTTTGCACAGGCACACACACACATTTTATATTCATATCCTTTCTGCTTACCTTTCCTTATTTTAATGAGTTAAATCTTATCCTTTCCTTCTCTGTTGCTTTACCTTGGGTACTCCATGAGATCACAGAGTGAGCTGAAGAGGGAAATAAGAATGAAGGAAATAAGAAAAAGGAATTTGAGGGAGGGAGGGAGGGAGGGAGGGAGGGAGGGAGGAAGGAGGAAGGAAGGAAGGAAGGAAGGAAGGAAGGAAGGAAGGAAGGAAGGAAGGAAATACCATATGAGAATTACAGAGGAAGGATTCAGGGAGGAAGAAACATTGGGGGTAAGGGAAGTAGGTGTTTTGCAATGAGGTGAGGGAAGAGGGGCTGCAGTGGTATAATGTAAAGAAAAAAGAGGGTACATTGCAGAGCCATTAAATTAAGATAGGGAGCACCACCAGCATCAAAATCAATATGCAAAATGTCCCAGTGAAAGGCAGCAGTGTGGCTGGAGTGGTACTTCAAAAGAGCCTCCATAGCCTTTTGGCTTAGAAGGCAAATGAAGCTACAGCTCCATTTGCGAAGCTTTGCTTTACAGCAGACTAAGCCCTGCTTAATATCTGGTTATTCTACACTCATCCCCTTGTTCCGCTGCACATATACAATCTTACACACATACCAGCACAGTTACTTGAGCTGTAATGTGCCTCCCCCCCCCCCAAAAAAATCTTCTTGCATTTATATCCTTCTGCTAATTAAATGAATAATTAGGTGGAAATAATTGCTTTTTATTTAAAACATAGCATACACCCTCCCTTTTTGTTGTTTTGCACCCTGCTTCAGGACAGTTGGTGCATGGCTCATGAATGGAGTCCTGGGCTTAGCAGCAGCTTATATATTTACCCCTCTGAGTGCATGCATAACCAGGCTTTTCCTTCACCACTTGGATTCAAATTTTCACTTTGGAGCAGTGTTTCCCAACCAGTATGCCGTGGCACACTAGTGTGCTGTGAGTGATCAGCAGGTGTGCCGTGGGAAATTGGCACTTTCCCCCCTCCTAGCAGCTATTTCTCCCTCTTTCCCTCCCCAAAGATCCTCCCCGAGGGAAAGAAAGGGCTCCGCCGAATGCCAGAAGCTCTACATCGGTGAATTGGGCAGTGAGCGAATAAACAAATTGAGCCTCTCCGCTTGGAAATGTTTATTTTTTTTTTACTATTTTACTGGATTTTTCTAGAGTTACCCCCAGGGAACTGTTTATAACAGCTACATGACATCCATTGTTATCTGGAAGCAAGTTTCACTCGGGGTGAAATTTCACAAGAGTCTGGAGAACAAGCCCTATGAGGAGCGGCTTGAAGGGCTGGGCATGTTTAGCCTGAAGAAGAGAAGGCTGAGAGAAGACATTATAGCCATGTATAAGTATGTGAGAGGAGGTCATATATATGTTGTGTTCATCAAAACAGGCCCAGGTTTCACACTGAGTGTATAAATACATTTAAAAACATATTAACTATATGTATTACTGTGTTAAGAGTGTCATTTTGGTTGGTGGTGTGCCCCAGGATTTTGTAAATGTAAAAAATGTGCCGCGGCTCAAAAAAGGTTGAAAAACACTGCTTTAGAGTACTTTTTTAAACCCCATCTGATTACTATGAGTGCACACCTTGCCAGGTTAACTGTGCTGTGGCTGGTGTGTTTGTTTATTTTATTCCCATTCTAAGGCCAACAGGAAACATTCCATCCAAGGAAATACAGAGGGCATGGCAGGTAGCTTATCCTAGCAGTTTGGAAGTAAGGGTGGGGGAAGGGATCTAAACACATTTTGACCACAGCTTACTTTTCTGCAAAAATAACTCCTATTCAGACTGAGGAGTCAAATCTGCAATTAGGGTCTTAAATAAGAGTCATAAGATATATATTTCTCTACATGACAAACTTGTTCCTCATTCTGATTGTATTGCATTTAGGGATGGATATGAAATAGATTTCAGCTCAACTTGTACAATCAGAATTTACAATAAAATAAAATACTGGCATGAATAAAGCTGATAGATCTGCCCACAGTAATTATACCATTTCTGTATGTGTCTGTCTGACGATTTATATTGCACTCTACAGCCAAGTATCTTAAACAATAAAGTCAACTGTAACTGTTTAAAACAATTTCTTGAAGTCAGAGTCATTCAACTGGATTTAACACATCTGACAAGTTAAAACAAACAGTTTAAATTAAATCAACTGACCCCAAAGGCTCAAGCAAAAGGCCACATTTCCACTTGGTGCCAGAATGACACCATCACTACTGCCAATAGAACCTCTAAAATAAAATATTCTATAAACATTAAAAAGGTTCATTGCTGCTGAGTAAGAGTTCTAATTCAAAATGTTCCACCAACTTTTTCAGGTGAGGTTTTTGCTATGAAACTGCACAGCCTCATTTATGGAAGTTTATAGGCATTCCTCCGGGCAACATTGTTCTGTACTTGTAACTTCTCATTTGTTTCTTTTAGCTTCTTATGTTTCCACAAAGATTGTATGGAATTACTGCACATCTCTTAAATGAAAATAGTAAACATCTTTTCAGAGGCCAAAGTATTTCATTAACACCTCTATGAGTGCATTTAAATGGACCATTTACCCCAGGGCTGATACGTAGTGTAGTACTCTAGATCAGTGTGTTCGCACAGTGAGCATCCAAATTGCTGTGGCTGTGGAAGGATATCCGCATGGTGAGGTTCCATGCCATACTGGTGGTGGGAGGGAGCCCATGCTGTCCAATGATGCTGAAGCCATTTTAGCACTGCTGCTCAGTAACCCTTATCATCTTGTCCTCTTTGTAGTAGAGACCTTAGGTTGCAAAATTGCTCCTTGTTGTTGATTGTCACCATTGCTCATGTTTGTCAAAGAGAGAAGGGAGGGGAGAGAGGAGAGAAACCCCCCTTTCCACCCTTCCCTCTTTGTGTTGTGTTTTGGCAAGTGTCAGCAATGGTGACAAATGATGACCAGGAGCAATTTTGTATTCTAGACAGTGACAGTGAGTACCATCACCTGTCTCCAGGCCACTCAAGCTCAAGGAAAGCAGGAAAGAAACCCTTATATACACACTTGGGTCTAACCCTCTTTTACTTCTCTACTGGTTAAAATACTTATCTTCAATACCTTGAAGTGCATGGATTAATACTAGAATTGTTGCCACAGTTTTGAAAAGGACGCCACTTTTTATCCTACAACATATTCACCTTTAAAAAGCTCGTCGTTGAGAGCAAAATGGGATTTTATAGGGCTCCTATTGTTTTTATCTTCTTCCGTCGGCTGAAGGCAGGGTGTGACCTTTTATTGAGGTGTTCCTGCTTGACCATTGAAATTCTTTCATTCGACAGTACGCTACCTTGGGTCTTTATTCTCAGGCGTCCGTGTTCCCATCCAGCTGCTTGGTTTTCGCTCTGCACACATCGCTACTCACCTTCATTGGTGTCCGCATCGGAGTCTCTTCAGTATTTGGAAGACTGGTATTGTTTTGACCACATTATAAGAGTGAACTACTTACCTATTACAGGACTGTAGGATTAATTACTAATTGCAGACTTTGTAGCAATTTTTGGGGGGTGCAGGTTTTGCACCTTATACAGTGTATTTTCACATGTTTGAATTTTATATAAAGTGGATTGCTATATAAGTTATATAAAGCGTTATATATATATATATACACACACACACACACACACACACACACACATACACACCCTTGTTTGCAATGTATGTTTTTTTACTTGTGTTTTGATTTATATAATATAGAGTACATAGATATATTGCCCTGTTCCACTGGAAAACTATTTAACCTCAGCAGACTGAAAGCCAAAACCAAGGTCACAACAACATCTGTTATAGAACTCCAATATGCTGATGACAATATACTCTGTGCACATTCAGAAGAAGAATTACAAGCCACTCTAAACACCTTTGTGGAAGCATACAAGAAGCTCAGTCACACATTGAACATAAAGAAAGCTAAAGTCCTCTTCCAGCAGGAACCTGTCAATCCCTCTGCAATGCTAGAATTACAACTTAATGGTATAATACTGGAAAAGGTTGACCATTTCTGTTATCTTGGCAGCCACTCCTCCACAAAAATAAACATTGACACTGAATGAAGCAGAGAGTGTTTGAGAATTGGAACATCCATAGGGATTCCAAGGTGCTTGTTTATAAAGCTATTGTCCTATCAATCCTGTTATACGTTTTGTGTGGCGCCTGTAGACAGTTCACTCAACTCTTGGAATAATTCCATCAGCATTGCCTCCAAAAAAAATCCTGCCAATCTCTTGGAAAGACAGGCAGACAAATGTCAGCATGCTGGAAGAAGCAAAAACCACCTACAACATCATCTCCACTGGACTGACCACATTGTCCAAATCCCTGATCACCATCTCCCAAATCAGTTACTATACTCCCAACTCAAGAATGGAAAATGGAAAAGAGATTTAAAGATGGGCTTAAAGCTAACCTCAAAAACTGTGGCATAGACACCAAGAACTGGGAAGCCCTGGCTCTTGTGTACTCTAACTGGAGGTCAGCCTTGACTAGCAATGCTGCAGAATTTGAAAAGGCACAAAGGGAGAAATGTGCCAAGAGGAAGGTGCATCAAGCTAACTCTGACCAGAACCGCTTTCCACCTGGAAATTGATGCTTTCACTGTGGAAAAACATGCAGATCAAGAATAGGGCTCCACAATCACCTACGTATCCACCGCCAAGACATTACATTTGGAAGGCCATCATACTTAGACAATGAGGGATTGTCTAAGTAAAGTAAGTAAGGTAGAACTTGTGATCTGCAGTATAATATACTTTGATCTCTCCTCTTTCTGCACCCACAGAAACATACAGAACCAGGTATTCTACTTCTAGTCTGCTGAACCCATATTGGTAAAATGCAGTGCCCTGTACAAATCATAGTAATTCTCATTTTTGATACTTGAAACCCTACCCTGTAGCTTTGGTGATGTGGGATCCAAATCAGAAGCTATGTACTATGAATCCTTCATTTCAATTGCATTGCAGATCATCTGGAGAAAGCAGTACACAGTGATTTTCTGTAGTCCCATCTGCTCTGTGGATGGGGCAAGTGATCAACCTTAATTAGATTCTGGGTGCAGTTTGCTTGAAGCACTCATCTGAACATTTGATATGTGCCCATGTTGAAAAAGGGACGCATTATAGTTGTGAGTTATTTAAAAGCCAGTACTTCGCAAGGATAAGAATGCATGTGTGCCCACAGGCTAGTAACAGAGCTGTAGGGATGCCAGTTTAATTGGGTTTCTGTTCCACAGCACACACATTGTAATGCTTAATCTCACCCTGGTTTGCCCAAGGGTCTATAATTGTGAAATCTTTGTGAAAAGAACGACTCCAATAAGTCAATATGTTGGTTCTGTATTTCTGGAAAAGCATTTAGATAACAATGAAAACCACAACTCCCCTGTTAATGGACATCATAAATCAACAGCTGTTGAGGCAATTGATGCCCCCCCCCACACACACACATACTTTATTTTAACCACTGTGCTGATGCAACACTTATGAAAAATGTCCATATATTCTTGCTTTCCTGGTATACATAGAAAGTGGTCAATCTAAATCCTTCCCAGTTAGTTCCAGTAAAAAGATTTCATTATTTCAATTGTACAGCAATGGAATGGAATTGTACAGTAGCAGGATTTAAGCCAAGATCAGTTTTGATCTACTCATGACATACTTATAAAGCATAGTGCCCTATATGCATGACCAAAGACAAATTTGTGAATCAACCATTTGCTTTTCTTACTTAAAAAATTAAATAGATTAAGTTGACTTGTCAAACCATCCATGATGGACTTTCCAAATGGGGCAAACCTGCCCTTTTATGGCAATCTTACATAGGTCAAGCCCACTGGCCTATGCTTAGCTATCTACTATGATATAAAATAATATTTATATTTCAAAGTTGCTGTTTTCTCTAGTAATGGTATCATGTACACATTTTGTTCATAGTAGCTCTTGATCTGTGTCTCCAAAAGCTGCACTAGGAGAGAAAAATCCTAAATTATTTCTTTCTTATTTCAAGAATTACATTAGGAAAGCAATATAATGCTAAACCTTTCCATAGTCTTCCTTCTCTGCATGGAGCATACTTCTGCAGGGATGTGGATTCACCACAGCTTACATCTGTGATTGGAATCCTGAGGCATTCCACGTGCTGTTAGATGGGGAATTCCATCATCACTAGATAGCATGCCCAATGAGGAACAATGTCGGAAGGTTCAACCTGGAACTACTACCCTGGAACTTCTTTGTAAGTTAGGGAAGCAAGCATAGAGTCCTCCAAAATGTGTACATGATACCATTCATAGAGAAAACAGCATTTTTGAAACATACTGTAAATATTATTTTCTATCCTATTGTGTGTGAATTTTATGCAAAATACATCTTGAGCTACAAAGATATTCCTTAGTTCAAGATTTGTCCCTTCAGAGTTCACCAACAATGGAGAAACACACCCCTCCCTTTTTTCAAAGAATTACAATATGCATTTCATTCCTAGTGTAAATTAAGCTAAAGTTCAACTAGATATCAACATGGGACATTCCTGTGATGATGATTTAGATCATACACTGATGTTCCTATTTCCCATCATTTGTATTGGATCACTACCCAATGTCAATGTGAATGAAAATATGCCAGCAGATATATAATAATAATAATAATTATTATTATTTCCATCGTTTATACCCCACTTCTTCTCAACCCCCGAAGGGGGACTCAGAGTGGCCTAACAACGGCAACGATTCGATGCCACACAATATACATATAATAAAAACAACAGTTAGGATTAAAATACATTAAAATACAACTAGAATTAAAGTACATTAAAATACAATTAACATTAAAATGCATCATGTATAGGTATAACCCAAAGGAGATATTGGAGAACTGAGCACATAGGTATTTAGGATAATATGTATCCTATATTGGTTTATGTTGTTGTTGTTCATTCGTTCAGTCACTTCTGACTCGTCATGACCTCATGGACCATCCCATGCCAGAACTCCCTGTCGGCCGTCATCTCCCCCAGCTCCTTCAGAGCCAAGCCAGTCACTTCAAGGATACCATCCATCCATATTGGTTTATAGGTGGAAATAAATTACAGGATCTGGATTATTGATAAATGTGAACCAGACCTAATGTCATACTGAGACAGGCACTTGCCGCACCTTGGCTAATAATCAAAACACTGATTGGTTCTATTTCTAAAACAGCTTGGATTTATATACTTTGTAAAACAATTGCCAATTTATTGTTTCAGTTTTCATTAACTTACAAGAATATCACAGGTATCATGATGTCTTTTGCCTCAAGGACTTTTCAATAGATAGTCAGATGAGTGGAAAGATTAGTTGACTGCAAGAGCACAAATAAGATAAGGATGAGAAATGCACAAAGTTTTACCTATGACAATTGGTTTTCATAAACTGGATGTGGGGAACTCACATCATGGATCAGATATATCAGTACATATATATCAGTCTTAGCATTTCTAAAGTGCACATAGCTTTTTCTAAAGTTTAAAATGTTTCTGCCTTATTTCTGTTATTGTATACTTGGGATGTTGAGCCATAAAAATGTATATTCAAATTTTGCAATAACACTGTGTTCAGATTACTGAAATCCACTCTATGCGGGGCTGTCTATGAGAAGTTCTTGAAAAATTGGTGTTGGTCCTGTGATATTGGTAGCTGCCATTATTTTTTATACTCAATAACACATCTGTAAGGCGGCAGACATTATGACTGTATGTTTCGTTCATTCCCATAAGTGCAGAGGATTAACAGCTTGACATAAAGTAGATATTCAGTGAGGTCCATGTAGTCATGTAAGTAAAGAACCCAATCAGGCAAGAAGGATTTAAAATTGCTAACCCTTAAAATGTTTTTGGTTCTTTGTCTTCACCTAAAAAGGAAATGTGAACTGGGAAACTGCCACATGTTTTTCTACTTATGGTGGTACTGGAAGGGCCTGAAGACCTCACTATATGAGAGCACACAAAGAATCAATTCTGGTTAGATGTGATAGGGACTTATCTTTGTTGCCTATAGGTTGCTTGAGGAAATTATTTATTTATTTATTTATTTATTAACTTTGATTTAGTATACCGCTCACTCCGAAGCTCAGAGCGGTTTACAAAGGAAGCATGAGCACCAAGAATAATAAGCAATTAAACAGTTAAAACACATTAAAACATCAAAACAGCTAAAACATATAAAGAGCACAAGCCCTCAATAGAGGCTGGGGGCAAGATAAGAGTCTAGGTGGCCCTAGGTGGCGCGGCGCACAGTACAGTTGAACTAAGGGCCAAACGCCTTCCTGAAGAGCCAAGTCTTCAAGGCCTTACGGAAGGGCAGGAGAGCACGGATGGCACGGATCTCCTCCGGGAGGCCGTTCCAGAGACTTGGGGCAGCTACGGAGAATGCCCTCCGCCGTGTAGTGGCCAGTCTGCAGGTTCCGAGGGAAGGGACCTCGAGGAGGTTGAGCTCCTCAGAGCGCAGTGATCTCGCAGGCACATAAGGGGTAAGTCGCTCCCTCAGGTACACTGGCCCCAAACCATAGATGGCCTTGAAAGTAAGAACTAACACCTTGAAGAGGACCCGGAATTCGATCGGAAGCCAGTGCAGCTCGCACAAGAGTGGGGTCGCGCGGTCAGATCTTGCAGCACCCAGGAAGAGACGAGCTGCAGCATGCTGCACTAGCTTAAGCTTCCGGATCATCGACAAGGGAAGGCCAATGTAGAGCGCATTACAGTAATCGAGCCTCGAGATGACCGTGGCTTGGATCACTGTAGCAAGGTCGTGTTGGGAGAGGTAGGGAGCCAGGCGCTTAGCCAACCGTAGGTGATAGAATGCTGTCCTGCAGGTGCAGCCAATCTGCTCCTCCATGGACAGATGGGCGTCCAGCCAAACCCCCAGGCTTTTTACCGATGGCTGGGGGCAGAGGGCCACACCATCGAACGTTGGCAACTGGGTCGCTACCCCCCCCCCCCGGGCAGCCCAGCCACAAGATCTCCGTCTTCGCTGGGTTCACCTTCAACTTACTGGCTCGCAGCCATCCAGTAACGGCCTCAAGGCAAAGATGGAAATTATCGGGTACAGAGACTGCCCCGGGGGCCCACCCCTGTATGAGCTGGGGATCATCCGCGGACGGATGACACTCCAGCCCCAAACGCCGGACCAGTTGGGCGAGTGGTCGCATATAGATGTTAAATAACAGCGGGGAGAGGATGGCCCCCTGAGGGACCCCGCAACTCAGCGGGGAGCCTCCGGAGACCACCCCCCCCCCACTTCACTCGCTGCTGGCGGCGTTGGAGGAAGGAGGACAGCCAGTTGAGGGCTGTCCCCCTCACCCCCGCCACCGCCAGCCGGTGTATCAAAAGTTGGTAATCGACGGTATCAAACGCTGCCGTGAGGTCCAATAACACGAGCAGCGCCGATCCACCTCGGTCCAAATGGCAGCGGAGTAGGTCTGTGATGGAGACCAGGACAGTCTCCGTCCCATGGCCTGAACGGAAGCCGGACTGGAAGGGGTCTAGCCAGGTTACTGAAATACTGTTACAGAAATTGTTAGCCTAAGGTTCCACCTAGAGTAGTAGCTGTAAGAATATATGATTATTGGTAAGGATGCAATTTTGCTATGCCATCCACATGGCAAGGATAAATATTTCCTCTCCCAGCCTCCGTGCACTTAGAGCAGTGGTTCACAACCAGTGGTCCATGGACCACCAGAGGTCTGCAAGAATGAAAATATAGTATGCAAAACATTTAACATTTTAAACCATTATTCATTTTAATGAATCAGTCGCTACGTGAGTGGTGCCAGCAAGTAGAACGTCAGGTGAGCATGGGAGGGCAAATAATCAATGTCACATGTCACGTACTCACGCCACCCAGCGTCAATTAGTCACACACATTATTTTGTCTTGTTGCTGTGTCAGTAATTCTATATGGCTGTTTTAATGCCTCCAGGAGTTTTACCAACCGCAAGTCCACTAAATTCATATTAATTTTGAGTTATTTAATGATGATTGAAATTGCAGAGGTTGCAAAAGAAATCCAGGAAGAGCTCATTGAATTTCAAAATGATAGAAACTACAAGGATGCATTTCTATCTGATTCTCTTGAGGAGTTTTGGTGTAAAAAAAGCAATTTTATACCAATATTCATGCAATTGCTTTGCATTTATCTTATGCACTTCTCCACAACTTGTCTATGCAAATAAGGGTTTTCTGCTTTGCTGGTAATTAAAAACAAGTTCAGTAATTGTTTGAAAGGAAGTGATAATATGCGTGTAGCTTTCAGCAATAATATTAGCACTAGGATTGTGGTCCCTGCTAACAAAAAAAAGTGGCCCCTGGTTAAAATGAGTTTGGGAACCATAACTTAAAGGGACAACAAAGATTTTAGCACAGTATTGTTTTGGAATGTTTTCTTTGCTGATCTTTATTAGGAATCATTCTGCATATTATTGTTCTGCACAAAATCATCAGCTCTTTTGTGCAAAAATTACATTTTCTACACAAAAATGATTGAGGTTGCAAAACTTCGCTCTTTCTTGTAACAGCAAGAATTTGAAGCACTCTTAGGCCATTTTCTCTAGCACTCAATTTTTCTTTAAATTAGTCAGTTCCATATGTGTAGAAATCCAAGAATCTGGGCAGTTCTGATATGAATTGACTGAAATGTAATGAAATTCACATATATGTTGTGTCTGATGTAGTGCTATTACGGGGAATCATGGAAAACTAAAACAATGGCTAGATTAACTTAGTAAAGACACACACCAAGGCTGTCCGCTATCCCCACTAATTTTTATACTTGCTCTTGAGATATTACTACAAAACATAAGAGAAGATAAAAACCTATGTGGAACAAAAGTGGAGAAACAGGAATATAAAATCCGCACTTTGCGGATTATGCAATTTGTTTTATTGAAGATCCATTGAAAAACATCTGCAAATGGATCTCAAAAATGGAAGAATCAGCCAGTTAGCAGGATTCAAAATCAATAAAAGGAAAATGAAGCTCCTAATGAAAAATATTCCTCAAAAGAAATTAAAAGACTTAGAAGAAATCACCGAACTAAAAATATCAAGGGTGGAAACATCTGAATCTTTCACTGCTAGGATGTATCGCTGCAATAAAAATGAATCTATTGTCAAAAATATTATACCTGTTCCAGAATCTACCCATCATCTGAAATATGAAGATACTTAAAGACTGGAACAAAGACATAATGAGCTTTGTGAGGCAAGGGAAAAGGCCCAGGATAAAATATACCATACTGACTTCATTGAATGATAGAGGAGGCTTTGGCCTCCCATACCTAAAAATATACTTTGAGGCTGCCGTGCTGTCTTGGGTGAAAGACTGGATAGATATGACAAAAATAAAAATGCTAACTTTAGAAGGGCATGACCTGAGATGAGGGTGGCATGTCTACACGTGGTATAGAAAATTAAAAGTGGAAAAAAAATTGGTAACCACTTTGTTAGGTTCTCCTTAATGAAAGTCTGGAATAAATATAAGGAATATTTCTATATTAAAACCCCTATATGGCTCTCACCAATTGATGCCAATCGAAGGAGGTTCTTAGGCTGGACGAATTGACCCGCCTATAGAGAGCTATAACGAAAAATGGAAAAGGATGATTTAGAATTAAAACTGATAGAAGAGATATCCCAAACCCAAAAAAGTGTTGGCCGGTTTCAGTATTTGCAAGTCAAGAAATCATTTGAAGAAAATAAAAGAATAGGTTTCTACCCCAAGGATGACTTTTGGTGCAAATTAAAGGACTCAGGAAAAAATCATAACTAAACTTTACAACAGACTAATAGATTGGGCAACCGAGATGGAAGAAATCAAGAGCTCAATGATTAAATGGGCCAGGAATATTGGAAGGCCAATAAAACTTGAAGAATGGGAGAACATCTGGACAAAGAAATTAAGGTATACTTATGCCATGGACCTGAAGGAAAACTATATGAAAATGATCCGCAGGTGGTATATAACACTGGAAATGTTGGGAATTATGTACAAAAACAGTAACAACGAATTCTGGAAATGCAAAGAATGTATAGGTTTGTTCTACCATATGTGGTGGAGCTGTAGTAAGGTAACCCTCTATTGGAAAATGATTCATAAAGAAATTAAGAAAATATTAAAAATCAAATTCCCAATTAAACCCGAGCAGTACCTATTTGGAATGTATGTGAGAGAACAATTCGCAGAAATAAATACAGAAAAATTGTTTATCTTCCTTGTCACTGCAGCCAGAATAATATATGCTAAATATTGGAAAACAGAACTTATTCCAACAAAGGAAGAATGGCTCAACAAAATACTTGAGGTGAAGGACAAGGATAAATTAACTTATCTGATTAATAGGAATACCGGCAAACCTATGACTTAAATAGACTGGTCAAGCTTTGAGAAATATGTAAGGGAAGATAAGCATCAGTAAAAGTCCTGAACTGTGAGGCTTTAGATTGACAGAGGAAAAAATTAATAATAGGAACTTTGCTGAGATATGCAGAGAAATGATGATGACAGCAATAATGAAAGGAAGAAGATTTGGAAGTCAATATTTTTATTCTTTTATGTATATACACATCTTTTTCTTTTTCCCTTTTCCCCTTCTCCTTCTTCTTTCTTCCTTCTCTTCTCTCTCTCTCTTTTCCCCCACACCCCTCTCATTTTCTCTACTTTTATTCAATAAATTGTTCCCACACTTTCATTGTCCCCCCATCTTGCCTTTTTTATGAAGAAGATAATTTAAAAAATTAAAAAGAAAGAAAATGTTGACCACTTCCACTACCTTGGCAACCATCTCTCCACAAAAGTCAACATTGACACTGAAATTCAACACCACCTGAGCTTTGCGAGTGCAGCATTTTTCCGAATGAAGCAGAGACTGTTTGAGGACCGGGACATTCGTAGAGATACCAAGGTGCTTGTTTATAAAGCTATTGTCCTCCCCACACTTCTATATGCCTGCAAGACCTGGACTGTCTACGAATGTCACATGCAACTCCTGGAACAATTCCATCAGTGCTGCCTCCGAAACATTTTACAAATCTCTTGGGAAGACAAGTGGACAAATGACAACATTCTGGAAGAAGCAAAGACCACCAGCATTGAAGTGACGGTCCTCCGCCATCAACTCCGCTGGACTGGCCATGTTGTCCAGATGCCCGTCCACTGGCTCCCAAAGCAGTTGCTCTAGTCCGAACTCAAGAATGGAAAACGGAATGTTAGAGGACAGGAAAAGAGGTTTAAAGATGGGCTCAAAACCTACCTCTGTGTTGATGGAGGCAGGCAGGATTTCCCCGGGTACTGGTTGTGGGGGGTCGGGAGCAGGTGAGGGTTTGCCCTCCTTTCTGCTAGAGATCCCTGTGTACAACTAGTGGGCCACTGTGTGACAGAATGCTGGACTAGATGGGCTGAGGCCCGATTCAGCATGGCTCTTCTTATGTTCTTATGTTCTTACTTTAAAAACTCTGGCATAGACACTGAGAACTGGGAAGCCCTGGCCCCTGAGCGCTCCAGTTGGAGGTCAGCTGTGACCAGCAGTGCTGTAGAATTTGAAGAGGCATGAATTTGAAGAGGCATGAAGAGGACCATCTTCCACCTGGAAAGCAATGCCCTCACTGCAGATCAAGAATAGGGCTCCACAGTCACCTACGTACCCACCGCCAGTGCAACGAACGTGGAAGCCCATCATCCTCGGACAACGAGGGATCGCCTAAATAAGTAAGTATGACACAGGGAAAGAGGAATGGTAGCAGTGACCTATATGGACTGGGAACCAGTCTGAATTAGACTCAATGTTGCTGTTCATCCTATGCTAAAAGCAAGGGGGTTGTTCCAGGATTTCAGGAAAACTTAATGTGAAGCTAAATTAGATTAAGCTTGTTTACTTCATGTTATCCACCATAAGTGGCAGAACATCATGGTGATAGTTATGATACAATGCACAGCAAATACAGATTATTAGGCCCATATAGACAAGCCCCAGAACTTATTCTACATAATTATCTTTATTCAGGAAGGCTTTGCCTTTCCCCCTTGCTAATCTACCATAAAATAGCTTTATTCTAATTATTACATTGGACCTAAGAAGATAATCTCTCTACGTGATTTAAGAACACCATGTCACTAGTTTACTATCATTAAAAGTAGTGGTGTGATGAGCAGAATGAGCTATGCAAATAATAAGAGATAAAATTTTAGATGTGACAAGAAGCCTTGCTGTCTAATGAATGTAAAAGCAGAGTCATGTTTAAGTAATGGTTGATGGAACAAATAATTCTGAATTTTTGAAAAAGATGAATAAAGCTACTGGAAGAAAATCTTTTCTTAATCCTGTATTATATTAATATTTGTAAAAGGGAGAAATTCTACTTCCATTTACATTACTTCTCTAAAGATTTTGTTGTTGTTGTTGATTACAGGATGACTTGTGAAATATGCATGTCCTTCCAAATGGTTGCTTTTATAGATTATCCCAGTGCATGACATGGCTTTGAACCAAGAAGATGGAAATGTGAGTTCTGAATGTATGCATTCAAGTACACACTCGACTGGTTTAATCTAATACATCCAAATATGTGAAGGTGAAGAAAGAACTGCAATCCAGGAAAAAAATAATGAGGTTTATGCAAGTTATTTTTCTAAGCTACCCGTGAGTGTTCGGTCATTAATGTTTTTTTTTTTGGGGTATTTTCCTTTCATGACACAGCCACAGTGGATAGAGTTATGTATTTCTAATTCCCTTCAAAATTCAAGACAACAATACAAATAACAAGTGAGAACAAAGCTCATGGCATTACATGAAAAGCAAGAATTTTACTATGCATTTAAGAACATTTTTCCTGATTGTTAAAATAAGTCCTGTAGGTGGTTCTATGATATTTTTCAATCATAAGTTACCATGAAGTTACCTTGAAGCAAATTCCAAAAGATAATAGTAGAAATTTTCTTGGTCCTCCAGGGCATAGTAAATCCATCAGAAGGATCTGTGGTTTCCTGTTTTCATGGTAAGTTCATAAACTTATCCCTGTACAGTACAAAAATAAAATATCTTGGAGGTAAACCTAAGTCTTAACATGGAATTCATTCATGTTTCACATACACCTTATACACATACCCTGAAGGGGTGTGTGTGTGTGTGTGTGTGTGTGTGTGTGTATATATATATATATAATATTTTGTGTGAAATAAATTATGTGTAAATTGAACCAGTAGGAAACACAGTTGTCACTATCTCAGCCAATTTCGGATTTTGGAGAAATGCACAGATACAAGATGGGTGACACCTGGCTCGAAAATAGTACTTCTGAAAAAGATCTTGGAGTCTTTGTGGATAACAAGTTGAACATGAGCCAACAGTGTGATGCAGCAGCAGCAAAAACAAAAAGCCAATGAGATTTTGGGCTGCATCAAAATGAGTATTATGTCTACATCAAGGGTGCCTCTCTTTTCTGCTTTGGTCAGACCTTATCTGGAATCACACTGTGTCCAATTCTGGGCACCACAGTTCAAAAGAGATATTGACAAGCTGGGAAAGTCTAGATACTATTGTGACTTAGACCTGGGTATGTTTAGCCTGCAGAACAAAAGGTTGAGAGGATATGTAATAGCCATGTATAAATATGTGAAAGGGCGTCATAAGGAAGAGGGAGAAGGATTGTTTTTTGCTGCCCTGAAAACTAAGATTTGGAACAATGGGTTCAAATTACAGTAAAGGAGATTCCATTTGAACATTAGGAAGAACTTCCCGACCGTATGAGCTGTTCAACACTGGAACTCTTTGCCTCAGAATGTGGTGGAAGCTCCTTCCTTGGAGCCTATTAAACAGAGGCTGGATGGCCATCTGTTGGGAGTGTTTTGATTGGGCTTTTCCTGCATGGAAGAGGGTGGGACTAGATGACCCATGTGGTGGCTTCCAACTATGATTTAATTATAAGAATTTTAAAACAGATAGTCCCTTCTCAATCCATTAATTGTGAATGCAGAAACCACATTAGACATACCTAATATGTTTTTAACTTCTTCTTTCTTTCACTCCCCTTTTATGAACTGAATGTATTTATGTACTTTAGTGTGGAGAGAGATTTTGTGCCCATGTAACTGACTACATGCCTACAGGGAAATTCTTAAAGCTTCACTGGAATTGTGACCTTCGAAATTTTTTTTAAAAAGCTACTGAAATAATAGAAGTAGAAAAATTACTTAAAGTCTCTGCTTATATACATTACTGAAGCAGGACATATTTGCAATTGGAATTCAAACTAATTGGAATTATATAATAGCCTTCTTTGTTTTCATTTAAAAAGAAAATTTTCCCCTTTAGTGATACAACCTATCCATTACAGTACGTATGCACAATATTTATTACAATATTATCTGGCTTTGATAGCTATTTTCCTAATGATTTATTTCTCTACACACAGTGTGTATGCATTTTGCAAGAATGGCAATTACATGCACACAACTCATTGAAGGATTTCATTCCGACATACAACCTTGTGAAACAGCAGTACTTGAATCTAAGTCAATTCATGACTATAACACATAACTGCTTTAGTACACTCTCATCCAGTATGAAAGACTTCTGTATTAATTTAATAGCACCTTTTTCAGATCAACCTGTTTTCAACGCAACATCAGGTTCTGTAGCTGAGTGCCTACCTCTTCAGATGCAAAGCTGGCTGAAAGCAGCTACAAGGTGGTTAATGAAATATTTACACTCAACAATCATCATTTTAAAGGCACACTAACTTATATCACAAGCAAGATGGGGTGCATAAAAATTAATTCTTCACTCAACTTCTATTGAAGGAAAAAAAGTTGGGTTAACACAACCTTTTCCTTCTTGCCGCTTCCTGCTTTTCACATGAATTCTGGTGCTGCATCTTTTCCCTTCTAGATTTGAATTTTTATAGAATGGACACTTTCGGATGTTCTATGAAGTGCCCAAAAATAATGCAATACATGTTCAGAAGCTTTATTGCATTTCTTATTTGCATATCAGCTGGTTTCTATGGATATATATTTGCTAAATATATTGATAAAAATATGCTAAATATTTTTTTATCAACCTGTATTTCTTGACCTTTTCTTCTTATGCCCTCTGATTCAAAGAAAATTGAGCTTTAAAGATATTTCGAGTAGCTTGGCAGTCAAGGCCTTGACTGCAAATGGTATCTATAGCATCTGTATAAAAGTTGTCATTTAGTCATTGAACAGATGTCTAAATTATCCTGGGGGGAAAAGAAGTAGCTCCCCAGGCAAACAAAATATCTTATTTACCAGTAGTTAACATTTCCTTTTTATTGGTCTGTGGTTATTATGATGTACAATATCAGCTGTTGGTAATATTCTAGCAAGAATGAAAGACCAATCCAAATCAATGTAGCAGAAACTCTGCAAATGAGAAGCCAGATTTCAGAGCTTTGGGGGAATGTAATAGTTTTATCCTTTTTCTCTGGGTCTCCAAAAAGAAGAGTAGCTCTTACAATGATGGGCCAAAATCTATTTTCTTTTTCACAGGGTAGACCTTTTCACCTTTCCTCCCAATATCAGGGAAATGTACAATCAACAAGGAGGTACAGCATAAGATAGTTATCTTTTTTTGTCTTACAGCTCCTAAAAGCCTTCAGACAGGATTCTGGGAATAGCAGTCCAAAAGGATGTTTCTCTACTTTGGTTGGAGCTGCCATCTATAACTTTCTTGATCCATTCTTTCAGTGCAATTCCTATCATTCATCCTTTTGCTATGCCATGACATGTCTTAGGGTGCGTCTACATTGATAACAAGAATCTATTTGACATCACATTTCTGAGGTCCCACATTATCTGCTTTGAACTGGATTATATGAATCTACACTGTCAAATAATCCACTTCAAAACAAATAAACTAGATTTGATATGACAGTGTAGAAGGGGTCTATGGGTAGCTATAGACCTATTGGCAAAACATCCAACCATATGTTTAGACTTTCCCCCTCCCCTTTTTTTTTTTTTTAAAATAAAGTCTTTATTAAATTTGATACAATACATTAAACGAACAAAACAGACAACACATCACATCACATAAAGGGGGTATATAAGAAAAGTATGAAAATTAGAAAAGGGTGGGAATGCTGACAGCATCCCTACATGTACAAGTAAAGAGTGTCGGAAAAAGGGGGGTTAAAACATTATTAAAGTTCTGGGTGGGTGGATTTTCCTTATTCCACTGCCTCGGTTTCGGACAACCCTACATTTTCCTCTTGAAACTTCCTAGAGTGCCTGTGGTGCAAAAGGGAAAGAGAAGGCATAACTATTTTAACTCTATATCATTATTATTAATCACTTATTCTTATATACATTATCAATCTCGGTCTAGTAATAGGGTGGTGCTAAGCTCCCTTTGATAATATTCCAGAATGCATTTCCAATCCTGTTTTTTATTTGTCCCTGCTTCATTCTTTTTTTCTTTAATTGATTCTGATAGCCATTCCATTTGTATAACTTCAATTATGTTTAAGACCCATTCATCTTTTGTTGGGGATTTATTTGATTTCCAGTACTTTGCATATAATATCTTCGCCGCGGTGGTTAAAATCAAATATATTTTTTTTTCATTTTCGGTAAGCTTTGACGTGGGGTCAAATATGCCTAATAATAGATTACTCGGTGTCTTGTCCATCTGTATTTTAAAGATTTTCTCTAATTCTGTGTTCACCATACTCCAAAACTTCCTGGCTTTCCGGCACAGCCACCACATATGGAAAAAGGTGCCATTTTTTCCCGCGCAATACCAGCAATTTGGTTTAGATGTTTTATACATCTTTGCTAATTTTGCCGGGTCTAGGTACCATCTATATACCATTTTAACCCAGTTTTCCTTATATTTGGTGCATCTCGAGCACTTATATTCCTTTTCCAAATTCCTTTCCATGTATCCTTATTGATTTTAAACCCAATATTTCTGGACCACTGCTTCATATAGTCTTTTATCCTACTATCTTCTCCCATTTTATCAATTATCTTTTTATAGATTCTGCCCACCATATTTTTATTTTTACCTAGGAGGATTTCCCCAATCTCGCTTTCCTCCCCGTTGAATCCCCTTTTCTGGTCTTCCTTGAATTTTTGTGTGAGCTGTAAATATGCAAACCAATTTATTTGTTTATTTTCCATTAATAGTTGTTGTCTAGATTTCAATATATAATCTCGTCCGTCCCATACCAGAACTTCCTTA
Organism: Anolis apletophallus; assembly: GCA_030556195.1. Taxonomy (NCBI): domain Eukaryota; kingdom Metazoa; phylum Chordata; class Lepidosauria; order Squamata; family Anolidae; genus Anolis; species Anolis apletophallus. The sequence continues at coordinate 120,158,320 of JARBWK010000004.1, read as the reverse complement.
TATGTTAGCCAATTATTATTATCTAGTTGTCTAATTCTGAATGCCTCCAGTGGTGATGTCCATAACGGCGTTGTTGTATATAGTAGCTTATAATATTTCTGCCAGATTTTGATAAGCGCACTCCTAAGAAAATGATCTTTAAACCCCCGGTCGGCTCTCACTTTATCATAACACATATACCCGTGGAAACCAAATCTAAGATCATGTCCTTCCAAATTTAGTATCTTCTCATTCTCTAATTTGCACCATTCCCCCACCCACGCTAAGCAGTTTGCCTCATAATATATCCTCAAATTTGGTACAGCCAATCCCCCTTTCTTTGGAATCTTGAAGTATCTTCATTTTAATTCTTGGCTTTTTGCCTCCCAGATGAATTTAGAAATATCAGCCATCCATTTTTTAAATATATCACCTCTCTTGATGATCGGCAGGACAGAGAATAAAAAATTAATTTTTGGAAGGACCATCATTTTTATAGTTGCTACTCTACCGAGCATTGATAGGTGGAGTTTTGACCAATTGTCCAGCTCCTTAACTATTTCCTTCCATTTTTTAACATAATTATTTTTAAACAATTGTGCATTATTGGTGGTTAGATGCACCCCTAGGTATTTCACCATCGATGTACTCCGCACACCTGTTACTTTTTGTAATTCAACTCGTTCGCTATCTTTCATATTCATTGTCAACATTTGAGTTTTAGCTATATTAATTTTGAGTCCCGCTATCTCCCGTATTTCTCAAACTTCTCCGACCATTTTGTCCAGTTTTCCTCTGGGTTTTCTACAATTATGGCTAAATCATCTGCGAACGCCTGTACTTTATAAATTTCATTTTTAATTTTTGGTCCCACTAAGGCCGTATCATTCCTGATCTCATCTAACAAAATCTCAAGTGACCATATATATAGAAGAGGGGATAGGGGACATCCCTGCCTCACCCCTTTCTCTATATGTATCTTGTCCGATTTATTTTGGTTTACAATAATCCTAGCAGTTTGGGAATCATATATGGCCTGTATAACATTTTGAAATTTAAAGCCCAAACCCCCTCCCCTTTTTTTTAACCATCTAGCCTGATAAAAATCAAAACTTGGACACTTTTGTGACATTTTAGTTGATTTTAATAAAATAGGACGTTTGGGTTTTGTTTGTTTTTAAAAAAAAGAAAATTGCAGAAACTTCTCACAATAAAGCGGCCGGGTTGCAGATAACAAAAACTCAAATTATTTATATAGTTTTATTTATTTCTACTATTGCATGGGTCAGAATCTTCCAGATGAATTGCCAGATGGTGCTCGATTGCAGCCCTGCAGATTCTTCATCGTGTACTATGCTGATTATGACTGATGGGACTTGAAATCCAGCAACATCTGGAAGGCTGCACAATTTCCAACCACTTCCAAAATATTAATAACAAATATAAGAAAAAATGTTGAATTGACCAAAGCTATTTCTATCTGCCTTAGGCAAATGTATCTCTTTGTAGAGCTAACAATCTCTCTGTGTGTATGTGTATGTATGTGTGTATGCGTACACTCACTCACATATATATTTTGTTGTTTGTTTGTGTCTGTATGTGTATGTTTGTGTAGTCTGAAATAAAAAGACATGAACTTACAATTAACATTGAAAAATAAGATGATGTCCCAAGGGGAATCAGATGTCCCTCCAGTATTGATGATCTGAGGAGGCTGGCTTAATAATTTTGACAGCAACCTCTTAGTTGTCCTTGTGTTAAGAAACTTGGATTTTGTGTTCCATGAAATGTCAGTGAGAGAGACAGCATCAGCTGAAAAAGGAAGGAACAACAGTTCTTGCTGTCCATCAAGGGAAGTATAAAACTCTTTATCATTCTGAAAGCTGTAGAGCTTCATTTTTAATCTCTGTGTGGTGATTTTCAAAAAATCAGAGACCACTTTGAAGGGGTGCATTTTATTCTAGTGTGTGCCAAACTAATTCAGAAAGGCTTAGAAGACAAATAAAACAGAACAGGGGTTGGATTTGCTTACCAGCAGCAGCAGCATTTCCACGGACTTGAAAATAAACAGCAGACTATTGTATGCATTGTTGGTCCTTGTGTGATCTAAGGAGGATGAGAAGAGTGAAGCTGCAATTTACTTGCTAATTCAAAACAAGCAGTGTAAAGAAATGGTAAGGTACAAGTCTGCAGTGAGGTGACATTTTCATTTTCAGATTATTCCATGATGAGAAATTAATTAGTTTTGCACATTTCATGGTAGTGAAATGGGAACATTTTTTATAGCAAGGAAGAAATTACATATAAGAAGCCAAAGATTTGTTATCCAAATCCAAAGCTTTGCATGTTTAGCTCTTACATGTTTTGACTTGAATCCCTTTGTGTTCCATAATGTTAGAGGAAAACTAGGGTTGCCACCGTTTTTCCCCAACAGGTTATTTCTCAAAGGTATTTTTGACGAGCAAGAATCACACAGGGCCCATCTACATGGGTCAAATGGGTTGGTGCAGAGTTGAATGACTTTTTGGGTAATCCATTCGCCTTGATGCAAAGGAAAAATACAGACAGTCCCCAAGTTACAAACATCTGACTTACAAATGACTCGTAGTTAGGAATGGGGGTGAGACAATAGGAAGTGAGAGAAATCTACTCCTAAAAAAGAAGTGTCATCATGGGGGGGGGGGAGTGTCTCAATTGAAGCTTTATCGCCAATCCTTGTTTCCATACAAGGCCAAATATTTCAAAATCCACCACAGGGCAGAATGTGATGTGAAATCTTCTGAACAGGGGCACATACAGCAAAACAAACACCACAGAGATTTTAACCCTTCCCTATGCTTTCCAAAGGTAATATATTGGGCTGCAGTTACACTTTAAAATCTTGTTCATAACTTGAGGACTGTCCCATGTTTTTTTAAAAAGTCACTGGATGCTTCCCTAAAACTCCAGAACTCACTTTTTTTTGCTGGTATGAACTGTAGGACCACTTTCTATTTAGAACCACAGCTGTGCACAGTCATTTCCCTGGACTCGCACAGACTGGGGACAAACAATGGCTCTTACCTCCCCTCCCCCCTTGATCTGGCCTTACCAGCAACCAAAAGGCATAAAGTTACCAGTGGTCATCACTTTGCATCTGTAGTGACACAAGCTGGTGCAATCAAGTGCTTTGAGAAGGGATGCGGAAATGAAGGAGTGATTATTCCTATTATTGCTGTAGCCATAGCCCTAGAACTGGGAAGGAAAGTGCAGTTCTCTCAGAAAGCCCAAATCTCACAAATTACCGGTATATTTTACTTTATACCAGTCAACGTGATAACAAGAAGAGGTATTTTGACACATCTGCTTGCAATTCCAATTGCTATGTGGCCTATGGAGTTACCTTTAGGATGGGAGGGCTAGTTGCAGCCTGCTGGGGATGTGAGAAAATTCCACCACCCAATTGTCCATTCTTGCCATAGAAAGAACACTATACACTTTGCATTGAAAGTGTCAAATGTTTTATTTGTTTTGTTGGTTCAAGTTTGAAAATGCATTACCTACTTTGCTATCCATTAAATTATTTATTTTGTTTATTTACTCCAAGTTCCATTCTGTTTCTTCCATCTCACTTGCATCTTCTTTGCCAATCATTTACAAAGATGCTCCCAGCTCAACAGAAGACAAGTTAAGGCAGGAAAGGTTTGTGGAAGATTGAAAGTTTGACAGCTACCAGTGTAAAAGAACAAAATATTGCTGCCAAGATTCCTTAGGGTTTGAGTTCTGAACTTCCAAATTGTAAATGTTACATTTACTATGTAAATGATTTCCCCTCTTTTGCTCTTAGGCATTGTCTTGTTATTATATGAGTACCATCTTCTACCTTGATGTGTCCTTTGCACATTTTTCCCCTTGTGATAAAAGAAACCTGGAGAGAAAAAGAGAATGCCAAAATGCCAAAATGAAGAGCCCCCTCTCATTCATTTTTGTTTGAACTTAATAATTGTGTCTTGGCAGGAGAGTTTATGATGAGTGATTAATAGGTGCATATTTTACCATTAAAGGAACACAAAGCACACAAATAGTGTTCTGCCAAAAATATGATTGTGTGGTTCTTTATGCTAATATTTGAAATGAAATTGAATTATATTACAAAGCTGATAAAGGTCAACTTGAGAGAATGTGGGATCCAGAAGTTATCTTTGTATTTCAGTCATGTATCTCATCTGTCATCCAAATATATTTCACTCCTGGTAACCTGCTTATTTCACAAGTAACTACTGGATTGAAGAGACAACAGTCTTGCTTTAATGTAAATAAAAGCAACATTAAGCTGATTTTTACTTGGTGTTCTTTTTTACAGGGAGGACTACTTCTGACCAGGGTGAAGGTCCAGAGGTTCTACTCCTATACTAGAGAGCAAGAAGAAATACTCTGGCCAGAAGTCAAGCATACTGTCACTTTTTTGTTGATACTGACCTTGTACATCACCATTTCCAAAAACAGGGTAATGCTGTCAAAAGGGCCAAGTCAATTCAAAGTGCTAGTTATGACCTATGAATCCCTATATAGCTCAGGTCCAGGATATCTTCCTATATAAACCTGTTTGGACTCGGAGATCATCAGGACAAGCCCTTTTCTCAATTTCACCATCATCACAAGCACAGTTGGTGGGGATGCAAGAAAGGCCTTTTCAGTAGCTGCCTCTAGGCTCTGGAGCTCATTTCTGAGAGAGACTAGAATGGCCTCCTCTCTGTTGCCTTTCTGGCAATGGAGTAAAACCTTTTTATTCAGGCAGGCTTTTAAGGATAAATGTTTCTAAGAATGAGTTGTCTTCAGTTTTAATATGTATTTACCAGTTTTAAATGGTTTAACTGATTTTATTTTTAAAAAATAATTCTGTATTTAATTCTCTTTTTATGTATATATGCTAAAGATTTAAATTGTAATTTGCATTGTTTTTACCTGCCTTGAGGAAAGTGGGAAATAATAACAGTCCCTCAAGATAATCTAAATTTTCTAGTGCTTTCTCTGGAGACCTGAATTTGGGAATTTCTAGTGTATGAACCTGCCAAGTGTGACAGGCCCAAGACTTTGTCTTAAGCTTGCTGTGGCAGGGCCAAAGTCAAAGAACAGCACTAGTATGTTTTGTATTATGCATCCTCCTTATCTCACTGGGTCCTTGTCCTCTGATATACATAAACATATAAATGCAAGCCATGCCATTATGTCTGAATATGCTTTAGGAGAAGCTTTGTTGGATTAAAATATATTTTGTTTACCGCTCTAAATATGTCCGTGGAACTTCGTGAACATGTACACTGACTACATGATCAAATTTAAAGTTAACTAGTTAAATACAAACTGCAGTGGCCACAAAATGCATGCTGCTAAAGAATGCTACAGTGTGATTTAAGGCCAATAAAGCACATAAAGCAAAGTTTAGCTTCTTAATGTGCTTCAGCGAGCCCCAAGTCTAAACCACATTGCATCGTGAAGCTGGCTCTGAGGTATACAAAGTGCATTGTAGACATACATACAGCATGGACTGGATCCCTTTGTAAAATTCAGAAGGGCCTAGCTGGACAACAGGGGGCTCACTGACCCTCTAGGACAGGTAAACAATCACCTTAACTGCTGTCACTCCCCCTCCCTTGTTGTGACTCTAGAGTGCTGATGCACATCTCTGATTCATGACATGCTTGAAAATAGAGTCCTCTGGGGGGGAAATCATCATGTTTTCATTCCCAGGCATACCTTAATTTACTTTAAAAAAGTTTTAATTAAGATTTCAATATTAAAATACACAAAAAAGGGGGGAAAGAAAATAACTAACAATATATAAACAGTGGTTGTGTGAGTTTGAAAAGGGAGGGGGAAATAGAGAGGTAAAAATGGGGACAATAAAGGGCATACCTTAATTTATGAGGTGGTGGGGTTAAAACAGGAAGGCAGGAAGGGACCGATAACTACCATGTCAAAATTGTCTCTGAACTGCTAAAGGATGCAAGTACCTTTTTAGTTTTCTTAAAAGGAAGTGCTAGGGTAACAAATGCTGTGAGGGCAGTTTGTGTATTCTGCCAACTTGAAATAGTTCATTCTGGACTCTGTACATGGGTGGTTTTTTGGATGCTCATCTCTAGCTAGCAATGAGTAGACTTTTTTCAAATATTTCTTGTCAGTCCAAAGAACCATTAGACTTTTCACATTTGGGATTCTTTTGTCAATTAAATTTAGAACAAAATTGGTTTTTGTGCAACAAAAAATATTGTATGGAAAAAATAACCTCCTAGCTTTTTCCACAAAAAGATGTTCTGGGAACAATTGAAAAATGCACAGAAATCTTTTCAGTGCCACAAAGTAGAGGGAGATAACTTTCAGCATTGAATGTAGTTGTGTTTAAATGAAGATTTTCACCCCTATATCCAGTCCCCCTCTTTCGGAAGACAGATTGGGACAGGCTTAAGATGAAATCTTAAGGCTCAACCAAACATTCCACTGTCCTTCTTGTAAAGCAGTAAGATGTACATCATGTACATAATTATTATGTTATAGTTCTCATTAAATGACTACTACCTGTGGGAGCAAATAATTGGTGGTTATCAATAACATTTTTAAAGGTTCTTGCTTGTAGCTAGGAAAAGAATTTCCCTGTGCTTTAATGGGTCCCTGAACAAATCTACAACTTCAGAAAGAAATCCATTATTGCTTTAAGGTTTACAAAGTCTTCATGCTTCATTATATTTCAATTCATTTAACACCCACTGAATATTGTTTTTATTATGACTTTAGCGTCTGTTAAAATTAATGTTAATCCATTTGCTTATGCAGTCACGTTTGTAGAAATAAATGAATGTTATGCATTTATTTGGAATATTACATTTATTTTAACTCCAACAGTCTGGTGGTGAGCGGTTCATTTTGGCAAATCCTGCTTTAATGTGGAAAAGTCTTCTAGATGACATGCATTTAGGTGTAATTGTCATGCCAAATTGTCAAATTTTTACATAGTTTCCAGATGTCGTTCATCTATGGGTTTTTTTAAATAATGGGATTTTAATATTTATACTAGGATGATTTTAATGCTTTGTATGAATGTTTAAATGTTTAAATTTTGTTTATGTTTTATGTTTAATGGTTTTAATGATGTTAAATCAAAATGTAGTAATTAGTTATTACGATTTTTTTGTGTTACTGTATGTTGGCATTGAATTTTTATAAACACACTAGAACAGTATATTGTGGCTGATAATCAATCAATGTAATCAAAAGTATTGGCTGTACCATATAGGAGTCATATACATCTAAGAACTATACATATAATCAGGAAGACATGAATGCATGCATAGGTACAGGCAACAACACCATATACGCAGCGGCCAGACTCATCTCTGGGGCATCTGTCAGAAACCATATCTCTCCAATTTTAAAAGATCTTCATTGGCTGCCCACAGAGTTCAGAGTGATTTACAAACTTATGGCGCTCACCTTTAAAGCACGGCATAATATTGGGCCAGCCTATCTGGGCGATCGGCTGACAGTCCAACGCACCGAGAGGCCAGCGCGTGCCATAAATGGTGATCGTATAGCCATCCCTGGGGTGAGAGAGGCTCGGCTGATGGAGACCCGACGGAGAGCCTTCTCCGTGGTGGCTCCCATGATCTGGAACACCCTCCCGCCTGCCCTCAGGGCCACATCGGCCCAAATCAGATTCCTATCGGACCTGAAAACCTGGCTCTTCTGCCAGGCATTTGGGGTTTGATCGGACGCCTGGAGACTGAGCCTTTCTGGCGTGTGTACCTATGTTTTAAACTGTTGTATTTTTGGGTTTTTAAATGATGTAAGTCGCCCGGAGCACCAGTGGTGGAGGGCGACTCACAAATAATAAAGTTATTATTATTATTATTATACAGCACACTCCCCAAAGGAGGAAAATATCCCCTGCCCCCCCCCCCCACATCAAACACACGGAGCTCAGGCTCAAGGAATGAAGGTAATCAAAATAAACTTCTGTAATAGAGTTCAGTTCCAATAACGAGTCTGGTCGGTGGTCTGTACAAATGGGGTATTTCAAGAGAAGTAGGGGACCCTCGGCGGGCAAGTTCACAGGGGTTTTAAGGAGTGGCTGAAAAGCCGCAGCACAATGTGAAGCCGCTCTGTGGAATGCGAACAAGAGCGGTTGCGGCTGTAATTGCGAAAAGCCACTGCCGAATCGCGGGCTCCAGGAAATCCAGGCGGGAGCAACCATGATTTATTTATTTATTTATTTATTATTGCGATTTTTGCGCCGCCGACTCCCAGGGGCTCGCGGCGGCTTACATACTACTGGCTCAGCGCCAGGAAACAGTACAAGGCATAGAGTACAATTAATAGAACTAAACAGTAATACAATTAAACAATTAAAACAGATTAAAAATGGCAGATTAAAACAACAGCTTAACATAGCAGCGATATATGGGCCTACTCCCCAATGATCAAGAGGACACCACAAATGCAAGGGCCGATGAGGGAGTGTTTACCCTTGGGAGTCCCGCATCTCGTTTCGACCTTCCGGTCTTTCTCAAGGCCATGTGGTAATCAGCAAATACAAGGTAGTATACATTTCAGGCGGCAGGCATATACAATCTGGAATATACAAATGAAAAGGGACATACATACAGTTATGTAATACACGATAATCATACAAATATAGTGCTAATGAGAGCATAGAGTAAACATATTTACCCAGATTCAAGGGCTCAATGATGCAGGCGCAAGGCGTCTAATGGCAAGAGCAAATTCTGCAGGCTGAGCTATCTAGTTATAGAAGAAAAGGTAAGCACCTGAATGCGATTCACATGAGTAAGGCTGTTACTCCTAACCTTTCATTCAAACGAAAAGGAGTCTCAGTTCTATAGGTAATGATGGTTCTTGTTTCAGCCCGAATTAAAGCTGTATGCAGGTCTCCATGGGGAGGAGGAGTTACTTTTTCTAGCCCAAAAAACTTTAATGATTCAGGGCTATGAGAGAACTTCTTGCAATGGACATAGAAAGGTGAGTCCTCAGAAGAATGGCGAACCCTAGATTTATGTTTGCAAAAATGGGTTTTAAGCATTCTGGAGCTTTCACCTTTGTACAGTAATCCACAATCACACCAGATCCCATACACGAGGGACTCGGAGCAACACGAAAAGAACTCCTTAAATTTAAAGCTGCGTCCTCGTCCAGGACTAAAGATTTCCTTGCCCGGGTACACACTGCTGCATTGCGCGCAGTGCCCACATGGGTGGGTTTTAGCTGTCAATGAGCTTTTCTTCAACTGAGTCCTGATGTCGGTATGCACCAATAAATCACGGAGATTTTTAGTGCGTTTATGTGCCACCATGGGGGGCTGGGATAAGCCGGGAATGTCCTGTACAAGCGGCCAAAATTTATGAACAATACTAGCTTGGGGATCCGGCCCTGCCCGGGTTATTTGAGAAGCGCAGCAGGATGTAGAGTGGGTCATGGGGGCTCTGTGTGCCAAGTTTGGTCTTGATCCATCATTATTGGGAGTTGCAGTGGTATCATGAAATTACTGGAGGTAGTGCAAGTTCCATCATCTCTGCCCCCTCCCAAAGTGTAGTAGGATGCAGATTGGGTCATGGGGGCTCTGTGTGCTAAGTTTGGTCTGTATTGGTGAATGGATGAGGGGTGCATTGTTTTTTGGAAGTGAGTGAAGGTACTTCAAGTCCCATCATCCGTGGTCCGTCTCACAGTAAACTGCACCAGGCTGTAGAGTGGGTCATGAGGGCTCTGTGTGCCAGATTTGGTGTTGATCAGTCATTGGAATAGGGTAGTAGCAGGATTGGGAAGTGAGGGAAGGTACTGCAAGTCCCATCATCCATGTTCTGTCCCCCTCCAAACTTCAGTAGGATGTGGAGTGGGTCACTAGGGCTCTGTGTGGTCTTTATCGGTGTTTGTTGGGGGCCGCAGTGGTCTGTGGGAACAGAGGGGTGTAAAAATACTACAAATTCCATCATCCATTGTCAGTCGTCCCCCGAACCTCACCAGGACGTGAAGGCAGTCATGGGGGTTCTGTGTGCCAAGTTTGGTCTCAATCAGTAATTGGATGAGGGTCGCAGCAGACTTGGGAAGTGAGTAGAGGTACTTAAAGTCCCATCATCCATGGTCCACCCTCCTCCAAACTGCACCAGGATGTAGAGTGGGTCATGAGGGCTCTGTGTGGCAAGTTTGGTGTTGATCAATCATAGGATTAGGTTTGTAGCAGTCTTGGAAAGTGAGGGAAGGTACTGCAAGACACATCATCCATGTTCTGTCCCCCTCCAAACTTCAGCTGAGGACCCAGCGGTGCCCGGGTTATTTGAGGAAGGCATTGTGTGCCAAGGTTGGTCCGTATCAGTTGTTCATTTGGCTCGCAGTGGTTTCGGGAAGTGAGTGAAGGATTATGGACCATGGACCATAATCCATGGTCCATCCTCCTCCAAATTGCACCAGGATGTAGGGGGTTCTGTGTGGCAAATGTGGTCTTGAACAGTCATTGAATGAGGGTCGCAGCAGTCTCAGGAAGTGAGTGAAGGTACTTCAAGTCCCATCATCCGTGGTCCATCCTCCTGAAAACTGCACCAGGGTGTAAAGTGGGTCATGGGGGCTCTATGTGCCAAGTTTGGTCTTGATCGGTCACTGGATGAGAGTCGCAGCAGTCTCAGGAAGTGAGTAAAGGTACTGCAAGTCCCATCATCCATAATCCGTCCTCCCACAAACTGCACCAGAATGTTGAGTTGGCCATGGGGGCACTCTTTGCCAAGTTTTGTCTTTATTGGTAATTGGATGAGTGTCGCTGTGGTCTCAGGGAGTGGAGGTACTTCAAGTACCATCATCCATGGTCCATCCTACTCGAAGCTGTACCAGCATGTAGTGTAGGTAATGGGAACTCTGTGTGCCAAGTTTGGTCTTGATCAGTCATTGGATGAGGGTCGCAGCGGTCTCAGGAAGTGAATGGAGGTACTTCAAGCCCCATCATCCATGCTCTGCTCTTCTCCAAACTGCACCAGGACATAGAGTAAGTGGAGGTACTTCGAGCCCCATCATCCATGCTCTGCTCTTCTCCAAACTGCGCCAGGACATAGAGTGAGTGGAGGTACTTCAAGCCCCATCATCCATGTTCTGCTCTTCTCCAAACTGCACCAGGACATAGAGTGGGTTATGGGGGCTCTGTGTGCCAAGTTTGATATTTATCGGTCTTTGTTGTGGGCCACAGTGGTCTCTGGGAAGCAAAGCGCTTTGAAGTACTACAAATCCCATAATCCGTGGTTCATCTTTCTCAAACTGCACCATGACGTAAAGGGCATCATGGGGGTTATGTGTGCCAAGTTTGGTCCAGGTCCGTCACCCGTGCTGGTCAGAGTAAGTGAGTGAAGGTACTGCAAGTCCTTCAAACTGCACCAGAATGTAGAGTGGGTCTTGGGGGGGTGTCTGTGTACCAACTGTAATCTTGTTCTGTCATTTTTGGGGGCCTAGTCAGGAAAATAAAGTTAAGTAAGCCTTTCTGTCAATTCAGGCTGAGGCCTAGTCAGGAGAATCAAGTTGAGGAAGCCTTACTGTGAATTCAAGCTGAGGCCTAGTATCGAAAATCAAGTTGAGGAAGCCTTACTGTCAATACAGGCTGAGGCCTAGTTTGTAAAATCAGCTGAAGGAAGCCTTTTTGTAAAGAACTCTGTCTGGCACCTTGGAGATTTGGAATGTTGGAATGCTGGCCTATTCATGGCCCAGCCTCCCTCAAACTGCACCAAGACGTAAAGTGGGTCTTGGGGGTTCTGTGTTGCAAGTTTGGTTTTGTTGTCTCATTGTTGGGGGCTGCAAAGTGTTTTGGACTTAAACTCCCACCATGCCTGACTGCCTCAGGGCTTTTCCTTACCTCCCTCTGGCACTTTAGAGTCTCGGAATGTTCGTGGCTGGCCAATGGGAGTCGTTTATGCAAATAATGCTGCCACATATCCTTCCTGGCCTGTGAAAGTGGCTGCCCTCCCGCCCTCCGCATACCCGCATACACACATACAAACATTCCGTTTTCTAAAGGTATACAGATTAGTGATGGCCCCAGAGTGTTTAGTAAGTGTCAATGGCCACACAGTTCTGTCCGGTTGGCGTTTGGGGTTGCTTGTTAGTAAGGACTCGCGAGGGATAAAGTGGGCCCTTCTGATGGCTGTATCAATGACTTGGTTAGGGTATCCCCGCTGTGACAGTTTGATGGCAAAGTGGTTGACTTCCTCATGGTAATGATCACTCTGTGACGAATTCCTCTTAAATCTCAGAATCTGGGGAAAAGGTAGATTCTTTTTTAATGCGTGGCTATGAAAACTGCTATAATGGAGTAACTGTTCTTATCTGTCTCTTTATGGAAGCATATAACCAGTAGTTTATTATTGTAGCGAAAGGTGGTCACATCCAAGAAGTCCACGCTGTTTTTGTTGTAGGTCATGGTAAATTTGATCGATTCTGTCCATGAGTTCAGCCACTTAAGAAATGCATTAGGGTTGGTCCCACTTTTGACCACTACATAGATGTCATCAATGAATCGTAGATAGATCTTAATGTGCTGTGCTTGGGGATGTCTAGGTTTGCCAAATACATGAGTTTTCTCTAGGGAGTCCATATATAAATTGGGCACCGAGGGCGCTAGAGGGCTGCCCATTGCCACTCCCCCAATTTGTAAATAATATTGATGGTCAAACATAAAATAATTATATTCAAGCACAGAGTCCAAAAGATCCATAAGAAAAGATGTAGGCGGTCTATGTGTGGATGAAATACTGTCAAACGAGTCCATGAGCACTAAGCTAGCGTCTTCTGTAGGGATGTTAGTATACAACGAATTGACGTCAACCGTGATGAGAAGATCTCCATCATCCAGGTTCAGACCCTCAACCTTTCTGATGAAGTCTCTGGTGTCCTGTATATAGGCGGGTCTTGATTGTACAATAGGTTGAAGGAGGGAATCTAAATATATAGCTACATTCTGTAGTAAGCTATTGCTACCTGAGACAATGGGTCTCCCTGGGATGGGCCTGACAGATTTGTGGATCTTTGGTAAATGATAAAAAACTGGAATACGGGGATAATGGTTGGTCATAAATTTAGTAAGATTGTCTATGTATCCCATGAGTTCACCATCATTGATGATTCCATGTACAATCCGCTTGAACTTATTGGTGGGATCTCCTTGTAGTTTTTTGTAGTAATTGGGATTAGAGAGTTGTCTCATGGCCTCTGCCATATAGTCTTTTTTATTCATAATAACAATCCCCCCTCCTTTATCAGCTGGTTTAATCACCAATTCAGGATTATTACCAAGCTTGTTCAGTGTGTTAAATTCCTCTTGGGATAGGTTGGAATGACGTTTGTCTTCATGGTGGTCAATTTTGTTAATTTCTCGCAGTACCACTTCTTCGAAGGTTTTGATGCAATTGTTGGTACTGGGTGGGGGTAGTTGCTCTTCAAATGTAATTTAGGGTCTAGAGAAGAGGGAGTGGCATTTTGATGGGTCGTGTTCAAACTAGAGTTGGATGGAGCAAAGAAATCCTTAAGTCGTATGACCCTAAATAATGCTGCTAAATCTTTCCTTATATCGGTGTCTTTGCATACAGGGGTCATGATGAAGGATAATCCTTTATTAAGTAGTCTCTTCTCTGTTGGGGAAAGGGTGTAATCCGAAACGTTCACTACTAACTCTTGGGCTTTTTGGGCCGGCCCTTCCGAAAAATTCTCTGCTCTTTGGGGGGAGTCAGCAAGATGCAAGACAATATCCAGACTTTAGCAGTCAACACCAGAAAGAATAAAAAGTCCAAACATGAACAAAATCCCTCAACAGGAATCTTCTAAACAGGACTTCCATGGAACAAGACCTAGGTTTCTAAAACGATGCTTGATCTAACAAGTTTGCCCTTGAGGCAAACCTTATATCCCAAATCTCAGAAACTGATTTCTTTTACCCCGGCTATCACCCTTGGCCCTTATCTCTCGAAGTCTGGAGGAGCGATGTAACTTTTGAGTTAATTGCCGATCCTGGCTGAACTCCAGCCACCTGTCCCTGGGTTTGCTATTTGGCTGCTCATTAAAACTTCCAGGTGTCAGATTGTTTTCAAACCCCAAATCTAAAGAGCTCACAGAGTCATCTTCCCTATGCCCTTCAGGAACATTCTCACGAGAAACTGCCCTTTGAACTGGTGCCCCTCTGTCATTCTCTGTATGAAAATCATTGACCAAACCATTTCCATCTTGCACTTTGGTGCAATGATTCCCAACATTGTTTCTCACATCATTTCCCACATCAGAAGCACCATGATCTTGGAACACAAACACAGGCTGATTTCCAACAGCCACATGTATTAATACTGTGTAATACCTTTAAAGCCCTAAACAGTTTGGGTCCAGATTGTCTAACAAACTGCATCTGCTTGTACAAACCTGCCTGGGTCCTTCGATTAGTGGATGAGACTCTGCTTTCGGTCCCACCCCCGTCTTAAGCATGGCTGGTGAAAACGAGAGAGAGGGTCTTCTCTGTGGTTGACACCCACCTTTGGAACTCCCTCCCCCTCCTTACTCTCCTTTTAAAAAAAGCTTAAAACTTTTTATGCTCACAAGCATACAATGAGGAGGAGGTATAAAACCCATAGTACAGACTAAGCAGCATGTAATTGGAACTGTTACGACACTGTGCCTAGGCGGGCTTTTTAATTGTTTCTAATTGGACATAAATTGCATATTTTAATTTGTTGTATAATGTTTAGTGTTGTTTGATGTTTAAATTATCTCTAGGGTTTTTGTTTCATAGGCATTGAATGTTTGCCTGTTTTGTTGGAAACTGCCTTGAGTCCCCATGGGCAGATAGAGTGGGATATAAGGATTATTATTATTATTATTATTATTATTATTAAACTCAAAATTGACACAAGTGATTCACAATAAATATATCTGGACATTGACATACTGGTCATTGACATATGAAACACATATAAGAAGAAAGGGGATAAGAATGAAAGCATTTATATATGTTTTTTAAAAAAGTATTATAAAATTGTATAAAGAATCTTCCTAATATATCTTTACTGAAATGTACAAATCATACTACCAATCCAGTGGGTGAGAACAACAAACAACTATCAACTTTAAAAAAATGATTTAAATATTTCTATGTCTGGGATTGTCTGCAAGTATGTGTACTGTAATCCGCTCTGAGTCCCCTTCAGGGTGAGAAGAGCGGAATATAAATAAATAAATAAATAAATATGTGACAAAAAAGAATTTGACAGATTTAAGAGAGTATTTGTAAGAAGCATGAGAATGCCAAAGAACTGAAGGACATGCACTGAATTCAATATAAAATAGGTTTTATAAAATGGGCTTTAGGGTGATTGTGATTTGTTAACTGCTCAATACTATTAAGCAGAAACTGACACACTACAGATGTTAAAGGACCATTTTCAGCTCCTCTAACTTGTGGATGAGAGGGGGGGGGATAGTGATGTGCTAGACAAAACCGTTCATATTTTAGCTACTTCAGCCTTAGCATTAATTTTCAGCTACAAAAAGGACTTCTCTAGCCAAGCATTTAGAAAAGTTGAAAGGGTCTCCTGGGATATGGCAAAAACCGATCTCCCCATGAGTCTCAGCTCTACTATAAAGGAGCACACGCACAAAAAGCTATTGAAACAGAGACTACAGAAATGTGTCCACTTGCAAGGAGTAATGGACCATGGTGTCACCTTTAGCATGTGGAACCCCCATGAAAAGAAACATTCAATAGACCAAGATGTTTACGGCTCTTGAAAACTTAATGCTGTGAATGCCTCGCTAGAGTCAATCCACCTGCAAAATAATCTTTCCTCCTATTGCTTTCCACTATGCCCAGAAATATTATATGTGATTTCACATATGTATTGACTATTGGTTAGTCTCTGCTTGTAGTGGTGACTGGGACAAGGCATATAAAAATCTTTAACAATTTCAAAGTTTTCAGCATCTACCCTAAAATTTTGTGAATATTCTATGGTAACTATTTGTGTCACCTTAATAACTGGCTGCAGCTTTGCCTTTGCATTCTCTTCCTTAGCTTTCATCTGCAGTCATTCCATTTGGTATTGTTGGTTATAATTTCTTCAACTTTCTAATTTTCTTACTTAATTGGGAATCAAAGGGATTTAAATGAGGTTCAAAGTGCAGGGTGAAAATAGTGGGCATGACTACTCTCCATCCAACTAAGGGATTTGCTTGAATAGGCCTTTTTCACACAGAGTAACTGTTCTGAATTCATGATAACTGACTAGGGCTTTATTGTATGATAAAGGCAAACAAGCATTTTAGCCAAAATTGACAGTCCTTAATACATCCCATTTGTGATCTGTCTCATCCCCATGCTTATCCCATCCCTAGTTATGAATGGATAAAGCCCATTAATAGTTCCCAATCCCATAACATTTCCATCACCTAATGTAATGATGTCGATTAATTGTGTGTAAATGTTGTGTGACATATGTTAAATGTATGTTGTTTTGTGTAGTTCGGGGGAATATTATATGGATTGTTGCTGTGGGTGAAACAGAGGGGAGGCTTGGCAGAAGCTTTGAAGAGCTGTCGCCATGGCAACCAGGGCTAGAGGCTTTTAGAATGTTCAAGGTTTGAATTTTACAGTTGATAAAGAGCGGTTGGAAGCCAACTGCCACAAGAGAGGGGGAGGAGTTCTGTTTTGTGTTAGTTGGTCCTGAGGACTGTAAGAGAACAGTTCAGTGTTTTAGTTGGTCTTAAGGTCTGCAAGAGAGCAGTCCAGTTGTATGGGTATAGAGACCCTAGTTGAAGTTGGAAGAGTCCAGGGGTTTATAGAGGTTTAGTGGAAACCCTATAACATATCCCCATTGTGTTTTGTGTAACAGAATAAGTTTGTGCCTCTGAGGAAGTATAAAACCAACCAAGATTTTGTACCCATTTGTGTCACAATAAATTGTTTGCATTTTAAAAGGAAAACACCTCTCCTAATTCTTTTATTGGTGGTGGCCCTCAAGGTCAGTGGTCGGACAGATAAATGGTGGCAGCGTGGTCAAGTGGATACTGAGAAATTATAAATCTCTGCAGTTCCATGGTTAATAAAGGAGATAGTCTACCCTGCCATAAGACGGAAGTGGCTGAGGTAACTTCAAGGTCCCTTTGCATTGAGGGTCAGCAGTTTGGATATAGAAAGATTGTCCAGTCTGAGGCCGGTCAACAAGGGGTTGTCACATATTGGCGGCAGAGCGGTGGGATCGTATAAGAAAACTGATCCAGTGCGAAAGCAAGGCTACCAGAAGAATTTGTTTAATTTCTCAGTTTAGTGACCAAAGTCGTGTGGTAGTAGGAACTTTATTAATTTAGTTTAAAGTTCTGAGGTAAAAGTTCGGCAAAATGACCACCCGGAGACAAACGAGGGCTTTGGAAGAAACAGGGCAGCCTGAGGTCCTGCAGGAAGGGGAAGACTCTGAAATTTCAGAATCAGAGTCAAGTAAAATGTCTGGAGAATGCCGGTTTAGGCTTGAGGTGATGAAACTAGAGATGCAAAGAGAAAGAGAAGAAAAGGAGAGAGAGATGCAAAGAGAAGAGAAAGAAAAGGAGAGAGAGATGCAAAGAGAAGAGAAAGAAAAGGAGAGAGAGATGCAAAGAGAAATGGCCAGGTTGGAGTTAGAGAGAGAAAAGTTGAATGCCTCTCAGCGTGCCAGGCCAGTTCAAGAGGTGCAGGCAGAAGTTTCTATAGACCAACTCCTGAGGAAATTCCCGAAGTATATAAAAGGGGATAGTGTGGAGAAATTTTTGGTTTCTTTTGAAAGATGTTGTTATGATTTTGAAATTGAAGAGGAGAGATGGATGACATATTTACGGCCACAGATCTGCGGTCAGTTGCTGGAGATTTATAGTGATATGGCAGAACCGGACCACAAGGTTTACCAGAAGTTTAAACAACAGGTCCAACAGAAGCTTCAGTTGACGCCAGAACATTACAGAGTTAAGTTCAGGTCCTTGAAAAAGGAGAAAACCGAAAGTTTCTGTCAGCTAGCATCAAAGCAAAGCCAGTATTTTGATAGTTGGTTAAAAGGTGCTCAAATTACCAGTTTTCAGCAACTTAAGGATCTGATGATCCTGGAACAATTTTACCAAAATGTTCCCTCAGAGTATAAATGGTTGGTTCAGGAAAGGGGTCCTGGGACACCCAGTCAAGCAGCTCTTATGGTGGATAAGATGGTGACATTGAGAGAGGGAGTTTGTAGGGCTGAAGGCTACAAACCAGTGGAGAAACCTTCTTTTAAGAAACCATTCAAAGCTTTGTCACAGTATCAAGAGGCTAAAAATGCTGCAGGAGAGTACGCTCGTTACAGAAGGCCTGAGGAGAAAAATTACCTCAGAGATGGCTCCCTCAGTAGTGGAAATCGTCCAAGCTTTGATATGGCTAAGAGAATGTGTTTTTCATGCGGCAGTTTCGGACATATGAAAGCACAATGTTATCTACATAGTAAGGAAAAATCTTCCTTATGCATAACTCCAATATTAGAAAAGAGTTCTGAGAAGGGGCTTGAGTCTAATAAAGGAAAAAGTTCTTCGGAACCAATGCAATTACATAATCCCTCAGAAAAACAATGCCTTTTTGTTATGTTGGACACAGATAGAGATGATTACTTTGAACCACTCCAAGTAGGTCAAAACGAAATATTAGGATGGAGGGACACCGGATCGGAGGTTTGTGTGATTCGCCCTGAACATGTGCCAGAGGCATTCAGAAAACCTGTGTCTCAGCTTAGACTAAAAGGAGTAGGGGCAGTGTTGTCCGACGTTGTGTCTTTGCCAATCCAATATAAAAATTGGAAAGGATTTTGGGATTTTGCAATATATGAGGACATTCCTTTTGATTGTTTGCTGGGGAATGATATTGTAAGGAAGATCAAGTATTTAACAAGAGATGATCAGTTAACTGAAGGTCCAGTTAAACAGCAAGATGTTTCTTGTTTACCAGTGGATATTATCCCTGAAGAAAATCCTGAGACAAGTTCAAATATAATAGAGTTAGTTAAAACAGGAGCAGGAAAAGGAGATATTGCTAATGAGCAAAAGGCAGATGAAACACTGAGATCTTTATTTACTGCGGCTCAGGATGAGACAAAAGTCTTATCAAAAGAAAATCCTTCGAGATTTGTAGTTAAAGGACGAGTGTTGTATAGAGAGACCATGTGTGTAAAGTCTCCAGGAGGAACTAGTTCTTGTACACAAATAGTTGTGCCCCAAGCTTATAGGGAACAACTTATGAATTTGGCACACGCAAGCACACAAGGTGGCCATATGGGAATTCGGCGCACCACACAGCGCATCACCAGAAATTTCTTTTGGCCCAATATGTATCAGCACATTAAAGAATTTTGTCAATCGTGTGATACATGTCAGCGTGTCGGAACAGGAAAAGACAAGACCAAGTTTCCCCTAATTCCTATGCCACTAATTGGAGAACCATTTTATCGTGTGGGGATCGATATTGTGGGACCCTTACCAAAGGCAAGCCGTAGAGGACGTCGATATATCCTTACTTTGATGCCACAAGATACCCAGAAGCAGTGGCGTTGACTAATATTGATACAACCACAGTGGCAAACGCCTTGTTGTCTATATGGGGAAGAACAGGATATCCCAAAGAACTGATTTCGGATTTGGGAACCCAGTTTACGTCAAGATTGATGGAAAGACTGTTGGAGATGTGTGGAATTAAACATCTGACATCATCCGCTTACCATCCACAAACTAATGGTCTTGTGGAAAACCTAAATAAGACCTTAGTAAGAATGATCAAGGCGTACACTCAACAACATCCAGCCGATTGGGATGAGAAACTACAGCAACTCCTGTTTGCATGCAGAGAGACTCCACAAGGCAGTACAGGATACAGCCCTTTCGAGTTACTCTTTGGAAGGAAAGCGAGAGGTCCGCTTGATCTAGTGAGAGAGCACTGGGAGACTTCCTCGGTTGCAGAGCCAGTTCCAGTGAGTTGGTATCTACAAAATCTACGGGAGACGATGGAGATGGCAAGAGTTATCGCTCAAGACAACCTTGCAGCAGCACAGCAGAAACAGAAGACCTGGTATGATCAATCAGCCCGGGAGAGATCCTTCGACGTTAGTGATAAAGTACTATATTTGATCCCGGAAAGAGTTAACAAACTTCAATTGAAATGGACAGGACCATGGACAGTTGTTAAGCGTGCCAGCAGAGTTAACTACTTGATACAAGAATTACAATCAGGACTGGAAAAACTGGTGCATGTTAACTTGCTTAAACCTTATGTTGAAAGATCAGTAGATGTGTGTATAATAGTTAATGAAGGAGTAAATGGATCGTTTCATTTCTGGGAAGGGAATAGGAAGGCTGACAAGAGTGTGAGTCAGGTAAAGCTTGATGGAGGGTTGACTTGCAAACAGCAGGAGCAACTTAGAGAACTGCTCCATAAGTATAAAAATTTGTTTTCGGATTTACCGGGAAGAGTAGAAGGAGTGCAACATCAAATTATAACAGGAGACGCCTTACCCATTGCGTCTACTCCCTATCGAGTCACAGGGAAACTCGTAGAGTGTGTTGATAGAGAAGTTCAGGAAATGCTGGATATGGGTATTATAGAACCATCCAGTAGTCCTTGGGCATCACCTGTCGTGTTAGTTCAAAAACCAGACAACACAATAAGGTTTTGTGTTGATTATAGACGGTTAAACGAGGTGACGCAAACCGACACATACCCTATGCCAAGGTTAGACGACCTGTTAGAAAGAATGGGGAGAGCCAATTACATCAGTAGCCTAGATCTCACCAAGGGTTTTTGGCAGATACCAATGGATCCCAAAGACCGGGAGAAAACGGCCTTTAGAACCCATAAAGGGTTACATCAGTTCAATGTCTTACCATTTGGACTTAAAAACAGCCCAGCCACTTTCCAACGATTAGTAGATAAGATACTCAGGGGTATGAGTAACTTCTGTGTAGCATACATGGACGACATAGGTGTATTTAGCAATACCTGGGAAGAACACCTACAACATCTAGACCAGGTGCTGTTTCGACTGAAAGAAGCAGGGTTAACGGTGAAAGCACCCAAGTGTTGTTTAGGGAATCGAATATCCAAGTACCTAGGACACATGGTGGGAAGTGGTATGATTGGTCCAGAACCTACAAAGGTGGAGGCGATACACGAGTGGCCGATACCCAAAACCAAAAAACAGGTTCGGTCTTTTTTGGGATTAGCCAGTTATTATCGAAGGTTTATCCCAAATTTTAGCGAATTGGCGACTCCATTGACAGGCTTAACTAAGAAGGCATGTCCAAATGTCATAGTGTGGACACCACAATGTCAGGAGTCAATGGACAAGTTAAAACAGACCATAACATCACAGTCAGTGTTGAAAGCTTCGGATTTTGATCGTCCATTTATCTTAACTTGCGACGCATCAGAAACAGGTCTGGGAGCAGTTTTAAGTCAAGCTGACAAGGATGGGGAAAAGCATCCTGTAATGTTTTTAAGTAAAAAGCTGTTGCCGAGAGAAAGTAGTCTTTCTACCATCGAGAAAGAATGTTTCGCCATAGTGTGGTCGATTCAAAAACTGAGGCCATATCTGTGGGGCAGGAAGTTTGTTTTGCAGACGGATCATGCGCCATTAAAATGGCTGAGTAATGTTAAGGGTACTAATAACAAACTCTTAAGATGGAGTTTGCTCTTGCAAGACTACGATTTTAAGGTAGTGCATGTGAAAGGCAAATCAAATGTAGTAGCTGACTCTTTATCGAGAGTTACTTGAATTCAGGTTACAAAATGGATATGGTTTGTATATAGTTGTGTAAGTATAAATGTATATGTGAAATGTATAAGTTTATATAATGTCTTGCTAACGGCATTATTTTTAATTCACTCTGGACAGAGAGAATTGAAAATAATTTCGGGAGGAAGGAAGGTAATGTAATGATGTCGATTATTTGTGTGTAAATGTTGTGTGACATATGTTAAATGTATGTTGTTTTGTGTAGTTCGGGGGAATATTATATGGATTGTTGCTGTGGGTGAAACAGAGGGGAGGCTTGGCAGAAGCTTTGAAGAGCTGTCGCCATGGCAACCAGGGCTAGAGGCTTTTAGAATGTTCAAGGTTTGAATTTTACAGTTGATAAAGAGCGGTTGGAAGCCAACTGCCACAAGAGAGGGGGAGGAGTTCTGTTTTGTGTTAGTTGGTCCTGAGGACTGTAAGAGAACAGTTCAGTGTTTTAGTTGGTCTTAAGGTCTGCAAGAGAGCAGTCCAGTTGTATGGGTATAGAGACCCTAGTTGAAGTTGGAAGAGTCCAGGGGTTTATAGAGGTTTAGTGGAAACCCTATAACATATCCCCATTGTGTTTTGTGTAACAGAATAAGTTTGTGCCTCTGAGGAAGTATAAAACCAACCAAGATTTTGTACCCATTTGTGTCACAATAAATTGTTTGCATTTTAAAAGGAAAACACCTCTCCTAATTCTTTTATTGGTGGTGGCCCTCAAGGTCAGTGGTCGGACAGATAAATGGTGGCAGCGTGGTCAAGTGGATACTGAGAAATTATAAATCTCTGCAGTTCCATGGTTAATAAAGGAGATAGTCTACCCTGCCATAAGACGGAAGTGGCTGAGGTAACTTCAAGGTCCCTTTGCATTGAGGGTCAGCAGTTTGGATATAGAAAGATTGTCCAGTCTGAGGCCGGTCAACAAGGGGTTGTCACATATTGGCGGCAGAGCGGTGGGATCGTATAAGAAAACTGATCCAGTGCGAAAGCAAGGCTACCAGAAGAATTTGTTTAATTTCTCAGTTTAGTGACCAAAGTCGTGTGGTAGTAGGAACTTTATTAATTTAGTTTAAAGTTCTGAGGTAAAAGTTCGGCAAAATGACCACCCGGAGACAAACGAGGGCTTTGGAAGAAACAGGGCAGCCTGAGGTCCTGCAGGAAGGGGAAGACTCTGAAATTTCAGAATCAGAGTCAAGTAAAATGTCTGGAGAATGCCGGTTTAGGCTTGAGGTGATGAAACTAGAGATGCAAAGAGAAAGAGAAGAAAAGGAGAGAGAGATGCAAAGAGAAGAGAAAGAAAAGGAGAGAGAGATGCAAAGAGAAGAGAAAGAAAAGGAGAGAGAGATGCAAAGAGAAATGGCCAGGTTGGAGTTAGAGAGAGAAAAGTTGAATGCCTCTCAGCGTGCCAGGCCAGTTCAAGAGGTGCAGGCAGAAGTTTCTATAGACCAACTCCTGAGGAAATTCCCGAAGTATATAAAAGGGGATAGTGTGGAGAAATTTTTGGTTTCTTTTGAAAGATGTTGTTATGATTTTGAAATTGAAGAGGAGAGATGGATGACATATTTACGGCCACAGATCTGCGGTCAGTTGCTGGAGATTTATAGTGATATGGCAGAACCGGACCACAAGGTTTACCAGAAGTTTAAACAACAGGTCCAACAGAAGCTTCAGTTGACGCCAGAACATTACAGAGTTAAGTTCAGGTCCTTGAAAAAGGAGAAAACCGAAAGTTTCTGTCAGCTAGGTATATGCTGTATCTCACTTTATGGAACTGGGATGACAGCCTAAGGAATAAAAATGTTTTTAAAAACTCCTTTCAAAAGGCTAAAACTGCTTAAGGAATCTGAAGTTGCTTGGAGCAATGTTAAAGTGTTATTTTAAAGTCTGTAAGTCAAGCAAGGAATCATCTAGCACTGGAACTGCCTTGCTAGGGTGTTAGGGTAGGGTTACCATCATTTTTGGTCATGATGTTTACTTGCCAGTGCTGTAACAGCCTCAATGAGTCAGAAGACAAGATATGTGTATGTCTAGAAAAAACAAATACATCATGGGGTGGATTTAGATAGTTTTAGAATAAGTAGAACTGAAGAGGGAAAAAATAGTTTATGTCAGTATACCTCTGCAACATGCTTTATGTAGAGTATATGCCATCATGTATATCTACCCACCCTCCCCCCCTGGTCTTTCTCTCCCCATTGATCTTGTTGTGGAAGATGTCAACAAGGAACAGTTTCCCAGATATGCAGAAGCTGTAAGCATAATCAAAGAACGAGATAACATTATCTGACCCAGAATTGGCTAGCACAATCTTCAGCAGAGGATGGAACAAACAATGTCTTTGATCAGCCCAAACAGAAGGCAGAATGAACATCTGGATTCTTTTGCTAAACTACTCTTGATATATTAAGAAATTAGAATAACCTTTGTACCAGTAGCACACACGAAAATAAAGCAAATTAAAAAGATATTGAAATGATAAACAAGATTGTGAAAAGCAATATACAATTATAAAACACAAACAACATAAAATGGGAAGTGATAACGGTGCCATATGGTGTGCCAAAAGTGCCAACAGAGTCAAGTGACCTGAAGTTACAAGCACAAACGTTGCAGCAAAACAATGTAAGAAACGAAGAAAATCAAACAATAACTTCCAAAAGGACTAGATTAGAGCAACAAACATTATAATTAAACCAGTTATGATATGACTAGTCTAAACAGCTATGATGAAATAATGAATGAAATAGTAAGCAAGGCAACGTAAATGACAATTAGCATGTAAGAAAATGAGAGCACCACTAAATCTTAGTTTGAAAAAAAAACATACATATATCTTTAGCAAACTAAAGCATTTCAAATTTCCAGCTGTAAAAAATAGTCATATCTACCACTCTTGCAGACAGCTCAAAACTGTTGATGGTCACAGCAATCATTTTAAAACAGGGCAAATAAGGATAGTGGGTTAAGCACAGATTATCTGGCCAAAAAATCTGTTTGTCCTTGGTTGTCCATTCTGTGTTCTATAACTGGGCTTTTATATAGTGTTTGGCCATCACACACGTATATTGATTCACAAAAATAAATAAATAAATTCATTAATACCATTGGTGACACTAATTGGACACATGTCTTTTGTCTGAACTATATTCAACATTTTCCCCTCTCTGTATGCACATCTATAGAACATTTTGCTTAGTTAGGATTTGTTGTACCAGATGTAGACTACCGACCACTTCCCCCTTCCTCATTACTTTTAATTAAAAGGACCATATATCTTATTTGCTCTTTTCCTGGCAGCATACCCGGTTGAACTGTGTTGAGCAAAGGAATTATACCAACTTCAGCATTTTCTGTAGTTTTGCACCACTAGGATTTGCCCAAGAACTGTCCACCACAGACATTCCCAAACTATGTAATCTCTCACAAGAAATTCTTGTATCCAAAGACTTTCCTGATTGTCCAGACATTATACCATATATTTATCATTCCACTTTTGATTAAAACAAAGTCATTGCAATAGGCTAAAACAAATTTTAATCAACTTATCAGAGACTCTAGAATCTTATTTAGAAGAAAATATAATTTTAACTTAACATAAACCATGTTCCTATTCTATCGCAAAATAATAGAATAAAACAATGTAATCTAAGCCTTGATGTCTTCTATCACAAAACATTTTAGAAATATTTTCTTGATTTCTATGGTCTTCATTTATTTATAGTCAGAGAGATGTTAAGATATGAGCTTTTAGTTTTGAAATACCATCTTATTTGGGGTAAATTTTCTAGTTGGCTTTCCCTTGCTTCTGGCACTTGAAAGCATGCAAACAACTCAGACTGGATCCACACTACAATAGAATGGAATTTCAGAATGCAGATTAACTGCACTGAACTGGATTAGATGAGTCTACATTGCCATGTAATCCAGTTCAATGCAGTCAATCTGCATTCTGAAACTGCACTATATGGCAGTGTAGATCCATTCTTGGTAATATTCATGATTTCCTGATAGGCTTCCCACGGGCAAATTCCCAACCATAATACAAACATAAAATTAAAGTGCTCTGTACCATTAAAGTCTTCTGTACCATTTCTCTTTTTATGTTGCTGTTTGTCATTGTAGTAGTTATTGCTCAAAAGTGCTTCATCATTGATGATGACACTATAATTATTCAGGGAAAAATATTGGTAGAAATTGATGAAAATATTGTATTTTGTTAAAGGAAGGAATAAGGAAAGAAGCTAGCTGCTGAAGTTTAGCCCGACAAACGGCATAAAGAGATAATTAGGATTCCAAATTCTACAGAGGGGGCAGGGAATGAGAGAAAGATTGTGTTTTGGAATTTGGAAGGGAATTAAATCTGGGAATTAGAAAGAATGAAAAAAGATACAAGAAAATTAAAACACATTATAGCAACTCATAATGAACACCAGATGTTCTCCTAACCTCTTTTCTTCCTTCCCACTCATTCTTTTGGGAGACCAAAAGAATGAGAATATGAAACTTTAAAAAATCTGGATCATACTCTTTCCCCCATAGAGCTCAGTGTTTGTAGATACCCTGATAAAATGTGTTATTTGATTAATAGCTATCGTATTCATTCCGCTTCCACTCTTTGCTCTGTTTTTTTGGGGGGTGATATGGGATTTATTCAAATGAGAGCCATTGAACTATTAGATGACCTTGAGTAAGTCACAGTCTGTCTGATTAACTCCCTTTCAATAAATCTTGCCAAGAAATGTCTATGGTGGGTTCACCTTAAAGTTGCCATAAACTGGAAACAACTTGAAGGTACACAACATCAACAATAAATTTAGCTAGTCATACTCTACATACACTACATACTCCTAAATCCAATCCATTGCACACTGCGATTTAAAATTACAAATTTTCTAGAAAACAAGAATCTGGTAGTGAAAAGGATATGGCTCATTTATTTACCCCTCAACTCGTGTTCTTCTAAATGCCTGGGGCAGGAGGAAAGGAAGTGGTCTCTACCCTTGTAAAACTTCCAAATGAGTCCTTGTGATTTTACTGTATTTGGCAGCTGTCTGCACTGTCCATTGGGCTGGACTCATTCTATCTTTATTATTTTCATTACTTATCTTGGTGTCGTGAAGAGTAGAAAAATGATTCTATCTTTTCTAGCACGATGATTTATTGACAGGCAATTTCTTCCCAGGCATCTTACCCATGATAAGATGCATTTTAGGTGTGAGCTTCCCGCTGTCTTGTCTGATTGCCTGTTACTTTGTTTTACTAATCCAGCAGCCATGAAGAAAAGTGGATAAATAGGCGTTCTCTCTCTGCATAGTTTTAGCAGGTTCTAAAAGGGAATTGTGCTGCCTTCAGGGCCCAAAGAAACAAACGCTGTCATCGCAGAGTCTATTTACATAACATTTAGTGCTTTACATTTTTCAATTTTACCTGATGATTTTTTTTACTGCCAACTAACATGCAATGGTAAAGAAAAGAAATGCTTCTAGAAAATCAAGCCATTAAATTCCTTCCTGAGTGGGAGAAATAAGCAAAAACACAGAGGAGCATTTATTTATTTTGCTTTTGTGATTTCAAAATAAAAAAAGAACTAATAGGAATTGCTTAACTTTACAGCACTACCATTGTATCACTATCAAGGCAAATTCATACTCATGATTATATATAGCTTAAGGGATTCGTATTTAAATGGAAATATAGAGAAAGATTTAAACTTTGGAAAAAGATTTAAACTGATGTATTAGGACGTTCCTTCCAAGCAATACAGTAACTCTTTACAATCTTATCTGATTTCCATAAATGGGTAATTTAAAGGAAAAACTTGAATTCAGTAACTAAATGTGATCTCGGTATTAGGAAAGCAACACATTTCCTTGGTGTTATCCTAATCTTAAACATTAGTTTAGTTGAAGTGCAAAAATAAAATTGAACAATGTTTTATTAATAATTTAGTTTTCAAGAACTGTGTAATCTTTTGGAGACTTTTTGCAGTTTCTTTTGGGCAACAAATTATATATTACTCTCCTTTCCAATGGGGCTGCTTCCACCTCAGTGAATAAGACTCAAAAACTTGTCCTGCTACAGCTACCACTAAGCAAGTTATTTTGTTATTCAATGGGGTTAGGGGAATATAATCCCTGCAAAAGTGAAAAATGCCAATAATAAAATTGCCTTCTTCCTTTATTAACCTTAGAGATCACAACTCCAGGAATATTTAGTTTATGGAGGATAATGATATGATCAACTTCCATTTGATCGTACTGGAGGATGTACAGATCCCAGAGATATGTTATTTCTAGGAATCACTAGTTCCTCCAGCTCATCTATAATTATATTTAAATAACAGTTAACCATTGGGTTTCTGTAGAGGACTTAGACATTCCTAAAGTGAATATTTTAATCAAACCCATAAATAGTCAAAACCTCAAAATATAGAGGACTGGCTTTATTATTACTATCGGCATTGACATTATTGACATATATCATTTTTAATATTTTAAAACCCCAATATTTGCAAACACACAGTGTTAAAAACATGGAGATAAATAAATAAAATGATGGCACAATGAAATAGCGATAAAACCAAACAGCAAAGCCAAACAAGTGACTTTGGATATCAATTTCAATTTTTTTTAAAAATCAAAAAATTCAAACTGACATCACATAATTATGACTATTATGGATAATGGACAGGTTAGAAGTCAGAAAAATCTGGCACCATCTGATGGGAACCACAAGAAAAGGCGTATTTCAGGCCCCAACTACACTATTCTTTGATTTACAGTATCTCCTGCCTTCATGGTATTAAGATTTCAGCAAGGACTGTGGATAAAGAGGCTCATGCCTAGCAAGGTTCTGTCACACCAGATCATCTCAGATTGAGAACAATCACTCAAGGTTGAAGGGCAAAGCTACAGAGGCTAATTACAATTTGGTCAAAGAGAATGCAAGGTACACTATAAAAGGTACAAGCACAAATTCACAGAAAAATACATGACATTTTAAACAGTTTCAAACAGTTTTGACAGCTATTCAACCACCTCTCCCTTCCCTGATTGGTTGAAAAGAGAGAGAGAGAGAGGCTAGAATCTGTGCCAGGATTGGCCAGGGGTTTCCCTGACATTACAGCCTTTAAAAGGAGATTATTGTGACGGGAAGAATGACAGCTGGTAGTTGGCCAGTTTGATGTTGCACAGGCATCACCTGGGAAGGCATGAATTTGGAGGAAGTGGTAATGTGGATGTTCAGATGAAGCTTTTATTATCTCAAGTATCTAGTTTGATGTGAGATACCCAAAAAACAAAGGTTGTAGTTTTGATAATCAGGGTTTGGCTGCCCATTCAGTTAATGAATTCATGTTTGCTGAACCCCCTCTTCCATGGGAGCAGAATACTCTCAGCCTCAAGTTGAAAGAAGAAACATTCTGAGCTCATCTTTGAGACAAAGAGGATCATCTGGATATACAAAGGTTTTGACATTTCTCTGGCTTGGGATCTAGCTGGAGGAACACTGGCCGTGATCTCCTTTCCCAAAGGCTTATGCAAACTGAGAACACGGAGAGACAGCTGCTTCTAGATATGTTTTGATGCATTCATTTGGAATAGTTTATACATTTCATATTTTTTAGGAATTTATAAAGTACATGCAAGATACAAGTTGGTTACACAAAAGTCATCATATTAATATACTTATTGAAGGGTTAGATTTGATAGAGTTTTGGGGGAAAGCTGCTGATAGGTTCATCTTGCAACCTCTAGCAGCAGCTTTGACATTTTGCAACTTTGGAGTAGCAGAAAAATGTTTTTAAAAATAAAGAAAACATCATATATCTTACTTGGAGTCTCTTCATAGTCTATAAATCATTTGGGAGGGGTTACCATGGCTCGACAACAATAGAATGCAGAGACCATGGAAGAGATAGAAGGTGATAAAATTTTATAATAGGATTTTCTTAAAGCATAACTACTTAGTGGGATGAAAAGTGTCTCACTTCCCAAGTATAGAAGCCATTCTATGTGTATTGTAGTTATGGTAGTATAAATCAAACTGTGAACTACTCTTTACAAGTAAAGGATGATGGGGAGAGAGACTGATGGAAAGAGACAGAGGGACAATTTTTTTCTGTATCATTTCATGGTAATTAACATTTAAGTAAGAAACTCCGTCTGGACTAAAAGGGACAAGGCATTCTTATGTGAAAGATACTCAGTCTTTTGTTAAAGTTCAAACATGACATATTTTACTGCTTTATTTTGACTGTTGCATGGCATTATGGAAAACTCTTATCCTTTGTATTATAGAATACTTTAGTTCCCAAGGCCCTGGATTGTGAAAATAAACTGGGGGTGGGGAAATATTCATATCATGCTATAGCTATCATAATAACTTTCCATTGCTCACATAAAAATGCAAATTGCTATTGTCGAGAGAAACATCTTAAAGCTATTTAAGTAATGGGCCAACTTTATTGGTTGTTGTTACTTGTGACTTTATGCATACCACAGACAAAAAGCATGTTTACTAATTAAAATGAAAATTACCACTCATATATACGCCATAAAACTTTCTCAAATGGTGCTATTATTAAAATGTGAAATGTTTTCGTAGCTTGTGTGGTCTAGAAAGCCAAGAATCATGGAGAATAAATAGCCCATTGTGTGGGTGGGGATAGCTGCATTTTCTTTACCACTGATAAGGAAGTTCTTTAAAAGGCTCCATTGTCTAGATCAGGTTAAAATTGTGAGGACCTGTTTTAGTCAAAGTCAGACTACCCCTCACCCAAAATGGTGTTCTGTATATATCTGTAATTCCTCAAGATATCTGCAAAAATAATGCTTCGTTTAAACAAACCAATCAAAGAAGTCACTCCTTGCCTACTATCTCAACTACCCATGACAAGGTGAAGGACAATCTGTTCTTTTTTAGGTGTGTGTGTGATTTTGGTCATTCTGAAATATGATGACTCTAATTCAAATCCATCAGCATTTTTAGCAAGATTTTTTTTCAGGGAGGGTTATCCTGACCTTCCTTTACAACTGAAAATTTGAGTTGCCCAAGGTCACCCAGTGGGTTGCCACGATGGAGCAAGGTTTTGAACACTGGTCTCCAAAGCAAAGGAGATTATGCATCCATTCAACTAGACTACAACTACTAGCATTACTTGCCATTGGTAGTATAACTTCCATCTGATGCTAGTGAGGGAACAGTGTTACCTTGACTCATTATCCAATCAGACAGGCCAATTTCTCCATTGTATGCTGCTTCCCCTCCATTTTTGGTATGGAACCCTTCACACAATGTACATATACTTCTGGTCAGGCTCCACGCCAAAAAGGGAGAGGGATCAGTGCACACTGCCACCATGACAACACGGGAACCTCGTGTTTCCTTCCCAGCAATGTAGGGAAGCTGAGTGATGACACTTCTTCTCATGGGATGAGGGGCAAGGTAAGGTGGGCAATGTGGTGTGTGGAATGGCAGCTTCTCCATCCCCCCCCCCGCCTCCAGGAGTCCATGGGTTCACCCCGATGTGGGGCAAATCCATGGGCCTTTTTGGTGAGGTCCTAAAGCAGGTCCACAATTGCCACCTGACTTAGGCATTAGAGCATATTCAAGAGCTTCATTATCCTTGAAAAAAAGATGCAATTATCCCTACATATGACTGGGTCTTCTTCCCTAGTATGTGCTACACAAAAATGATATCATTAAAAGTGATATTGGGAGAATCATAATGTGTGATGAGAAGAAATCAATTTGTTATGCATTTCACACTTCTGTTATACATGGATATGTAAATTTTCAAATCTTATGATACCATTCTCCAGTAAAAATTGATGAATATATATATATATTAGG
The DNA here is from genome assembly GCA_030556195.1 of Anolis apletophallus. Taxonomy (NCBI): domain Eukaryota; kingdom Metazoa; phylum Chordata; class Lepidosauria; order Squamata; family Anolidae; genus Anolis; species Anolis apletophallus. Next base: position 120,126,683 of record JARBWK010000004.1, on the reverse strand, counting down.
GGAAAGTGCCAATTTAAAAACTATGTACATTAAGCAAAGGAAAATAAAAACATGTTGCATCTGTCAGACAAGACTAAAAACAAAAAAGTAGTTTTTGATTTTAAAAAGACCAAGGAAATACCATATGTTATTGCATAATGGTTGCACTCCCCCTCCCCCACAATTTTTTAGAGGAAAGGGGATGCAGCCTATTATGCAGTGGTGACTATTTGGTGGTGTAGTTCAGAAGGCAGGGGCTGAGGGAGGTGAGTTTAACTGCTGGCTAGCCTCTCTCTTTTGAGCTACAGCTTGATTCAAAAGGGAAATGTTAGTGAGCTCTCCCAGCCTTTCCCTTCCAAGGTACCAGCTGTAGCTCATAAGGGACAGGCTGGGGATGGGGCGAGGAGATACAGTGTGACTCAGAAGGAAAAGGCTAATAAGGCTCTATAGCTCATAGAGGAAAGGTGGGCAGGCAGGCGGGTGAACTCACTCCCCCACCTCCCTTTCCCCTTTCCTTGGTGCTGCAGGGCTTGACTCGGCTCCCAGCTGAATCAAATCCCATAGCACCAAGAGCTGTCTGAACCTTAATTTGCTCTGGTGAGTGAACGAAGGGTGCGGTTATTATGGGGGGGGGGGGGATACCAAGTTTGCCTTCCCCAAAAGGGGGTGTGACTATTATGTGATGAAATACAATAGGTATGGGTTTTAATGTCGACCTTTATAACTAGCTTCATAAACTAATATGAAAATGGAATTAAACATATATAACTATGGAAAAATGAGAAACAAAATTAAAAAGAAATTTGTGCTCCTCCAGTGTTCAGTTTTAATAAACATAGTCCAGAGAGAAAGACAGGGTATGATTTAACAAAAAAAAAGTTAAGATGTCTATTCAACATGTACACTTTTCTCACCATTCCATTATCTTAATTATTGGAGTGTAGGTATTACTAGGATTAATGTCTGAATAATGCTTATACAGACAAATAATTTAGAATGATGCACGAACATAACTTAGCATGATGTCAATCTGATTCAGGGCCACTTGACCTTCACCCTTACCCTTCTCTCGTATTCTCCTTATGGCACCAAATGAGCATAACATAGCAGTATTGGTCACTCATCACCAGGAGTGATGACAACTGAGGCACAACAACAACATGGAAGGGGGAAGAGAAAGGGGGGAGAGGAGGAACCTCTTTTTTACCCTCCCTTCTTTAAACCGGATCAGCTCAATGCATCCTATGGCTGCCACAGAGCTAATCCTAACTGAGGATAAGGGATTGTTCTTGACATGTTCATGGGGCATTCCTGTGCCCTTAGAGTGCAGTTTGGGTTGTTTAGGAACAAAATTAATTTTGTAAAATTTTAAAAAATGTTTTGGCCCCTTGGGGTCCTGGGGTGGTGGGTTACTATGCTCCTTTTAGGTATTTTGGAACAAAAAGCTTTTTAAAAGCAAATTTGTTGCTCACAAAATCCCTGGGGGTGCAAATATAGGCAATAAATTGTCCTACACTCCCCTAGGATCTTCAGATCCTATTCCATTAACTACACAGACAGGCATGTAGCCTGGGGGGGGGCTAAGGGGGCTTCAGCCCCCCCCCCCAAATTTTCAGGGTGGTCCGCGAAAAGGCCTTACTGGTACATTATTTAAACTGTTATGTTTATTCATATCATGATCTGATCACCATGCTCATTATATCCCACATTAATGGGGTTATTGGGATAACAATACAAAAGATTTGCTAGGGTAGACCCTCTTCCACCCAGTCTCAGCCCCCCCTCCCCCGAACCAAACTCAGCCCCCTCCGAAACAAAATCCTGGCTACGGCCCTGTACACAGACATACAGTATATTGTAGGAGCATGAGAGAGAACCTTCTCACTGACTTCTCTCATATTTTGGACTTCTTTTTCTGAATAGCTGGCACCTTACTATTCCATCAACAAGTGAAAAGCTTTCCTATTTTGTTAGATTTTGATTGCAAACAGCTTTTAATGTTGTGCTATTTCATTGATTTTAATGAATTAATTTAATTATGAATGGTTTTTAACATTTTAGATCATTTATTTTTTAATAAAGAGGGGGAGATATTTATTAACAGATATTCATATATGTTTAGTCTGTATATTTTAATTATATTTAAGACACACTGAATCCCATTATTTGGGAAAAGACATGATATTGGGTCATATTCTTCCTTTTCCTTCTCAAGTATAAATACAACTTATATTCAGTGGTCAAAAACACACCCCAAAAAACACTAGCTGTACAATCAGAGTTTAATCTCTTCCATGTGGGCGATGATCCACAAACCAGGAAACTGTTTTCCACACAGCCCTATATCCCAGAACATCAAGGCAGAAAATCCTACATTATCTGAGTGTGGACTCAGGTAACCCAGTTCAAAATAGATATTGTGGGATTTTCTGCCTTGATATTCTGGGATATAGGACTGTGTGGAAGGGCCCTATGTCTTAACGGACATACTTCATGACTTGGCATGGTATTGTAACAATGACACAAAAAATGCGCATCTTCACAATTTATCCTCCATTATTTCACAATTTGCCTTGATCTTTCAGGCACAAATTCAGATGAGGAGAGTACAGCTCTATGATACAGAAAGGCAGTCCACCTTGTGTTGTGGAGGGAAAGCAAAAAGAATGAGCAATATATACTGTAATTAATCTGATATGAAAATGGTGTACATTTCAGAAGACAGGTTAAATTGATTTGTTTCACAAAATAACAATTACAGAATTGGTATTACTATTTCAATGGTCCTAGCTTACAATTTAACATGTGCAGCTAACTAAAAATGTGATTCCATTTCAAACCCTTTGTAATGACTGGAGCTTGCTAAAGAATTATAATTAAGTGGTCTCTATCTCTCTGATCTCCTTTTGATGTTTATTTTGTCCACTATTTTAAAGTCAATGAAAAGTATCCGCAGGGATTGAAGTGTTCTCCCACAGGTTTCTCAATAAAAATCAATAAACACTTTAAAGAGATGATCCCAGGAACAGCTGAATCAATAAGACTTACCCTGCCCTAACCCTAAACAAGATGCCGATTCTCATGCATTGGACAGAAAGTAAACAGACACTATAATGCAGTTTGGAAGTGGATTAAAACAAACTAGTTTTGCGGTGCAGTGCTACACAAACATCCCAGGAACCAGTTTGAGGCTGGAACTGTGGCCACAGTATCCAGTGGTAGCAGATTAACTTTCCTTGGTGTGATTTCCAGGCAGGATGTTGGTTCTAGACTTTTGGGAACATGCAAGAAGGCCTCCACTGACAATCTTAAATTTCAGTCAGTGTCACATGAGAACAGGTGGTCTTTCACATAGGGATTTCTGGGTCAGAATTACACCTTGTTGCGAACCAAGAAAGAAGCCAAAGAAGAACTATGGACAGAAGTATGTGACATTGTTCGGGAGGTGGAAACAAAGTACGTCCCAAAGAAATAGAAAACCCATAAGGAAAAATTGTTGTCTGCTGAGACACTGGAAGTAGCCCAAGAAAGGAGGAAAGCAAAAAGAATACACTTCACCCTCCAACAAGTTGCGGGGTGGAGCAACCCTGGGCAGGCAGAAACCAAATGCTTTCAGGAAATATGTGCGTACTCCGTTGTCATAAGTTGTTTGTAGTGATCTCTTTGCAGATCCGTTTTGCTGAACCATAGATGGAGGATCCTCGTCTGCGGACACAGTTTCATTCACTGGGCTTCAAGGCAGGCCATGAGGACTCATTATGGTCAGCATTTGGGCCTTGCGTTCGTCGCTACAGTTGAGTGGCAAGGGGTCAGAGGTATGCGTTGGGACAGTTTGCTCCCACTTTTGTTCCAGTCTAGGAGAGGGCCCCCTCCAGACGTATTGGTGATTCACATCGGAGGCAATGATCTAAGCCTTTTGAAGGGCGGAGCCCTGTACTTGCAAGCTTGGAATGACATTTGTAAAATATGGCATGCATGGCCATGGGTACACATCGCCTGGTCTGCGATCATCCCTCACTTCCGGTGGTCAGGTGGCAGGGATGTTTTAAAAAAAATAGAGACGGCTAGGAAACGGGTGAACCGGGCCATGCGCACGGCACTTGCAAGAGGTAGGGGCTCCTACATATTCCATGGGCAGATCTCACTTGACAGGCCTCACCTTTACAGATTGGATGGAATCCATCTGTCTGATATGGGAAATTCATTGTTTCTTCATGATTTAATGATAGGTGTTAGGTTAATAGTGGATGGCTTGGTGGGGGATGGGAGCTAAATAGGACATTTGCTCCCAATCTGTGGCATAAATAGTTTAGTTATTCAAAGGTTTGTATACACTTAAGGCACCCCTTAAGGGTGTGGGGCATTATGCAAACACTCATCTAGACGGTTAATTTTAGGGGTGAGGTGATGGTGAATGTCCTAGGAGCGGGGAGAGTCTAGTCTCAAGAGTTGAGAGAGATTTCTCCTGATGTTTCCCTTACGGGTTGCCCAAGTTGAAATATACAGGGGACCCAGGTAGTACGCCTGAATAGCTGAGGGGTAAACTTTAGGAGATGCTACCTTAGCTTACACACACCAAGTTGAACTGACACCAAAAAGTTAGTTGAGTTACAAGTTAAATAGGTAACTATTTAATAAAAGTTGCCCAAAAATTTGAAACCATATATTTTGTGTCTGTCTCGTTATTTCGGGGGGTTGGAAGACAAACAATGATAAGGGGAAATATGCCCAGTTAAATGCACAATTCCAGTGGTTAGCCTAAAGAGATAAGGAACTATTTTTAAACAAGCAATGCATGGAAGTGGAAGAAGACAACAGAATAGGAAGGACAAGAGACCTCTTCCAGAAAATTAGAAACATTGGAGGTAAATTTCAGGCAAAAATGGGCATGGTCAAAAACAAAGTTGTCAGGGATGTAACAGAAGCTGAAGATATTAAAAGAAGGTGGCGAGACTATACAGATCTGTATCAGAAGGATAATAATATTGAGGATAGTTTTGACAGTGTGGAGTGAATTAGAACCAGACATCCTGAGGAGTGAGGTTGAATGTGCCTTAAGAAGCATTGCTAACAACAAGACAGCGGGAGACGACAGGATCCCAGCTGAACTGTTCAAAAATTTGAAAGATGATGCTGTGAAGGTGATGCATGCCATGTGCCAGCAAATATGGAAAACAGAAGAATTTTTCATGGGTTTTCATTTCTTGATTTTCACTGCCTGAATTTAGATAACGCTGCTTGTAGTTGACAATGTGAATAGACATAAAATATTCATTAGACAACAAAAACAAATGACTATGCAATGACAGCAAGGTGTTATAAGAATGGGAACAATTCTAATCTAGTTTGTTCTTCTCATAATCTAATTTGTGCAGAAAGTGTATATAGGAATATTTACCATCTCATGAGTCCATTCCCATGTGTCATTAAGGAGAGGTGAAGCTAGTGAAAAGAAGTTTTCTGCTATGAATGTTATAAATCTGAGTAATATAAACCTTCATTTAATTTATATTTCAAGATTGTGTCACAACTCTAAATATGTTCCAGGTTTCATAATTTGGTTAGTGCTGGTTAGAAAAACATAGATTCAGAGGAGGATGGAGCTTTATATAGCTTGTTCCTGTTTCTTCTGCTATAATTTTAACCCATCCAAGACATAAAAATCGAATGGCTCATGTAATTAACTTAGCCATTGGCCTTGAACTAAAGGGTGACTAATTGCAGAGACTTTCCCCTTGGCATCATTTTGTTTTCCCTCACTTTTAATCTTTCCTGCCCTCTTAGCTACAAATAACAAGTGACTTGAAAATAGTTTGCAGATATGTCAGAATAATTTTTATCTTAATTTCAAAGTGACAAAAACAACCAGAGTTATTTGCAAGAAGTCCTATTTTGAGGTAACCACTTAATAGCAAACACATATATTTATATTTATACCCTGCCCTTCTCCCCCCGAAGGGGGACTCAAGGCATCTTATAAAAAAATAAATGGCATCTTAAGCACTGTTTTTATAATAGTAAAAGAATTGTATAATAGTATAGAATTGTTCAGATTGCTTTTGTTTATTCAGCTCATTTCTGAGCTATTTTCTGTTGCTTGTTTAATCAGATAAATCAATTTATACATTGTTTATATAATTCTGTGACTTTATTAAAATTTAAAAACCACTTTGCAAGAGCTCTGCACTGTCAATTAGCTTAAAACGATTTAAATCAGTGTTTCCCAACCAGTGTGCCATGGGAAAATTGGAACCTGGGGGTGTAAGCTCCGGCAAGGGGGGTCTAGTAAATCAAACTCACTCCAAGCGTGGTTGAAGGAAAGATGGTTTAATAGGTCCTTAATCCAAAGTAGGCAAAGATAGACTATAGTTTTCCCACGCGAGGTTCTCTTCAAAAGCCCTCCCTGGCCCGCCCCCCTGCTGTGCCCCTCCTTCCTCAGGGATGACCATCCGGCTCTCCGCATATCAAAGTTCAGGAAAAGGAGCCTGGCACTTCAAAGGGCGGTTCCAGTTCAAAGCCCGCCAGATGCTGTTCTTATCTGATGGCGCGCGAGGCTTGGCCCGTTAGGACAACAACCGGTCCAAGCGGCGCTGACATAGCGCCCCCCCTCCGGAAAGGAGCGACCTGCAAGGGAGAGAAGAACAAAGGGGAGGGAGAAATCAGGGTCCCGGTTTGGTGGGGAAGGCGGCATGAAAGGCCTTCAGCAGTTTTGGGGCCCTCACGTGCTGGGCCAGCACCCATTCAGGGTGTAAGTCTTTGGCAGTCAATTTAACTAGGTAGCTAAGGTGGCCCTTGAGGCGCCGCGAGTCCAAAATCTCCCTGATCTCAAAGTGGGTGTGGGGCCCCACCATGATAGGCACTGGAGTGTCTTCGGGCTTGGACCACTTCTGGTCGGACACAGCTTTCTTGAGTAAGCTCACGTGGAAGACAGGGTGGACCTTGCGCCAGGTGTGCGGGGGGTCCAGCTTAATTGCCACGCGGTTAATAACTTCCACCACGCTGAGGGGCCCCACAAACTTATTCGCAAACTTGTGTGACTGCTGGGTGGACTTGAGGTGCTTGGTGGACAGGAACACGCGGTCCCCAACAGCATACACTGGCTGGGGCCCCCGCTTCTTGTCAGCGTACAGCTTGTAAGAGTCCCGAGCCTGTCGCAGCACCACCTGTATTTGCGGCCAAGCGGCTGCCACCTTGGCCCCCCAGTCTGTCGGCGGTGCGGCCGGGTCTGCTGCCGGGGCCAGTGCCGGAAAGGGGGGAAAGTCTCGGCTGGAGACGACCCGGAACGGCGAGGCTCCCGTCGAGGCGTGCTCTGAGTTATTGTAGCTGTATTCGGCCACGTCCAGCAGCTCAGCCCAGTTGTCCTGTTGGTAGGTGGAGTAGCAGCGGAGGTATTGTTGCAAGGTCCGTTGGACGCGCTCCGTCGCGCCGTCCGTCTCCGGGTGAAAAGCTGTGCTCAGGGCTCGCTGCGAGCCCAGGCCTGCCAGGAACGCCTTCCAGAACCTGGACGTGAACTGCGGCCCTCGGTTGCTCACGACCCGGCGCGGGCATCCGTGGAGCCGGAAGACGTGGTGCGTGAACAGGCGGGCCAACTCCGGGGCTGTAGGGAGACTGTGGAGCGGAACGAAGTGAGCCTGCTTGGAGAAGAGGTCTACCACCGTCCAAATGGTGGTGTATCCGCCGCTAGGCGGCAGGTCTACGACAAAGTCCATGGCGATTTCACTCCAGGGCTCGGCTGGGTCGGCTACAGACTGCAGGAGGCCCGTCGGGCGGCCCGTCTTAGGCTTGTTCCTGGTGCACACCTCGCATTCAGAAATATAGTCATTGGTGTCCTTTCACATCGCTGGCCACCAGAACTGCCGTGCCAATAGTTTCAGAGTCTTGGTGAGGCCGAAATGGCCGGACAACGTGGAGTCGTGGGCTTGGCCCAGGATCCGGGCCCTCTGGCTCAGCGGGACGTAGAGCTTGTCCTTGTAGTAGCATATCCCTCCGGACTCTGCTAGGTCTGCCCGGTGCTCCCCGAGCCACTCGTCCGAGTCGTAAGCCGCTGCCAAATCTGCCAACAGTTCTAGGGTACCCGGGACGGCGGGCTGTGGGACCTTTGTCGCCGCCCGGGTGCGGGCCACCAGACCCAACTGGCGTTTGGTGAACACTGTCCCCATTTCCTCCGGTGCCGAGTAGTCGGCCTCAGGCATCCTAGACAGGGTGTCGGCAAGCACATTCTTCGGGACGGGCAAGTATTTGAGCTCAAAGTTGAAGCGGCTGAAGAATTGCGCCCAGCTCAGCTGCTTGGCGTTCATATTTGGGCATATTGAGTATTCATGCCAAGTTTGGTCCTGATCCAACATTGTTTGAGTCCACAGTGCTCTCTGGATATAGGTGAACCACAACTCCAAAACTCAAGGTCAATGCCCACCAAACTCTTATAGCATTGTCTCTTGGTTATGTGAGTTCTGTGTGGGAAGTTTGTGTCTTTCTGCCATTCCTGCCAGAATATCTATGTTGAGTTCATTGAAACAGGCCCAGGTTTCGCACTGAGTGTATAAATACACTTTAAAAACATATTAACTATATGTATTACTGTGTTAGAATGTCATTTTGTGTCATTTTGGTTGGTGGTGTGCCCCAGGATTTTGCAAATGTAAAAAGTGTGCCGCGGCTCAAAAAAGGTTGGGAAACACTGATTTAAATAATATAATAAGCCCCGTATCTTCGCACTACAACATTCACATAAAGGTATACTCTTTGTTATTAAAATATGAATGCTTACCCACAGTGTTGGACACTGTCCACAAATTTGTTAAGGCTAGCACTTGAAACAATAAAAACATGGATTTGTCTCATAATGATGAAATGGGTATTTGAAAAATTGTTTGTAGATCAGGCCCTCAACTGTATCACCTGAACTGTATGTAAAGCTTCTATAGAAATCTGATCATGTGAGAAACGGTAAGCAAGGAACTGTTTTAACACCTTTTATCTATTTTTTCCCATACCTGTTTCCATGTTGTGGTTTGAGGGGAAAGGAAGAAAGCCAAATAAATAATTAACAAACTATATCTTGAGCCGGCAATTTCATTAAGATGGTTGGCAAGCATTACTACAAACAGAATGAGCAATAAAATCTTTTAAATTATCACAGTAGCCCAAAAGGATAAAAACAGTCTAAAAAGCCAGACTGAAGAGATGTCTATTTGCATTTTAGAAGCAATTAAACAGTAGCAAGTGATGGTGGTTCTGGAGTGAGTGCATTGCACAATTTTGCAGCAACAGGAAGCCCTTATTAATTAATTTATTTATTATTTGAACTTACAGTATATACCACCACTCCCTGAAGGCTCGGGGTGGTATATAAGTTCGAATAATATACCTGCCCCTGATTCCACCATGATATATTTATTTTTCTGCTTCTTCTTTGCACCCACTATATTATTGGGTCATCCATATAGTGTATGGCTTACAAATAAGTCCTGCTGGTGTAATGTCTTCTCCCTCAACATCCTTTCTACCTTCCACAATACAATCTAGTAAATAACATTGCAGACCTGTACATCCTCTGGCTATTAATATTTGGGAGTGCCCTATCCTTATCCAGTTACTGTCCTTATGCTTTTTTAGAGAGAAGCCCTCTCTAACTTGGATGCCTCCAATTGCACTTCTGCTAAGCTGCTTCAGAATGACACAGGGACACGGCACTCTAATTCTGATATTTGCTTCCATTTCAGCCACTCTAATCGTTCCCTTGGTGACAGTAAGTTTGAATTTCCAATCAGTTGTCTGGCAACCTGCTTCAAATTTTGTTTAGATGATTGTTTAGCACAGGCCTAATGAGCGCAGTCAGGCTTGTAATGGGGGAAAAAGTGTTTATTGAGTAGGCAGATTTCACAAGTTGGAAGAAAATTCTGGACTTCAGTTATGCTTCAGCATGTTTGGAATTGTTTACTCCAGCAAATGGGATGTGTTTAGTTTTTCTGCAATAAAGAAAATTTTAAAACCTCAACATTCAATTTTTTTGCATGTAATTCAAATATAAGGTAAAGTAACAGTTTCCCCTGACATTAAATCTAGTCGTGTCCAGCTGTGGGTATGATGCTCATTTCCATTTCTAAGCTAAAGAGCTGGCATTGTTCATAGATACCTCCAAGGTCAAGTGGCCAGCATGACTGAGTAGAGCACCGTTACCTTCCTGCAGATATATATATATATATATATATATATATATATATATATATATACATATATATATATATACATACATACAGTATATATATATATCGGATTAATTAGAATTGTTGTTGTTGTTGTTGTTGTTGTTGTGTGCCTTCAAGTAATTTCAGATTTAGGGTGACCCTAAGTCTAAAGTTTAAGGCAGAGGTGGGTAAATGACCTTGGAGGGCTGCATCTCACCTTCATTTGGCCTGATTTGATTCAAACAGCCACAGAGACAGCCTTCACAATCTCATACATTTTTCATATGTATGTGAATATATATACATATACATATACATATACATATATATATATATATAGAGAGAGAGAGAGAGAGAGAGAGAGAGAGAGAGAGAGAGAGAGAGAGAGAGAGAGAGAGAGAGAGAGCGCTTCCTGCCCTTGTGGGCTCCATATTATGGCTGGCTGGAGTTGAAATATGAAGAAAATGCCATATCTGATATATATTCAAATTAATCTGATATATATATATATATATATATATATATATATATACACACACACACACACACACATATATATATACATACACACATATACACACACACACATATACATACATACATACATACAGTATATATATATATATATATATATATATATATATATATATATATCTCGGATTAATTAGAATTGTTGTTGTTGTTGTTGTGCCTTCAAGTAATTTCAGATTTAGGGTGACCCTAAGTCTAAAGTTTAAGGCAGAGGTGGGTAAATGACCTTGGAGGGCTGCATCTCACCTTCATTTGGCCTGATCTGATTCAAACAGCCACAGAGACAGCCTTCACAATCTCATACATTTTTCATATGTATGTGTGTGTGAATATATATATATATATATATATATATATATATATATAGTAGGCATGTTTTAGAACCCAAAAATGGCGATTCGAAAATCAAATGGGGGGGGGGATTTTTTTTATTAGTAATAGGTAGACTTACAAAATAATTTCCAAAAAGTTCTAAAATGTAACTTAATTACTTACGAAATTCGTTAGTATTTCGTATGCCAGCGCATGCGCATTCCAGGTGGTTTTGGCCTACAACTCCCAGAAATCCTAACAGCTGGTAAATTGGCTGGGATTTCTGGGAGTTGTAGGCCAAAACTTGAATAAATCACACTGAATTCTAGATGGGACTCTCCAAATAGGAAGGAGGGAGGGAGGGAGGGGGTATTCCATTCTTGGAAGCAGCAAAAGAAAAGGAGGAGGAGCCCCCCTGGCTCCTCCCTGCCTCTCTCTCACCCTGATCCCGAGGGAGCGAGGGGCCAAGTTTGCCCAGGCTGGTCATATACCTACATTCCATGCACATGCAATAATACAGCAGTAATAACAATGGGTATAAGAAGAGGTAAAATTCAAACCGAAGTATTCTGACTGTGCTCCCTCCTCTAACTGCAAAAGGCTCTTCTCTGAGCCCGGGAAAGGCAAAACCCGGGCACAGCATTTGCTTCCTGGGTGCACATACAAATTCTTAGGGGGGATTTGCTGCAGAATCTTCTTTATGAGCCCGGGATTCTGCAGCAAATACCCCCCCCCCCCCAAGAATATGTATGTGTGTGCTCCCAAGGAGCAAACGCTGGCTTTTCCCCGGGCTAATTTCCCGGGCTAATAAGAGAAGAGCCCGTTTGCACCGCATGAGGAGAGACCAGTCAGAATACTTCGGTTTGAATTTTACCTCTTGTTATTGTTATTACTGCTGTATTATTGCATGTGCATGGAATGTAGGTATGACCAGTTGGGTTACTTATAATATTAGGCACTTACAGTAGCATTCATTCTATTATACATTAGGTTGGTTTCTCACCCCAATACTCTTTGATGCTTTAGATCCTGGCAGGGCAGGAGAGGCAGGGAAGCCTGGAAAAATGTAAACAGAGAAGTTTACTCAGAAGTAAATTCACAAAGGAGGGCCCTTCATCCAAAGTGCCCTCCTTTGCAGATTTACTTCTCAGTAATCCTCTCTGTTTACATTTTTTCTGGGCTTCCAGCCAAAAGAAGGAGCAAGTTTAGGGCTTGCCTTGCCATAATACTTATTGGCAAGGGAGGCGGGAGGGTGGAGAGAGAGAAGGAGGGTGCCCCCCCCCTACGACCTAATAACGAGACTTAAGAAAATCCTGGCCCCCGAGAGAGAGCGCTTCCTGCCCTTGTGGGCTCCATATTATGGTTGGCTGGAGTTGAACTATGAAGAAAATGCCATATCTGATATATATTCTAATTAATCTGATACACACACACACATATCAGATGAATTAGAATTGTTGTTGTTGTTGTTGTTGTTGTGTGCCTTCAAGTAATTTCAGATTTAGGGTGACCCTAAGTCTAAAGTTTAAGGCAGAGGTGTGTAAATGACCTTGGAGGGCTGCATCTCACCTTCATTTGGCCTGATTTGATTCAAACAGCCACAGAGACAGCCTTCACAATCTCATACATTTTTCATATGTATGTGTGTGTGAATATATATATATATATATATAGAGAGAGAGAGAGGGGGGGGAGAGCGCTTCCTGCCCTGGTGAGCTTCATATTATGGTTGACTGGTGTTGAAATGTGAAGACTATCTATCTATCTATCTATCTATCTATATATGGTCTTTTCTTTACATTTCAACTCTAGTCAACCATAATATGGAGCCCACAAGGGCAGGAAGCTCTCTCTCTCTCTCTCTCTCTCTCTCTCTATATATATATATATATATATATATATATATATATATATATTCACACACACACATCCATATGAAAAATGTATGAGATTGTGAAGGTTGTCTCTGTGGCTGTTTGAATCAGATCAGGCCAAATGAAGACAAGATGCAGCCAAAAACAGGCCCAAGCTTTCCATTGAAGCACTAGTAAATTTCTTTTGGTTACAATTGTTGTTCTTCATGTTTTTAGGCACTACAATAAAGATATGTGCAGTATGCATAGGGATTCATTTGTGTTTTTTTCCAAGCTATAGTCTCCCCCTCCAATCCTCTGAGGGACCTTAAACCGTCCCGCTGCTTAAAACATTTTAAGGACCTTGAATTAAATGTTCTAGTTAGCAACTTTATAGCAATCTACATTTGCAAGTCCAACTCCTTATCCTGACCCCAGTGAGATATAGAATTAAAGTAGGTGAAGTCTCTCTAGGAAGAATATCAGCTACTGGTTCCGCTGTATCATATGCTGCTTTCTCATCCTGATAGCTGAAGAAACACAGGAGGATAATATGTTTAGTACCAAAGGCCAGCAACAATCCACACTCCTCCCCTTCAAATATTACTGGGTACATGATAACAGGGTAAATGATAAATTTAATGATGACTATTTTGTCAAGTAAATTATTCCTTTTCAAAACTTACATTCCCAAGTTCTGGGAAAGACTTGAAACATCTCGCACACTCATCCTATCTAGGAACTAATTGCTTTCAGTTTTCATTAGGCAGATTCCACTGCACTTGGCATGTCTCCAAAAGTCATTCCTATTTTATCAGATCCATACACACCCATTTTCAGATTATTAAAAAAGCCATTGGCAGTAGTAAGCTACAGCCTCGTAAAGCCTAATGAATGCAGTGAGTTATGGTCTGACACTGCTTGATTATGGTGAGTATGTGAAGAATAAAAGTTAACATACTGTGAGGGCTATTTATTGGTATAAATTTAAAGAAGGGCATACAAAAGAGAACAGATTTTTAAAAACAAAACGCTCTGTGATAAGATTGGAGTGTCATTAGCATCTGCAGATCACATTTCCTGGAAGCTAGAAAATTTAGGAAGTCAAAAGACTTTTGATTAAGAGGTTTCTATATCCATACAATCTCCTCTACTGGAAGACTAATGTAAACATTTGAGACAAATCAAGTTGAGTAAAATGAGAAATCAGTTAATTTTATTGAATCCAATAGTGAAATTTATATTGATTGAATGTGTAGCACATTTTTGAAGTGTGCCTTAATATTAAAGGAAGTAAGGCCAAATTCCTGTGAGATCGGTTGCACTGTCATTTTTTTCTAAAAACTGGCAACCATGGCTCCTCTTCCTCATTCTCAGCCTAGTTCTTTAACCTATTCATCTTCTCTCATCTGTTTTGGTGAATACGTCTCCAGATGAGTTACTTAGTGGATAAGGGAGAAATCAGATAATCTAACTTTGAAAGCAGTGATATGGAGGAACTCTCTTCATGTTGCTCTTTCTAATATTATTTTGAAAAATGCAAATATTTTCACCTGAGATACCAGAAATTGAAACTCTATGACTTTAGGAAACTCTTTAACCTCCATGATGTAGTGCTTTGTGTATAATAGTTAATTGTGGGAAAGTGTGTTTTAAATCCCTGTTAGGTCCTAGAAACCAACCAATAATCTTGATCAAGGGCCCTTCCAGACAAAGAAGTGGGGCAAAAAATCATGGTACCTTAAGGAAAGTCCAGACATAGAGCTCTCAGTTAGGGTAAATAGTCCCTGGTGTCGTGAAAGGTTTGGTTATAGCAGATTTTTCAAAATGGATGCAGGATCTCTGCCGGAAGTTTTCTTTTAATTTTTTTAATTGACTCTCCGAGATGAGTGTCCCTCATAAGTGTTGATATGAATATATGAATGTGTGCATAAACAGATTTATTGTCTTTATCTCTTATCACCCTCCTGCTGCCTTTATGTTTGCCCTCTTGAACCTGCTTTCCTTTGAGGTCAATTGCCTGCCATACTGGTGCCCACTGTGTAAATTTGAGCTCCGTCTAATTTTATAAACATGAGACTAAAGGAATGCTTGCATAGGGTTCTCATGGGAATTGCTTTCCATTTGTGCTTCCATTTAGCCACCTGTGTGTGCATGGTTCCATCAGTTTACACCCCTCATCAGCTGTTTCAGAATTTTAGAATGTGCACATGAACTGGAGCAATTCCCACCAGTGTATTGCAACAAAGTCCCATCATTTGTTTTAGTGCAGGGATATACAGTGGTGCAAATATGCAAATTTTTCAGCCAAGTTTGGATTTTAAGTGCTCATTTTAACCTGTATTTTTCAGCTAATAATGAGATTGAGGATGCATTTTTGGTAAGCATTAGCTGGCTACCACCCTTTTATGCTTGTTTCCCTTGGATATTAGGGCCTGTGTAGAAGAGCCCCAAATCATACCCTCTACCAAACCGACTCTAAACAAATCTTGCATTTAGAGTTGACATATACCAGAAGTGACTTAAAGGCACATAACAACAAAACTCTAGAACTGGAATTATGAACTCATCAAAAAAGAATACAGAAGCATTTTTTCTCAATGGGAAAATCATAGAAGTTTAATGTGAACTTTAAATGATTGAATATAGGAAAAAGCATCAAACATGTTTCTAATAATCTACAATTGACAAATAATCATGTGAAATATTTATTTTTATGTGTAAGTGAGCTTCTTTCAGTACTGACTAAATCCCACCAAGAAAACATTTAATTAGTTCAGATCCAATAGGTAACAATTCGTGTTTTTGATACTGAGCACCTAGGAATCCAATAAAGAAGTTGCTTTTTATACCTATTAACATACATGAGAAATTCAAGGATGGTGACTCCTTTTTACAGCAGTACTATTATCAGGTCAATTTAAATGTCACAAAATACTGGGCAATAGGGCTCTGCACAGATCTGTTTTTCAAAATGGGCTCGAGCTGATTCAGCTCTTTCAGCCAGCTGTTATGGCATGAGAGCCACCACTTTTTTGCCACAACAGACTATATGGCTGCCAATCATGGCTACTTTCAGTTTCATTTGGTTACATGTGGAGTGCGGAGAGACAGCCGTGCACCCTCATGTGGTTTTCCTGTTTGCCCTCCCTATTGAGACAATCAGAACAGAAGAAAACCATGACTTGTATTTTAGCCAAGCTGGGCCTCCATTTTTCTGTTGCAAGCATGTTTCTGAGAGAGACGGATCAAGCTCCAGTCCATTGATGATTAAAATTCTCCATGCCAATCACAGCTCTGCATCACTTACCTTGCTTTTTGACCCAAATAGTAAGAAATAAGCATTTACTTTCTGCACACTTAAGGAACTGCCGGGGATGGTGCCCTTCACATGACACAAGCTTCAAATGTTGGGTAGAGGTATCTGGCATTTTTCAAGCCACCATAAAATGAAGTGGTAATGTATATCTTTTTTCAAGAATAGCTAATGCTCCTTCATGTAGTGTGGCTCCCACTAAAATATGTGGATTAAAAGGATGCCTCAACTCAGCTTCATTGAAAGGGTATTGAGGATAAATTATGCCAGAAAAGGTGGTTTCCTTGAGTCCCCCTAGGGGTGAGAAAAGCGGTATAGAAATGCAGTAAATAAATAAATAAATAAATAAATAAATAAATTGTCGAGGCTCGCGTCTCCTTTAAGTGATTAGAATGACCAAAAGATCATACCCTAAATTTATTTTACTAGCAAACAAAACAAACACAAGCAGAGCAGAGCGAAAACGTGTCTGCTCAAGAGCAGCAAAACATGGCGCACACAGAAAAACTCTTATCTGTAACACTCCTCCTTTTCCTGCATTCCAGCAGTTGAGTGATGTCAGCTCTGGGTTACAGTTCACACAATAACTATACATCACCATTAAACTTTCTAGTATTTCACATACAGTAGTCTCTGTGTCTTTAACCCAGTTGTTGCTGATCAGTTACATTTCTAGCTTCTCTCTAAGCATACAGTATCACAATATAACCTGCACAGAACTATAAATCACATACGCATACAGAAATATTTAAAACTCCACATTACATCATAAATAATTCCAACATAAATTCCTAAGTTTGATGGATCAAGCCTAGGTGTTATTGAAGGATCTGAGGAGAAACAATGCAAGAAAAGGTGGTTTCTTAAGTCTGATGCCTCAAACAAAGGTGTTATTAAAGGATCTGAGAAAAAACAATGCCAGAAAATGTGGATTCTTATGTGTGGTGCCTTAAACCCAGGTCTCATTGAAGGATATGAGGAGAATGGATCCCAGGAAGTGTGGTTTCTTGTTTGGTGCCCTAAAATGATGGAAAGGGGAGCATGAAAGTTTACCTATTGCTACCAATGAGCCAGATCTTCCTGGAGCAAAATGGATCTTTTGGCTGTTAGATCAAGAAACAGAATTTTGTCCTCTCGAATTTGGGAATATCCTGAAAAATTGATCATGGGACACTGAAATCTGGACACCAAAAATGACATGAGGTTTAGTCGAATTGCACACCCTATTGGGCAATGCCTTAAACCCAGGTCTTATGCCAGAAAAGGTGGATTCTTCTGTCTGATGCCTAAACCCATGGCTTATTGAAGGATATAAGGAGAAAGGATTTCAGAAAGGGTGGATTTTCAGTCTTGTGACCTAAAAATGAAGGAAAGGGAAGTCTGGGAAGTCCCTATCCTGTGCCCCCCCCCTTCCCGCACGCCATCAATGGGTCAGATCTTTCCAGAGCAAAAACTAATATTTTGGCTGCCAGATCGAAAATGGAATTTTGCCTGCCTGAATTCAGAAGACTCCCCTCCCCAAAAAGGATCGAGAGACACCCAAATCAGGACACCAAAAATGGTACAGGGTTTAGTTGAATTGCACAGCTACTGGGCAATGAGGATCAGAGTTTCATCTGCTTATGTTTAAGTAACTATAGCATGTGTTATGCTCAGGATGTTATAACAAATTGAATACAACATTCCAGTGTTTGTTGAACAAGGTCGTCCACTCTGCTGAAGCTAAAAAAAAAAGAGTGCATTAGATCATGAAGTGGGTTACTGTTGTTGCTTGGCACCTTCCCGCGGAAGAACATGTATGCTCAAAACAGATCAATAAGTATTTCCTGTGCCCATTAGCTTTATCCTTTTCATCCTTGTGCTGAACAGCATGGTTTTGTTGTAAAGTATCAAATATCTGAAACTAAAATCCATTTGTGAGTATATGTTAATCAAAATCTCATTTTTAAGTTCCATAAATGCCTTCCTTTCTTATATATATTTCCTTGTAATCATTGGCCCACAAAAAGATGTGTGTGTGTGTGTGTGTGTGTGTGTGTGTGTAGGAAATACTCTTACATTACAAATAACCTCACAAATCTAATGTCTTTAAAAATGTGTGTTTCTCTTGCAGAATACCAGAAAGATGCCTGAGCAAATGGGACACTGCCAATGGACCTTAGCTATATCGGCATCATATTCTAGTCCAACCATTCTCAATGACTTGTGATGGTCATTGCGTATAATCTGTCTAATGGAAAACCTCAAAGAAATAATAAAACAGGGGTAGAAGAAATTTAAATTAACCTTGTGAGCTTTGTGCTTTCCTGTGGTTCATTAATTTAAAAGCAACTGTAGTCCTGTTTCTGAAGACAGAGCTGATAACTTTTAGCAGTAGCTATAAAAATGACTATAAACCTGAAATAGTTGATTGTTGGAGATGCTGTGGTAAACTTATGTGTGTATTTGTGGAGATTTGGTTTCAAAACTTTTATTTTTAGTTCTTTCAAGTGTGAAAATGTAACACAGAATAATTTTGTTCATCAGTGACCATGTGGGATACCTAGATAGATGGGTAGTCAGAAAAATGCCTCTTCTTCAGCATTTTACAAATAAAACTGAATGTCTTTGTTATACCTAATACTTGAAACAAAATAGGTTGCAGGTAAAAACAATCTTAATCAAGCAATTATTTTATTATGATCAACCTTGTATGTGTGAAAGCATTAATGTTCTCTGAATCACCAAGAAAGATATTGAGGAGAGGTGGAATACTAGCCTGAATGAAAGCTGCCTTTATGTTGAATTAATAAAGTTTGGAGGAGTAAAGCAGAGAAAGAGATGAAGACCTAATTGTATTAGATATCTGCCAAGTTGCCATGGAGATTTGAGATTATATCTTGTGCTTTGGGGAATTCGGAATAAACTTTCTGATACACCATTTTGGAAAATGCGATATGCAGTAGTTATCTGGATTAGTTGCCTGGTTATACTTTATTTAAATTTTGGAAGAGATCACATTCAGGAGATACATAGCAGTTTTTCATATTAGCAAAACTAATAATAATAATAATAATAATAATAATAATAATAAACTTTATTTATAAGCTGCTTCCCTCTCCCCAAAGGGGACTCGGAGTGGCTTACATGGGGCCATGCCCAAACCACAAATCACAAAATATCAGACATCAAAAAACAATAAACACAATAAAACAGTAAACACAGTAAAATGAATACATCTAACAAAAACACAATAACAAATACGTCAAAACAGAAGGAAAAAGGAAAACGAGAGGGCGGGCCACATATACATATAAGATGTTTAAAAACTGGGGGAGATAAATGGAGTAGGGCCAAAACGTGAAGAGTCACAAAGGGGAAGGAAATCCAAAAAAAATGGGCGTTGAAGGATCTAGTCTCCAAAGGCTAGGCGGAAAACCCAGGTTTTCAGTTGTCCCTTAAAGGCTTCCAGTGATGGGGCCTTCCTGATCTCTCCCAGAAGGGAATTCCAAAGTTGAGGGGCCACAGAGGAGAAAGCTTTCTCCCTAGTATTCACAAACCGGGTCTGTGAAACTGGTGCAGTTGAAAGGAGGGCCTCCCCCGAGGAGCAAAGGGCTCGAGCTGGTTCATGGGGGGAGAGCCGGTCACAAAGGTTGGCGGGTCCCAAACTATTTAGGGCTTTATAGGTAATCACTTGCACCTTGAATTGGGCCCGGAAAATAAATGGCAGCCAGTGGAGCTCTTTAAACAGGGGGGTCGACCGCTCCCTGTAACCAGCCCCGGTTATTAATCTGGCAGCTGAGCGTTGGACAAGCTGAAGTTTCTGGGCCATCTTCAAGGGAAGCCCCACGTAGAGCACATTGCAGTAATCCAGTCTAGAGGTAACCAAGGCGTGGACCACCATAGTCAAGTCAGACTTCACGAGGTATGGTCGCTGTTTGCCCACAAGTTTTAACTGTGCGAAGGCTCTCCCAGCCACCGCCGACACCTGAGCATCAAGCGTCAGCGCTGAGTCTAAGAGAACCCCCAAACTGCGGACCTGTGACTTCAGGGGGAGTGTAACCCCGTCCAACACAGGTTGCCATCCAATGCCCCGATCAGACGAACGACTGACCTGGAGGACCTCTATCTTATCGGGATTGATCCTCAGCTTGTTCCTCCTCATCAAAACTAGATTGATTTGAAGCAGTGCACTAGATCAAGGAAATATCGTGAGCAAAATCATGGTGCTCCAGTTCTCACACTGACAACCCTATATTAATAAATGTCTGTTTTTCTCTTCCAGGCTGATGCTATACCATATCTACTTTTCTGAGTGCCTATTTGCATGTTCCACAAATCACAAATCAGGCCAGAGGTCACTCTTGGAAATTCACACAATGTCCGGGGACTTCTAGCTCCTTAGGCAGAGTAAAACTGGTTAATCCAATTTTATCCCATGTTAACAGAAGTTGGAAATGTGCTGATTCACATTAACCACTGATGCCATCCTATTTTCTCTGCACTATACAATGCAGGGAAAAGAGAATGGAACATCTTTTGCAATAGCAGCCACAGAGTGCTCCCTCCAACTTTATTGTGTGCCTACAAAACATGGACCATCTAAAAATGTCACTCTCAACTTCTGGAATGATTCAGTCTGCATTGCCTCCAAAAACTCCTGCAAATCTCTTGGGAAGACAGGCATCTGGAAGAAGCAAACACCAGCAGCATTGAAATAATGATTCTATTCCATCAACTTTGCTAGACTGACCACATTGTCCAAATGTCCAGTCACTGTTTTTCAAAGCAGTTTCTTTATTCTCAGCTTGAGAATGGAAAATGGAATGTCAGGGACAACCAACGAGATTTAAAGATGGGCTTAAATCTAATTTTTAAAAATATGGCATAAACACCAAGAACTGGGAAGCCTTGGCCCTCAAATTCTAACTGGAGGTCAGTTATTAACAACAGTGCTGAGAATTCTGCCAATGGACCTTAGCTATATCAGCATCATATTCTAGTCCAACCATTCTCAACCTTTCACCACAAATACAGGGTGAAAGGGAGAAATGTGCCGAGAAGACGGCACATCAAGCAAACCCTTGTCAGTACCACCTTTAATCTAGAAATATATGCCAACAGTGTGAAAGATCATGTGGTTCCAGAATAGGTCTCACTGTCTACAGTCACTTTTGGACCCAATGCCAAGACTGTACCCTTGGAAAATAACTATACCCGGCCATGTGTGATAGACTATAATTGCTACAGTGACATACAATGCAAAAGATAAGGGTAACTATCCAGGACTCTGGTCAGAACTGTGTTCCCACCATGTAGACCAGTCCTGAGTAGCCTAACATTATAATTTTCCATAGAAATTTCCTACTTTTAACAAAACAAATTAAGGAGATTTCATACATTATTTTAAAATAATGCTGCATTTTAACTGAAATAATTCTCACTCAAGCAAATCTGGAAGCACTTTATTATTTTTTGTACTACTAGAAGACAAAATTTACTCAGCTTTTGACTTTTTGGTTTGGCCTGGTCATATTATTTAAAGAAGAGCTGACACAATATGAAAACAACTATGCCTGTAACTGTAAAGTAGTCTGTAACATATGTAGAATTTCAAAGTAAACTAAAAATGCAGAATGAAAAATGTAAAGTAGGATGCTAGTGGGATTGCACATGATTTTTGTATGCAGATAAATTAACAGAATTTCAAAATTGAAATGGACATCTAGCTCATTTCTTTACTCAATGCCAGAATATGAAACTACAGTATCTTAATAGATGACCTTCCAGCATTTGCTTAAATGCATGCAAGAAAGGAGAGTACAAATCTCTTGAAGTAATGTTGGGCTACCTGACATGTCCTTGGGCAAAATCATCTAATATTTTAACTAGATCTGCTTCCTTGACATTTCCTCCAGGCTTTGCCCTCCTTAGGATGAGAAAATGAGTTTCTTTCACAGTGCAGTTCATCTAGTATCTTATTGCCTATTTGGAAAAGCTTTGGGAACAAAGTTATTCTAGCAGACATCTTGAGCTGCTCTTCCTGTCTGCAATTTTTTAAAAAATATATATATATAGGAGAACCATGTCTCTGTTCTGTAAATTATTTGATTGATTATTGGGATATATTATAAGTCTCTTAAATAATAATTTTATTTAAATTGTGTTAGGTGTCTGTGAGGATGAGAAACTTGTAATTCAGTGTGTAACATGTGCGTAACTGGAGGCAGGCTGCCTTAAGTTCTATCCCAGTAGAAAGGCAGGATATAAAAATTATTAATTAATTAATTGGATCAGCCTCATCAGTGCACTAGGTATGCTCACACAAAACAAACCTCTTTCCAAAAGAATAACAATCGGACCAATACATCTTCTGTTGTAGAGCTATAATGCTAGTGTTGACTTCTTAGTGTTTATATGGTAATGTGTAACAGTTAAGGGTGGAAGGAATATTTTTTTAAATTTTCATACCATGATAAATAAAAATAGGTTTGCTGTCAAAGAGAGCCCTGGTCAGACAAAAATTGCAAGACTTATTCTGCACAAAGGTTGTCTGTGGCTTTTAATAAGCATATTGTGCAATTTTCAGTAGAAAACTATATTTGTGAAAAAATCAAGTTTTCTATACATTACATGTTAGCTAGTATCCTGTTTTCAATATTGTAATCTTGTTGCACCATTTCAAAGAACCAAAAACATTTTACAAACTCTACATTTTGACACAGTTCATATGGTGGCTAGCTGTTGATTTTGCTAATGAATCTTCACATGATGTTTCCCTTTCTATTCCACGAGAAATACTTCATTGGGGGGGATTGTGCTACATGGTGTGTGGGTTTGAGGAAGTGACATCAAGAGATGCAGCAACATCCACAGAGGTCCATCATTGTAGATATGAATGTCAGTGCAGAGTCTCAAGTGCCATATCAAAATCAAAAACATGTGAGACTTTGCTGAATTATTCCTGAACTGTGAAAACTGCATGGCATTTGAGGACTGTTCATAGGTTGGGATTTATTTTGAGCACTTTCTTGAAGTGGAGCAAATATTGTAAAATTGTTTGTTCTCATATCTCTAGTACTACTTCAATTGCTTCAGTTTGCAATATGTCACGAACACCGACTTAGAACTGCCCCTTTAACACACACACGGAGACGTAGCAAAGGCTAACTAATTTTATTGAATATAAAAAGTCCAAAAGGCAATTCTCTTGAAGAGATCAAAGAATAACGCAAACAGCAAAGCTGTAGTCCAATTACGAAAGCAAAGTTCCAATAGATAAGTCCAAAAGCAAACGTGGCAAAAACTTGGCAAGTTCCCGGATTGCCTCCGAACAAAGCAGGGTGTCCGCAGCAATGCGAATCAATAACAAGGCAAGGTCTTGGTCCAAGACGAGCCAGACTAGGCTCCGTGATTCACTCCGCTTTCACGCCCTTCAGATCAGACGTGGCCGAGAACTGAGGATCAGTTCCCACGGGCCGTTTCTTAATCCTTCGGCCGGGCCCCTCGACGATCTAGGGCCCGGCGTCTCCAGTCTCTACTTTCCGAACGGTGACGGTCTAGGGACAGATGCCAGCTCCTCCTGCCCTGCTCTATGTCCCTGCGTCTGTTATGGGAACGGCCCCGCTCTTCCAGTTCAGTATCGCTATCTCCTTGAGAAGCAGCCTCCCGAACTTTCCCAGCCGCTGGCCTCGATCTGCTGCTCGGCCAGGTCCTGGGAACCTCGGCCGTTTGGGACTGCATAACTCTCTCCGCTATCTGCATCGCTGCCTCCCCGCTCCACCTGGTCCGCTCCGTCCCCGGGAGAATGCTCCCACTCGAGATCCCATGCTAAACTCTCTACAGGTGAACTGGGCAAAGGCACTGCTGACCAATCTTGCTCTGGGCCTTCCAACTCGTCCTCCGAGTCCCCTTCAGCCTGTGCGGGTCCCAATGGCATCGGGACCCCGGCGCCTCACCCCTCCCAGTGGCACGAACGAACCCATGGGTGCTACACTATCCCCCCCCCACAGGGCCCCCCCTGGGCCCCCCCCGGGCTTGGGCTTGTCAGGATACTTGCGGTGGAACCGGGCCACCAACTCCGGCGCGTGGACATCTCGAGCCTTGACCCAAGCACGCTCTTCCGGGCCAAAACCTTTCCAGTCAATGAAATACTCCAACTTCCGGTACCGGATGCGAGCATCCAAAATGTCCTGCACTTCGACCTCCTCCCCGCCCCTCCCGCATCACAGGGGGGAGGAGGCGGCTGCGTCACATCAGGCCGCACCCCCTCGCCGGGCGGAGCAAGGAGCGATGAAACACCGGGTGGAGTTTCATGTCCGCAGGAGCTGGAGCTTGAAGGAGACAGGCCCCACCCGCTCCAAAACTTTGTAGGGCCCCAAAACCGGGCATCCAACTTGCGGCTGGGGCGTTGCGTGGGCAGATTCTTGGTGGACAGCCAAACTTTATCCCCACCAGAATTGCAGGACCCTCCTGGCGCCGCCGATCAGCCATCCGCTTGTAGTCGGCCTTCGCCTGGTCCAATTGAGTACGTAGCAAGTCTTGAAGCGCAGTGAGCTCCTGGAGCCAATCCTTAGCCTCCGAAACGTCCCCAGACGGGTCCACCGGAGGGTAGAACCGAGGGTGGTGTCCATAGTTGGCAAAGAAAGGAGTCTCTTTGATGGATTCCTGCGTCGCATTGTTGTAGGCGAACTCTGCCAAAGACAACAAGGACGCCCAGTTGGTTTGCTGATAGTTGACATAGCAGCGCAGGTACTGCTCCAAAGTGGCATTAACCCTTTCGGTTTGCCCATCGGTCTGCGGGTGGTGAGCCGTGGACATCCGCACATCAATCCCCAGCAGCTTCTGGACAGCCTTCCAGAACTGGGAAGTGAATTGGGTGCCCCGGTCCGTCACCAGGCTCTGTGGAAGTCCATGCAGCCGAAACACATGTTGCACAAACATATCAGCAGTCTCCTTGGCAGTAGGCACCCCCACACAGGGGATGAAGTGACCCATCTTGGTGAAACAGTCCACCACGACCAGTATCGTGGTGAAACCCTTGGACTTGGGGAGGTCGGTGATGAAATCGGCCGAAATCATCTTCCAGGGAGCGGAGGGAGTCGGAAGGGGCTGGAGCAAGCCAGCCGGCTTGCCCCCCTGGTTCTTAGCCCGGTGACACACAGGGCAGGATCCCACATAGTCCTCCACATCCCTCCGCACTTTAAGCCACCAAAAATCCCGTAGAACTAGCTGCAGCGTCTTGAAGAGCCCAAAATGGCCCGCCGCCTTAGAGTCGTGGCAAAGCTTGAGAATGTCCCCGCTCAGGGCCCGGAGAAACATAAACAGAGTCCCGATGATAGAGCACCCTGCTCCGCACCTGAAACGGAGCCTGCACCCCCTTGGACAGCTGCTCGCGCACCCAAGGGGTCGTCCCGCTGGCGGGCCTGGACCTGGACACACTCAACGGCCGCCGCTCCACGGGGCCGGGCGGGGCCGCCGGAGCGGCGCGGGGGCCGTTCGGGCGGCTGCAAAGTTCTCCGCTTTGAGCAGAGGCTGCTCGGAGAGGACCTCCCCCCCGCGGCCAGACGCCGGCTTCCGGGACAGGGCATCAGCTTGCTTGGTCTGCTTGGGGGTCACATAGTGAATGCGGAAATTGAATCGCTCAAAGAACAGGGACCATCTCTGTTGCCTCTGGTTCAATTTGCGCTGGGACTTCAGATGCTCCAAGTTCCGGTGGTCGGTGTGAACCTCCACCGGGAACTTGGCCCCTTCCAGCAGGTGTCTCCAGACTTCAAACGCCACCTTGATGGCCAAAAGTTCCTTCTCCCAAATGGTATAGTTCTTTTCCGGAGCCGCCAGCTGCCGGGAATAGTAGGCACAGGGCAACCACTCCGTCCCCTGAGGCTGTAGCAGGATCGCCCCCACCGCCACATCCGAAGCATCGGCCTGGACGATGAAAGGGGTGCGGGGGTTGGGGTGCTGCAAAAGCGGCTGAGTGGTGAACAGCTGCTTCAACTTGCGGAACCCCACATCCGCCTCCGGCGCCCACCGAAACACACCTTCCCCGCAAACACTGGGTGATCGGATCAGCCCACTTGGCAAAGTCAGGAATGAACTTTCTGTAGTAGTTGGCAAAGCCCAGGAATCTTTGAATGTCTTTTTTGCTAGCAGGAGGTGCCCAGTCGACCACTGCTTGGACCTTGGTGTCATCCATGGCAATGCCCGTAGGAGAGATACGGTAGCCCAGAAAGTCCACTTCACGCAAGTCGAAAGCACATTTCTCCAGCTTGGCATAGAGCCCGTGGGCCCTCAGTCGCAGGAGCACCTCTTTGACATGGCGATCATGGGTCGCCTGATCCGGAGAAAAATCAGCAGGTCGTCAAGGTAGACCGCCAGATAGCGGTCCAAAAGGTCTCGGAAAATGTCATTCATGAAATGTTGGAAACATGCTGGGGCGTTGCACAAACCGAATCCCATCACCAGGTATTCGAAACTGCCCCACTTGGTCTGGAAGGCCGTCTTCCATTCATCACCCTGGCGAATCCGGACAAGGTTGTAAGCCCCCCTCAGGTCCAATTTAGTGAACACCTTAGCTCCCCGCATCCGCTCCAAGAGCACGGCGAACAAGGGCAGGGGATAGCGATTCCGGATCGTGATCTTGTTGAGTTCCCTGTAGTCATTGCAAAGGCGCAACTCCCCCGATTTCTTCTTGACGAAAAGAATCGGAGCCCCGGCCGGGGATTGGGAGGGCCGAATGAACCCCTTCCGCAGGTTCTCATCCAGGAAGTCTCGGAGAGCCTGTTGCTCTGGGTCCGAGAGCGGGTAGAGGCGCCCCCGCGGAATGGGGGCCCCTGGCTGCAAGTCAATGGCACAGTCATAGGGCCGGTGCGGAGGCAAACGTTCCGCCTCCTTCTCACTGAAGACATCCCAAAATCCGGCATACTTCTTGGGCAGGGTGGCCACATTCTCCACCTCTTGAGCCTGGCACGCCCGGGCCGTCATGCAGTGGCCCTGGCAATGATCGGAAGAAAAAATTAGCTGTCTCTTAGCCCAGGAAATCTGGGGGTCATGGAGCGCGAGCCACACAATGCCCAGGACAATGGGGAAATCGGGAGCTTGGTTACAAGAAAAGAAATGTCCTCTTTATGAGAGCTAGTCCACATCCTGGTAGGAGCTGTATATTGAGTTACAGCCCCGGTTTTCAACACTCTCCCATCGATGGTCTGGACACCCTTGGGCTCTTGGAGGTCAAGAAATTTTAATCCCGCAGACTTGGCATAGTCTGCATCAATGAAGTTGTTGGTCGCTCCCGAGTCAATCATGGCATGGACCATCATCGGCCCCTTCTCGGGCGACCACAAGCTGACCATGACAAGGAACAATTGTCCAGTCTTGGGTTCAGGGGGAGGGGTAGCGACGGCGGCCGAGTGAGCGAACCCTCTTACACTCGGCCGTACCCTTCCCCCCGCCGCCTGGAGGGCTTCCTCAGGCTCCGGAGGGCTGGCCACCGCTGCGGAAGCCCGAGGGGTCCTCCCACGCGGTTTCTGGGGGCAATCACGAGAAAATGACCCGGGCCCCGCAGTACCAACAAAGGTTGAGTCTTTGACGCCGAGCCTTCTCGGCAGCATCTACTTTGGGCCGCACCGTACCCAGTTGCATCGGTTCGGAGTCATCCACAACAGGGGTGGGGGCAGGGATCAGGCGGGCACAAATTGGCCGGTCCCGCCTCCCGCCTGGTCGGTGGTTTCTCGGCCGTGCCGACCCCCACCTTCTCTTGTGTTGTATGGCCGCCTCCGCCCGCAAACTCGAGGCGATGGCCTCCTCAAGTCGGCCGGCCGGGCAATTGTAACATCTGTTGCTGAATCTCGGGCGAGAGTCCCGCTAGATACGTATAGCGCAGGGGTGGTCCTTCCCACTTGGTCTGGCTGGCCAACACTGAAACGGGAAATATACTGAGACAAAGTCATGTCCTTCATGGTCAGCCGTGCTAAATCCCGCTCCGCCAGGTCCTCATTGACGGGGGTCCCCAGGTCGCCCGGATCGCATCTAGAAAGCGCTCAAAGTCGCCGCATGCGGGGACGCGCCATTGATGAGGGAGTTGCCCACGCCGCCATCCCTTCCATACAGTTGAACACGAACCCCACCTGGGCTCGGGGTGGCAAATTCATTGGGCCGCAACTCCAGGTACATCCGAACCTGGGCAATGAAAACTTCCACCATCGCCGGATTTCCATTGAAACGAGCCGGGCATTCACCGACGGGTGCCGCCCCGCTCGGGTTCGCAGCTCCGCCACCTCCTGTTGCAACGCCGCCACTTGCGGACCCGCTGCTCGCCATGGCGGCCGTAGAGACAATGGGGGCCTTGGTGCGCAGCCGGCGGTTTCGGTACGTCCCCCGTGGTGCAAAAAGGGGTTCGAGGAGTTCTCCGGCCAACTGTCACGAACACCGACTTAGAACTGCCCCTTTAACACACACACGGAGACGTAGCAAAGGCTAACTAATTTTATTGAATATAAAAAGTCCAAAAGGCAATTCTCTTGAAGAGATCAAAGAATAACGCAAACAGCAAAGCTGTAGTCCAATTACGAAAGCAAAGTTCCAATAGATAAGTCCAAAAGCAAACGTGGCAAAAACTTGGCAAGTTCCCGGATTGCCTCCGAAAAAAGCAGGGTGTCCGCAGCAATGCGAATCAATAACAAGGCAAGGTCTTGGTCCAAGACGAGCCAGACTAGGCTCCGTGATTCACTCCGCTTTCACGCCCTTCAGATCAGACGTGGCCGGAGAACTGAGGATCAGTTCCCACGGGCCGTTTCTTAATCCTTCGGCCGGGCCCCTCGACGATCTAGGGCCCGGCGTCTCCAGTCTCTACTTTCCGAACGGTGACGGTCTAGGGACAGATGCCAGCTCCTCCTGCCCTGCTCTATGTCCCTGCGTCTGTTATGGGAACGGCCCCGCTCTTCCAGTTCAGTATCGCTATCTCCTTGAGAAGCAGCCTCCCGAACTTTCCCAGCCGCTGGCCTCCATCTGCTGCTCGGCCAGGTCCTGGGAACCTCGGCCGTTTGGGAATTCATAACTATCTCCGCTATCTGCTTCGCTGCCTCCCATCTCCACCTGGTCCGCTCCGTCCCCGGGAGAATGCTCCCACTCGAGATCCCATGCTAAACTCTCTACAGGTGAACTGGGCAAAGGCACTGCTGACCAATCTTGCTCTGGGCCTTCCAACTCGTCCTCCGAGTCCCCTTCAGCCTGTGCGGGTCCCAATGGCATCGGGACCCCCGGCGCCTCACCCCCTCCCAGTGGCACGAACGAACCCATGGGTGCTGCTAAATTCTTAGTTCCTTACCCTTTGCTGAATCAGGAAACATTTTGAAGGCCAAAATTTAAAAGACTCTAAACATTTTTAAGAATGCTAAAAGCCATTATTATCCATACAATGTATAAGAGCAACGAGGTGGATTGTTAGAGGCAGCTGGAGACTAGACTGGTGTTCCAAACTTATGGTATATTTTCAGACTAATATAACATTCAGATACAGTATAACCCTGATGCCATCTTAGGATATGTATCACAATGCAGGGTCTCGGCCCAGCCCCTTAATCACACACACAGAGACGGTAATAAAAACAGGTGAAAAGAGTAATAGTCCTTAAAAGTATCAAAAAGTCAATCAAAAATGGTAAAGAGTTCGTAAATCCAAAGGCAAAACTTGACAAAAGCTCCGCAAAAGTAATGCGGATCAAGGCAAACTTAGTCCGTGGCAATTCAAACAAGGCAAAGTTCAAGGAAACAAGGCCCAAGAAACTTCTTGGCAAGGCACAAGCCTAAATCCTGGCTCCGTGGATCTTCGCTCACTTCACTCCCTTCAAATCAGAAGTGGCCGAGCAACTGAGGATCCGTTCCCACGGATCCTATACTTAATCCCCTTGGTGAAATCTACGCCGCTCTAGGCTTCGGCGCCAATCTGTACTACGGGACCTAACGCTCCTTTGGCGCTCTAGGCTGCGGTGCCATTCCCTCCTACTGGACTCAATGCTCCGTCTCCTATCAAAGCTCCGTCCTTGCCTCCCAGCACCTGGGTCGCTATCTTCGTGAGAGCCAGACTCCCTTTCAGCTTCCATGGGCTCATCCTCCGCTATCTCCCTGACCTTTTCTTGCGAACCGAAACCACCTGGTCTCTCATACTGATTATCTGAATAAGCACTTTCAGTGTCAGCCTGACTTTCCCAGCTTTCATACCCATCGGGCCAGCCATCATCCCATTCCAAGCTCTCTGTGGGAGGTGAAGGCCCAGCTACCTCATCATCCCCTTCATCCATCTGCCCATCATCCGCAATTGGCCCTAATGCAAGCGGGACCCCCGGGGCTGCCCCCTGCCCCCCAGGCACGAATGAGAACTGGGTTGCTACACTATTCCTCCCCCCTCAGGGCCCCTCCGAGGCCGCCCTCGAGGCTTGGGCTTGTCAGGGTACTTGTGGTGAAAACAGGCAACAATGTCCGGGGCGTGGATGTCCCGTGCCAGCGTCCACGAACGCTCTTCTGGTCCAAATCCCTTCCAGTCAATCAGATACTCCAACTTCCGGCGCCGGAGGTGTGCATCCAGAATGTCCTGGACTTCAAACTCCTACTCGCCGTCCCGCATCACTGGAGGGGGTGGCGGCTGCATGACGTCAGGCCGCACCCCCTTCGCCGGCCGCAACAGGGAACGGTGAAAGACTGGGTGAATCTTCATGTCCGCCAGAAGTTTTAGTTTGAATGCTACAGGTCCCACACTTTCCAGCACCTTGTAAGGTTCCAAAAATCGCGCATCAAGCTTGCGGCAAGGCCTTTGTGTGGGCAAGTTCTTTGTAGACAGCCAAACTTTGTCTCCGACCTGAATCTCTGGACCCTCCTGGCGTCGCCGATCAGCCATCCGCTTGTAATCTGCCTTCGCCTGGTCCAACTGAGTCCGAAGCATTTCCTGCATCGCGGTGAGCTCCTGTAGCCAATCCTCCACCGCAGGTACGTCTCCGGACTTGTCCACTGGAGGATAAAACCTCGGGTGGTAGCCATAGTTTGCAAAGAAAGGAGTCTCTTTGATGGATTCTTGCGTCGCGTTGTTGTACGCAAACTCTGCCAAAGACAACAATGACGCCCAGTTTTTTTGCTGATAGTTTATATAACATCTCAGGTACTGTTCCAACGTGGCATTCACTCTTTCGGTCTGCCCGTCGGTCTGGGGGTGATGTGCTGTGGACACCCGCGCCTCAATTCCCAACGCCTTCTGGACAGCCCGCCAGAACTGGGAAGTGAATTGGCTGCCCCGGTCGGTCATCAAACTCTCTGGAAGACCATGCAAACGAAACACATGTTGCACAAACATATCAGCAGTCTCTTTGGCAGTAGGCACCCCTACACATGGTATGAAATGACTCATCTTGGTAAGGCAGTCCACAACGACCAAGACCGTGGTGAACCCCTTGGATTTTGGCAGGTCCGTGATGAAATCAGCCGAAATCATCTTCCACGGCGCAGATGGAGTGGGAAGCGGTTGAAGCAAGCCCGCTGGCTTACCTCCTTGCTTCTTGGCCTTCTGGTAGACCGGGCAAGTGCTGACATAAGCATCCATGTCCCTTCGCACCTTTGGCCACCAGAAGTCTCGTAGCACCAACTGCAGTGTTTTGAACAATCCAAAGTGCCCCACTGCCCGGCTGTCATGGCATAATTTGAGACTGTCCTCTCTCTCAGGCCCGGGGGAAACATAAGTACAATCACGGCAGCACAACAAGCCGTTTTTTACTTGGAAAGGGAAGTGCACCCCGTTGGCTATCTGCTCCTGCATCCAAGGGTCTCCCTTCTGTTGAACTTGAATCCATTCGTTCAGAGTCCTCTTTTCCCCCAGGTCCGGATTGACCGCCGGAGGTTGTGCCTGGGCTCTGCCGGCAGCAGCAAAGTTCTCAGCTTTGAGCAACTGCGACTCTGCGGTTCCCGTCTCTCCCCTGACGAACTCGGGCTCATCCTCTGCTATCTCCCTGACCCTTTCTTGCAAACCGAAACCACCTGGTTTCACATACTGATTATCTGAATCAGCACTTTCAGTGTCGGCCTGACTTTCCCAGCTGTCATACCCATCAGGCCAGCCATCATCCCATTCCAAGCTCTCTGTGGGAGATGAAGGCTCAGCTATCTCATCATCCCCTTCATCCATCTGCCCATCATCCACAATTGGCCCTAATGCAAGCGGGACCCCCGGGGCCTCCCCCTGCCCCCCAGGCATGAATGAGAATGGGGTTGCTACAATATGTGATAAGCTTGATATGGATCTACCACTGAAAATGTTAACTTCAAACTGAAGTAAAAAGTGTTAGGATTTTCAGCCATCAATATACAGTAGCATCTATGTTTTCAAGTTCATCCCCATCCTACAAGACCACACTTTCCACATTCCACTTTTCAGGAAGACAAATATTTTCTTCAACGCTGGTACAATAAAGAACAGTGGCCATCATTACACAAAATATTACTTTTTCACTGCTTATGTGACCTAGAAAAAGGACCCATTATGATATGACAATTTCAGTTCCATAGACCATTAGTAAATTGCTAATGGTTTATGGAACTGAAATTATCATATCACAATGGGTCCTTTCTCTAGATCATACAAGTAGTGAAAAGGTAATATTTTGGATAATCCTCACTTTCCTAATTTGCTCCAGAATGCTCCCTAGTGTCCACCGTGATACCTGCATGAATAAATAAACCAGTTTACAGTGCTTTCATTGGAGAAAAGCATTATTCACAATGAAACCTGTTCTTGACCCAACATATAAATATAGCAATTTAAATAGAAAAAATAGCAACATCTTTCCTATCACCAATTTTAAATTGAACTGAACAACTTTTCTTTGCCACACTGAACAACTTGTCCTGTACAAAAACATACAGGAGAAGTCACCGGTTCAGCAATGTCCAACTCTAAATGGCTCTGCTATAAAAGCCAATCATGCTTATTTTATTCTTTGAAGAAACATCACAATGATTTGAAAAGGAAAGAATTGTTTTATCACATGTAATGACATATTTTATACTGTTACATCTTTAAAGACAGAGTAAGAACCATGTAGCCTAGAATCTGTATGCTCTTTCTAATGACATTTGTCCGCTGGAAAGCCTGTCTTAGGACTCGGGGCAACAGGTTCAAATTACAGGAAAGGAAATTCCACCTGAATATTAGAAAGAACTTCCTAACTGTAACAGCTGTTCAATACTAGCATCCAATGTCTTAAAGTGTGGCTGAGGCTCCTTCTTTGGAGGCTTTTAAACAAAGACTGGATGACCTTCTGTCGGAGGTGCTTTGATTGTGCTTTTTTTTACATGAAAATGGCTTGGACTGGATGGCTCATGTGGTCTCTTCAAACTGTATGATTCTATGATCCTGAGTCTTCTGGTTAATTTTTTCTTGCCATAAAAGAAGAATAATGGTTTCTCATGCCTCTGAAAGTGACAATTCTCCTGTGAAAAGGGTACAGTAATCTGTTGCTTTAAAAAAATTATTAGAAGTTAACTGCTGGCCACTTCCAACTGCTTTTCTTTTCTGTTCACTACAATTTTTAAAAGAATAAGAGATAAGAGGTGAGATAGAATATGATTGAACGGTTATGGTATACAGTATATATGGCCTTGGATGAATTACAGGCATGAAAAATATGTTTGTGGATCCTGGTGCTTTCTGAACCCTATTCTTAAAGTGAAAAAATGTTCTCCTGACCTTTAGTTATATGATAATGTCTTAAATATATTCAAATGGATTTAATATTTACACCAGATTTTGCATTTGGCAAAAAGGGCTACCACTCCATTATGTCACTTTGTTCCATCCGTTTTCTTGAAAGCCAATGTTCTGAACTCTTTTGAACAAGATATCATGCCAAAGCTAGATATGTGGAAGTAACTGTCAGAATGAGGCCTGGAATGGATGTTGCCCAACTTTAAAGGCCACTGCAATGAATTCTTGCAGCTGGAGTGAGGAGTGGGAAAGACCAGCACCAGATGTGTGTGTATGTGTTTCTTCCATAAGCTTTATTCTATCTTCCATAAGCAAGGCTAGAAGGCCAAACATTCGGCTTTTATCCACTGTTAGACAGTAGTTTCCATACAGCCACCAATGGCAAGGACAGATATTGTGTATTTCCAGTGTTCCTAATATGTGCTCTATGGATGGACTACCACTCTCCTGAAGCCCCAACTTGACACATTATCAAACAACAACAAAGCATTCACTAGTGGCTGGTGGTTCCCATGTCAGTGGGGAAATGAATATGATCCATGTTTTAGTCACAATGCCAAATGAATTATCAAAAATCCTATCTTAAGCTTCAAAATAAGTTTAGGCTAAAACACACTATGAATTCACTATGCCACTAACATAACAGCCACCACTGAAAGTATTTCAACAGCACAAGTCTGAGGGCAGGTGGTTTATATAGTACCTATTTCCTTCTAGGACTGTAGGTTCCTGAGCAATGAAAATCCTTGAGGATAGATGTTAAGCCTAGAATTTTAACTGTAGATGCTCTGTGGATGCTTGTTTTTATGTGTAGTTGTTGTTTTTATGCTTTTAGTATTGCTATATTAAATTGAATTGTGGATGTTTGTATATGCCTTTTTGTAAACCGCCCCGAGCTTGCTGGAAGGAGCGGTATATAAGAGTGAACAATAAATAAATAAATAAATAAATAAATAAATAAATAAATAAATAAAATAAGCAGGTTTGTATTCACAAATACCACACTAGCCTCAGTCTTTAAAAAGTGTTAGGAGACACTGTTTTAAAAAGTATCTTTGCCCCTTAACATTTACAGCAGAATTTTTATTTATATACCACAATTTCACTGAGTTTTAATTATACAATATGGATACATAAATGGACATACCAGGTCAGTAGAGAAAGACTTTGCACATTGTTAGACATTTATCCCTTCAGTTCTTTTACAGTGATTTTTACAGCTTTGAAATCACTCTGCACTTTTGTTGTTTTGGATAAGATTTAAATATTATTGAAAACCCATTAGGAACCGAGACAACTTTCAATCGCTTTTAAAAGTTAATGGGATTTATGTGTAGCAGGCCCTCAGAATATGGCACAGGGACTTACATCTAAGCATTAGCAATACAATAAGTGCTGTTAAATTTAGAAATATATTTATAGTGCACATGGGCCAAATGGTAGCTAACACAATGGAGGGCAAAAGCTCTTTAAGATATAGTATATTATCAAAGAAAAATATAATGGCACAATTTGTGCCAGATCCTCTATGAGTCATAAGTTCAAAAATCATCAAGGTTGTTTTGCTTTTTGGAGTGCTGCTTCCATTAATAAAATGGACCTTGAATGGGTTTAATAGCCTATGTCTGTTGTTGAATACATAGGCATTGCATGGTCACTTGTGCTAATGTAATTGTGGTCAGAGTTTCATTTTGGATTTTACTTGAAATTGCCGACATTTTATTGACAACTTAGAAAGTACCAGCCTTCCCATACGTTATCAGAATAACTATTAAGCGGAATTAGGAATGTGCCAACAGTAGACTTAAAGAGAAGCTACATTATGGAAAATCACTAAAAGCAGAGGGATGGTTTATAGTGTCTCATTATCTTTAACATCAGCAAGTCCTCACATGCAAATGTTAGAAGAATAGTCAGCTGGGAATAAGGGGAGGAGAAGATTTCCCTCCTGCAAGTAGTGGAGCACTAGCTAATGTAATACACTGATCTATTTCAGCAGCTGGGCCATAAGTAGAAAAAGTAAATCAAGTACTCAGTGGTGTGAAGCAATAAACACTTCTGAAAAGATGGTGCTTGGAGTATATAATGCACTAATATACTTTATCTTGCTTGAAGCATAGTATAAATACTTTGGATTATATTTAACCCCTTTAATATTTATCGGAATTGCAGCAACATGCTATGAAAAGCCGACTAACCTAGTGTGGCTACTGCCCCATTGAGGGAGAAATCTCAAAGTGTTGTTAGGATTTTTACCTAGAAGCAGAGATTTAAGTATCCTTCTCTCACACTTCACAATGAGCATAGCTCTCTAACTGAAAATGTTAGTCCATAATGAATCTGCTTCTTGAACAAAGTCTATTTCAGCTCACTATGTGTTCTGATTTAGCTGTGATTTGTGTTTTTCTCCTCTATTCTTGCCAGTGGCAGGCTAGCAGCCATTAATATGCAGGCGCTTTGGCTGGTGATGCATTTCAGTGGAGAAAGCTTTCACCTGCCATGCCATGACAATAAAAGTTAGGGATGCACACTCATTTCTTCCTGCAAAATGGCAGTAGAAGTGAGGAGGTCAACAGCCAGGACTGTTCAAGAAGATAGCTGTCGAGTGGACAGACATCTGTGAAAAACTCAGCATGCTTCTGCATATGTACAAGACTAGTTCCAGATAAATGGATATTGCAAAACCCTGTTGACTTTGCTGTAGATTGCTGCATTTTCATCCCACGTAGCTTTTTCTGCATGTTTAAAAATATATCTATTTTTCTACACATTCTATTTTCCATAGATTACAGTGTATCTTTTTGATTGTATGCTTACCCATTTGTTTGTACTTCTAAAATTCATCCACCTAGCCATCATTTTGTTTATATCACACTTTTTTCCCAACCTGGCTCTTAAGATGTCTTATAAAAATGAGAAATTTATAGTTTAATTACAGTAAAAACACATACATTAAACAACATAGAAATAATTGAAATTTTAAAAGTATTTAGCTTCATTTAAAATTATTCAAAACATTACAACTGGCCCTTTCCTTGCTGTAGCAGACAATCATAGAATTGTTAAATGATTTCAGCTTCCGGTTTGGGTGGCTGATGTGCAGCAAAGACCAAATAAGACATGGATGGCAATAGGAATAGAGGCATTTATGTGGATGCCAGCTGAGTCTGCACTCTAAAGACTGACATAATCAACTGCAGCATAGAAATTTATTTATAGCACTTCGACAGCAACCTGAAACAAAAGACTTAGCGGGTAAGATCTGTGTTAATGGGGGCTAATAGCTTTGTTCCTGTCCATTTGGACTTATGAAGAAATGAGCAGAAGCACTGTCGTTAAGTGGCTGATATGCGTAACAGAATTGAGGGTGTGGGCACCTGTTTTTTTCCCATTTTCTGTAGAATACTGCTACCTTCCATAAATTTGGGAAACCAGCTGTACTTTAAAATAATTTTTAAATACTGAAAATTATCATAAAAACTCATTTTCTTGTGAAAAAAAAATCATTTTATAGATGTTCTTCAATAAAATATGTTGTCACCTGCTACCTAAAAGACAGCAAAGATGGAGCCATATCAGCCTGCTTAGAAGAGTTTCAGTGTCTGAAGCAGCAATGGAGAAAGTCCTCTTCAGGATTCTCACCAAACGTGCCTCTGAAGATGATGAGGTTGAGCAAAGTACTTAGAATTCAAGCAGATTCATATATCCTTGAAGAAAAGCTTCTGGATTTTAAGGGAGAAAGTGACTGAATTTATGGAAAGCTACATTTAATAAATGTCAGGACTCATTGAATCAGAAAGGAGTAGAAGTAAATGTAAAGCCTTATTATACCCAGCACTTAAGTCTAGTTCTTTACAAATTACCAGTTCTCGATTGTTACTTCCAAGACATTTGGGTGTGCTGAACATTAAATTTCAGACCCATTTATTTCAGATCAGTGTGTCTTTCATGCATTTTGCTATAGACCCAAAGGATCTATTCAACATTGGTTGTTGGAGATCAATAGCATTTGCCCACCCATTCCCCGAATAACGAGACATACACAATAAAGCACGGACAACAGACTTTGGATTCGAATTGAGCAACATTTATTGTTACCTATTTAAATCCCCTCAACTAAACTCAGGGGGTGTCAGGAATCTGAAATAATTCAACTTCAATCAATTTTTGGGCGAACACCGAGCCTTGCCTGAATAACAACCTGAGCAAGCCTCTACAGGGAAATGAGTAAAAGGTCAATGCTCCCAAGCTTGAGAATAGTCTCTTAACATTCCAGGGCCATTAACCTCACCCAACAACCAGAACTTAATGTGAGGATTTTAACTAACTGGCCCTCACCCCTGAAGGGGGTTCCTAAGGTGCACACCAATTAGGGAATTTCCCTACCAATCAACCGCCGAGCTATTTAAAGCTGACCTAATTAGCAATACACCACACCCAGTAGCCCCTAAACAGCAATGGGGGTAGGCAAAAACCCTCCCAGGCTTAACTGTAGCAGTGAGAGGTAAAATTTCATACCCGGCTCCTAAGGCAGCCTTTCAACTCGTGACAATGGTGGTGGGAAGGCAAGCAGGTGCAGAATGGCCTACCGAGGCATGGTCTTGCTAAAGGCCATGCCCCTCAGCCTAGAAGGTTCCTGAGAACCTTGACTCTGCCTCGTGTCTGGGGGGGGGCAAAGCCCTCTCATCCCAGCAAGCTGGGATGAAAGGTTGTTAAGAAATACGTTGACCTCTTCAGTGTTGAATTATATTATTTTCTGTTTATTAACATTGTTATCTTCTCCAGATTCTAGATTTTACCTATCCAGATGGTGAGTCCTGATTTGTGGCCATAGTGTAGTTTACAGAGCAACACAACAGGCCCAGAACAGCCATTTGGGACTCAGCTGAGATTCAGTGATTGGGCTATTGTGGAGTAGCTTGGGAAAATAGTCCTTCATTGGCATGGATTGTTGCCTTTTTTGGTTATGGAGTGCACAACGCACACACTTCTATTTTATGGCCATTTACCTGGGTGGCATTGACCTGGATTTATTCTACAAGATCATTCAGACCAAATGGCTGAGTGTAACCTTGGTGAGATCTGCTATTTTGCAAGATTTTTATGCTCCCTATGTCATTTAACATTCCCTGCACTATTGCCAATGTAGGAATCATGAGTAC
The DNA here is from genome assembly GCA_030556195.1 of Anolis apletophallus. NCBI lineage: Eukaryota > Metazoa > Chordata > Lepidosauria > Squamata > Anolidae > Anolis > Anolis apletophallus. Next base: position 120,087,621 of record JARBWK010000004.1, on the reverse strand, counting down.
AAATTAGTTTTGAATGTGTAGCTCTGGGTTACACATCTAAATCTCTGATTGTGAGTTCCAGCCAATGTTCAGGCATCTAACAGAATAAGACATACAAAGTTACCAAGGGAATATGTATACAGCAGTTTCAAGAATTCTAGTTGTGAATTATTTTCCATGCTGTATTCTCAGCAATGCTAAAAATTGTGAAATATTTCATATGAGGGAAAAATTCTTATGAGGAACACATTTCCCCTAATTACACTTCTGTTCCCCAGCCAAAGTGCCCATGTGAAGTTGGCTGAGTGCAGGTGAACAGCATGGTACACCTAGCATGAACTGACATTTAGAATGCTGTTAAGTTATTTGCACGCAACCTATCTTTTCTTAGCTTCCTCCTTATGGGAATCTGCCAGATAATTACAAGTGGTGACTGCTGTGCTGGAGGCATTTCTTATTGCTGTTGATGAGCCATGCAATCATGTATGTTTCTCTGTGTATGGTTGAGGTGAAAATTATCTTCATAGGAATATCAAATATGCTGCTTGCAGGAAGGTTAAGTGCACAGCTGTGAAAACCCTCAGAACTATTACAGAATGGACACCTCAATGTTTAACTAACTGGTTTGACTTTTATCTTATTGTGACTGCTAAAAACTGTTTCATAAGGTGGAAAGTAGCATTTAAAAAAATAGCAACAATTATTTGCACCTTGGTTATGTAGCAGTGGGCACTGTGTTACTTACAGTGCAAGTGAAGAGAAGCTAGTTTATAATGAGGGATGAGGTGTTGTTCAAATAGGTGAGATACTGAAACTGCTATTAATAATGATAGCAGGTTTGAGGATGGCAAAATGAGACCTGCTGAAGCTGTGTCCATTCATGCCAAAGCTTAGTCTTTTTTAAAAAGATGTCTCTGTGCATGGTTGCCTGGAATATGGAATATGTGGTTGACTGAAGACTAAAAATTAAAATGGAAAGTCTTCTACAACGGTATCTTTAACTCATCTCTTTGTGGCCATAAAGACTTAAATCTTTTATTCCATGGCCTTATCCTTATTATATACACATAATTTTTAAAAGGCAATGCATTTTCCTCCTCTTCCAATTGCTAATTCTTCTGGTATGGACTGAATTCCGATCTGCCTCACACTCACCCACTACGTGCAATCTATTGGCCAGAGGTTGCTGGTAAGTTTCCTGCTTGGATTTTTTAATAAAAAAAACAAGGGTGTTGTCAGGGGGTTGGCAGGCTGCAAGGTATGGCTGATTGAATTAATTGGTTTGGCGGCTGACACAGTTTGCAGGTCTGGCTCAGGCATCCAAACCCAAGGGAAAATAAGAAACAAGGGCACACATACTTTCAATAACTTTCTAAAAACCCTCAGAGAAAAGTCCACACCCTAAAGAAATTAACTGATAATAAATAAATAAACTTCTATTAGCTCCTGGAATTTGCAATCAATAATACAAAAAGGTGAGTTGGCTGCTGGGGGGGAAAGAAACAAAGAAAACAAAATCTGAGATTTTGTTTCAAGGCATTTTTTGTATACATCGGCTGGTTAAGAGTCTTGAAAACTGAGTGGAAGTTCTTTTGCATCTCACACTGTTGGTAGCTCTGTCTTTAAGATATATGGTATAGGAAGTTATGATGATTATGAAGATTATATAATTATTGTTATTATTATTACATGGAGTCCATTCTTGGAGGGGGAAGCACATCAGAATTTTATCACTGATAAAAACCATATTTAGAAATGAAAGATGATTCTTACGAAACACCCTGTATTCCTTTATATTTTATACTGCTCACAACCATTCACTATTTTTATTTCAGTTTGTACACTGGGAAAATCCCTGAGGGGTGAAATACAAATAGACTTCCATGGGCCATCTTTTATTGTGGGCCAGATTTGGGCATCTTTGGGAGCTTACCATTTTAGATTACAATTCCTAGACTCTCCCACTTAGAAGAGGTCTTGAAGACCATGCATAGCATTATTGTTATATCTCCAAAATAATCGTATTATCTGGTGCACTTTACGTTTAACATCCAAAAGAATATGCAACATGCTGTGTATATGTAGTGAAGAGAAATTTTGTTTTATTTCTTGTCTGCCTTTCCCCCCCAAATCAGCTTTTTGTCATGAATATGACCTAAGCTTGCATTCTGTATTGGCTTTGCATCATGACCACCTTAAAACCACATTAAGCAATGGTATCAAGTAAAATGCAAAATTGTGATGATAATACTGTTGGTTTTCTTCCCTAATATAATTTTTAAAACAAACTTTGTCTAATGAAGGAGGTCATGAGCTCTGAAAACTATTGTAATATATTCTCCACCCTGTCCTTATAGCTTAATAATTATATCACAACTATGTGAGCCATTTTTCTATTTTTTTAAACATGCTTTATGATCAAGATTCTACTTCCCACTCATGCACAGAAAGCCATTGAGTGTTGTTGGATAAGCCACACTTTCTTAATCTAAGAGGAAGCCAAGAGTACACCCTCTAAAGCAATGGTTCTCAACTTGTGGGTCCCCATGTGTTTTGGCCTACAACTCCCAGAAATCCCAGCCAGTTTACTACCTGTTAGTAATCTGGGAGTTAAAGGTCAGAACATCTGGGGACCCACAGATTGAGAACCATTATTCTAAAGGAATGTTGCTGAGAAAAACCCATGAGAGGGTCACCATAAGTCAGGATTTATATACATATAAGAGATATATGTTTTTCACTATTCTTTAACTGAATGATGCAAAAAGTAGTTTTAACAATTTTCTCCCCATTGTGAAAATGTCTTCAAATATCACTCAAGGTTATTTATGTAAATCAATCATATGCAATTTTTCTCAGAATAAATTCGCAGCAGATTTTCTGCCAAAACAATCATGAAAATTTTTTGTGCGGAATACGTCCCACACTGCAAATATTTCTGAATCTTATCAGGGTTATCAACTCCTGGAAAACTACTACTACTACTATTATTCCTTCCTCTTCTTACTACCCTGCTTTATATCTCCTGAAGGAGACTCATTTTTAATCATTTTCTAAATGGTTTGAGTATTTTTTTCCATCCCATATAATACAAGTCTTTAACTAGTTTATCTAGGCCTCACTATAACCTATTCCAAATGTAGATAACATTTTCTATCAAGGATTTATTTCCCTTATCGGTCATTTGTCAGGGCCTGTGTGTTGTCAGTAGATGCTACTGAAGGCAATAGTAGTTGTGACCAGGGATCAAAGCTATCAAGTTCTCACTCTGTCTACTTCTACCACCATTTTTTTCTTACTGACATTTCTCTCTCTCTCTCTCTTTACTGGTTTATGCACAGGGACTTGTTTGCTCAAAAAATAGATTTGAACTCTTTAACTTGCCTATTCTAGAACTGAATGGACAGGCAGCAACTGTCTAAGGGTTCGGACAAGCTCTTCCTACACCTTTTCCTAAAAAAAATAGTGATTCTAACTAGGATGTATTTAATGCAAAGGATTTGCTCTACAGCTGGGTTTACAATCCTTTTCCACTTTTATCTGTTTCTTACTCACAACAGAGTATAGTGGGATATTGTGTACTGAGGGTTAGATCGGTAGACAGATCCCTCTCCCAATTTGTTATAGCCTTGTTTAAAATCTGTATTCCTCATTTTTGCAGTATACTCTTCATGTCACCAATGTACACTTGGTAATTTTACTATGTTGTTTTTGCACTTGAAAGAAAGTCATTTTGTCCTTATATTCACTCAAAAGCTCTCTTGCTAAAATATTGTCACCCAAGGGCTTACCATTCACAAGCCAGTAATTTTACTCTGTCTCTTCAGGCCCCTTGTGAACTGAATAGATATTATTGCTTCAGATACTCTTGCACTTAGATGCAAGATATTGTCCTTGAAATTATGAATGGCTTTTGCTTGGGGACCACCATTTTAAGAAATACTGCCTTCCATACCTGGTATTTTCTGAAATTATATTAAATTCCCTGCAGCAAAAAGCTTGTACGTTAATTTAAGAAGTACCTGAAAGTACTGAATATATTAATTTTATCTTATCACTATAATACCATGAGCTTTACAGAAAAGTTAATGCATATATAATTACAAAACACAGGTAAGATAGTATAGTATTTTTAGATAGTATGGATACTTGAGATTATGGGGAAATGTTCTTTTAAAAAACCTTAAAGTTTGAATTGAACATTTCCCTTAGCATTACATTTTATCTCTAAACATGTTTACTATGTTGCAGGTAAGTTTGTATCAAGCTACCCATGTTAATCATTTGCTGATCACAGAGCAAGAGATGTTTGCCCTCTTCAAATATAGAAGAGAAGTTTAAGCTAAGTTGTGTATGAGTACTGCATATGTATAGTTCTCATTACTGAAAGAAAGTAGCAGAAATGGATGACATTCTTCAGGCTTTCTATAAAAAAGTGTATCCAAATTCTCACATGCCTTCATATGTGGATGTAAAGATCACAATGTTACACAAATCCGAATGTGAGAGAGTGAGAAAATGAGGCATCTATCCCCTTATGCAAAGACCTTTGATACTTAACTCTTGGAATTAAATAAACAACATTTTCTTATGCTGAATTGGGTTTGCCACCTCTTCTGTTATGACAAGCTCCCCAATCCTTGTCTTTAAGAGCTACTTGGCAAGCTAGTGCACAATCCTTTCCAAGCTTAGCTTAGTGTATTAGGTTTGTACAGATAAATGAGAAAGTAATGCAGTCAATCTTTAGCAAAACCCTTACCATTTTTCCATTAATGGACACTAAATAACTTGCGTTTGGGACAAAGCAGGGCTACAAAATTTCTCCACCTTTAATAAGAACACAACATATGTCTGGATTAACATATTTCAGTGGTGATTCCACTTCAGCGTAAGTGAGAACTTGAAGAATTTACAATACAAACAAAACAATTACAAATGCCTTCTCACACTTTTCTCAGAGTGCTGATGCCACAGCTGTACTATTTTCATTCTTGATTATGTATAACAGTGCTGTCCAACTTCTGGCGGGTCCAGGGCCGGATAAGAGGTCACTGATGACCTGCAGGGCTGCTCGGCCCCGCCCCCAGGCCCCGCCCCAGCCCAGGCCCCTCCCCCTAAAGCCGCCGAAAAGGAGGAGTAGGCGGCGCCAAGAGCAGCGCGTCACAGGCCTGGCGTGACGCGCTGCTCTTGGCACCACCTACTCCTCCTTTCGGCGCCCCCTCCTTCCTAGGCCGGGGAGCCGCCAAAAGGGCAGAAGGCGGCGCCAACGGCAGTGGGTCACAGGCCTGGCGTGACGCGCTGCCCCTTGGCACCGCCTACTCCTTCTTTTCGGCGCCCCCCTCCCTTCCTAGGCCGGGGGAGTCGCCACACAGGAGGAGTCGGTGGTGCCAAGAGCAGCGCGTCACGCCAGGCCTGTGACGCGCTGCTCTTGGCGCCGCCTTCTGCCCTTTTCAGCGGCTCCCCACCCTAGGTAGGAAGGGGGCGCCGAAAAGGAGGAGCTGGCTCACTTCCTCCTCCCTGCCCCGCCTCCCCTCCCCCCCCCGGCCGCCATTTTTTAAAAAAATCAATTTTTTAAAAAAATTAAAAATTGCGGATGAGGGCATAGGTGGGGCCGTGTCCAACAGGCTACGGGGCCGGATGTGGCCCCGGGGCCGCCAGTTGGACAGCCCTGATGTATAAGAACACTTTTAGGCTCTATTTCAATATACTGTAGTAATTGTGAACAAATAGAAAGTGTAGATACAGCTAATAATAATCATACAGTGACTCCATGTCACCCTTCAGCCCATTAACATTTACAGCTGCGGTTTTCCTTGGTCTTTAATACTGTACAATCCTTAAAAAAAGTCTAAACAACCTTCCCTCAAAAAATCTCTCCTGCTTCTCTCTACACTCTGCTGAATTCAGTCTCTGTCTCCTTATTCTCAGTCTGTCTCCTTCAATCTCTAGTTTCTATCTTTTCATGTCAGTGACATTCTCAACACATCACCCCAACACTACTGACCTTATCACATGGAGACTGAGATGGGTCTTCTCCCTGCTTCTTGATGCTGCTGGCACACTGCTAGGGTCTGCCAGAGCCCATCAGATTATGTAGGGTTGGGTGGGGCTCCATTGGGCTCTGTGTCAGCAGTGTGGTGGCAGCATCAAGAGACAGAGCCCTGAGGAGTTGGGTGTACATCTGATTCCTCATAGAAAAAGCCAGGGAAGATGCAGGAGGAAGCCAGGGACAGTGGGTAAATATAATGAGAAGGGATCCCATGACCAACAATTGTAAGGACACAAAGTGGTATGCTGCCCCACCTTTCATCCTGCTGTCCCAGCTTTCCCCAAGCTTCTCAGCCTCCATATGATAAGGTCCTAGTATTCTCTTCTCCCATTCTCTGAATCATTAACATTTGTATCCAAACTAACTAGAGACTCCACACCAGCCATTCAGTGCCCATTCTCATCTCATTTATATAAATTGTTATACAATACAAAGATATAAACTATAGTATAAGTTGTACTAGAATTTCTGATAATCAGTTTGCAACAATGTTAGTGAAAGCACAAACTGGAGCAGACCCCTCCAACCAAATGCACATTTCCATTAAGATTTTAGGCAAAACAAAGCCCCACTGATTCATCCTAACAGTAGTAAATCCACTACATTACAATAACTTGTTGATTCAATCATGAAGAATTTTACTTTGATTCAATATATCTAATTCTGACGAGTACAAATAATTAAACATAAGATGTTAATTTACATCATGCCAGAAAACTGTCAAGTCTAGTTCAATGTTTTCAATTCTAATTCACAGAACCAATCCTGATTTTTGCACAGGGGAATTCTTAGACTACCCTATCTCCTCAGCTTGCTGAGGAGAGAGGCATTCCCCCCTCCCCCCGACTCCGAAGGGAGATGGAAGGTTCGGATGAACCTTCTAGGCTGGGGGCGTGGCCTTTAGGAAGGCCAACCCCCTGTCAGGCCATTCTGCGCCTGATTGCCTGGCAGGGAGGTTGTGCCTTTGCCCTCTCTGCTCCAGAGCAACCTTCCAGCGACCCGCGGACCTGAGGAGGGCGGCGTGTCAGATCGTTTGCTGTACAGGATTTCAGGTCGGTGCCGGTCCGGGGGGGAGGAGAGGGATCGTCATCTTTCCCCCTCTTCTCCCTGACCGGCCGGGAGGTCGATTCCCGACACGCCGTCCGCTCCAGGCCTTGGAGGCTCCAGCGTTGGCCGGGTTGCCGGGCCTGGGCAGCGTTCTTGCGGCGCGCAGGCTTTAGGTTTGGGGAGGGGAGAGTTGTGCAACGTTCCCGGGTCTTGATGCCTGCGCCGGCTCCCTAACCCTCCCCCCTTGCTTCCTTTTTACTCACCAGTTTTTTCGGCTTGGTTGGTGCTGCGCGGCCTGGCGCGGCACAGGTGGCAAGCCCCCAGGGATGAAAGATTTTCTGGGCGCTTTGATGCACGCGCGCAGCAGCGCTGGGGTGTGCATGCTCGCCACGCTTCTGGCAAGCCCCCCCTCTTGTGATGCAGATCTCGGGGGGGCGGACTCCTTCCCGCCGCTCACCCCCACAACCCCTATCTCTGGACGGTTTAGCTCCCGGGCCGGGCCGATAAGTGACGGGCGGAGGTGGCGTTTGGGGGGGGGATATGTAGGGGAGTGGTGCCATTTTGGCCGCATGGCGGCATCGGCCATCTGCAGGGAGCGGCCATTTTGTGCGGCCCCGGCACGGCCGCCATTTTGTTTACCGGCCGGGTGGTGTGGCCGTCAGCGCCACCCCTCAGGCCTGGGTCTCAAGGTTGGAAGGACACATGATGTCCATGTCGGCATGCGGGGGGAGGGGGGAGTACAAGGAGAGGAGCAAAATTAACTTGTGATGCCCCAGGTAAATAAGCTGGCAAGAAAGTTTAAGCTGAGCAAGGGGAGGGACTGCCCAACCGAGATAGCTGTTCAGCAGTGGAACTCCCTGCCAGGAGCGGCTAGGCCCCCCCACCCCTCCTTGCTGACTTTGAACAGAAGCCGGTCGGCTATCTGAAGGGGTTGCTTCCAAGGGAATTTCCTGGAGCTTTGCAGTGGGTTGTGCGTTAGGGACCAGGCGGGTTATTCCCATCCCCACAGTTATGGTGCTTGGCGCGTTATCCGCAAAAAACAAAAACAAAAAAAGGCCCACTTGTCAGCTGGGTGCATAATGACCACAGGTACATTGCCGTGGGATTTCCCGCTGGGACGCAGTATACAGGCAGTTTTTTTTTGGGGGGGGGTCCCCTTTGATTTTAATTAGGGAAGGTCTTTAGCCGTGCCTATGATGTTTCTTTGGCCTGCTCAAAGACGAGTGGGCACTATGCCATGGGATCATTGGTGGTAAGGTGGATAGTTACTTATGCATGGTTTGTTCATTCCTTCCTTAGATGGCTCCGAAGAAGAATGTGGGGGGCCCCAAGGGGAAGGGGCCGGCCAGGAAGAACCCCGAGAAGTGACCCCCACCCTCTCCTGGATTGTCGGATGACGAGGGTGTTTCGGCTGCTAGCCTTAAGGCCCTGTTGGCCAGGGTGGAGGAGTTGGAAAGAGGGAGGGGGTGGCCCGTGCAGGCGGGGGAGGTGAGGCCGGCGCGTGGGGCAAGCAGGGATCTGTTTTTCAAGAGCATTTTGTCTCGTGTCGCTTCTTTAGAGGCTGAGCAGGGAGCTGCAGGCTGGACGTTCGAAGGAGCGGTCCAGTCTCACACAGTGGTGGCCCAGGCGGGCGAAGGGGCGGCGAATGACCAGGCTGATGGCAGTGAGGCGAGTCCGGCTGCAGTCCCGGTGCTGGGTCCCGCATCGACGCCGGTTGTGACATCTTCGCCTGTGGAACATCCATCCACTGTCCCAGGTCCTTCATCGGCAGCAGGTATGAATACTGGGCCGGTATGGCCATGGGATAGCTCACAGGGGCAAACAGTGTCCCCCAGGCCGACATCTTCGGCTCCGGCTGCGGGCCCTGTGGGGAGCAAGGTTGTTCCCTCACCAGTTAGTGGAACGGGGGAGGCAACGCGAGTGGAGCAAGCCTCGGCTGTGGTCCACAACCTTACCACCGGGGCAGCAGCCATTTCTCCAGCTACTCTGGTAGTGGCTATTTCATTGGAGGCGGCTAGGACTAGTGAGTCCAGCCAGTACTGGGGCATGGACAAGTGGACTGTGCCCGTTCTGGCTCCAGCGACTAACGTGGAGCTGGGTGCACATTTGGCTCCCAAGACCTTGGAAAAGATCTTGAGGAATGAATTTGTGGATTTGTTTACCCTATTTTATAGGGAGTTGAACAAAAAAGAGAAAGAGGAGCTTGACGATGAGGGGAAAGAAAAGTTAAAAAAGAGAAAAGTAGAGCACAACTGGGAGAACTGGTTGGCCTGCTATACAATTTATGCAGGCATTTTAGTTGAGGCCCACCCGGACAGGGCGAAGGCTCTGTTTAAGTACCAAAATTTAATATATGGGGCGCACTCGAAGTTCATGGGCAAGGCATGGCTGGAGTATGATCGGCGTTTTCGTGCTCTGGCGGCTTTGGACCCTAAAAAGCGATGGGACCTAATTGATGATCAGCTGTGGCTCCAGGTTATGAATGCGGCAAAGGCGGTGCCCGGGGAGCCCACGGATAGTGGTCATTTAGTTCAGAATTTTAAAGCCGGGCAGCCCTTTCGTCAAGCGCCCCCGGCAGGACAATTACAGAGACAGAAGCTCCTCTGTTGCGTATTCTCCTCTCATGGGACATGTGGCAGGAAAGTTTGTAAATTTTCACATGCCTGCTCCATCTGTGCAGTGAACCATTCTGCAAAACACTGTAACAGGGGGAAGCCTGGAAAGGGCAATGCCCGAGAAGGGCAATTGGGTAGAAAGGGAGGGGCCCAGTCACCCCTTCCCAAAGGGCCCTAGCCCAGTTAAGCTGGGCCCGCTAGGACAGTGACTGAAGAGCTATCCGAAGAGGGACGCGGCGGCTTATCTGCTTAGCGGTTTTACCTTCGGTTTTCATATTCCAGCCCAAGGTCCTAGGGTGCCACATCTGTCGCCTAATCTTAAATCTTTAAGCGGAATGGAAGACGTGGTTCAAAATAAAATTAGGAAGGAGTTGGAGGAAGGGAGGGTTATTGGTCCATTTGTTTCTCCTCCCACTCCCCAGTTGAGGGTTTCCCCGTTGGGAATTGTTCCGAAAAAGGCCCCTGGTGAGTATTGCCTCATTCACCATCTGTCCTACCCTAAGGGCAGTTTCGTGAATGATGCGATACCCGATGACCTGTGCACAGTGCACTACACGTCTTTTGATGCGGCCGTGCGACTAGTAAAACGTTACGGACCAGGAGCTGAATTGGCCAAGTGTGATATCAAATCTGCATTTCAGTTGCTCCCGGTTCACCCCGAGGATTTCGACCTCCTTGGTTTTCGATTTAAGGGTCTTTTTTACATCGATCGAGCTTTGCCCATGGGCTGCTCCGTGTCGTGCGCCGCGTTCGAGGCGTTTAGTACATTTCTGGAGTGGGTGGTCAAGACCGACTCGGGCCTTCAGGGGGTGGTGCACTACCTAGACTATTTTCTTTTTATGGGACGGTTCGGGTCAGGCGAGTGCAAGACACTGTTATCTGCCTTTCAACGCCTGACTCAAGAGCTGGGTGTACCACTAGCCAGCAAGAAGACTGAATGTCCGAGTTCGGTGCTTACATTCCTAGGAGTTGAGTTGGATACGGTGAACCAGCATTCCAGGCTGCCACCAGCTAAGGTTGCAGACCTGAGGGATAGATTAGAGCAATTTTTACTAAAAAGTAAAGCCACATTGAGGGAGTTCCAGGAATTGATAGGCCATCTAAATTTTGCGTGTAAGATGGTGGCCCCGGGCAGGGCTTTCCTGCGGAGGCCGTGCGATGCTATCTCCAGCACAGTCTCGCCACATCACCACATTAGGGTGACCCGTGCTATAAAGGCGGATCTGGAAATTTAGCTGAGCTTTATTAAACATTTTACTGGCATCTCGTTTTGGCGCCAGAACCTGTTGTTAAAAAACGCAATGCAGGTGGCGTCTGATGCTTCGGGCTCTTTGGGCTTTGGAGTTTATTTCGATGGGCAATGGTGTGCAGAGCGATGGCCCAGTGATTGGCATATTTTGGGCATCACGGCGGACCTTACATTCCTGGAATTTTTCCCCAATATTTGTAGCGGTTTACATTTGGGCCGATAGGTTTACCAACTCCTCTGTCCACTTCTGGTGTGACAACATGGCCATGGTGCAGGTCATCAATAACCTTACTTCCCGATCAGTTAGGGTGATGGGGGCCTTGAGGTTGTTTACGTTACACTGTTTAAAATTAAACATTCTGTTCCGGGCATTCCACATTGCGGGGCTAGATAATTCATTGGCCGACGCTCTGTCTCGTATGCAGATGGAGCGCTTCAGGCAACTAGCGCCCACCGCAGACGAGCACCCAAAACCCATGCCAGACCATCTTTGGCAGGCTGGAGTGATGAGGTAGCGGTCGGCATGTCGCTGGCGTTAGCTCCAAGCTCCCGGAGAGGCTACTTCAGGGCCAAAAAGGAATTCGCAGATTTCAGGGAGTACTATGGTTTACCTAAGTCCTTCCCGGTGCCCTACGACCACGTTGCACAGTTTTGCATATACAACAGGAGGCGGGGGTTAGCGGTCCATTCCATACGTGTAAAACTGTCGGCGCTGGCCTACTGGCTCAAGGCGCAAGGCATGGCTGACCCAACAAACAATTTCCGCCTGCATAAACTGATGGCAGGGTGGTCCAAACAAAGCGGTAGGGTCATTGATACTAGGGAGCCTTTGATGCCAGGCATTTTAAAAGGGCTTGGGCAACTGCGGGCTTCCGTCTGCGATTCCGAATACGAACGAGCTTTATTCCACTCGGCTGCCTTGACCGCCTTTTTCGGCACATTTAGAGTGAGTGAGTTGGTGGCGTCATCCAAAACCGATTCCTCACACCGGGCTTTCTTGGTTTCTGACATAAGATTGACCCCTGATATTTTAGAGTTGATGGTCAGATCGTCAAAGACTGATCAGGTGGCCAAGGGCTCATTGGTCAGGCTTAGCAGAGCCAGTGAGGCAGAGCTGTGCCCAGTGTTAGCCATGACACGCTATCTTGCACTCCGGGGCCTGGCTGCGGGTTATTTATTTTGTCATCAGGGTGGGACGCCATTGTCAAAATTTCAATTTTGGGCAGTCACTAAAAAGGCCCTGAAACTTTTAGGTTTGGAGGGCATGCAATTCGGAACCCATTCATTTAGGATTGGTGCGGCGTCATTTGTGGCCGCAATGGGGTACGATGCCGGGACCATTATGGCTTTGGGGAGGTGGCGTTCGGGGGCTTACAAAGCATACGTGCATAATGTTAAGTTGTAAGCCTTTATGATGCTGTTCGCGATTTTTGTGTCATTGCAGGTCCAGTGCGGTCGGAGAGGAAGAGAGTCCTGATTTGCGGCCATAGTTACATCTATTGGGCTGAGCAGGCAGCTCTCGATTCCCCCGCGGGCATGAGTGCCATTGCTAGTGTGCAATGGATGGGCAGACGTGGTCTGCGGTGGGATGGGCGGTGTCCCATGTTATTTCAAGATGGAATCCACCTTGGTGGAGCCCTGTTGACTGGCAAAGCTTTGTTTCTACAGGCCAGGGCTGATCTTTTCACAATTTGGAGGGCATGGCCTGAGGCAGATTACAACATGGATGTGGTGGCCTGTTAACATGCGCATCGGTGGTCACTTCAGGAATGGTTCCTACATGGAGCATAGATTCATTTATTCGGCCAATCAAATTGTTTTTTAGAAATGATGGGGTACACTTGGGCCCACTTGTTTTTAGCGGACTTGGAGCGAGGGCATCGGAAGGGTGTTAGAAGAGAGGTGGGGATGGAGGCAAGATGGACATCTGCCTCCAATCCATGTATGCACCCAGTTAGTAAACCCTAAAGTTATTGTTGTTGGGTATTGTTGGGTGAAGTTGTTTTAATGGCCCTGTAATGAGAAGAGGCTCTTCTCCACTGTGGGAGAACGGACCTCTTACTCATTTCCCTCATTAGGTTGTCCTGATTGATTAATCAGGCAATCTTGGTGTTTCGCCCGTAAATTTAATGAGATTGATTACAACTAATTGATAATTATTCCTGACACCCTTGATTTAAATAAATAAAATTTTGAGGTTAAGCTCAGGTTGATTTAAATAGGCAAATAAAATTTTGCCCAATTTGATTAGAGAGGGAAATGCCATGTTCGGTGCACCCAAAAAAACTGTTGTTGTGTTATTATTTGTGTGAGTCTCCTTATTTCGGGGGATGGGCAGGCAAATATCTGTAGATGACAAAGATTGGATGGTGGTGGTAGTTGGAGCAGGGGAAATCTTTTCAGGTCTATGATTTCACTCAAAAATACCTCTCATTGGGACTATTTGTTCATTTAGCAAGATGATTCTCAACTTCTTTGTTTTCATTCCTCTGATCAATTTGTGGTCATGTAGTGTCATCTAGGAATTGGGCAGACATATTGTCTAATCCGCATTCTCAAGCATATCAAACAAACGGAATATCACAAAATCCAATAAAGTTCCTGAGACAAATCCTATGATGTTACCAATCATATTGTAGTTTGCATATTCATACTGTGTTACAATATAAATAAATGTTTTACTACTGAGTTACAATAATGTATTCTAAATTAGTTTTGATTATTCAGAAAAGAATTCTTGGTGGAAATTCTGCTCAGTATGTTGAGGCAGTGAAATGGACATTAGGAATTAATATGAAAGAGATGGAAATAAAATGAAAAATATCAGAAAATGCATCATGTAATTCCAGAGTGGCTCAGATAGAGAATGCAGTATGTCAGCTTTGGTTTGTTAATAGATCTCACAGCAGCATTTGATACTGTCGATTACGATCTTTTGACTCACCGTCTTGCCGGGGCCAAAGTGAGGGGGACAACCTTGAATTGGCTGTCCTCCTTCCTTCGGAACTGGTCACAGCGAGTGAGAAGGGGCGAGGTGGTCTCCAGGGGTTCCCCCTTAGTTTGTGAGGTTCTCCAGGGGGCCATACTCTCCCCTCTATCATTTAACATCTACATGTGTCACACCCCAGCATGGTTCCCAACCTGTTTCCTTGGTCAAACCAGACCGAAGCCATGTTATTCCAGTCAGGCCTGCTAGGCCAAAAGACAAGCCGTGGCCAGGCAGCTTTTGCAAAGACTCCCAGTTCATTCATCGTTCAAGGCCAAGTGGAGCTCGGCTCCATCTCGGCCCGATAAGTGGAGATGGGTCGACTCCCTTTTGCCCAGATGCTACAACTAATTGGGATCACATACCATTCCCATGTGAAAGGCCCGAGAAGGCCCAGCTGGAGAACTGTTATGAGAACCCAGTCCAACGCCTTGGTGGCATCGTAACTTAAGCCAGGTCTCAGAGATGGAAGCATCTTTCGCCAACGTTCAGAACTCCAAGCCAAGCCTTCATGGAACCTTGCCTGGCCATTGGGCCTGCCTAGAAATTTGTTTGCCAAGCCTTGAGTCAAGGATTTACCTTTCCTGGATTTAGCCCGATTGGGGGCAAGAAGACTCTCTTTGCTTTGTTCCTGTTTTGCCAAAAGACTATAACCTTTTATCCTGCTTCTTTGGACAAATGCTGCTATCTATTGATGCTTTACAACATCTTTAGACTATAATCCTAGCCTCTTTGCTATATCCATTTATTCTAAATAAAGCATTTAAATGTGGCCAGTGTCAAGCGGATTACTGAGGGATTTTCCAGGTCTTTGGGGCACAACAACATGCGACCACTTGCTCAGCTGGTACGTAGCTTTGGGCTGGAGTGTCACCAGTATGCTGATGACACCCAGCTCATTCTGGGGATGAAGGGCAGGCCCGAAACCGTACCCAATAATTTCACTGGATGGCTGCGAGCCAGTACGTTGAAGGTGAATCCAGCGAAGACGGAGATCCTCTAGCTAGGTCATCCGGGCGGTGGGGACGGCTAGCTTCCGACCCTGGATGGTGTGGCATTATGCCCGTCATCTTCAGTAAAGAGCCTTGGAGTTCTTCTGGATCTTCTGCTGACAATGGAGGCTCAGGTCTCCGCTGTCAGCAGAGTGGCATTTTTCCATCTTCGTCAGGCTCGGAGGCTGGCCCCTTACTTATCCCGGCACGACCTGGCCACGGTGATCCAAGCTATGGTCATCTCAAGGTTAGACTACTGTAACGCTCTCTACATTGGCCTGCCTCTGTCAGTGACCAGGAAACTCAAGCTAGTGCAGAACGCCGCAGCTCGGTTGCTCGCAGGAGTTCCTCCGAGCTGCCACATCTCACCAATTCTGCGAGAACTGCACTGGCTTCGTATCAAGTACTGGATCACCTTCAAAGTGCTAGTTTTGACTTTTAAGGCCTTGTATGGTCTGGGGCCAGTGTATCTGAGGGACCGTTTAACTCCATACTGTCCCACGAGATCACTTAGATCTGAAGAGAGAAATCTTTTACTTATGCCAAATGTTAAACAGTACCATCTGACATCAACGCGGAGGAGGGTGTTTTCCATCATCGCCCCAGTCCTCTGGAATGCACTGCCCCAGAGGTTAGGGCCTTGCACAATTTACTAGCTTTTCAGAAGGCCCGCAAGTCTGTTTTATTCCGGCAGGCCTTCGAGTTATGAATAATATTTTATTTTTAAAGGTTGTTTGTTCTTCTGGAATCCTTTTAATCTGTGTTTTAATGTTATTGTAGGCTGTGATTTTATGTCGATGTAAGCCGCCCCGAGCCATTGGGAGTAGTGGCTAAGAAATCTAATAAATAAATAATAAATAAAATCCCTTAAATAAATGTATAAGAATGATAAGTAGTACAGAGGTGTACTTATGGCCACCCTATAAACCTAGAACCTGATATCATTCCAGAAAATTTTCAGAATATTCAGGATTCACAAACATTGTTAAAAGTTACTTATACTAACTTATACTATGGAATTCATTATCATAGAGTTGTGATGTTTTTATTTCAGTTGACTCAACCTATGAAGATTATATATATATATATAGCTATTTGAGAAATGATTTGGAACATTTCTTTCAATTTAGGTAAAGAAGAAAATAGCATCTGTTTCCATGGCAGAGAGATGTGTTGATTCTATAGCTTCCTACATATGCTTACAAAATCTTGAAATGTAAAATGGAAGATGTCCAGAAGAGTCCAGAATGCTAACACAGTTTTCATGCTGATCTCTTCCTCACATGAGATCACCCCAGACACTATCCAGATATTTTGACCCACTGTTCATAATCAATCTTGCACTGAGAAGTACGCTTCTGCTTCCCATTTTCTTTCTGGAAGATTTAATTTAATACTTTTATGGCTATTGTGTAACAAGTCTGGAGATTGATGGCTGCATATTAAATTAGTCAAAATAATGCAGTAAAATTATCTGCGTATACCTGGTAGTGTTACTTTTATAAAAAAAAGTTTTTTGTTTTGTAAATATTATAATCTAATTGAAAAAGTAATTCCATCTTGAAGACATTTTTACATAAGAATACAGGGTCTGGAAATTTTCATCTTATTTCATATTTATTTATTTTTTGCTCTTTTTATCATTTCTTAGGAAATACCTGAAAGTAAATAATGGGAAACAACTTAGTCTCTTCCCACTAGTAGAAAAGCACTAAATGCTGTGAAATTTCTTGACCCACTAATGACATTCAATCTATTGAGGTGCTTGTATTTGCAGAACTGAGTGCAGAAACATCCGGAGCCTGAAAATACAATGTAAAATTAAATAGGATGGGATGAAATAAAATCTGCTCTTTTTGCATTGGTGACTATTTTCTAGCTCCAAATGAATTTAAATTTCTCTCTAATGCAGCCAAGAGACTGGCAACAAGAATATGTCACTTCTGTTTTATTGCATCATTGCTCACTAGGAAAGAAAGAAAGGGTATTTTACATTGCATAGTTGTGGTTCTCTGATTCTACTCTCACTGCTTGCTAACAACTTTTGAAATGCTGGGATTTGCCAGTTACCAAGGGATCTATAGGATTCTAAGATAGAGAAGTCTCAAAATACCCTGGAATTCCATAGGATGAAGCCAGGATGGAATCAGGACTATCATAACATAGTGTAAAAGGATGCCAGGATAGGACATTCATTATGGAAATATGCCGCAATGTTTGTGGCAAACACATTGGCAGCAATCAATAGATATGTTGAGTATTTTTGTTCTTACTTGGTGTTCGATTGTTGGTTTGACCATTCCCCCCCCCCTTCCCTCCGGTTTATCGGGGAAACTGTACAAGGAAAATTCTTGTAATTTGGTGACATTATTTGCTGCTGTGAAGGTCTCAGAGTCATAGACTGCTGACATTGTGAAATTGTGCAAGAAAATTTGATTCTGGGAAACAAAGACATCCCTTTGTAAAACAAGAAATCAATGAAACATATAAGCTATATTGTTCATGGCATACACGTGACATAATATGTAAAGCTTTCTAAACTACATAGCAGGATACATATTTTATATGTATTAAGGAAGATTAAAATTTGCATGCATAGCTGGTTGAGTAATATTGGCACTGACCTTATTTACCAGTTGAGCAGTTTTCAAGTACACGTATTGGGCAGAAAAAGGCAACAATAATGATGCACCAGTTAGTAGATTGAAAATGCATCTAGAGAGTTTTCAAACATTCTGTGCTTTATAAAGTGGATGTTAAAATGCCTTGTGTGACATCCACCTTCTTGGATTCATTGTTGAAATCCCCCATCTAGCTATGAATCTATGTAAAAATGAGACAGAGCTCCTATTGGTTTCCTCAGTATTGTCAGAGAAGTGGGAGGGAAGTCTCCTGAGAAAGCTGATTTCTGACATTAAGCACAGCTGCTCAATGACTGGAAATGATACGTTGCAACAATATTATAAGACTCTTTCAGAGGGTCCACAAACTTTATGTACCCTCTAATTGTAGTCCTTATAACAACTTGAAAGGAAAGTTGGTGTTGTAATCCCTGCGTTGCAGATTGGTAGGTGAAATTTTGCAAGTGCAATTCATCTAACTCTACCTACTGAGTTAATGGCAGCAATGGGATTTGGACTAGAGAGTTCCCAATTCATAGCTCAGTCTTTTAATCACTGTGCTTATGCCACCTCTTATCTGCCTGTGGATCAGTCACCAGCTCACAATTTAAACACACTTGTTTGCTTTTCTGAGTATCAGTAGGTTGTAGTTCTATTTTCTCTTGGGAGGAAGAGAATGGAATGAAATGAGCCTACAACTTAATCTCCAGCAAGTCATCTTCTATTGTGCTTATCGAGCCATTCACTCATGATTTCTCTGGAGAGACAGCACAGAATTCATAAGCTTTTAAAGCTTATTTAAGCTACCTTTTTCAACTATATATTTCCTACTTATACAGAGATGATATATTTAGGCTTCTTAAGAAAGACCTTTGATAATTTTAGTCTATAAGTGGCTGCAATATGTTTCTGAAAGATACTTGGTGCCTCAAGGGAAGCTTTTGCTTATGTTCCCAAATGGTGATTCTCTGTTAAGATGGCTGGGTTAGAGAAAACCACAAAGTCTTAATTATGTCCCAAAGCTCCAGTTTCAATATGGACATTAGCATGATGAGACACAGGCTAGGGTGCTTCAGAATTGCATTCAGTCCATATTTCTAAATGAATCAACCAACCAACCATTTCCTAAAGTATTTCACATTCCAAATAGATTAATATCCTTTTATTTGTGCAGTTTTCTGGGTTTTTTTACCCAATCGGCTTTTACTCAGGAAAAAAAAATACCCAAATGCATTGTCATTTACAATTTTTGTTTGATATGCCATTATATAGAAAGCTTAATATTTGCTTCTATATAAAATGGCCCATGAGGTATGAACACTCTCTCATGGACAATATAAAATGATGTAGCAGGATGGATTTGTCTCATGGGCCTTGGGTTTAACACATATGGTTTAGGTCCAGACGATCTGAAAAACCAAATCTCCCTATTCTAACTGGCCAGAAACTTGAGATCTACAGAGGGAAGCTTTCTCTGAATCCCATCACATTATAGGCTTGCTTAGCTAGGACACAAGATACATTTTAGCTGTTGCTCCTGTCCTCTGAAATCCTTTCCACAGAAGGCTAAACTGTTCTCCTCCCTGTCCGTTTGCTGGCAGGTGAAGACTTTCTTCAGTTTAATTAAGATTTCAATATAAGTGAGAGACAACCTGAAAATTATTTGATACCTGTCTGTCTGTCTGTCTGTCTGTCTATCTATTAGGCATGAGAAAAAGTTATGAAAATGATTCGTTTCGTAAGAAATTCGTAAGAAATGCTACTTTCGAGTATTTCCGCACCTAGAACGCCAACCAGGAAGTGGACTTTCTTTTTCGAACTTCGGGGGCCAGGATTTTCTTAAGTGTCGTTATTAGGTCGTAAGGGGGGGGGGCACCCTCCTTCTCTCTCACCACCCTCCCGCCTCCCTTGCCAATAAGTATTATGGCAAAGCAAGCCCTAAACTCGCTCCTTCTTTCGGCTGGAAGCCCAGAAAAAATGTAAACAGAGAGGATTACTCAGAGTAAATCTGCAAAGGAGGGCACTTTGGATGAAGGGCCCTCCTTTGTGGATTTACTTCTGAGTAAACCTCTCTGTTTACATTTTTCCAGGCTTCCCTGCCTCTCCTGCCCTGCCAGGATCTAAAGCATCAAATAGTATTGGGGTGAGAAACCAACCTAATGTATAATAGAATGAATGCTACTGTAAGTGCCTAATATTATAAGTAATCCAACTGGTCATACCTACATTGATCCATGCACATGCAATAATACAGCAGTAATAACAATAACAAGAGGTAAAATTCAAACCGAAGTATTCTGACTGGTCTCTCCTCATGCAGTGCAAACGGGCTCTTCTCTTATTTGCCCGGGTAATTAGCCCGGAAAAGCCAGCGTTTGCTGCTTGGGAGCCCACACATACATATTCGTGGGGGGGGGGGGAGATTTGCTGCAGAATCCCGGGCTCATAGAGAAGATTCTGCAGCAAATCCCCCAAAGAATATGTATGTGTGTCCACCCAAGCAGAAAACGCTGCTTTTCCCCGGGCTCACAGAGAAGAGCCCGCTTTGCACCGCATGAGGCAGGGACCAGTCAGAATACTTCGGTTTGAATTTTACCTCTTCTTATACCCATTGCTATTACTGCTGTATTATTGCATGTGCATGGAATGTAGGTATATGACCAGCCTGGGCAAACTTGGGCCCTCGCTCCCTCGGATCGGGGTGAGAGAGAGGCAGCAAGAAGCGAAGGGGGCTCCTCCTCCTTTTCTTTGCTGCTTCCAAGAATAGAATACCCCCTCCCTCCCTCCTTTGCTCCCTCCTTCCTATTTGGAGAGTCCCATCTAGAATTCAGTGTGATTTATTCAAGTTTTGGCCTACAACTCCCAGAAATCCCAGCCAATTTACCAGCTGTTAGGATTTCTGGGAGTTGTAGGCCAAAACCATCTGGAATGCGCATGCGCTGGCATACGAACTACTAACGACTTCCGTTAGTAATTAAGTTACATTTTAGAAATTTTTGGAATTTTTTTGTAAGTCTTCCTATTACTAATCAAACACCCCCCCCCCAATTAGATTTTTTTGATTCCCTATTTTTGGGTTCTAAAACATGCCTACTATCTATCTATCTATCTATCTATCTATCTATCTATGCTATTTCTATCCTGCCTTTCTCAAACTCAAAGGTGACTCAAGGCAGCTTAGAACCAGGCAGCAATTTGATGCCTTAACAATATACACTTAAAACCACATTTAATACAGAATTGAAAGTTACATACAACAATGTTTCCGTCTTCCCAGGGTAAAAGGGAGATCTCTAATCTGGGAAGATGGGCTGGCTAGGCTTTCCACCTATAAGCCACCGTGGACCTCAACAAAAAGGATGCTTGACGCAAACTGAGGGCCAAAAGGTATTTATTGGAACAATCAGCATTAAAACTGATGGCTTAAGCTTGGCTTGTTGCAATGTCCTAAATAGGGTTTTCTGCCCCGAGGCGACCAGTAACATCAAAGGCGGTACCTCTCATCGAAGTCTGATGGAGTACGCTTCGACCCTACGCTCTATCGGAACTCCAGCCAGAGGACCTGAGAACGCCAAGACTTCAGAAAACCAAGAGGGCTCCTTAGCCGCAGCCTATCAAGCAGGACCCCAAGCTCCGGCGAACGATGGGGAAGCCCAGGCCTCAGCCACCTTAGCAAAGTTTTTCCCGATCCAGTGCCTCCAGAACGTCCTCCGAAAGACCCTGATTCGCGGCTTCCGACCAGAATTTAGCTTCTGCCGCCCGTTTAGACGCCTCCCCTTCGACCTTAAGTGCATCAAGCTGAAGCTGGAGTTCCAGCGTTTGTTGTTTAATGTGCAGTTGCTCTTTTTCGATTATGGCTTCTTCAGCTGCGACCACAGCTGCTGCTTGAGTCCGAAGTGCGATTTCTCTTACTTTAGCCCTTTCGGCTTCCAGGATGACCTGAACCGAGCTTGCCTGGCTGCGGGCTGAACTGCGGCTTGAACCATGCCGCGACGGGACTTTGACTCTGTGCGACGACTTGAGGCTGGAGGCACGAGTCATGTGTTGGCTCAGACTCCGCCTGATGAGATCAACAGGTGCGTCTGAATGTTCGGGAATGTGAGGTCACGTGGCGGAAAACAAGGAGTCCAAAATTCTGCCGCACCACTCATCCTTCCTGGCCATGTCTCTGGCGAGTGCATTGGCTTTCAGCTGCGACTGGGGATTGTTCAGCTCCTTGAGCACCCGGTGCAACTCATTGACCGAGATCAGCCAATCGTTGATTGCTCTTTCGAACTGTTCTTTAGTGGGTTCGTTGTGGTTGCCGCGTCTAGCGGCCAGCTCGTCGATTCGCTGCCAGCACTTTCCCACCACACAAGAGAGATCTGCTTCCTTTTGCGTGAGTTGCCCAGCGAACCTCTCCGTAGGATGTCTGTCTCGGCTCGATCGTAGACTGTAATCGTGGGTCTTGGGGCGTACGTCTGATAGGGCATCTGCTCCATGGGCCCTATCCACTCTACGCAATGGCATGCACAATTTTAGGCATAAATGCTAGGCTAGCAATACAGTTTAGCATCCCATGAGCTAAGCTATGGCATGTAACTTTTGACATACAGTGCTTTGGAATACAGTCAAAAAGCAGTTTAAATACAAGTTACGAACCTGTAACTACAATGTACTAAACATACACGCTATGTGCCCTAGGCTTATTCACATATAGTTACACTAAGCACCAAGCAAAGCTGCACACTGCTACACAATGCTGTTGTTGTTCACAATCAGAAAGGCTTAGCAGCATTAAGTTGATAGGAGGTCCTCAGAAGGCTGTTAAGCAGAGCCAGAGGTTTTTCTTTCTTCAGGCCTCTAAAGGACCGCTGGTGCACAAAACCCTCCCCCCGAGTGACTGTAGGCCCTTTAGGACCAAAGGCTCACCACAGCCCGACACAGGAGCAGATGGAGGAGAAAGTGCTGGGCATCCCCCTGGAACCGCTGCTTGGGAGCTGTAGGAGGGCACCGCTGTTGCTGTCTTCTGGTGCTCTGGGCACCCCGTGGGGCCTCCGGACGGCCTCCGCCGCTTCTGGGCTCTGGGCGCCCGCAGGATCTCTTCTGGGCCTCTCGGGGCCGCCTCTGCCGCTCTGGAGCTTTTCGGGCCACTCCGGCCGCTTCCGAAGCTCTCCAAAGCCCTCCCAGAGCAATGCGATGGAAAAAACGAAAAAATTCCAAAAAACTACAAAACAAAATGGTGGCTGAGTCACTTCCTGTCCAGCCGAAAAGGCCTCCCCTGGAAGCTGGTCCGGCAGGAAATAGGCTCCGGGTGGAAACAAGGACTGAAAAGATGGCAGTCGAAGCCCTGAACAACCCACAAAAACTACAAAACAAGATGGCGGCGGGCCAAAAAACTACAGCCAAGATGGCGACCGCCCTCTTTTTGGCACCAAAACTGATCAACAGGAGAAAACCTGACTAACCTTTGGCGCCAAAACTCTTCAGCAGGAAAACCTGACTAACATTTGGCCCCAAAACCCTTCAAAGGTAAGAAACCTGGCTTTCTTTGGCGCCAAAACTCTACCTCAGGAAAAACCTGACTTTCTTTTGGTGCCAAAACTCTTCCTCAGGAAAACCTGAGGAAAACAGACTGCCAAATGCGATGAACGCAAGGGCCGTTTTTACTTTTCCGTCTTCCCAGGGTAAAAGGGAGATCTCTAATCTGGGAAGATGGGCTGGCTAGGCTTTCCACCTACAAGCCACCGTGGACCTCAACAAAAAGGATGCTTGACGCAAACTGAGGGCCAAAAGGTATTTATTGGAACAATCAGCATTAAAACTGATGGCTTAAGCTTGGCTTGTGGCAATGTCCAAAAAAGGGTTTTCTGCCCCGATGCGACAAGTAACATCAAAGGCGGTACCTCTCGTCGAAGTCTGAAGGTGTCCTGTTGTCTCCTGGAGTGCAGGCAAACTGCGTCCTTTAGCACTCCCCAGAATCTCAGTCCTTGTTGAAGACGCATCTTCCTGTTACTGGGAATCCTATTTGGAGACGTAGATTAACCTAGCAGTAAAAACTGTTCCCTTTAGAAGCCATCCGCTCTAAGACTTGCTCTTTGTCCTGATGGTGCTGGAAGAGGGAGAGGCGAGCCGAGGGCCCCTCTATATAACCTCCCCAAAGGGGCGGACCTGAGGGCGGATCACCCAGAGACCCTGAGTCCACATGACAAGCCCAAAGGTCACATGACCCAAAACAACATGGTGAAGGGAGGAAACTAATAGCAAAAACAGCTACATGGAATGTACCCACAAAACAAATATTCATAGCCCTCTTGGGGCGGCACAACAATACCTTTAAAATCATATAAAACCAAGATATAAAACTAATACCCAAGGAGAAGGGCATCTTTCTTGGTCATGTGAAAATGTGTAATGCATGGTTTAAAAGGTATATTATGAAATATGTCACTACAGTCAATGTGTATAATTAGAAATATGTAAAAAGAATCTGTTAAAAAGAGGGTCCCTAGTACAAATATATGAATAAAGGGATATTGAAAAATGCATAGAAATGTTCATGTTGGGAGAAAGAAGCAAGGCCTTGCAACACATTATATTCCAGAATAGTCAAGACAAGGAGAGTAACAATGCTATACACCCCTCCCCACACTTATTTGATGTTCGACACCTACTGAAAACTACAATGATACAAAGGAGAGAGTGGAAGTGTATCTGAGACTCATAGAAACACAACAGAGTCAACTCAGAGATTTTTTTCAAATCTCTATCAGATATTCAATAAGTCACCAACAAAACAGAAAATTGCCAAACTGCCAAATGACTACAACACATGGCTGCTGAGATTCATACATTAATCCCTATTTATATCTGCTTCCAATATCAAACTTTTTCCAAAAACCAAAACTGTGGGTGACTGATGTGCCTATACAATATGCCCTATTGCTTCAGTTTAGAAATTATAGCCTTCAGATAGTAGAAGACATTGTAGAAGTAAATGGAGATTCCAAGAACATTTGGAAGCATGCATTCCTCACTCATTTTCTCAAATTGCTTACATCGCTATGATGAGAAAATTACCACCTAGCACTACATAGTTCTGCTCACTTGGCATAACTCAGAGTATGTGAACGACAGGAAGCAAAGAATTTGATTTTAGCCCTTAGTGTTTGATGAGACATCAGACACAAAATAAGAGGGTTATTGATTTTTATAGAGCATTTATGGGAAATGTCCATAGTTGATAAAAACCATATATGCCAAAGTGAGGATGTAAAGAAATAACTTCAGCAGTTATGATATTGATGAAATAAGTTATGAGAATTCACTTTGGGCTAGGAGAGGCTTCTTGAAAGTTGGTTTTTTTTAAAAAAAAAAAACAAAGGTGCATGACAGATATTTTAGAGTATTCCAGATATGTTAATCTTAGGCAATCCTAAAACCCAGGGGAATTCACTGCTCCACTGACATTACAGCTACCAATCTTCTACTAGCCTCTTACATGCACCTGCAGTATCAACTGACAGTAAGTGGAAGTTAGGAGAACTGTACGGTAACTAAGTTTTCCTTACACAACCTGAAGACAATTATAATTTATTTCAAAGTTCCACTCATGTCATACATTCTTTTTTTTTGTCAGTGCGTAATGATTATTATTAAAGCAAGAATTTTATAATCGAAATAATTTTTCTTTGCTCAGCTATCAATCCTTACTGTTAACTACAACAGTAGTGATATTCTGAGCTTTTCCACAGCAAATTACAAAATTTAAGAAAGGAATGCTTCTAATTTTTGTACTGTGTTGAAAATTATTTCCCTCGGGTTTTATAAAACATTAATTAGTTCCCCCCCCCCCAACTTTTGCTATTTTTTTGTATTTTAAATCAATAGTTAATCTAGGACTGTTTTGCTAGTCCTGGCATTTGTTGTGTATATATAAGCTTCAAAGTTTCCTTTCCTTTTTTAAATGCATTTTGTATTTTTCAATGTTTTGCTCAATATTTAGTAGTTTTTCCATGTTAAGGTTTTTTTTTCCTTCGGTGAAATGAAATTGTAGTAAGTAGTCCCGGATCTTGGATGTTAGACAGTTGGAACACACACTTTGTTGTTAACTGCTTTCTGGGTAGCTTCCTTAGCTTGATGGGCTTGCAGTATGGCTACAGCTTTGTCAGCGCATGCATTCTTGATGTTTTTGGAAAGCACGTTAAAGCACAAGACTGGAGTTGCTATGAGCATTTTCTTCAAAAGCTATTCTTTTGTAAAGAAGGCTGTATTCTTTCCTTATCTGGTGTGTATATATTAAAGAATCTGTTATGTTTTGATGGGTTCAGCATAAGCTCAGGGGAGTCTCCATCCTTAATTGTTGCCAGTGGGTTTTTTTCCACAGGGAAAATTGAAGCAGATTTGGGAGTTTGATAAGTGAAGGATGTTAATGTAGGACATGGAGCCCCTGGTATCACAGTGGGTTAAAGCACTGAGCTGCTGAACTTGCTGACCAAAAGTGCTGAACTTGCTGACCTAAAGGTCGCAGGTTCGAATCTGGGGAGCGGCGTGAGCTCCCACTATTAGCTCCAGCTTCTGCCAACCTAGCAGTTTGAAAACATGCAAAATGTGAGTAGATCAATAGGTACCGCTCCAGTGGGAAGGTAACAGTGCTCCATGCAGTCATGCCGGCCACATGACTTTGGAGGTGTCTATGGACAATGCTGGCTCTTCGGTTTAGAAATGGAGATAAACACCAATCCCCAGAGTCGGATACAACTGGACTTTATGTCAGGGGAAAACCTTTACCTAATGTAGGACAAGTTCATTTTGATGAGAGTTACTAAGACTGGATCTACATTGCCATATAACCCAGTTTCTTAATCCATATTATCTGATTTAACTGGATTATAGGAGTCTACACTGCCATATAATCTAGTTCAAAGCAGATAATCTGGATTTAGAAACTGATGGGCAATTTTCACACACTCTTAGATAAATAACGGGTTTGACTAAAACAATATCAGAACATATTTTGAGATTCCACTAACATTTCAGAAATTTTATGGGGATTGTTAAAAACAATCACCAAGACTAGGTTGCTATGAGTTTTCCAGGTTGTATGGCCATGTTCCAGTAGCATTCTTTCCTGATGCTTCATCTGCATCTTTATAGATTAACTTTTACTCATTAATAGGTCAGAGGATTTTTTTTTTTACTCATAAAGGCATTTTATAGTACTTTTTAAAAACACAGAATTCACATTCAGAATGAGTTTGACAGTGAAAACGATATTTCCCTTATCCTTTATGGATGTTGGGTCTCAATAAAGAAGGAAAACAAAGTAAGTTTTGAAATCATATGTCTTCCTCCTATCCTCCTCCTTCACTGTATGTAATGAGGCTGTATTTATCTCTGCCTGGGATCTAGGAGGATTATAGGAAAATATGCTTCTATATCCTCTGAAATTTGAAGGGGAACGAAACTGAGTATGAGATCTGGGGAACTGCATAAAGATACAATGCACATTGTACTTGCTACATGGAAATAATTACACCGATTTAGTCTTGGTTTGACCACAGAATCCATAAAAATAGAGTAGGAATTGAACATGGTACCAGTGTGGCAAGATTACAAGAATACACAAATGTATATTTTAGAGATATTTGTCCAAAAATCCATAGGAATTATGCATGCATAAACTTTTCTTCAGACTTAAAAAAATTAAAATTGGTTAGCTCACGGTATGGACAACACTTCTGGTTCAGACAAAATTTAGTCATCTAATATCATTTTTTCCCCCTTGAGGATGAAACAATGTTTTAAAATGTGCAAGTGTGGGTGTGCAAAAATTCCATTAGCAAGAGATTATATTTTCTTTTTTTTCTTCAGTCCCATTGTTCTAAATGCTTATGCATTATACCAATTGTAATAATATTATATAGTATCAATATAACAGTAATTGTATTGGATGTGAATAAAATTAAGAGTGCATTACTGAAGATTTGAAGAATTACATTTTTGTATTATCTAAAAGCAACATATGTAAAGCTGTATAAAATAAAGCAATGTTCAATCATAATGCAAGATTTGCATCAAATACTTTTTTGTCTATGGTGAATCCTTCTAACTCTAGAATGAAGATTGCTGTATTAGGCTGATCTTAAATATGGAAATCCTGGTTCTCAGATACGTTGGAGGCACATTTTAGTGTTCCACAGTTTATGCAGAGTAGCCTCACATAGCTGATCATAGAATCACAGAACCATAGAATAATAAAGTGTGACAAGACAACATGGGTCATCTAGTCCAACCTTCTGCTATGCAGGAAAAGCATAATCAAATACCCCCCCCCAAATATAGCCATCCAGCCTCTATTTAAAAGTATCAAAAGAAAGAACTTTCACCACATGAAGCAGTGAGTTCCACTGTAGAACAAGTCTTAGAGTTGGGAAGTTCTTCCTAATATTCAGATATTTCCTTTTCCTGTAATTTGAATCCATTGCTCGGAGTCCTAATTTCAAGAGTAGCAAAAAACAAGCCTGCTCCCTCTTCCTTCTGATAGCCTTTCAGATATTTAAACATGGTGATCATGTTTCCTTTCAGCCTTCTCTTTTTCAAGCTAAACATACCCAGCTCTTTAAGCCGCTCCTCATAGGGCACAGTATGTTAGAAGTGTGCCTAATTTCATCCTAATAGCCATAAAATTTCATAGAAAGGAGCCTCAAAATTTTCCTCATGGCTGCTAATGGAATAAATCTTTTTTTAAAAAAAATGATGATGGTGGTGATTGTGGTGATAATTATTATTCACATTATAACATGACTACTTACTTACTTGCTTACTTAGGTGATCCCTCGTTGCACATTATAACATAACTACTTACTTACTTACTTAGTTAGGTAATCTCTCGTTGTCCAAGTAGGATTGTACTCCAAGATCGGTGTATTGGTGGTGGGTCCATAGGTGACTGTGGAGCCCTATTCTTGATCTGCATCTTCTCCTGCAGTGAGGGCATTCGTTTCCAGGTGGAAGATGGTCCCGGTTGGGGTTAGCTTGATGTGCCTTCCTCTTGGCACGTTTCTCTCTTTCACCCTTCATTCGTGCCTCTTCAAATTCTACAGCACTGCTGATCACAGCTGACCTCAAGCTGGAGCGCTCAAGGGCCAGGGCTTCCCAATTCTCAGTGTCTATGCCAGAGTTTTTAAGGTTGGCTTTGAGCCCATCTTTCAATCTCTTTTCCTGCCCACCAACATTCCATTTTGTGTTCTTGAGTTCAGAGTAGAGCAACTGCTTTGGGAGACAGTGTTCGGGCATCTGGACAACATGGCCAGTCCAGTGGAGTTGATGGCGGAAGACCATTGTTTCAATGCTGCTGGTCTTTGTTTCTTTCCAAGAGATTTGCAGGTGTTTTTGGAGGCAGCACTGATAGAATCATTCCAGGACTTGCATGTGACATCTGTAGACAGTCCACGTCTCGCAGGCTATAGCAGGGTTGAGAGGACAATAGCTTTATAAGCAAGCACCTTGGTATCCCTACGGATGTCCCGGTCCTCAAACACTCTCTTCTTCATTCAGAAAAATGCTGCACTCACAGAGCTCAGGTGGTGTTATATTTCAGTGTCAATGTTGACTTTTGTGGAGAGGTGGTTGCCAAGGTAGCGGAAATGATCAATATTTTTTAATGTTACACCATTAAACTGTATTTCTGGAATTGGAGAGGGATTGTTTGGTGACTGCTGGAAGAGCGCTTTGGTTTTCTCAAAGTTCAATGACAGGCCAAGCTTCTCATATGCTTCTGCGAAGGTGGTTAGTGTGGCTTGTAGGTCTTCTTCTGAATGTGCACAGACAACATTGTCATCAGCATACTGGAGTTCTATAACAGATGTTGTTGTAACCTTGGTTTTGGCTTTCAGTCTGCTGAGGTTAAATAGCTTGCCATCTGTCCGATAGATGATTTCCGCTCTGGTGGGCAGCTTCCCATCTACAAGATGAAGTATCATAGCGATGAAGATGGAAAATAAAGTTGGGGCAATAACACATCCCTGTTTGACACCTGATTCCACCTTTTTTAAAAAAAATAAAATAAAATTTTATGAACACACCAACAAAAGAAAAATAAGAAGAAAAAAGCATTTTGTGTATACATAAAAAGTGCGAGAACACAAAGTGTACAGGAAAGTCGGAAGAAGGAAAGAATAAAGTGGAAAGATGTCAAAATTGACAGTTAAAATTAGAAAGAGTCCAAGGATTAAAAAAAACTGTATAAAAGAGTGAGGTGAGATATATATATATATAGTCTGTTGACTTCCATTCTGTGCTTTTGCTGTTATCCTTTGTCAAAGTGTTTATACTTATGATTAAAGTTATAACTATATACTTCTTACTCTATAAATTCATATGGTATAAGGAAAAAGGAAAGAAAAATATGTCTATGTATATATATAGCTCAGAGAGACAATGCTAATCACTGTCTCTCTAATTCTTCTCTTTTTCATATTCCTCAAAAAGTGTCCAGTCTGTCCTTTTTTAATTGCCTTCCCGAATTGGTCTTCAAAAAGAAAGTTAATTTGTCCATATCTCTGATTTCTCTTAGTTTATTTATCCAGTCATCAATGTCTGGGATCTTATCAGTTTACCAAAGCTTCATATAAGATATTCTTGCTGCTGTGGATGTATATGTAAATAAAATGTCTTTGTTTCAATCTAGGATTAGATCTGAATCAGTAATTCCTAAGAGATAATATTCTGGTTTTCTTCCAAATTTGATTCCAAGTAATTTTTGGGACTCCTCATATATGACTTTCCAATATTTTTCGGTACTCTACAATTCCACCAAATGTGGTAGAAGCTCCTCTCGTGATCGTGACATTTCCAGCAATTTTTAAAAACATGTTTATACATAAGTCCTAATTTCTTAGGGGTAATATATAACCTATGAAACATCTTAAGGCAGTTTTCCTTAAGGTCCATGGCATAGGCGTATTTTGATTTCTTACTCCAGATTTGTTCCCATTCCTTCGGATGTATGGGTCTTCTAAGACTTTGTGATCACCTAATCATACAGGTTTTTTAAAAAACACTTATGTTTTTGTGTACCAGTCCAGAAATTTGTTATAAATCTTAGTATTTTTTTTTTCTGTCTGGAGAATTCTGTCCCAGCTAGAATCTTTCAAATTGAAGCCTATTTTTGTCTTGGTTGTAATATTCTTTAATTTGCAAGTAGTGTAGCCAAGATATTAGTGTAGTCTTGCTTTTTGTTCTCATGGGATTATAAATTTATGGTTTTGGTGATTAGTATATCCTTATATGTTGGCCAGCTTATCCATCCAAGCAATCTTCTCTGATTGGCTTCCATTGGAGACACCCACAAAGGGATCTCCAAATAGAAGTTTCTCTGATTTCCGAAACCTTTCTCTTTATGTTCACGTTCATACCACACATAAGCGTGCCACCCTGCTTGCAGTCCAAACCCTTCCAGGGCTAGCAGCTTCTCATTCTTTAGCTTCATCCAATCTCTGATCCATAATAAAGAGCTGGCTTCAGAGTATAATCTCAGATCTGGGAAGCCAAAGCCTCCCCTTGATTTCTTGTCAGATAGTACAGAAGTTTTTATTCTTGATTTTTTCCCTCTCCACATGAATCACAACAGATCCCTGTTCCATTTTTTTTTTACATTTCTTATTATTGGTAAATTCTGGAAAAGGAAGAGTAATCTGGGCAAAATATTCATTTTTTGCTAATGAGATGCGACCTAGTAGAGAGAGGTTTAAATATTTCCATTTATCCAGATTTTTCATAGTTATTTTTAGGAGTTGACAGTTTTCCGCTGTTATCCAAATTCCTAGATATTTCAATTTTGTTGTAATTTGTAATCCCATCTGCTTTGTGAGTTCTTCTTGCCTTTTTCATCCATATTTTTTGTTAAAATCACTGGTTTTTTAATTTAATTTGAAGCCTGCCAATTTACCAAATTCCTCAATTTTTAATAACCAAATTTGAAGGTTGATAAATGGGTCTTCTACTATTTCTATCACATCATCGGCAAATGCTCTCACTTTAAATTCATATTTCCCGATTTTTGCTCCTTTTACTTCATTTTCCTCTCTTATACTCTTCAACAGGATTTCTAATGCCAATATGAATAGTAACGGTGATAGCGGGCAACCCTGGTGAGTGCCCTTATTTATTTTAAATTCTTCTCCCGGCTGACCATTAATTAGAATGTTGGCCTTTTGGGTCTCATAGATTGAGTTAATGGCATTATTAAATTTCAATCCCATATCTAATTTTTTGAATTAGAATTTTGAAAAGGTCCCAATTTAGGTTGTTGAACGCTTTCTCCGTATCAACTGCCAAAAATGTAATTTCTTTTTGATGATTGTGATCATAATATTCTATCAAGTCCAATATTATCCAAGTATTATCTCTCATGTTTCTATTGGGGAGAAATCCTGTTTGATCCTCCCCAATCCATTCCTTTAGAAATTCCTTCAAGCGTGATGTCAAAATGTTGGCAAAGATATTGTAATCGGTATTTAATAATGAAATAAGCCAAAAGTTCCAAATGTCTGTTGTATCTGATTCTTCCTTATGGATTAATATTATCTCTGCTAATTTCCAGGAATTCGGTATTACCTGCTTCATATTCGCCTCATTCATTATCTTTTTTTAACATGGACTTTATAACAAGGGGCACTACATGTGGAAAAAAGGCCCTTATTTTTTCTTACATTTCCAACATTTAGCCATTCTTTTGTTTTTATTCATAATGACAAGTTTTACTGGAGTGATGTACCACCTGTGAAACATTTTATAGATTTTTTCTTTCAATTAGTTTGCCTTCATAAAGTTGCTCCACATTCCTTCCCATATGTTCATAAATCCAAGTCTTTTGCCCAAATTAACATATAGACTTTTATTTGTTATTCATTTGTTATTCATATTTCAATAAAAATTGATAAATCCTTTCAATATGTTTACTTTTTTTCTGGTCATAATATTTTCTTTCCAGCTTGGTCATTTCTTTTTCAAAGCCATATTGAATATCTTGTTTACATCTATGTCTAATTTGCTCATAAGTGAACCATCCTATAGTTAACCCTTCTTGCTTCAGTTCTTCTCATCTTTACAAAATGAAGCAGGAGCCATGTGAATCTCCAAAACAAATTACCAATTGGATTTCAGCTGCTTCACAAACCTCTAATGGAGAATTTATAGGCTTTACAATTAAACATTTCATGTATGTTAAAGCCATTTGTTCATGGTCTTTACTCCCACTGCTCAATTAATCAAAACATGATCTCAACTTCCCATGTTCCTTGTTCATATAAGAATGGGTGTTAATATATTCTCATCTCTAGCCTTATCATCAATTTAATAAACTGTACCCATCTCTAGCTAGGTGGAGCCCCCGGTGGCACAGTGGGTTAAACTGAAGACTGACAGGTCACAGGTTTGAATCCGGGGAGAGTGCGGATGAGCTCCCTCTATCACCTCCAACTTCCCATGTGGAGACATGAGAGAAGCCTCCCACAAGGATGGTAAAACATGAAAACATCCAGGCATCCCATGGGCAACGTCCTTGCAGGCTGCCAATTCTCTTACACCAGAAGCAACTTGCAGTTTCTCAAGTTGCTCCTGACACGACAAAAAAAATCTCTGGCTAGATAATATGTTGAAGCTGGCAAGACTTAAAACTACTCCAACACCCATTAACAACTATATTCCAACTATATGAACACCTATACATGTAAAGTATCAATAAAGCACAACAACATGAATACATCTTACTCTTACACATGGCTGGTCCTAAATATAGGTTCATGTCAAGGACATTCTTATTGTTTTAATCCAGAGTGAATGTGTATGGTGCTAATGTAGTTGTATTTTAATGTATTTTAAATGTATTTTAATTGTTGAAGTGTTTGGGGGTTTATATTGTTATTATGTGGGCATCGAATTGTGCCGTACTGTAAGCCGCTCTGAGTCCCCCCTTGGGGGTTGAGAAGAGCGGGGTAAAATCCCGAAATAAATTCTTATAACCTTCAATACACTAGAATTTGGGGTACCAAATATTCAGCCTTATAAACAGTATAAGATTTTTATCCTGGTGCATGGGAGGTTTTTTATGTTCAACTGCTGTAAGCTAACCTGAGCACAAGGAGAGATGAGACATAAATGTTTAAATTTACCAGTGTTTCTAATAAGCTATAAAGACAGCATGTTCCTACTCACTGTCCAGAGGACTGACTGCTACTGGAAATGTGCATACTCTCTATTCCAGCAGAAACACAATCAGAACTGACAATTGTCTCTTGGGTTACTGCACAAGGCTCTGGCTCTTATTAAGGCACTTCATGAAATTACCAAAGAAAAATCATATTATATTATTTCAAAAATATGCTTTTCAGAATGTGCAATGGCAAACTAGGAGCTGTTTTGAGCCCTAGGGACAGGATGAAATATAAAAAAGCAACAATCATCACACAGACAGATTAGTATTTTAAAATAATAATAAATGTACAGCTTATTATTATCTTCATGACCTTGAATCTCGAAACAGAACAAAGTAGGTATTTTAGACAAGAAAATGGCATGCGTATTTCATTAAATTTACCAGATATCTATAATGAGGGATGCCAGTAGGTGAGCTAAAAGAACAATATTCTGAACCATAAGAACCACAGTCCCTGGAGGCAAATTATTAAAGTAAGCCTTTCAAGTACATTCTCGGAAGAGAAAACTTCAGTGTTGTAAAAAAAGACCACTTAGAGGCTGGTCTCTTAAGCAAGAACAAAACAAAAAATATATTATTGAGACAAACATATACACCAGTGTAATATCCTTCTATCCATTTGTCTGTCCCATGTAGACAAAATAGCTCACATTTGTTTCACATTTTGTTCACATATTTTTTCAAAGACAGGATATAAATATATTTTGTTATATATGTTTCCCTTTGCTGTTTTATGTTCAATTGTGTTTGTATTGTTCTGTTGGGCTTGGCCTCATTTTAGCCGCCCCAAGTCCCCTTTAGAGAGATGGAGACAGGTTATAAATAAATAAATATTATTATTATTAAATATAAATAAAAAGTAGGAAATACAATAGGGATAGTACAACTGAAGGACATAGGCATGTTGGTCTGGATCAGCATGTATTGGCATATAGTAGCACCTTTGAGACTGAGGGAAAAAGTTTGCAGTTTAAGCATTTGTAAACTGAGTCTGCTTTAGCAGATAAATGAAATGCTTATACGTAGACATATGTATATGCCCATGGATGAATGAATCATAATAAAACATGTGGATCTGATGATGTCAATTTTCTGAGTATATGTATGGCAAGAATGGGCACCTGGGTTTGGTCACAATGACCAATATTACATTTTTTTTATTTATTTTTCTTTCTTTATTATTCGATCTTATATTCTGCTCCTCCCTGCAGGCTCGGGGCGGATTACAACATACAATAAAACATGCTGCGCATACAACCTGCAGCCATACATAGCATAAAACATAGAACATAAAAACATAAAACCAGTATCACCCACAACAAGCTGGTGCAGAACGCAGCAGCGCGCCTGCTGTCGGGAGCCCCAAGATCTGCGCATGTGACCCCACTCCTGCGTGCACTGCACTGGCTTCCCATCGAATTCCGGGTCTCCTTCAAGGTGTTAGTTCTAACTTTCAAGGCCTTATATGGTTTGGGGCCAGTGTACTTGAGGGAGCGTCTTACCCCATACAAACCCAGAAGATCACTGCGCTCAGAGGGGCTTAATCTACTAGAGGTCCCTAGTATTAAGGTCTGTAGGCTGTCGAGCACCCGGCAGAGAGCATTTACAGTGGCCGCTCCGACCCTCTGGAATTCTCTGCTGGAGGAGATACGAGCACTACGGGGTTTGTTGGCCTTCCGCAAGTCTGTGAAGACTTGGCTATATAGGCAGGCATTTGGTCCCAACTGATGCCTCCTTAGTTGCCAGCTGCCAACATACCGTCCTGCCATGTATTGCCTCTGCGTATTATTGCTTGCCGGGATCATTTGTGGGGAGGGGGGCTTTTGGGTATACGTCTTTTATCTGTTTATTGATGTTTTATTGATTTTATGCTGTAAACCGCTCTGGGCTCCAGAGAGAGCGGTCTACCAAATTGAATTTATAAATAAATAAATAAATAAAACATTATAGGTACTTTGACTTGCTTATCCTCTAATCCGCAACATGTCATCTTTTATTAACAATATATTTCAGCACTTCATATTGGGCAAAACGGTCCAGTCTCTGCACCAAATAAGAAATTGGCATAAGTCAGATATTAGAAATAGAAATACACAAAAACCTCAGAACAGCAGTCCTTGACCAAAAACCTTCAAGGGGAGATTAGAAAGGGAAAAAGCAAAATTAGAATATATCCATAAATTGATAGTAGTTGAACAGGCATAATAGTTTACTACACATATTACAATACATTTTTCAACCTCATGAGGTCTATTTTGTAGGGCTGTGCAAAATTTCATTTGTAATTAGTCTATTTCATAAGATTCATACATATGGAGGAATATTTAGAAATGCAGACAGTGCCCACAGAAAAACGTAAGATTCAAAACATTGACCTATGACTTTCAGATGAGTTATGTAAGTCTCATAAGTGGCTCCAGATCTCTGTTATGTGTGCCATTTCTCCCACAAAAAGGGCTGAGGTTGGTTCCCTCAAAGGGCCCTGAGGAGGATAGCGAGGCCAGAGTGAAGGGAGAACCCCTATTCTTTTCCCAGAGTTGGTGATGAAAGGGGCCCAGGACTGGTTTATGTCTGGCTCGATGGATGGGCAAGAAAAAAGCCCTTCCAGCACATGGCTGGCCCGAAGAGAAATTCATTTTTAAGTATTGAGAAACTCTGCTGGGAAGAATTCTGAATAGACTAGAAAACACACACTTCAGGTCTATTTCTACACAGCAATAGCATTTTATGTGTGTAAAACAACATTTTAATGGAGAAATATTAATTTCTGTGAAGAAAATATTTTCTACATAGAAAAGGCTCTTAAAAATATTTATTCTGAATACAATCGAACATAGAAAACATTTTATGTTCAAGAAGCAGTACTTATGCAATTAAATACTTTAATGAAAAAGTACTGTTTCCTATGCAGGGAAAACTGTTTTACATGCAAGAGATCCACATGCAAATTTTGCAAATTTAGTTTTTGGATATTTCTTCAGTGAAAAAAATGCTAGAATTTCTTGGCACTGTGTTTGGAAATAAACTTGGTGAATAATTGTTATCAAGGTCTATTTGATTTCTGATGCTGTCTTCTTCTCTTTTACACCTTCCTGCCCTCTACAATTTGGTGTCATCTGACAATGTGATAATCTTGACTTCTCTTCCACCATTCATGTCATTTGTAAAGAGCATGCCTCCAATAGGATGGAATGGGGAAGAACAACCTCAGTGGTGCTAAAGGAATGCTATGCCTGATGCATGTAGATACACACATAATATGGGGGATCACTTGTTTTCAAATGAGGCCTCACCCCTGCAAAATGCTGCTGAAAGTCAAACATTGTAAAACACAAATGCATCTAATCTTTGAACAATATTCTTAAAGTCACAGTTCTGCTGTCACAGGGTGTCCTGAAGATCAGGATGTACTAAATCAATCTTTAGGAACAAGAGCAACAGCAACAGAAGTCTATTTCCCCCTTATGGAAAACATCTGCTTGTTTACTTGCATAATTAGCTGCAAGAGAATTTTTGAACCTGAATGTGTGGTTATATGCAGCCATTCATGTATGAATTTATGCTGGGATGCTGGGGGCAGAACCATGATTCTGGGGTGTATATGGCTAGCTACATATGTTTTGCCTTTCAGAAGCCTGAGAGTCTCAAGGAATTTTTATTCTATACAGCCCAGCTTTTTTCCAGCTGGATGATTTTTATTGGCTGTTTTCTCTCCTTATTTTTAAAATAGTAAAGAAGTTTTTCAAACTTATTTAGTTGGGGTTGTGTTTGAAATAGGGTCAGCATCCCAGATGAGAGAAAAACCAACAACTTTTTAACAGAACACTTACTTAATTTTTTCAAATGTTGGCACCTTCATCAGTGCTGGCCTGGCACAAGGTTTCTCTCATCTTGATTCTTCAGTGCTTTGCCACAGACATTTTATTTTGATTGGTCCCTGCCTTGCTGTTCCTAATATACAATCTTCCATCACCTTCCATCATTTTGCCTTGTGAGAGTTGGGATTGTGATACGTCTGTCACTATCTTCATTAATTAAACATATCTAGGTGCACTGGGTGAGCCTATTATACCATGTCTTATACAGTGAGATTGTTTTCTAACTCCATGAGGAAAGCTGTTGTGTTATCATACCATAGTGAAGAGTTATATATTTGAAAATAACCATTTGCATTTTATTGATCTGAATGATAGAGACAGGGGCCAAATCAAAAAGGTATAAATAAACAGATCCAGAAAAAGGCAGTTTTAGTACAACATTATTTTTAAATCTCTCAAATGCTGCATTTGAATGAGGGATGCTAACTTAAATAGTATGCATGGCAGAGCTTTTTGACTGGAATCTCTCTGAGTTTGTCTTTCAATAAACATAAAGCTAGGACAAATATCTAAATGGAAGACAAAATGCTAGGTCAGCTGCAATCATGAATTTGATTAATTTTTGTTGGAAATAGCAGCAAAAAACAAAATAGAATAAACAAATCAGCAAATCTCTGCAGCTGCTATTTGCCTTGGAAGAATCCAATGTTGGTTGGCTTGGAGGATGATCAGTTATGACAGGCCTGTGAAATGTAAGACTTAGCAAGCTAATTTGTTTATTTTCAGGCCAATAAGTTTTCTAGTTTTCCTTAGAGGTAGGAGAAATATTTGAAAATATTTAAAAATGTATTTAAAACATGTTTCTCAAGTTAGAAATCTAGCTGAGAAGAATTCTGGACTAAGAAGACAATGCAGTTTGGGACTTATACTAAGCAAAACTAGCATATGATTGGTTTGTGAGAAAAACAACAAAATCATTTTGTATACAAACAATGTATAATTTTTGCACATAAAATGCCTGACGCTTAAGATATTTCAAATATTGTCCAGTGTTTGGAGACAATGAGAAGAAAATAGCTCAGATTACTAATTGCTTCAATGAAGAGGAAATATGAAATACTACATTGTTGTGTGCATTGGGGGTAAAAGCTTGGGGCATGTAACAAACAAATGACATTGAAGAAGGAGCAAAGTATTAGAGGAGAACTCACTCAATAATTCCCTTCAGATCTTCAGTACAGTGACAAACAGCCTAGCACCCAAGACATTGCACATTTTGCCAATGTCTTCAAAGATGAGCTGACACTGTAACACTTGGAGCAGTCACATAAGGTCATCCTTGCAAACTACTTGAGTTGCAATTGACATAAATAACGTCCACTACTTCCAGTTTTTGATGAAGCAGTAAGGTCTATCAAACCAGGCAATGAAATGATTTTCAAGAACGTTGTTAATTGCTTGAGCGTGCCTGAACTGCAGGGTGTATATAGGGCAAGAGGAATTAGTTTGTTAGGCCTTACAGAGGAACAACTGAAATAACAACTCAACATTGGCTAGATGTCTGAGTTAGAGATTGGATCATCTGTTGGTCCTTCCCCATGGTTTGTATTTGACAGAGGTGAAGTCCAAACAAATTCCAGAGACTTTAGCAGCTGATTCTCAGAAGAGTGAAGAAAATTACGAGACCTTGTTGAATTTTGCTCCCAAAGTGCAGTAAAGAAGTGCAGAAATTGCCAGTCCCTGACATATTAGTCAATTATACTGGAGACAAAATTAGAAGCCCCTCAGAACAGTAAAGTCAGTGCTAATGAAGTCTAGATATTTTCCCTGCAGGGATTTATGCCGTGAAAAGAACAATTTCCTTTCTCAACCTGATCTGGCAGAGTCTGGGCATTTCTTGGAGACAATATCCTTTCCTTGCAGTTTTCCTGCCCCTATGAACTCCTTTGAGGTAATCTGGATGGTTTTGTATGTGTCTAAACCAGATGAAAAACATAGTGTCAGCTTCTCCATTTATTTGTAAACTATGTACATTATCTATGGCCAAGAAATACTTTAATGTGTGCAATAGTATCAGGTGCTAGGATTTGTATTTCTTAAAATTTGAATAGAACAGTGATTTAGAGGCCGTTTGGGATGGTTTAAGCAGAGAGATTCCCAGATATTCCTAACTGTATTTGATATTTTGTGTATGGAGACAAACTATGTAGGACTCAATATGCTCTTTGCCTGTCTGCAACCAGGCAAAGAGCCTTCTCCGTGGCAGCTCCGGTGTTATGGAACTCCCTCCCGGATGACACTCGAGCTATTACAGAGCTCATCCCCTTTCGAAGGGCTTGTAAGACTGCCCTCTTTGGATTAGCCTTTAACTAGGCATACTGACCTAGTGTAATCACCTGATATAACTGCGGGTTCCAAGGAATCTCCGAGTTCAAGGAAATGCTTCTGTATTTTATTCCGTACCTCGTGATGTGATGTATGTTTTATGTTTTTAAATTGTATGGCTGCATGACTGATACATGCCGCCTATTTTATTTGCTGTTACCCGCCCCGAGGCTGCAGGGAGGAGCGGAATACAAGACCAAACAATAAATAAATAAATAAATAAATACGATTGTGACAGCTATGGGGTTTCCATATCTCTTCTACAAAGTTATGAAAGGTTGGCTCTTTGCCTAAGCGAAGGATTGATTCTGCAGGCTGACCTTCACAGTGAAGCATTCTAACTTAGAATTAGCAATGAAGTTTTCATGACTCTTCTACACATGCTGCAAAGTGGTATGAAACAGGTTAACTTCTGCATCTTGATTTTCCATCCCTGGATTGGCAGCTGCTGATTGGGATTGGCTTTGTTGAAGAAAGAATCATGTTTTGGATTGCAATTGACTCATTACCATTTCGCTTGGTATGCTGCTTATACATGTTCATTTTTGTACTGAATATGCTTCCCTAATACATGAGACCAGGTACGGGCAAACTTCAGCCCTCCGGGTGCTTTGGACTCCAACTCCCACAATTCCTAACAGCTGGTAAACTGGCTGGGATTTCTGGAAGTTGAAGTCCAAAATATCTGCAGGGCCGAAGTGCGCATATGCCTGCATTAGACCATATGTGCTTTTCATTAGCTCTGTCCCAGATCTGTTCACAAGTGACTTGATTCACGTTTTCCATCCTTTCATAATTAAATGGAGTGTGAAGGGATGGATATCAATTTACACTCTTCTACTTTGCTACTTAATGGAATATCAGTGTCTTAGTATCTTGTCAGGTCACTTAAAAATATAAAAGAACAATGGGATTTATTGGATCTAATAATATCCACTCTTTTTGCAGACATCAACCTTGCTAAGCTTTCTCACTGTTGGGAAGAGTGTAAGCAAAATACAGCCTTGGCAGCTCACTTTCTTGCAGATCTGTCTGAGGTTCTGTTCACTGGCAAATTGCTAAGGAAACTGTGATGTGTTAAGCCTGTCTGGATGTCACACTGACTGGCAACCCATTCCCCTTCTCCAGAACTGGAAAACGATCTTTTTAATCCCAGACATATGGAAACTGGTTATGATTGTTCAGTAGTGAGAAGTGCTCTTAGCAACCAGATTTCTTGGACTGTGCTGATACAGCATTGCAAACACACTTCAGTGCTAAGAACTGGCAGGCCATAACTCAAAAGCAGGTTTTGTTGCGGAAGTACTATAATTTGTTCTATTTTAGGGCAATAATGGGGGTGGGAGGAGTTGACAGAGAGCTCTGAATGACATTTTGACACCCAGGTATTCTATTGTTTCCTTTTAATCCTAGAAGTAATGTATTTATAAATAGTTTATAATCCTCAGGTTTACTGGCATGTCACACACATTTTTAACATTTTGGATGAGGCAACCTTCCATTTTGCTAATGTGTTGCTTGACCCTCCTCCATCTCTTTTCCATTTCCACTCCCAAAGGCAGCATCGCTCCAGTCTCCCATCTTCCTTTGTAGTCATCATTTATCTGGGTGCCTTACTTTATCCTGCTTATTCTCACTATCCTGCTCATGTCATATTACAGTTTCCTTATAAATACAAAATGAATGTTGACTGCAGCAGTGGCACCACCGGATATGTATACATGCGGATGTGCCAGACAACAGTGCTTCCAGAGTATTTTATGAAGTGTTGCCCCCCCTACATACACACACCAGTTGTGTGCTTCTAAAATCCAGATCTCTTTTCCCTCACTCTGTGTCCACTTTCTCCTCTCTATCTATTGCCAGGGATTTATCACAGGTCTACATTTGGAAAAGAGTAAATTCCCATTTCTCACTTGCTTTGATCCCATCAATTATTGCCTTACTGCAATGACTGTAATTTTGAATAGGCAAAAAATGTAGGATTCCGAATAATACCACAGAAATAAAAATGTCAGACTTTCATCTCTCTAATGCAGTGGTTCTCAACCTGTGGGTCCCCAGATGTTTTGACCTTCAACTCCCAGAAATCCTAATAGCTGGTAAAATGGCTGGGATTTCTGGGAGTTTTAGGCCAAAACACCTGGGGACTCACAGGTTGAATAGCACTGGTCTAATGGTTATTGCTTAGAAATCACCGTAGTTCCCCGTTCTATATTTAGATGGCATGATATTCTGAGTATTATTAGCAAATTAACAGGGTATAAATATACTGTAGTCTAAATCCTGTATTTCAGTGCAGTTAAGCTTGAAGACCTACACCAAATGGAGCTATATATCACCCTCTGCACTTAACCATGCAGCTTCTGAAGCTCTCAATTCACATAACTGTTCCATGCATCAAATAAGTGTCTAGCTATTAGACTGGCTGGGTCTTAGGGCAATGCCAAAGGAAGAAGAGTATACCAGTCTTCATAGTGCCCAAGTAAGGATCTATTTAGGTGTAAGGGAAACCATTGCATGTGTATGTCACTAACAGGATGCCAGCCTATATATAAAAAATGCAGAGGCATTGTGACATAATGTTAGCGACATACATTCACAAAAGTGTGACTGATATGTTCCATGTTGAAATTGTGTTGGGAGAAAAATTTGGAACACCGGTGATTGCCCATGTTCTGACTGAGTAAGCTGGAGATAACATCGGGGGAAGCTGGACAACGTCGGCTTCCCCTGTGTGATGAGTCATGCAGGCGATTCAAGCTGCTGCTCTACGGATTGACCACCACTGTCCCATGAATTCCTCCACTGTCACCTGGCTTCAGGACCTCAATGTCATGTGATCCCAAAATTCCTACCCCCCCCCCCCCAAAGCAGCTATCAGCCCTAAAATGGTAGTCATGGCTAGTGCTGTTTATTAGTCTGGGTAACTATAGGCAATTTCAATTATGATGAATATGCAGTTGTTTTGTGCTCTCAAGGGAAAGGAGAAAAAGGTATCCTACCATCATGAGCAAACACTTGTTTCTAGCTCCAAAATGATATCAGCAATGGTCTCTTCTAGGAATTGACAGCTCCCGGAGTGGGGGTGGGACACAGGAAACCGTGTTACACACTATTGACTCAGTGCATTTTCTTAAGC
This sequence comes from Anolis apletophallus, assembly GCA_030556195.1. Taxonomy (NCBI): domain Eukaryota; kingdom Metazoa; phylum Chordata; class Lepidosauria; order Squamata; family Anolidae; genus Anolis; species Anolis apletophallus. The sequence goes on along the minus strand of JARBWK010000004.1, from coordinate 120,044,540 downwards.
CTCAGTCTTTATTTCATTAAATTTCTGTAAATCTCACCTGCATTTCTGTCTCATTCTTCAGTGATGCCAGGTTGTAACACTTTGCTTTTTTCTTTCCCACATGAAAATTCTTAGACATTTTTCAAGTGCATTTGCTCCAATTTGGACCATGTTTCTTAAGGTAGATATTATTCCTACTATTCATACTGAATAGGAATCATAGGAACAGAGTAGTGGGAATAGTATTCATTGGGTTCTGTATTAATTAGCTCCTCACAGCCATGTTTACCTTAGAAAAATTGCAAGAATAGAAAACAATACAGTTTGCTAAAGTTGCCATAGAAGAGGGCACACACCTGTCCCCAGGTATTGTAACAGAATGTATACAAAATGAAATAAAATAAGTTTTCACTGGGTTGTAAGTGCAAGATACCCTGGGTCTTCTGCTGTGGGGAAAGAGGGATATTCATTAATTTCTTAACTAATTAAATATTCCCTTAAAACTAGAGATATTTAGCTCCATTGGCAATCATGTTTCAAAATTCAGTTGTTTGTTCAGATCTGTACCATGTGATATCATAAGAGATCTTCATAGTTTGCAGATTTACTTAGTTTTAATCTTGTTCCAAAACAGTAAACCTTTTTAAAGTATGTGCTTGTTTTTCTTCCCTCTTGGGCAACCATCTGCAAAGAAAGGGGGTAGGGACTTTGTCAAGCAAAGGGAATATGTGACCTCAGATGACATATTCTGTGGCTAGCAGCCCCTAGCTCCCTGCTCTGCCCCCAAGTGACCTAGTTCTCAGATGAAGGAAACTGTTTGGTGATAAACTTCAAGTGCTTTACAGAATGACAGTGTGCAGTACTACCACTATATGGAAAAGGCAATGAAAAGCAGCAGAAAGCAATTCCTTTGCCAGCAAGATTTATACACATCACATTTTTGTCAGCTCCCTCCCCACTAGTGCAACTATTGTGTCAGGCATTTGGGTAATATGCTTTTCCGTTTATTTAAAATTAACTTTTTCAACAGGATTGTACATTCCTGCTTTACAGCATTGCTTTCATCCTGCTCATCTCGGTGCTGATTTTTATTTATTTTATTTTATTTATTTATTTTATTATTTGGTTTTATATTCCGCCCCTCCCTGCAGGCTCGGGGCGGGTTACAACATATAAAGCGGGCAGCATGGAACAAACATGCAGCCCTACAATAAAACAGTTAAAACATTTAAAAGTTACATGTCATAAAGTAGTAAAGAGGAAAACACAGAAGGTGCCTTGGGTCTGGGAGTTGTGCTAGCATCGGCCGGTCAGGGGACCTAGCCGAAGGCTGATCTAAATAAAGCAGTTTTACAAGCCCTCCGGAAGGGAATCAGCTCTGAGATGGCTCGAACTTCCCCTGGGAGGGAGTTCCAGAGCTCTGGAGCTACCACCGAAAAGGCCCGTTGCCTAGTTGAAGACAGATGGCAGGAGCGGATAGATTTTTCACCCTCTTTTCCTATTTGTATGTGTTCCTTGTACACAAAGTCTTAAGAATTCCATACTTAAAAACTATATTAGTTATGGGCACATTTACACAGTAGAATTAATACAGTTTGACATCACTGTAAATGTCATGGCTCAGTGCTATTTAATCAGTTACCTTTACAAGGTCTTTAGCCTTCTCTGCCAAATAGTGCTTGTGCCTCAACAAACTACAACTCCCATGATTCCCTAGCATTGATCCCACGGAAGTTAAAGTAGTGTCAAACTGCATTTATTCTGAAATGTAGATGGCATCCTATGTCAGAGTAAGGGTGTGCACATTCATGAATAGGTCTATTCAGAACTCCATCCCATTGAATTCAGAGGAAAATGTTTCTCCAGAAGCATTCAACAAGTGTTACAGCCATGAAGATAATTGGCAGGAAGAAGTTGATTTAATTTTACTATGCTTTTTCCTAACTGGATCTTATCTGTTTTTCTAACATTTTAAAAATAGAACATTAATTATGCTTTTGGACTGAATTTCAATATATTGATTAGCCAACAGATTGATATGACATATTTAGAATGAAATCTTTTCAGTTCCATTGACTAACAAGCAGTCTTTCTCACTTGCTTTGGAAGTGAGCTACTAATCAAAGTTTTTCTCAGCTTAGTAACTTGGATCAATTCTATCCTTTCCTCCTAGCACCTGAAATGATTTTTTGATTGATCTTTTTAGAGTTTTATCTCCCTGAATGTTGATTAGGGTAGAAGCAACAGGCAGCCTTGGGAAATTTGGATTAGTTAAGTAAATTAAGTTGCTTTCAGGTGGTTTGAGATTGAAATGTTTGCTATCTGAGATTTCACTTCAGAAATTCATTTGTCTGTCTAGAAACTTCTAATCAAATTGATTGACATCTCAATTATATATTTGTGTGTAAGGGATTTCTCTTTCACTCTAACATGGGTTGAAAAGTAGACTCTATCAGCTGTTGCTATCGGCTTTCTTCACTGTTTGCTGGACATTGAAATCCAACCTCAGCTGGAACCTGCACTTTGCATAGTTGTTATGATCTCTGTGTGCAGGCTGGTCCACCTTTCTATTTTTTCCAAAGGAAAATATTGGAAATGCCAATGAGGCAAAACATTTCAGCTCATGATGGTGCCCATCTACATCTTCATTCCAAATCATGCTGAGGTTCTCCCCCCACCCCAAATAAAAAGATCAGTGGTTCTTTAGTTATTAAGTAGGATCGCAGTTGAGAGGTGCATGCTGGGTGAAAAACTGCTAAACCAGATCAGCCAGGACAAAGAAACAAGCTCCCTGGTTGAAGGCAAAGCTACAGAGGCTTATTATGATTCAGCCAAAAAGGATGGGGGTACAAACAATTTGCTTCAAAAGATACAATCATAAAGTCATAGAGAACTACATGACATTTTATACAATTCTGTCAACTATTCTGACCCCCCCCCCCCGGGATCTGTGTGTGGATTAGACAGGGGTTCCCTTGATGTCACAGCCTGTAAGAGAGGATTCTTATGGAAGAAAACATGATTGCTGCTGGTTGGTCAGTGCAAAGAGCCAATCCATTGCAGGGCACACTCCATGAGGAAGTGGTGGTGTAGATTTGCTGATGAGTCCCTAATTAACTCAAGTGCCTGGTTTTGTGTGAGAAAAAGGTGCAAGATCTAAAAGACAAAGGTGGTAATTTCAGAAAATCAAGGACTTGGCTGCTAGCATAGAGAATTAATGAATTCATATTTACTAAGCTCCCTCTTCTGTGGGAGCAGAAGACTCTCAACCTCAAGTTAAATGGGCAAGCACCCTGAATATATTTTGTTGGCCAAGGGGATATAGCTGCATACAAATGCAAAGTCTCTGATAGCCATATGCCTAGGGAAATAGCTAGAGGGATCATGTCCAGTATCTCCTTTCCCAAGTGATTATGTAAATTAGGGACACAGATAGGTAGCTGTCTTCAAAAGGTGCATCCATTCGATACAGTTTATACAATTTATATCTTTAGGGATTGACATAAAAGTACATAAAAGGTTTCAGTTACACAGAAATAATCAAAGTGGTACATTGCATTAAAGGATTTAGGTATGATAGAGTTTGTAGGGTACAGTTGTTTTTAAGTCCATTCCAGAACATCTAGCACTTCAACATGTCACAATTCCAGGTCCACATAATTTTTTTTAATAAAAAAGAAAAAATCATTATTTGCTTGAAGTGTCTTGATGAATTATAAATCTTGCAGGGGAGTGGCGGTGTCATGGCTGAATAACAATTCAATTATGTAATATTTTCCTGTTCTCCAGAATGGATGATAGATGAATAAACATTTGATGAAGTGACCTCTCCCCCATCATCACCATTCATCCCTAAAATTCATAGAGCAGCCATTTACTGCGCTTGTTTGTTTTTGGAATTATTACAATATTTACTGAAAGGAATGAAGGGAACATAATAAATTTAGCGGATCTTCATGGTGACACACACACTCACACTATTAACCTAAACCATTATGTAAGGAGAACTCCAAAGCAATACAGATAGTTCATTCCTGTATCATGCATCTATGTATTTTATGACAATTCATATATTTAAGGCACTCTAAGGCAGAGATGTATAATTAGTCAGAAAATCCACTTCTGGATTAAGAGGGGATTTTCTTTAGTTAATTGTAATGAGAGGGATGGCTACTGAACCATCCAAATAAGCTAAAAGACTAAATATCAAGTATTTCATTTGATATATACAGCATGAGCATCCTCAAGAATAACTTCTGATTAAAAGGCAAATTGTCTTTCTTGGAGAATTTCAAGAAAGTCATCCCCCAATTCCTTTCTGCCTGGAAAAAAAGGGGGGGGGGTCCAGACAGCCTGGAGAATTGCAGTTCATAAAAACCACAAACATACAGGCCCCACACATATACAGGGGCATAATTTTCACATCCCTGTTCATAGGGTTGCATGTCCTTAATATCATAACAAATTGCTATTGATATACTATTTCCCCTGTTTTGTTTTTGTTTTTTTAAAATTCTGGCTACGTCAGTTCTTTATTCTTTATTTTATATGAAAATATGCATTATATTAAGCAATGTTAAGTACCATTAACCCTCACCAGGTTGGATATTAATTACCCCAGATGCATGATTTGTTGTAGAAGTCATATGAAAAGCCTGTGCTTAGGCTTATAGAATAGACATTTAACAACACTGACAAAGTTGTAAACTGGAGTCTTCAAGTTGCAGTTACTTGCTTCATACAGCATCCTGTCCTGTCCCTCTGTGCCCCCTCCCAGTTTTTTTAAAGACAAAAAATACCTGGAGAACAAAAAAAAAACCAACAACATCCCTAACAAATATGCTGCAGTTTGTCATTGGGCTATCCTTTATGTAATACGTTGAAATAAAAAGCAATAAAAATGAAAGCAAGTCCCATATGTGTTTGCAATCAAAGCATGATGCAAAGAGCTGGTGTGAATTGGATGAAAAATAGTCCCTGACTCTGCCCAAACAGAGAAAGTTCAATATATCTGTAAGCTGAAACCTTACCACCTGCAGTATTACTTATTGTTCACCAGGGATGTACTTGTTATTTGTTTTCCTGTGGGGAGAATGGCTAATTTATTCAATTTTTTCCCATATTGAAGAAGTTTTCAAGATGTTTTCACAGGACGAGAAAGTCTCCCTTAGACTCACTTTTTTCTTTCACTTCTCCTCCCCTCCTGCCAACATTGTAATGTAGGTATGAATAAAATTAAGTTAGCCAAGAAATCTTGTCCTGAGGATGCTTACTTTCTTCTGTTTTAGTCCCTGGCTAAAAGTGGCTACTTGGCTTACCCCTCTCCTAGCACAGTGATATAGTAGCAGGGAGAGAGGGAGAAAGGGAGATGGGGGGGGGAGCATATAGGGCAGCTAGGTAAAGAGTACCAAAACCACCAGCTGTGTTTTTGTGACATAGGAAATGAAGGATGATCCTTGCTTGGCTACCCTATCTTCCACTCCCTCCGGCACATGAATGCATTGGTCAGAGGGAGGAGGATGGTGGCTAGTCAAGCAAGGATGATCCTCACTGCCTACAGCTATGTATTGTTTTTTAAATAAATAGTCAACAACTCAACTGTTCCCTACATGGCTATGTCAAGGAGTCAGGAAAAAGTGAATATGGGTGAGGTGAAGGAGTAACTCTCAAATATATTTGAAGATTTTGGCAGAGATTTGCTAAGGATTACCAATTCTAGCATTGAATGCCATTGCCAAGTAAGGTGGAAAAATAGCAGAAAAGTATAGTGATACAGCAATACTCTCAACTAAAGAACGAAAATGGAATGTTGGTGGACAGTAGGAGTGTGCAAAGCTTTAGAGCTCCACTTCATAATTTGGAGATTTGGATGATTTGTAAATATGAATCTCTGAATTACTAATAGGAAAGAATCCTCTGAAGCATTTACAAATCAAAACACAAGTCTCCAAAACTTTCTGAGCTATTCGTAAAAGATTTGTTGTTTTGGAGCTTCTTGCCCCAATGTAACATACTCCATCTTCTGGTCACCCATAATTGTATGTGGTTGGAGAGGACGGGGACTGGGGGGAGGGGGGGCTGATGTGATTGACAAGGACAGCTGCATGCTGTTTTTTTCCTTGTCAACCAATTTTAAAAAAGCCAATTTCATAATTTTTTTATTTTCTATATTTCTACCCTGCCCTTCTCACCCCCCAAGCAGGGACTCAGGGTGGCCTCACAAAGCATCATATGATGCAACATCATAAAACAAATCACCATAACTTTCTGCAAAGCTAGTCTTATAAATAATCCCCTCAGTTTTTCCTCTGTGTGGTGTGGTGTTTTCAGAAAAGAGATGAGGACATGTTATTTGGAAGTCCAATCTGAACGCCTAACCTTATAGTAGCTTTTATTAGAATTCTGTGTGTTTCCATCTCTTTATTCAGCTTATAACATTCCCCTGTTGAAATCATATGCAACCTGAAATTACAGCCCTGTTCCTCTGGTGCAAGAAAAATTATGGAATACGTAGTTTGGGAAGGTGAAGACCTCTGTAGCAGAGTATTCAAAAGGCCACACTCTAAGCTACATTTCCCAGAATTGTACTCGCACCAGAAAAGGGTATTGCATACGTTAAAGCCTCAGTGTAGGTTATTCACATGTTCTTAAATTGGAAAAATTCTTAAAATCATTGGATAGACTGATTGTTCTTAAACTTATCAGGCCTGCTGCCCTGCTCATGTTGTCACACTGTGCCACAATTTGAGTAGTTATCTTCATAATTTTTTTAAAAAATTTTTTGAATTGAAACAACTTTTAAAAGTTCCTAAAAAATCAGTAGATGAAAAAATATATTTCTGAACCTTTGCAGGATTAATTCCTTGCTTATGCTGCCTCGCTATACAGAAATGCAAGGGGATACCACTTGTAGTTTTTTAAAAGAAATTTGTAATGATTTTTTAAAAAAAGAAATCCTAAAAATCAGTGGGTGTTTGAAATCAGTTGATGGAGTGCAGCATATGGGAATATTGTTTCAAAGATTTCTGAAACCTGGCAGACTACAACTTTTAATGTTGCCTACAAGTGTGCCAAATTTCATCCTGATAGCCATAAAAATGACAGCGAAATAAGCCTCATAATTATCCACACTACTGCTAAAGGAGCAAGACAATTATGAAGTTTCAGAAATTTGAAACGGGATCACTCTGAATCTTTATGAATCAAATTGGGGTGAGCATCTGAATCTTCAAAACTAATTTCAGTTGTTTCGCACACCTCTAGTGGACAGCACAAGAGATTTAAAGATGGTCTTAAAGCTAACCTTGAAAAGTGTGGGATTGACATTGAGAACTGAGAGGCCCTAGCCCCAGAGCATTCTAACCTGTGGTCAGCTGTTGCCAACAGTGCTGTGGATTTGAAGAGTCATGGATGGAGGGTGAAAGGGAGAACCATGTAAAGAGGAATTCACATCAAGCCAACCCTTGTTGGGACCGCCTTCCACCTGGAAATTGATGTCTTCACTGCAAAAGAACATACTGATCTAGAATAGGTCTGTACAGTTACTTATACACCGACCACCAAGATTACACTTGGATGGCAATCATACTTGGACACAAGTGACATGAGGATGATTAGAATATTCTATCTCCTGAAAGTAAGGTTTTTTTTTGTGCTTGAGAGGCATTCTAGTACACAAGAATAAAGTTAGCTTGGTTACAGAAGAATGCCATCAGGCACTGAATCATATTTTGTCAAATGTGGACAAAATGTGTTGGAGGACATTATTTGTACTCTCTTTGAGATAGTGGAAGGCCTGCTAATCAAAAAATCACATATTCTGGCACCATTTGATGGAAGAAGTAACAAATCTCCCCTAGAATTGTCACTTCTGTAGAAAGATAGTAGATACGACAACCAGTTGATGGAGTACAACATATGGGAATATTGTTTCAAAGATTTCTATAGAATCAAAGTGACATATAAGGTGACTGGTAGAGCATTGCTCTTCACTAAAAGTTGTTTCTGTCAGCATAGGCTATTTTATTAAAGTGGGAAAGAATTGGGTAAATTTTGTGTGGGAACATATATTGGTTCTCTTTAAGGAAGGGGGCCAAACAAAGTTTTGATAATTTAAATTGTGAAAAAATAGACAATTTTTAAGACATAGAAAAGGTGGTGGTTGCATTTAAAAAAGGAGGGGTGACATTGATACAAGAAATATATTCTGCCTCACATGAAGGTTCTGGCTGTTTGCATATCATGATGTTTTTGATTCTGTATCCGTAAATACCCATGAGCATGAGATTGATCATTTACCTGCCCCAAACTGGCAGGGTTATGCATGAATACATTCAGTTAGGGAGGGTTTGACATATTTAAATATGTAGAAATAACTCTCAGCTGAATGGTGACATTCTTTCTGCTTTAAAACAAAGGACTGCTTTGTAGGGGAAGTTATATTTGCCTATATTTCATTGATAGTTATTGAAGCCCCAGTTCCAGATGATCATTACAACCATTTGCGTCCATGCAAATTGGAGTAGAATGAGGAATAAGGAGCCCTCAGTATACTTTGCTGCAGTCAAAAGCACACAGAATACCAGTTGTATGGAACCAGGGACAATTTTACCTCTTAGTTTTTATCCAGCAGACTGCACCAGTACTTTGCACATACCTTTAGGGGCACATATCAATTCTGGATCTCTCTTTTTTTCTTTTTATCCTGTTTCCTTTCGTGTGTGTGTGTGTGTGCACACTTGCGTGTGCTTTGTGGAGTTTAACAGTGTTGGTGGGGGAAGCATTGTATTGTTTAGGCTGTTTGGGACTATTTGGGGCTATTGCCTAAATATTTTTAGATGATAGATATGGAGCTGGGGAAGTCTTCTGGGTAACTGCAAGTGACTCACAGGCTGCACAGTGCCCATGCTCAAAGAATAATTTTCATGTGATTTTATCCATTTTTCCTTACCAATGTGTATCTGTCTGAATCATATTGTAAACCATTGTGAAGATCTAGGATGTTGATGCTACAGATATCAGTTATCTGTACAGGAAGAAACATATTAGCAAACTTTTATCTCACTCATCTTTTATTTTATTTTATTATAATTTTGGTTTAATATGTTATCATGGCATGACAGAATGAAATTATTAAAACACAGTTATGGAGATTTGCCATTTTTGTTTATTTGTTTGTTACTGTTTTTGGTCATATATTATGCTAAATTTCAAAGTGTTTCAACATGTTTATTTGCAAAGGGATGAACATATTGACTACAATGCTTATATTTTAATTTGAAATAGTTATTAATAAAATGTGGAAGATTTAAATAATGAAAATAGAAAAAATTGGTTGTGTTTTACTATTTCTCCTCCTAAACACATACCTTGATACTAGGCATGGTTAGGTCCAGTCAGAATCTTTGTAATTTGGATTTAATTCAGATCAAATTCCTTTTTGAAGTGATTTCGAAGCAATTTGGGAACCCGGAAGTATCCTTGCCATTTCGAAGCCACTGTCACTATCTTTGTTCTGACTCAGGAAGTGATTCAGAAAAGACACAGCATTTGGAGGCAAGCAGCTGCTTGCATGCTGGGATGCTTGCCTCCAGCCAATGAGGAGGGGTGGGGTTTTGGCATGGCAGCTGGGGACGCGAATGGGAAGGGACTAGGCAGCTTGGGTGAGAATAGTGTTATGCCACCACTTTGCAAGGGAACAACATACCTGGGGAACCTAGTAAAATATCCCCCATGTTTTCTGAATGGGCTGGGATTTGGAGGAGAAAAGGAAAGGGGAAAGGAAGAGAGATAAGAAAAGGGAAGGGAAAGGAGAAAAACAGCAGGAAAAAAATGTCAGTTTAAACCAGTGTGGATGGATTCCTTTCCTTTCTGTCTCTCATCAGTTTAAACCAGTGTGGATGGGATGGATCCACTTCAGTTTAAACCAGTGTGGATGGAATGGATCCATGTCAGTTTAAACCAGTGTGGATGGAATGGATCCATGTCAGTTTTAACCATAGTGAATGGATTACTTCCCTTTGCTTCCCCCCACCTTCTGGAGTAAAACCCCTACTTTCAAAGTAAAGACCACCCAATGAAACAGGAAATAACACTTTGAAACCATTAGCGAAATTTTCGGAAGTCTTGGAAATTTTGAAAAGTTTTGAACTTTTTTTCTGTGAAAATCAGAATTGACTTTAGATCTGAACTACCAGCACCCTATATCCAAAATGAGTTTTCTACCATTTTAAAAATCAAACAAGCCTACTGGATACCACTAGCATGTTCAGAGAGAATTGTCCAAATCAAACTTCGGACAAACTTGCTTATTTTGAAACCATGTAACATTTACATATTTATTACACATTACATTTGTTTCATTTCCAAATAAATCAGTGAACTAAAAGAGATCAAATACGTTTTTTTGAACAATACAAATATTTTAAAATATTATTTTCTTTCTTATTTGACACCTCCTCCTCTCTTTCTCTCTATTTGTTCTTCATTGGCATGGGGATCTAGAGAATTTACCATGCCTTATATTCTCCAACGGACCCTACAAGGAAATCATTAAGCACTGAAGCAAAACCTTCTCTATCTGAACAACTTTACTTTGCAGATGGACCAGAGGCTGGATGTACACATTTTCCCCACAACCCTTGTATTCAGACAAGTTTGCAAAATAGGGAGTCATAGTATTTCATTTCATTGTAAACAATATGTGTTCAAAAAGGCATGCCATTCTTACTTATGCAAATATGTCTTTCTTCACTCTTCAAATGTTACTATTTGTTGGAAAGTCCATAATCTATTGGAAATTCCAGTGCACCATAACATTATTGCATAAGTAAAAATGATGTCACCTCCGTTTGGCAAAATGTGAATTTCTATTAACATAGAGACGTCCTGAAAACCACTATTCAAAAGAAGACAAGTGATATTCATAAAACATTAATGTAATAGCACCAAAGGTAGCTCAGCTGTTAAACTGAGGAACTATGTCTTTAAATGGCCAGAGATAAAGAGAGGCCACTACAAAAATATATCTGGTTAGCTGAGGATGGTTGGTCAAAATAGAATTTGTAGTTGTAATTGTTGCCCAAAAAATTATACACTCCCTTAAACCATGCACTCAAGAGATGAAACAAAGTAGTATTCTTTGAAAAATAACATATCTTGTTTACTAACAAATTTGTGTTCAGTATACAGGCACATAGTCTTGAAATGTCTTTAAGTATATCTGTACTCACTCAAGTCCATGAACACACACATCCACCTCCAAAGAGAACTGAAACCAAACTTATCTCGTTGCAGTCCATAGGCATACTGAACACAAAATAGAATAGAGTTTGCACATGCTCAGTAGAATCACATCTATAACTCCTCCCACATCAAAGGAGTAAGTCAAACTTACAGGGGACAGGTCTTGTCCTGGATTGGAACCTGGCTAAACTGTAGGAAACAAAGGGTGGTAATAAATGGACACTTCTCTGGATGGAAAGAGGTGAAAAGTGGTGTGTACCCCAAGGTTCAGTTTTAGGACCGTTACTTTTTAATTTATTCATAAATGATCTGGATGTAGAAGTAAATTGTGAGGTAGCAAAGTTTGCAGATGACACTAAACTGTTCAGGGTAGTTAAAAATGAAACTGACTGTAAAGAGCTCCAGAAAGCTCTCTCGAAATTGAGTGAATGGGCAACAAAGTGGCAAATGCATTTTAAACGAAACAAGTGTAAAGTCATGCACATCGGGGCAAAGTACCCCAAATACACTTATCAACTGATGGGATCAAAGCTTTCTGGAGACAAACCAGGAAAGGGATCTTGGGGTTTTGGTGGACAGCTCAATGAAGATGCCAACCCAGTGTGCAGCAGCAGTGAAAAAAGCAAATTCTATGCTTGGCATGATCAGGAAGGGAATCGAAAATAGGTCGGCAAATGTTGTATTACCTCTCTACAAATCTATGGTGAGGCCACATTTGGAGTACTGTGTACAATTCTGGTCACCGCACCTCAAGAAGGATATAACGGAACTGGAAAAGGTACAAAGAAGGGCAACAAAAATGATCCAAGGGATGGACCAGCTCCCTTATGAAATCAGGTTGCAACGCCTTGGTCTTTTCAGCCTTGAAAGACGGCGTTTAAGAGGTGACTTGATCGAAGTGTATAAAATCATGCATGGGATAGAAAAGGTGAGTAAAGAAAAATTATTTTCTTTGTCACAAAACACTAGGACTAGGGGCACTCCCTAAAGCTCCAAGGTAGGAAAGTTAGGACAAATAAAGGGAAATATTTCTTCACCCAGAGGGTCATTGGGTTATGGAACTCACTTCCAGAGGAGGTTGTGACAGCTGTCAGCCTGGACAGCTTCAAGGCAGGATTAGACAGATTCATGGATACCAAGGGAATCAGTAGTTACTGAAATGGGTACTGGTTGTGGGGGGTCGGGAGCAGGTGAGGGTTTTGCCCTCCTTTCTGCTAGAGATCCCTGTGTACAACTAATGGGCCACTGTGTGACACAGAATGCTGGACTAGATGGGCTGAGGCCCGATTCAGCATGGCTCTTCTTATGTTCTTATGTTCTTATGTTAAACTGGCAAATCAACATACACATAGAATGCAGGCTAACAATAGTATATACATTAACAGTCAGAGGAGGCTTGGAAGGTTGCGATTTCCAACACCATTATCTTCATTGTTCATGATCTAAGGAAATTATATATTTAGATCATAATTTAGTTTTCTCCCACTCAGTGGTGACTGGTGGCTGTTTTTTTTAATGTAGTGTGGTGAACCTTCACTCAGTTTTGACGGAACAATCTAAGGCTCAGGTTTTAGCACCTTTGAAATTCAGACTAAGCTCAAGGGTGGATTCTCTATTCTGCTGAAAAAAGACTCACTAGCTGCCATTGCCATTATGTAGACTTTATAGTCATAAAAGCCTTTGTTTGCAAGGTTGTCTTGGTGTTCAAATATAGTACCTTAAACATATTTCAAAATGAATTATTTCATGTTACAAAGTTTTGGTTATGATAACATGCGTCTGGACTACATCTTTCATAATGTACACTTTTACAATATACTGTGTCCAAACATTACTAAAACAAACATTCTCATTACAAATAATCTTATATTTCGCAGAATTAATAACATAGTAGCATAGTTCTACTCATTGAAGTTGTAAGCTTCTTATAAATTCATACACTAAACCCTGTTCCTTTAGCAGAGATTAATTGAAGTCCTAGTGGGAATCATATTTAAAACACTTATGTACTCAATTAATGAGAAGAAAAACAGCTGTATCACGTTTTTAGCCAAAGACTTCAAAGGGATTATTGAAAAGGTATTTGTCATCTTGAATGCATTCCTTGATTGTCTCAAATTACCTTTTGTAATCACATTATATATTCATTTGAACCAGAAATCCCTGATTTTAAAAGAACAATAAAATAAAACACAAACCATTTAAATAACCCCAGGAGTCACCAGGAGTGTGATTATACACTGTTATGAAATTCTCTAAATGTATGCCTTCATCTCCAGGTTTCATGATTGAATCCTGAAGAAAATATAATGGTGCTGATATGTGTGAGAGAAACAGAGGTGACTTAATATTGCACCTTCTTAAGGCTTGAAATCTAACGTTACACACAACATTAGCAAGTTAGTAAGTGCTTGCCTGTGCAATCTTTTTCCAGAGATGTAAGCAAAATCTGAAGATTGCATCATTGCTCTAAAAACAAAACAAAATATATACATCCCTTCCAATGCAATAGTGATGTTACAGCTATTACATAATGATATTCCCTTTTCTCTAGGCATGCCTTTAAATTATCCAATATTCTAATAAATTGTTTATGCTATATAGCACAAACAAAAGACAACCGATAGACATGTCAACTAATGAACTGGATACCAAGAGACCACTAACGGCCTTTGGGCAGACCTCGTATTCAATGGGACAAACCAATGGTTCAGCTATTTGTCCAGAAAAGAAGAGCACAGGATTGTATATTTTGGCAAATGATAGATTTGCATGTAGCCAAAAAAGTGGATTGATGACAAATAGGATAGGAGAGAATATTAAATTGAATATATGGTAAGTGATGACAATCTTACTCTCCTCTCCACAAAAGAAAGAAAGAAAGAAAGAAAGAAAGAAAGAAAGAAAGAAAGAAAAAGAAAAAACTAAGTTTGAGAGCTTTGGTTGTTTTAATTGTTGGAGGGATAGCTAATGCCTCCAAGGATGAAGTCAGAATTCATAATAACTTTAAAATGTTACATAGCTGGAAAAAACCTAACAGAATGAATTTTAACAGTAAGAAATGACAGGTACTACACACAGATACAGGTATAGGATAGGTGATGCCTGGCTTGAAAACAGTACATGTAAAATGGATTTCAGAGTCTTAGGCCTCATCTACACTCCCGTATAATATCCAGATTATCTGATTTGGTTATATGGCAGTGTGAACTCATATAACCCAGTTCGAAGCAGATAATATGGGTGTAGATAATATTTTTTTATAAATGTTTTTATTGATTTTGTGCATATAGTGATACATTACATTGCAGAAAAACATGAGTATATGAATAAAAATAAAAATAAGAATAAAATAAAATAAAATAAAGAAGAAAAAGAAGAAAAAAAGAAAAGAGTGTGTTAATGAATGTGAAAAAAGAATATTAAAAAGGATATACTAGTATTAATAAAGAAAGAAAGAGAAAAAGAAACAAACATAAACATGTAACATATATTGACTTCCACTTTTCTTCATGTTGGGAAATGTTTTAGTCATTGTAATTTTGACCATTTTCTCCTTTTCCTTGGAGATTTATTTTTCCTCCCATCCATTTATTCTACAAATAATTCCCTTATTACATTTATAATACATTTTTTAACAAAAGCATTATTAAACATTATTTTTCCTATATATTTATCTAGAACATTCCAGTCCATTTCTTTCCTTGGGTTTCCTGTATCTTTCCTCAATAAGAATGTCAGTCTGTCCATACTCTTTATATCATATACTTTCTCTAGCCATTGATCTTTGGTTGGGATATATTCTCCTTTCCAATATCTTGCATAAACCATTCGTGCTGCAGTCGACATACAGTATACCAAAATAGTTTTTCTTCATTACTATCTAAATGTAATTCTTTATCACTCAGACCTAGAAGATAATATTCAGGTTTCAATGGGAATTTCTTTTGTAATATTTTTTGTACTTCTTTATGTATAGTTTTCCAATAGGATATTGTTTCTTTACAGGACCACCACATATGGTAGAAACTACCTTGCTCCGAGTGGCACTTCCAACAGTTATTTTTATTATTTTTATACAATACACTTAGTTTTTGGGGAGAGATGTGCCATCTATGGAACATCTTCATCCAATTTTCTTTCATATCCATTGCGTAAGTGTATTTAAGTTTCTTAGTCCAAATTTGGTGCCACTCGTGTAATTTTATTTGTCTACCAATGTTTTTGGCCCATAGTACCATGCAGTTTTTTATTTCTTCCGTTTCTGTTGCCCGTTCTATTAATTTATTATATAATTTTGTGATATTTTTCTTATCATTTTTTATCAAATTTTCCCAAAAGTCTTCTTCCACACTGAAACCTCTTTTCTTATCTTGGTTGTATATATCTCTTATTTGAAGATATTGCAGCCATGTTATGTTCTCATTTATTAATTTTATTTCCTCCTGTGTTTTTAATTCTATATTTCCTTTCTCACTTTTTAATAGGTCTTTATAGGTTAACCACATATTACCTCCCTGTATTCTTCTGTGTTTCGCTTCTGTTGATGATACCCAAAGGGGAGTTTTATTGTAAAAATATGTTGTGTATTTATTCCAAATCTTTATTAAAGACGATCTGATAAAATGATTGCCAAAGTTCCTCTCTATTTTGGTGTTCCCATACCACAAATAGGCATGCCAGCCAGTTCTTAAATCAAATCCTTCCAGAGATAACAAATCCTCCTTCCGCAAAGTGATCCATTCTTTCACCCACCATAATGCACAGGCTTCAAAATAAGTTTTAAAGTCTGGAAGTCCAAAACCTCCCCTATTATTTTTATCTATCATTATCTTATAATTTATTCGTGGCTTTTTTCCATCCCATATACATTTTGTTATTTCTTTATTCCAGATCTTAAATATTTTTTAGCTTCTAATTATTGGTAGGTTTTGAAACAGATAGAATAATTTGGGGAGAATGTTCATCTTTATTATTGCTATTCTGCCTGAAAATGATAATTTTAAATATCTCCAATTGGTTAAATCTTTTTTAATTTTTATCCAGGTTTCGTCATAATTATTTTTTAAGCAATTGCGCATTTTTGGCTGTCAGTCATATTCCTAGATATTTTATCTTTTTTACCTATTTTATATCCGGATTTTTTATATAAATTCTCTTGGGAGATTTCTGACATATTTTTTGTTAGAATCACTGTTTTTTCGTTGTTTATTTTTAGTCCTGCTATTTTACCGTATTCTTCTACATATTACATCATCTGCGTATGCCCTTGTTTTGAATTCATATTTATTTATCTTTAAGCCTACCACCTCTCTGTCTTCCCTGATTGCTTTCAATAGTAATTCCAGGGGGAAAATATAAATTAATGGGTGTAGATAATATGATTGTGTAGAAGACCATAAACTGATTACTTAAAAGTTGAAGTGGTGTGAAACTGCTCTAATTCGACAGTGCAAATGCAGTCATATAATTATCTGCCCAGTTTCCTAAACTAAATTAACAGCCAAGAGCTATGCCTAGCAGCAGAAATCGGTTCTACTAGTGATCCTGTTTGTTATTCAGACAAAAATTTGTAAGAAATGATCTGAACTTAAACTGGATGTGAAGAAGGAAGAGATGGGCTTAAAGCTTTGAAATATTTTCAAGAGTTTAATTAAAGTTCAGTGTACTCCCAGAGTGCTGTTCTTGGGAAAGAGGGGATCTACCCCCGCCCCCTATCATTTTCAGTCTAGTGGAAGCTGTTCCGAGGAACTCTGTCCTCACTCAGTGGGTGGGACTCCTCTGTGGCTCCTGAGAAACCTCAGTTTGACCCCACTTTTCCTTTCCTCCATAGACCTACATTGGCTCCATCCCTGCTCTGAAGTCAGCTCCTGAAGATACAAAGAAAGAAGAGAAGGGAGAAAGAAGGGAAGAAAGAGAGAAAGAAGGTAAAAGAAGGGAAGGGGAAAGGGAAGCAAGGTAGAAAGGAAAGGAAAGGAGAAATAAGGTGGAAAGTATGGGATGGAAGGGGAGAAGGAAGGAAGAAGAGAAAGAAGAGAGTTAAGGGGAAAGGGACAAGAAAGGGGAAAAGGGGAGAGGAAAGGAGGAAGAAAAGAAAGGGGGAAGAAATGAGGAGATTACACTCTCTAGGATGGGTGCTCATTAGGTAGATCGCAATCTACTGGTAGATCGCGTAAGGCGTCCTAGTAGATCGCAGGCAGGGTGGGAGGAAGACTTAGTCCCACCCTGCAGGCCCCTGACACCGCCCAAGTGCTGCCGGCCCTGGGTTATCTGAGGTCCTTTCCACACAGTTGAATAAAATCCCATGTTATCTGCTTTGAATCAGATTATATGGCAGTGTGGACTCAGAAAACCGAGTTCAAAGCAGATATTCTGTTATATGTTTCACATTTTTGTAGTGGATATAGGTAGATCATTTTGACTTGGTTGTTTTATAAGTAGCTCGCATGCTGAAAAAGTGGGAGCACCCCTACTCTAGGAGATTAAGCCAATGGCTCTCCTTCCTTCCTCTGCTGGGTCACCCATCCTCCTCTCTCTTTCCTTTGAGCAAAAGGATAGCAAAAAGTAATGGCAAAGCTTTTTCTTAAAAGGGTATTTTGGCTCCTCTCACAAATTGTGGAGATTAGTGAGAATACATTACATGACAGAATTGGCCATTTTGCCCTATCTATGCAAATTAATTACAAAAAAGGCCAATTGCCAACTAGTTTAGAAAGCATCTGAAAAGATAACTCAGTTTAAATGCCAAGATATCTCTACCCTACATATGAAGCCTACATCATGTGTTGATCACAGTAGGTTGCTATTTCTTAAGTGGGTTGCTCAGTATAATTTAATACATGTGATAGGACACAGACCAATAGATTCAAATTGCAGGAAAAGTGATTGCACCTAAACATTAGAAAGAACATCTTGGTGGTAAGAGCTGTTCAACAGGATATGCTCACTCAGAGTTGTGGTAGAGTCTCCTCTAAAGGTTTTTAAATAGTACTTGATAGCCAAATATCAGAAGTGCTTTGATTGTATATTCTTACATGTCAGGGGTTGCACTGATTTTATGGGCAGTTCTACATATAAACTTAAATTACTGTAGAAAGTGGATTGAACAGAACCAGTTTCATTGTGGAGCACCTACACGAGTGCCCTAAGAACTAGTTGAAGGCGGGGACAGTGGCTGGCTATGATACATTCATTGCTGACTGATCTGAACCCAGGAGTGGTTTTTTCCTCCTTACCTAATCTGAGATGCATTTCTGCACATCAACATGTCCATTGAGAATCAGTGCTAGACTGTGATAGGGCACAGGAAATGAGCACAAAGGATCAGAAAGCAAATGATGTGGTTTCCTCTCCTGGAGGAGTAATAGTTTAACTTCTGTCAGCTGTGTTTGGGCATTTTTCACAAAGTTCCTAGTACTAGCTGTGTCAGGACAAGCACTCTGCATTTTTCGGTTTTGAATTTGATCCTTGTGTGGTATGTCTTTCTATTAGTTGCAGTCGAAGTTCTGCATGTTTCTTAAAAGTGAATCCTAGTATGATCACTTGGTTTTACATTCAAGTAAATGAATTTAGAATTACAGTGGAAAATTTTAATGAGAACAATTTTTAGTCGCCATCTACACTGCCATATAAAATACAGATTATATGTTTGAACTTGATTATGTGGCAGTGTAGGCTCATATAACACAATTCAAAACAGATTATCTGGATGATCTGTTTTGACAATTTGAATAATATGGCAGCGTACATCCACCCTTATTTAACAGGGCTGCAGATTAAAGGTATGCATTTATTTTGGAATGAGATCAGTTACTTATTTTTCATATATCAATTGCTCTAAATTAGAAGAAAGGCAGGATATAAAATGAATTAATGAATGACAAATGTGTACATTTTAGAAATAATTGATCTAGTAAAACAAAGAAAATGACACTAGAAAATATTTGAGGATTCTTGTTAGGCCAGGATGTTAGGGATATCTTAAAACATGAACTGACAATGGAGTCAGTTTCTTTATCATTGTAATTTCAGTTAAAATATAAAACAAAATGGAAGGATACCATTAATGACCATGACAAATGCTACCAGACTCCAAATTACCTTTCTGTTTTTGCAGTTTTGTGACATACCATCCATATCACTCTTATATCCATTAGCATAGCTTTTACAGCCAAACTGTTATTACTTTTCTCCATTTCCCTGTCTCTTTATTATTAGATTTTCAGCTATGACAAATAAGTAGAAAGTACTTGAAAATGTACCTCATATCCCTAGGTAACTAGAAATGGTCATTTTACATGTGAGATACTTAAAATGTACTTTTTAGTCAAATGCATGTTCATTTATTCTTGTCAAGATGGTAAGAAAGCATTAATGTATGAATTTGTTAAGTGCAAATGTCTTCCTGATTAGGTTTTTTTTTAAAAAAACACACACAAGAAACCCACCAAAGGTGCATTATGCATTTTGTCTTCCAACCCCTCGAAATAACGAGACAGACACAAATATATATGGTTTCAAATTTGGGCAACTTTTATTGAATAGTTACCTATTTAACTTGTAACTCAACTAACTTTTTGGTGTCAGTTCAACTTGGTGTGTGTAAGCTGAGGTAGCGTCTCCTAACGTCTACCCTTCAGCTCTTCAGGCGTACTGTCTGGGTCCCCTGTAGATTTCAACCCGGGCAACCCGGAAGGGAAACATCAGGAGAAATCTCTCTCAACTTTTGAGACTAGACTCTCCCCGTTCCTGGGACATTCCTCATCACCTCACCCCTAAAATTAACCGTCTAGGTGAGTGTTTGCATAATGCCCCACACCCCTTAAGGGGTGCCTTAAGTGTCTACAACCTTTGAATAACTCAACTATTTACGCCACGGATTGGGAGCAAATGTCCTATTTAGCTCCCATCCCCCACCAAGCCATCCACTATAACCGAACACCTATCATTCGTTATGCCGAAACACTAAATTGCCCATAGCAAACAGATGGAGTCCATCTGATCTGTAAAGGTGAGGGCTGTCAAGCAAGATCTGCCCGAGGGATATGTAGAGGCCCCTAACTCTAGCAAGCCCGTGTGCGTGGCCCGGTTCACCCGGTTTCTGGCCACCTCCATATATATATATATGTATATATATATATATATTTTAAATTATCGTCATTATTTTTAAATATCCCCGCTACTTAACCCGGCAGCGAGGGAGGATAGCCGACCAGGCGATGTGCACTCATGGCCATGCCTGCCATCTATCTTAGACGTCGCTACGAGCTTGCACGTACAGGGCCCTACCCTTCACGGGGCCTAGATCGTTGCCTCCCCGGTGTATAACCAACGTCTGGAGGGTGCCCTCTCCTAGATCTCAGCAAAAGCGGGAGCGAACCGTCCCAACGCATACCTCTTATCCCATGCCACACAACTGCAGCGACGGATGCGAGGCCCCAAATGCTGACCATAGTGAGACCTCATGGCCTGCCGGGACACCCAGTGTATGAAACTGTGTCCGCAGACGAGGATCCTCCATCTATGGTTCAGCGACGCAGGATCTGAACCGACAGATCCAACCGTGATTATGACAACGGAGTACCCACATATTTCCTGAAGGCCTTTGATTTCCATCAGCCCAGGTTTTTTTTTTTTTTTTCTCCGAGTCATATCACATAGCATTGGCCACCGTAGCTTCTCCAATGCAGCAATAGGGGGTTGCAACCTTGCACTGCCCCCACAATGCTGACCAGAATGAGTCCTCGTGGCCTGCCTAACAGCTCAGTAAAGAACCGTGCCTGCAGACGAGGATACTCCATCCAAGGTTCAGCAAAATGGATCTCAACGAGATCGTCACGATCAACTTACAACAACGGAGTGCCGGGCACTCACTGAAAGCATTAGATTGCCCTCTGCTCGGGGCTTGACCCCACTGAGTCTTGCCCCATGGCATTGGCCGCGAAGCTTCTCTAATGCTGGGTTGCAAACCTGAATCGCCCCCAAAATGCTAACCATGATGCCTTGCAGCGCAGTGAAAATAACTGCTCGCAGACCGGCTACTCAACCCAGGTTCAGCAAAGCGGATCTCCTGGGTCGGCACAATCAACTTATGACAACGGAGTACCACATATTTCCTGAAGGCGTTTGATTTATATCTGCCCAGGGTTTGATCATCTCCGAGTCATGTCCCATAGCATTGGCCACTGAGACTTCTCCAATGCAGCAAGAGAGGTTGCAAAACCTGTATTGTTCAACAACCCATCCTCGTTAGCACATTACTGGTGCCTACCTACAACTGGTAGGTTGTTAGCTGTATACCATCCGGCTTGCCAAACGGTAGCCAGGCCCAATTTTGCTAGTCTGTTTGAAGCACCATAGCCTCAACTGGTTATAATAAGGGGGAATGAACACCTAGGAAAAGGTATGTGTGGCACTTTGAACTGGAACATGTTTGTTGCAATGTTTTGTTGTTGGCGTTAATCTCAGGAGTTCTACGCTCGGGGTCACCGCACTCCGCCAGTTTAAAGACGTATGCCTGTAGACCCCAAATAAGATTGGATGACTGGACCAGCCACCCCATCCCGTTACGCATTATTGTTCTGCTGAACTCAACCGAGGCCGCCTCAACCTGTCAGCTTTAGCTACTAGGAATCCTCATTGATCCCATAGGGCTGCCAGGAATCTGTCCAAGCGTCCGCCCAGACCACACCTCGCTCATGTGTGTCCGCGTAAGCCTTGAGCTTCAGGCTTCTCCACACTGCAGGGAGCTCGGTTCTCCGTTATCCGGAGTCTGGCCCTGAGGGCATGGCCCCCGGTCAACTTTATGCCGCCAACCGTTAATGGAATCTGACCTGTCCCAAAGTAATAAGCTGGCACAGCCAATCGCTTGTGGGGGCAACCCCGCCTATTGAAAAACACCCAAAACGGTGTTATGCTCGTGATGAAAACGGGGGTAAACAGCGGCAGGGCGTATGCCCATCCAAATACCGCAAACTCATTTAACGTCCCGTACCAGAACGTCCAAAGGTAGGGGGCGGCGCGACATGTAATACCCTGAAAATGGCGGTTGCGACCGGCACAAAGAGGCTGGTTAGCTTGGGCCGGACTAACGGCTGGGCCACGCCACTGCTAAAGCCCCCATCGAACGGAACCAGACTGAAGACCAACCAACCATCCTACACGGTATAAGTGTAACCCAAAGTGCAACCCCACATATCATGTAGAGTAAGCGAACCAAAATATAAAACCACCTCTACTTCCAAGCCTCCAGGCCCTGAGGCATAAGAGGCCACCCCTAGCAATGTAACCGTCAATTCCAGTCTTACTTACTTTAACATTGCTGCTGAGGTGTGCCCGCTAGGGGGTGCGCGCGTATAACGCAGCTTAAAATGAGGCATTTCATGGACCCAGAGCCCATGAACTGAAATCCGAGGAACCACTTGATGGGATCCCTTTCCAAGCTAAAGGGTTAACCAATAACCCAAGCCTCCTTTTTCAAGCCCATGCACCTATGTACAAATAAGAAAAACAGGTCCACTCATAGGATGAAATATATCTCCGTGAGTGGGATCCCGTCTTGGGGTCCCCTTGTAATAACAAGGAAGTGAGCCAATGAATTAAGGAAGAGTATACGAGGATGGAGGGTGCCTCATGTCAGTGCGTCCCTCCCGGGAGCGCTGTGAAGCGAGCTCACTCCCTCTCCTGCCTCGGTGGCTCCCCAAGCTCTGTGTGCCAGTGAACTACGAATCCCAACCGCCACAAATCGCAATGTCGATGTCCGTTATTCGCAAACCCCCCCATGTTCCCTATTGGGAATATCAGGATCTGTGTAGATCCGCTCTAATGAATAAACAACCGACTACATATCCGTATTCACTTCGCCATGTAGAACAGTAATATATTACAGTTATGAAGCAAGACAGTAATTCCATAGGCATCCCTTGTAGCTTTGGAACTAAGGACTAAATTCAGGTGTCGCCCTCTCCCATCTTCTGGCTTTGAACGCCTGACTTCTTGGTCGGCAGGGATTTTGTGCAGCTGGCAACAGCCAGCCAATGCACTATCTCTAGGGTTGCAAAGGTCAACCGTACCCTAGCATATTGACAGTCGCGGGATCACTCGGCCCACGGGCTGGCTGCTGCAAGCATGACCTCATGGTCCGCAGTGATTTAATGCCGCTAGGTACCACTAGCAGGGGCCACTATCCTTAAAGTTGCATGGGTCGACAGCGAGCCAGACTATTACCAGCAGGGAGTTCCCTCTGTCCCCCCCGCTTGCTTTAAACCCATAACTTCTTGAGCAGCTGTCTCCCCACTAACCAATGCCACTATCCCTAAGGTTACATAGGTAGCGGCAAGCAAGGCTATTAACAGTCCGGAGCTCACTCCGCCCCCTGATTTGTTTTGAACACCTGCCTTCACGTTCGTTATAGATTTAATGCAGTTGGAACCAAATCGCAGATCCAACTTTCCCTTAAAGTGGTGTGGTCAACGGCAAGCTAGGCTATCAACCTTGGGGAGCTCTCCCTGCCCCCAAGCTTGCTGTGTACATATGTCTGCCCGGTCAGCAAAGCGTTTTTGTTTTTTGTTTTGTTTTGTTTTGTTTTTTTTGTTTTGTAATTGGCCCCAAATTTGCACTGTCACCATCAATTAGGTTGCATGGTCAACATCGAGCTCTGCTATCGCTGTCGGGAGCTATTCTTTTTGCAGTTGGCGACCACTTATGGAAGCCACTATTGGTAATTCTTCCTAGTTCAACAGCAGCTGGACTTACAAAAGTCGGAGCTCAAACAGCAGCTGGACTTACCAAAGTCGGGAGCTCATTCTGCCGCTAGGCCCGCCTTGAACCCAGTGACCTCCTAGGCGGTAATGATATTAATGCATTTGGCCACCAAGTCGTGGCTGCCACTGCCCATTAGGGTTGTCTAGGTCAACAGCAAGCTGGACCATCCACCGTCGGGAGCTACCGGCTCGTGGATCTTCTATCCCATCGGGTTGTCAAGGTCAACTCAAGCACATGGGATAGTCAATTACCAAGCATATATATCCCGTCCAATGCTCTCTTCATTACTTATTACCATTTTCATTTTCTTTATTTTATTTAATTTTATTTTATTTTTATTATTATTATCCCCCTTGTTGTAAATATTTATTATTTTCTGATTTCATTTTTAATAGCTTTATTGCACATTCTCTTACATACATATGTATATCAAATATAAACATATATGTAGTTAGTACCCTTAATATGCTTATTATAGTGGTCAAAGCCCGCTGAACCTGAAGGAGGGACACCCTCATATCATAGGATAACCATGTCATTGCGACCTGTGCCATCTCCTACATCTCCTTGTATTCCTTTGCTCTCTCTATATATATATATATATATATATATATATATATATATATATATATATATTAATTTTTTTAATTTTTAATTATTATTATTTTTATATATAATAGGTCAGTAGCAAGCTGAACCCACATGTCGGGAGCTCTCTCAACAATTTCTTTCTCCCTTTCTCTCTCTCTCTCTCCATATATATAGATATATTATGCATCTATATATATAATTTATTTACTTAGGTCGCTAGTAAGCTGAACCCACGTGTCAGGAGCTCACTCAAACATTGTTGTTATTATTATTTTTATAATTCCCTTAGTTCCTTTTATTAATATAATAGCGCTTTGTTCGTATCATTCCAATTATTTATATAAATAAACAAATCCTATACATTCAACATTTCCATTCATTTTATTGACTATATTTCATTTTATTTCAAAATATTTTTATTACTATTACATATATAGATATCAGTATATTATTAATCATTTATTTTTATTTCATTCCGTATAATTTTATCTTATTTCTTTTCTTTTCTTTTCTTTTTTTATACATATTTATTTATTTATTTATTTTTCAAAGTTTATTTTATTATTATTATTATTATTTTTCCTTTCCCATTTATTTATTTAATTCGACCGAAAATAAAAATGGCCGCCATTCAAAATGGCGGCCCCAGGGCAGGCCGCCATGTGGCCAAAATGGCGGCCCCCACCACAACATCTGCCGTACAGCAAAATGGCTGCCTCCCATGTCTGAGCCGTACGGCAATATGGCGGCCCCCATAGGGAGCCGCCATGCTTCCAAATGGCGATCGTTATTGGACTAAAGCGCATGCGCACCAATTAAAAGCTGCGCCACACGGCGCGAAACCGTAGGGCAGCCGCTACGGCGCATGCGCGCCACAAACGAGCTGCGCCAGGGAGCGCCTCAGCCACCAGTGGGCCGCCAAGCTAACGTCAGCTCGGCTAGGCCGTGGCGCGCCCTACCCGCCCAGCGTTGGCGCCCAGCCCAGGCAGGCCCACGCGCCTGTGCCCCCAAAGGCCGAAACAAGGGCCTTGCCCAAAGAGGCTTGCCCACCTGCAACCATGCAGGTCCGGGAAGCTCCGGCACCCGTCCAGGGAAGCGCTCCATCCTGGAGGTGCCGGCCAAAAGCGGCGCACCCAGCCACAGCCAGGCAAGCCCGGGACACATAGGCCCCCAAGCCACGGAACAAGAAGGCGGCTCCTGAGCCCCCCGGGCCATCCCAAAGCGGGGCACTGTGCCTTCTGGGGACTTAAGGTGAGTTGTGGCTGGGGGGGGGGGGAATGGGACTACCAATCCCAGCCACAGAACATCCCAAAGCCTAGTTATCCCTTCCCAAAACCTAAAGCCCCCTGGGGAAGGGATCGCGAAGGGCCTGCAATTGTATTGCCAAGGCCCTATAAGGCAGCTGATGCCCTAAGGGAGCGAGGGGGCGCCATCAGGGGGCTGAGCCCCACCAGTCCCTTCCTTGCTCCCAGCAGGCCCCAAACCAACCTTCCTTCGCCTGAAAAGGGGGCCTCGTCATGCGAGCTGCCTTCCTTGACGATGTCTTGATGCAGACTGAGGGAAAAAAGGGGCTGGCACCAGTATGCCAGCCCCTCCTCCCTTACAGCAAATTCTGCAAAATTAACCAATCTCTTCTCCGAGGGGAGGAGACAAGTTGCTCCACCAGCCAACAAGTTGGATGGTGAAGTGTATTTAACTAAAAGCAATCATCCCTGCATATTTATTAGGGGTGTGCACTATTCCATTTTGCTATACTGGTTTCTGGGAAATCTGGCAGCCAGACAGCTCAAAATGGACTGAGAGAGGATGGGAGCCGCTGAAGGCTGAAACGGTATGGATTTCGTTACAGCCAAGCCCTCAGCTGAATTCAGCTACATTTGGCTACTCTGTGATTGAAAAGAGCAGCCGTGCAAGGGTTTTCCTTCCATTAGCCTTGCCAGAGCCAATCAGAAGAAGAAAGCAGATCATGTGTCATTTTGCAAAACTGCTCTATTAGTTTCAAAAGTTAAAAAGAGTTAAAAGTACAGTATATATTCCTAGAAATACTTAGTATACATGCCTTTTCAAACTTACACCCCCCCCACACACACACACATGTTCCTAGTGGAATTTGGAAAATTAAAAGATGGAATAAGAAGATAAACAAGAGAATAATAAGATATCAAAAGGAAAAAAATCTCAAAAAGCTAAGACTATGAAACATAATAGGCAGCAGCAAAAGAAACAAACAGAGGAAAGCACACACATTCTCGTCTCCAAACACCACACCATGCCGCCCATAGAAAATTGTGAAACTCATGTATATATAGACTGAGCTTTGTAAAAAGACACATGATATGCTTCTTTCTTTTGATTGGCTATGGCTAAGCTTATGAGGAAAAAACTGTTTGCAGCTCTTGTTGTTAATCATCATCCATTCATTACATCATTCCCTACCCCCCAGGCGGTGGACTACAACAGTACAGTACTTATTATCATGAAAAAATAGTCTGAATCAACAAATCCTTCCCACATTTTTAGCCAAAAGATTAGGTGGCTTGCTTTTCATTCTGGGAAGACTCCGAACAGAGCCTTCCCAGTCTGTTTTTGTTGGCTCGGCTGCTGAATTGCCAAAATTATTCAAAGTCAAAATCACCCAATAACATTTTGCACATCTCTAATAGATACAAAGTAAGGTTATATCCAAAGTTTCAATATGGGTTTCATCATAAGAATCACTTTATAGGAAAGAAACAACATCAAAAGACAAATTACTAGCTGTCAAGATCTTTTGGGATTTGACCAAGTTTAATATCAAAGTAAATAATTTAAGAACTATGTTATGATCATTCCCAATGGTACTTTTATAGAAAATATTTGTAAGATTTTTACTTTTTCCATAGAATGGGGATTCAATCTCTGACTGGAAGAAAGCATTCAGATCACTTGGCTGGGACGTAGGGGAATGCAAGAAGGACTCAGCCTTCAATATTGGCTGTCTTGCTGAGCATACTGGGCATCCAGATCACACAATGAAAGGGCATGACTTTGCTTTATGTGAAATAATGGACCAGATAAAACAGCAAAGACAGACTGTGGGACATTCTTTCAACAGAAAGTACTATTTCAGTCTGGTATATTAGGGCTCTGGAACTAGGGGAAAGCTGTGAACCCAGAGAGGACTGGTATTGCCAAGTGAATGGTTACCAAGACTTAGTGGGTGTGGGAGATATGCTGGTATTTCCTATAGTATGAACGTCTGGTAACAGTTGGATGGTGTACAACTGGCACCTGCTTATCTTCCATTACATATGGACTCTTGAGATGTGAGTGAAGCTGTATTGGGTTTAGTCAGAAGAGGACAAGGTCCTAGTTTCTGATGTAATAGCACAGGACTGGAACCAAATTATACAACAAATAAATAATTATTTGTGTACTTGTAACCCTCCCCCTTCAATTTTAGGGTTACTTTTTAAGGACTTGCAGGGGAAAGATTAACACGATCAGGCCCAAGTCCATACCTGTTGTTTCATCTCACTTTGAAGAAGCCAGTAAACCACTTAGTGGCCTGTTTCTACATGTTCTCAAACCGTTCACTCCACAGTCATCTTTTAGGAAGCAGACTGTCCATGAGAAAACATTTAATTTTTAAAATACCTGGATCTAGTGCTCCATGTTGACACAAACCTATAAAGTTGTAAATAATAAAGACATGACCTAATTTTCTCTAATAAGTTTGTGTTGTTTGTGTTTGCTCCCTTATATCTTTCTCCATCCCCCATGGGGAGCCATAGGGATACAAATGTTTTAAAAAGTATTTTTATTGATTTATTAACAATCATTCAGTTGCTCCAAATAATTTTAACTAACCCACAAGAGATATATTGCAAAATATGAAGCACATTGTTCTAAAAACATGTTTTATCTTGAAACAGGCTAATAATTGAAACACGAGTTATGAACAATAACATTTTCCTACATTGTGATCTTAACAATATATACCTATCCTTTAGTTTATGCTTTATTAGACATGTTTCATGAATACTGGCCTCACCAAAACTAGTTTGATCAACATTAAGGCATATTATGTGCCAACAGAGCCTGTAAAAAAAAAGATAAAGTATGTATAATAAAGTCTGTGTACAGAACAAAAGACTCTAATAAAGAGAAGCAAACACAAAAATTGTTCCAAAGAGAGAAGCTGACTAATAATACTTTAAAATACAGGGAGAGAAGGAAGTGCCCTTCATTACTGAAACAAGCCATGTAGAGCGTGGCAAGAATTAGAAGATACATCATATGTAAAAGTAAGGAAATCTCTACACCAGGGGTGCTCATTACGGTGATAGGGAGCACCTAGGTGATCTTCGGCCCTCTTCCAGGTGATCTTTGGGCCTCACCAGCCGGATGGCACGCTCCTGCCATGTGCGCGCATGTGCGCTCCCGCCGCCTGTGCGCTCCCGCCGCCTGTGCGGGGCTTCTTTTGCCAAAATGAGGCTTTAGTGGGCAGGCCCTGGCACTCGTCTTGCCATGCACGGTGTGGTGACATGACCGCCCATTGGTTGCTGCTGGGGGGGGGGAGAGCAAGACGAAGGCACGCACACGGATAGGATGTGAGGCTGTGGGAGGGATGGAGGGAATGTGTGTGTGAGAGAGAGAGAGAGTGAGAGAGAGAGCCAAGGAGAGAAGAAAGAAATCCGGAGAACTTTTTCGGATCCTTTTGGCAGGCAGGTGGGCGGGTGCTGGAAGGAGAGAGGGAGAGAGAGAGAAGAAAAGCGAAGGAGACCGGGCGAAGTGGGGCAAAGCCAAGCAAGCCCCACTGCAAACCCTGCTGCTGCCCTCGGGACTCCCATTCCAAGCCGAGACCTGGGCGAGCGAGCTGTGTGGGGCTGATTTCTTTCCTTGGTTGAGGGCGAGGAGGGAGGGCTCCGCCGTGTTCCTGGGGTTGAACCCGAGGAGGAGGGGGATGCGGGGATGGAGACTCCACTTGCTACTGCTGCTTGTGCCCTTGCCGCCTTTCTCCGCCTCGCCCTCCCTCGCCCTCGAAGGAGAAAGACGGCGAGGGCCCACGGGGGGGGGAGAGAGAGAGAGAGAGAGAGAGAGAGGGTGGCTCTTCACAGCCGGCTAGGAAGAGACACCCCCCTCTCTCCCGTGGGCATGGACTGCCACCAGTGGGAGGGGTCCTCTTTCCTGCCAGCTGTCCACTTGGGCGTCCTTTCTGAGTGACACCCTCGAAAGGAAGGAAGGGCGCCCACCCCCGCTGCATCTGTCACTTTGGGGAAGCACCTCTTCCACTCTACCTTCTCCTGTCCAGGTAAGGAAGCCTCGAGGGAGGAGGGAAGGGGGGAGGCTGCCATGGGGAGGCTCCAGCCTCACGTGGGTGCCTCTCTCAGTTGAGTTTCCTAGCCCAGGCAGCAGCCAGGCAGCCCCTCTTCCCAGCCCTGCGCCTTCCGAGCCGCCGCCGAAGCCGTATCTGGCCGGAGCGCTGGCGGGTGCGCCTATAAATACCCTCCTGCTGTGTGCGTGGGAGGGACCTGCTGTGCATGCAAGAAGCAGAACGGGATGGGGACTTCCTGCTTCGCGAAAGCACGCAGCAGGAAGGAGGAAGGCAACGAAGACATTAAGAGAGAGAGCGCGCACAGGCAAAGAGGATCCCCTTCCCGGGTGCGCGCAGCGGCGAGTTCGTGGGCAGGCAAGAAAGAAGCCCCACGCGGACGGAAGGCTGCAGTAGGAGTGTGTGCGCGCACGTGTGCACGCACGCTCACATGCACAACAGGTGATCTTTTCAAATTGATTGTTCATATAGTAGCTCGCATGATGAAAAAG
Source organism: Anolis apletophallus (assembly GCA_030556195.1). Taxonomy (NCBI): domain Eukaryota; kingdom Metazoa; phylum Chordata; class Lepidosauria; order Squamata; family Anolidae; genus Anolis; species Anolis apletophallus. Next base: position 120,014,159 of record JARBWK010000004.1, on the reverse strand, counting down.
TGTGGGCACCCCTGCTCTACACAAACACAGGGCCATCATAATAGTCCGAGTGACCAGTTCTAAACTGATGTTTTCTCTTTTGCTACATGCAAGTATAATACTTGCAATATATCATGGCAAAATGAAACAAAAGTCTGCTTATCATGGCAAAAGATATACTATTTTAATAATAATATTTTGGTCCTTTTCAGTTGAAGGGGCGCTAATAGGTTCACAAAAGGAATTCTTCCATTTTGGTTCAGCACTAGTTCTTTGACATGTTATCTAACATTATCAGATTTTATAAATAAGAATAATTTCAGTCCTTTATGTACCATCCCAAACATATAACAAATTTTTAAATTTATGATATTTTCATAATCTTCTTCTTCTCTTCTTGGCTTTTCTTCACGAACAAAGATTCAGGAAGGACACATCCCACGCTTTCTACAAGCTCATTGATGATTGGGTTGGATATGTCCTTTGAGCCTGTGCCATGGACCTTTCTGGAAGAGCACAGCGTGCATAGAACTGGCCTCACCCTTTAAACCAAAGGTTCGTCTGCCGGGGCCTAGCAAGCTTAGGATGGTGGCAGTGAGGTCCTCAGGTCATAGGTTTGGTTTGAGTTTCCTTCTCCTAGATGGTTGACTTTACAGGGTTAAACGAGCACTATCTGCCCAGGTTTTAAATCAGAATTTTCCTTCTCCTAGGATGGTTGACAAAAGGCTAGGGAGCCCATCCTGCCTTTTGATGCTTTTTGTCAGACTCTTCGGTTGTGACCTGTCTGGCATGGGAGGCCCTATCGGTGGCTATTATGCCACCGCCAGCATAGCTCACAACATAATATATTGTAACTATATTGGCTATGGCATTTCCAATCTAGCTAAGGGAATGCATATCGTGCAGAAGCCAAAATCTTTGGATTGATTTATAATCTATTGAAGAAATGTGAATTCATATGGGTGTTGAGAACAATGACATTTATCCAGTAATCCAGTGCCCCGAGATGATCAGGGGGCAGTTTCGTCAGGATCAGTGATAATATGATAATTTCATATCTTCAGAAAAAGGTAGTCAATTATCAATTAGTTTTCATCATGCATTCAAACTGAATGTTTTTAAGATTCTGGGTAGTCTTGCTTGAGTGAGACTAAAATGGCATAATAAGGCAAGAATTACTTTGATGGATGATGTCAAGCTCCATTTAATATGGTATTTTGCATTCAAGAGATGATGGCCACAAGCAAAGCAAGAAAATGCTGACATTCCCACTTTGCTTTTTCCAGACCTTTAACTGTAGGTGCTCAAGTATGTTTATAAACTAGGTATTACCAATTTCTCACAATATTTTCCTGCCAAAAAGTAAACATTGATCTTTTTCTAGTTTCCTAGAAAAAAAGAAGAGAACGTGCAAAAGATTCTTGGAATATGATCTGCTGTTCTTTGTGACAAATGTCATTTCTTCCCAAAATGGTCCAGAATGAGGCAAGATTCAAAATGGACACCAGGCCTCCTGCTCAGTTGCTGCCACCACTATTTGCAGTGCTAAGGGGGAGATTCCTTAAGGAGAAAAAAAAGAAAAAAGTGACGTTATTGAAAATGGTGAAGCTCCCACTCCTAACTATTTGTTCAAATTGACCATGGAAGAAATTCAATGCCATTTTCATTTCTCTGTCCCTAAATAGTAGGGAAAATTTTCAAGAGGCAAAATCATAATGGCTCTACTTGGGCTCATTTTAACTTGAATAGACGTAATAGATCAATACTAGCTTTATGATTATACAAAGAATAGTTGCATGTTGTGGCAGCCATTAATTTATTTGAATATCAGGTACCATTATTGTTATTGTGATTCTTAGCATTTTCACAGTATATCAGGTGTTATTATCTAAATTACTGATGGTGTTGGGGGCATCAAGAATTCGGATTCTCCCCAATAATCTAATGTGACTCATTCCAAGTGGTGTCACTATCTATGGTGATTTGGTTCAGAAAGTTTGCTCATCATTTTGGCAATGTTCCTGTAGCTGCTGTTGTTATTTCTGCTTTTCTCCCAGAACCAGGATGAGAAGATATAGAATGAAGTTCTATCCAGGTGAAACTACATTCCATTTCCCTTTTCTCCTCTCCCACAGAACTCCCTGGAGGAATGGGAAAGTGACAAAGGAGCATTTAGATTACGACTTTCCATTTACGTGTGCTTTCCATCTACGAAATTGTGAAGCCAAAAGGAAACTGAAGGTTACCTTGGAAGGCCAATAGCTTGAACACTGTTCCCACACTAAGTATCTCAGCATCACCTTAGACCAAATGCCAACATTTAGGAAACACTGTGCGAACACCAAACAAAAAGTAGCTGCATGCAATAACATCCTGTGGAAACTTACTAATACAAGCATGGGATTCAGATGCAAAATTAATAAAAACATCAGCCCTGGCCTTCTCTTACTCAACTGCTGAGTATGCCTGCCCCGCCTGGCATAAATCGTGAAGGAAGTGACTATAGCACTAAATAAGACATATAGAATAATCACAGGATGTCTTAAACCTACACCTGTTGATAGACTATAAGCTAGATGGCATGCTCCCCCGATGCACAATGTGAAATTGCTTCCAATTGCGAGAGAAATAAGGTTGAACTCTGAAAGCCACCTACTTTAAGGTTATCAGCCTCCTCCCAGTAGACTGAAATCAAGGAAAAGTTTCATGAGAACTACCACTCCTCTAAATGTTCCTCCCGCAACAGCAAGAATATCACTGTGGGCAACAAAATCAGGCAATTTTAACTAGATGGCTCTAACTGGATGGCCCTGAAAAAGATGTTCCAGAATGTATTGGGGAACACACACACATATTCTGAAATTACATGTATTTTTGCTGGCCTCAGGTGTGTGTTGATATGTTTTCTGAGATCCTGAGACAGAATAGCAAAAGTCAGAGAAACAGAATCCTGGTATTAAACATGAAGGTTAAAAATTGAGAGTTCTCTGGGATAGTGCTAATAAGATTTCTGAGATTAAAAACTGCATGATAATTAAACTATATAGATTGTGCTTTTTCTTAAATAACTAATTCATTTTTATGTGTGCCTTGGATCAATAGCACAGGATATATGCAAAAGTGACCATAGTTCCCTATCCTTTTCAGTAGGTACAAAGATTTCAATTTGGCCATATTCTAAAATTAGTACATTGCATACACATGAAATCTTTTACTGTGTACACATTTATCTTCATTATTTTTAACATGGTTGATTATTCTAATCACAGTAAACCTGAGTCAGCAATCAGCACATGGTCACAAAAAGAATTATCTCTAATTATGTACACTGCTGAATATGGGAAAGAGGAGTACACACCAGATGACTTCATTCTTAGATATGATGTATTAAGCCTATTGAAGCAGAATCACAAACTGACTTTTAAAAGAATCATAACATGTAATCGATTTGGGAGATTTGGAGGGTATCGTTCCCCAAAATAACAATTTTACCTTCTCAATAAATTTTCCTTTTCTCCCCAAATCTGCTGAATTGAAGCAACTTAAAACATCAATTATGCATATAGAGTTTAGGCATCCAAAGATACAAAGGAAAAGTAAACCCAGCAAAATACAACAATTCTGAGTGTGAATGATTTTTAAACACCCATTTTCCGCATTGCTAGAAATTTGGAGACTAATGCAAAATTTCACTGGGGGCAGAATGTATATTTCAGCCCTGAACTGGACTGAATTATTCTACTCTGTTTATTTGGACAATCATTTAAGACTAGATGTTTTTCAGTAGTGGGTATGAGACCACTTTGGGTCTTACAGTATTCTTCCCAAAGTGAAAACCCTTTTTCGTTATCCTATGTAGTCTCTAGCACTGAGGTCTTCAGAACATGCCTTTTAAACAGAGAGAACCAAATATAAAATGAAGATAGAAACATTCCCTACATAAATATTATGATGGAGCATATATACATATCATGAGACTATTCCTCGGGATTTTTGTATCTTCCTGATAACAGCCAATATCTAAAATAACTAAAAATCTTGTTCTAAGAATTTGATGCCCATTTGCCATTGTTCTGCATTGGCTTGAGAAAAGACGAATGAATGCAGGACTAGCAGTGTCTATTAGACAAAATGCCCAGGGCATGCATCCTAATAATTCTAAAGAGCTTGATCAAGCTTTGGACTGGATTGAAGAAAGAAACCTGTTCATATTGTAATGTAGATACCATGAGGTCACCAGCTGCTCATCAGCAAAATATGAATACATATTTTGCACTGCCAAATGCTGCAAAACCATGAAATCAATGAAGGGTAATATTATGCTTCCATTTCTAATGAACAATTCAATATTGCAATACAGATGAGCTGCCAAGGAGGAATAAAACCTCCAATCTGACTTTCTGCCTTAGATAGCCAAAGACAAAGCAATAATATTATGTATTGTGGACATTCGTCTAAAGCCTGATCTATACTGATAATTTCATGCAGTTTCAAACGGGTATGGGAGCAAATGGTTTTGCTGTGAAGATGATTACACCAGCTGCTGTCAGCTGCATTATGAAGCTAATAACATTAAATGTTGAGAGTAGAGTGGACCTCGGACTTATGAAATTCTCACACTAGTGATGGTGGTAAATGTTAGCTATTTGCAAATTAATTTCACATGGAAGCCAGATCATCCAGTGAGGACAGGATTTGTTTAGGAAGACTGCACACATTGCCAAATCCTTCCACACAGTTATACATTTTTCACAGTAGGTGAACTGAGCTATGCACATAAGATGCTGGAGGCCATTTCTATGGCAGTAGTGTTTTGTGACATAAATGCTAAACTCAGCATTAGAATACCATATAGAAAAGATAAAGGTTTCTCCTGACATTAAGTATCCAACACTGAGGGGTGATGCTCATCTCCATTTCTAAGCCTAAGAGCCGGCGTTGTCAGTAGACATTTCCAAGGTCATGTGGCCAGCATAACTGCATGTAGCGCTGCTACTTTCCCACTAAGGCAGTACCTATTGATTAGGCATGAGAAAAAGTTATGAAAATCAAAAGAATTCGTAAGTGATTCGTATGTAATGGGACTTTCAAGTTTTTATGGATCGCAAGGCCAATCCTGGAAGTGGACTTTCTTTTTCGAACCCCCTGGGCCCAAAATTTCATTAGAATTCTAAATATTTCGGAAGGCTCCCTATTACCCCTCAAAATCCAAAATCCCAGACATTACTCACAGTCAGATGGGGCCTTTCCATGCTCGAGGCCTACTTTAACTGAAAGGCCTTGCCTCCAGGAAGAGAAAAACCAGCCAGAACCATAGAGAGATCGAAACCGGAAGTCCTAGAGCGGCTGGAGGACTCAGGAAAAAGCGCTTTAAACTGCAGGGAAAGGATCCTGGATAGGAGGGCAGGCAAGAAGGACATGAGGCAGGATGAAACAATGGGAGAAGGGGTTGAAAACAGCCCGGAGAGGAGCAGGAAAAGTGCAGATTCAAGGAAAAGCCATAGAGTTCAAACCTCCTAGAGATCTATGGCAAAATGAATGGGGAGAAAGCTGCAGTGAAAAGAGCTCTGGAGAAGGTAGGCAACTATTTTATAATTAATAAATAATATAATAATATTTACCCCTTCTAATTTCCTGGAAGAAGGGCCCAGGGCATTTAATTCTAATAAAAATAATAAATATAATAATATTTACCCCTTCTAATTTCCTGGAAGAAGGGCCCAGGGCATTATTTAATTCTAATAATAATAATAAATATATTAATAATATTTACCCCTTCTAATTTCCTGGAAGAAGGGCCCTACTTGTTATTGATGCCACTGGGATCAATGTAAATGTGAGTAGATCAATAGGTACTGCTCTGGTGGGAAATAACAGCAATCCATGCAGTCATGCCAAGCCATATGACTTTAAGGTGTCTAAGAGCAACAACAGCTCTCAAAATCAATGGGAGGCACAGCGAAGTAATAATAATACTAAAATAATTATAGAAACAACTTGGGCCTGACATAATTATAATAATATGTTTGCTTGTTCTTGAGGGCACTAGAGTGCTTGTGGCCTTACATAATTGATAACAGACATGGATTGAAATACTGTAAAATTGACAGGGCTCTAACTACAAACCTAAGAGCATGTTCTAGTTTACCAAGAGCACGTTCCTTATACCCTCCAGGTCACTATCACCCTTACTACATTCTTACTATTAGAATTTATTATTTAATTCTAATAAATGCTCTGGAGAAGCAAGCCTTGACTATTTTATTTAATATTAATAATAATACTAATAATAATAATATATTAATGCTTTATATCTCCCTGCAAGGAAACCAAGGGAAATGTTGCCCCTTGATTTGCCTGTGCTTAAAACAGTGTCAGTCCTGTTTCCCTGCTTTTCAGACTTTAGAACCAATTTAGAATTTCGTTAGTAGTTACGTTACATTTTAGAACTTTTTGGAATTTTTTTTGTAAGTCTTTCTATTACTAATCAAAAAAAAATCCCCCCCCCAATTTGATTTTAGAATCGCGATTTTGGGTTCTAATCCATGCCTACTATTGATCTACTAATATTTGCATGTTTTCAAACTGCTGGTTGGCAGAAGCTTGGCCTAACAGCAGGAGCTCACTCTGCTCCACAGATTTGAACCGCCAACTTTTCAGTCAGCAAGTTCAGCAGCTCAGCGGTTTAACCCATGACACCACCAGGGGACTCTTTGAGAATACCATATATATGCCTGCAAAAGCCAATATGTTTAGTTAAAAAAATCAGCCCCCTCTCCTCAAAGGCCCAGTTTGACTTATTCTTGGATCCATGTACAGTAAGTATCCAATTCTCTGTATACTAATACACAGGCCATGTTTAATTCCACGAACCCTCAACTAATGAATATTAAGTATTAGAGTGGGAAAATTGGGTTTTTTTCTTCCAGACTTTCTTGCCCTCGTAAAGAAGTTTAGACATTACTGAGCTACATGGACTGAAGAGAGATTTGTGCATTCTGATTTGTCTTATAAAAATTGTAATGCTATATATTTTGCTTTTCAGTGTATGGATTTTCATCAGGAAACCTTATACTCTGGAATGGTTTTGGATACACAATTAAGTTTATTTTGGAGACAATAGGCCATCTATAATAATGGAAAGTCGTTAATATTTATATCTTTGTTGAGAGAGGGTATCCTAACACTTGTGATATCACATTGAGGTAAAGAAGGCCAGCTGTGGGATTCTCTACATTTTATAACTTCATCAGGGAATATTAAAATGCAGTGTACATAAACATACAGACTTGGGAAAAATGAAAATCTTATGCAGAGATGTATGTGTGCAGAGTTCCTTCTATGGGTGTGGAAGGATTCATGGAAGAACCCATATTTGCATACGCCTATTCTAATGTTGGCTCCCTTCTAACTGATGGTTATCATATCAGGGATCACAGCACACATTAGTATATAGGAAGCAAAACTAGTGCCCACAATTTTAAAGTCCCTTCATAGGTAACAAGCACTGAATATGGTTTCCGAGTTACAAAAAAGAATAAGCTCTCTTAGGGCCACCAGCATCTCTTTTTTTTGGCAATGTCCAGTACACAATAAACATTTTTTACAACCAAAAATTATGTAGATAAATTTAACAATGTATGTCCATCACACAGTCCTCATAACAGTATTTTGTCTTTATTGAGTGCCCTGACTGCTTTTTAAAAATATTCTGTAAATACCTAATATCTTTCTTTCTAACAAATTTCCTTCCTTCCTTATTTTAGCAGATTAACTCTGTGAATATAGAGTTGTTGCTCACAGCATCTGGTGTGAGAAGGCTAATTCCCAAAAAGATAAATTGTTATTTTGACATTGTGAAAGCAGTGATTTTACATGGAGTGGGCAACTCATAGAAGTTTTCCAAGGGATCTCATCAGCTAAGGAGACTCAGTTCATAGACAGGTCAAAATAATGTAACATCTTTTTCCATATTCTCATAGCCTGCTGGTGGTTATTGCCCTGTACTTTCACTAAAGTTAAGGCATGTTTACATGAACTATTATGAATTATCTTTATATTACCTTCCCCATTAAGCTTCAAAGGTGTGTATATAAGCTTATAAGTTGTTATTAGTCTATTGATCAGCAAATGTTTGTCTAACACTCTGGGGGGAAATAAAAACATTTTAATAATATAGTAGTTCATAAGATCTCATATCATGAAATTCATGTCTTCCTGTGCAGGAGAAGAAGGAAATGGATTTTGAGGTGTGGAAGCAGAAACACTTGAATAGAATACCAGGCATCATACTGTGCTGTTTTTCAAAGAAATTATTGAAAAATGTGAGTAGGGTGAAATACAGCACAAAATAGATCCCGTTTTCTCTCTTTCTATAGTTTTATGCAACTCACAAGGCCTGATATGGATTCACTAGATATGTTCTGAAATATTCTAGGCAATGATGAAGAACTTTTAGAAGAATTCAGGGAGGGTGTTTTACTTTTTTCCAATCGATGTCTTACAATGCCTTGTTATGAAGAGACAAATTATTCACTGTAATTAACCACCCAGTCTCTCCCTGGCTGATATACATACGTGGGCATCTTTCCAAGGATAATGTCCTCAGGCTACCCAAAGTTAAAAAAAAATTATTAATACTGGACAAGTAGAAGCTAAAGTTTTATCCACCAAACCTGTACTAAATCTAATATTCCATACCTTAGCAAGCCAGAGCAATTTTATCTGCAAAAAGCTTTAAAATCCTTTCAAACACAATTTTCTCTCCTTTCAACTTTAAAATTGCATATTACTAATGTAATGTTAAGAACAGTCTAACACAAGATGTTTCATATATAATCTCTGAAATAGATAGATAATGGTATTCACCTATGTCTATTAACCTTATACTTGTATATGCCTAACAGCAGTCACTGCAGAACTTGGTATTCCCTTTTTTTCCTCTGCAGCAACCAAACTCCCTGAACATCTAACCTACTGTAGATCTGTCCAAACTCCTGTATAGTCATTCCATATAGGGCAGAGTCATCACAAAATTATCTGACCTTATCCTTGTAGCCAGAACAAAATGGTTAGAATAAACCAGCTTAAATGCAGGTCCAGATGAGGTAACCGAGGCACCTGTCTGTTCGATCTGGGATTCCTTTAGGTTTGTTCTACCTGATGACGTGGAGGGGATCCTTGGGGCTGTAAGAGCAACTACTTGCGCTCTGGATCCTTGCCGTTCCTGGCTAGTCAAACAGGCCAAGGAAGGGTTTTTGGACTGGTTTATTATTATAATAAATGCTTCTTTGGGCCAAGGGAAGTTCCCATCCTGCTTCTAGCAGGCGGTGGTGAAACCTTTGTTATAAAAGACCTCCTTTGACCCGTCCATGTGTAACAACTAGAGGCCAATCTCCAACCTCCCTTTCCTGGGCAAGGTCTTAGAGCGGGTGGTCGCCTCTCAGCTTCAGGGTTTCCTCGATGACACCGAATTTCTGGATCGTTTGCAGTCTGACTTCAGACCTGGGCACAGTACTAGCTTTGGTCGCCTTGGTGGATGACCTCCGCAGGGAGCTTGACAGGTGGGGTGTGACCCCGCTGGTTCTCTTGGATATCTCAGTGGCTTTCGATACCATCAACCATGGTATCCTTCTGGGGAGACTCGTTGGGATGGGACTCAGGGGTACTATGGCTCCGGTCCTTCTTGGAAGGTTGTTTCCAGTTGGTGAAGCTGGGGAACCTTCTCAGACCCCTGTCCTTTGACCTGTGGGGTCCCGCAAGGTTCTATTTTGTCTCCCATGCTATTCAACATCTACATGAAACTGCTGGGAGAGGTTATCCAAAGTTTTGGAGTACGGTGCCACCTCTACGTAGATGACACTCAACTCCACTACACTTTTCCACCGGATTCCAAGGAAGCCCCTTGGATACTGGACCATTGCCTAGCGGCTGTGTCGATTTGGATGAGGACGAACAAGCTGAAGATTAATCCTGACAAGACAGAGGTCCCCCAGGTCAGTCGCCCGTCTGATCGGGGTATTGGGTGGCAACCTATGCTGGATGCGATGTAGGTCATCACCTACAAAGCCCTAAATGGTTTGGGACCTGCCTACCTTCGTGGCTGTATCTCCTTCCACAAACCTGTCCTACCTCTTTGGGAGAGGCCATCCTTTCATCCCTCTCTTTATCACAAGCCCGACTGTCAGGATGAGGGAGAGAGCTTTCTCTTCTGTGGCCCCCCGACTCTGGAATTCATTGCCCATTGAGATTAGGCAAGCCCCCACCCTAGAAACTTTCAAGAAGAACCTCAAAACTTGGGTTTTCCGTTGTGCCTTTGGAGAGTGATTTTACATCTCCCACTGTCACTCCCCCCTTAATGTTCCTTACTGGTCCTCCACAGTCTGCACAGCTTCCTGCCATTATGAAGGCCTGTCTCCATTGCTCTCTTGCATCCTGAATTTTTATTGTTACTTGTACATGTGGCCCGCTCACTGCAATCGTGTTTGAGTTTTTTTGTATTATTTTGTATTATTTTCTTTTAATTTTATTTTTGCATTACTCATTTTTTGCAATGTTTATTTCATGCTTTTGTATTATGTTGTTGTTATGTTATTGTAATTGTACTGCCTGGCTTGGCCTCATTTAAGCTGGCCTGAGTCCCCTTTGGGGAGATGGTGGTGGGGTATAAATAAAGATTATTTTTATTGTTGTTGTTGTTATTATTAGTCCTCCAGACAATACCAGGAGACATCAGCAGAGAATGTATCCACTTTTTGTCTGCCCTTTTGAGTTGAAAGCAAATGTTTCTGTAATTATTCCACTCGCCAATAGACATGGAATTGTCATGGGTACTTTCGCAGGTCTGGTAAGTATAAGCATAGTAAGTGATTTAGCATAGCACCTCACCATGCAAGATTGTAGCCATAAGGAGATAGCTGAGATTAATTATCTCATAAAAGCAGGTCTTTTTAAAAATTATGATCTCTTGTACTTACTAATCATCAGTCATAGTTCTCCTGTGTTGAGCTCTCAGGAATGAACAAATATCTCCATAAATTCAGTCTGTTAAAATATGTCATTACATGCAAGATTTTCTTCAAAATTCTAGATTTAACAGTACAGTTATCTCACCACGGGAACAATAAGACCAGACACAAGATATGAGATGAAATAAGGGCAACTGTACTAATTAATGTAATTGAGTTCTTTTGGTGATGAGTAAAATGAAAGACGGGGGTAACTTGGTGTGGGAGTAACAGTAGTAGCAGGTCTCACCGAGACTTTCCTTCCCCACCCTCACCAAGAGGAATTTGCAAAACTCAGACTTGCTCCCAGATGAGCTGCATACCGGAAGACTTATTAGAGGGTTCAAACCTCTGAGTCATATAGTTCCTGGTGAGGGCAAAGAACTTGATAAAAGTTGTCCAATCCTCAAGGTCACATGGTACACGGGTAAGGATAAGTTCCAAATTCCCATCCTTCACCAAAAGTGTGCCAGAAGGTACTCTCTGGCTCATATCCCCCTCTAACACCTCTTAGGAAAACTTATTTACAACACCATTCTATGTCAATTACAAGGTCCTCCGTGACAGTGTAGAGTAGGTGGAAAAATCTTATAGGAAAAAAGTCTGACTCAGCCTTGAAGTAATCAGAAGACATGCAGGTGAGAGGTTGAGTCAATTATCTCCAAAGAAGGGGAGAAAGGGGGGAAACTGCCACCCAAGCCCCACCCCTGGTCTTTACTGTTCTAGCACATGATGCCAGGACCAATTAATGCTGGTGTCTTCCCTATGAATTTCCTGTTGCACTAAGGGGAGGGAATTCCATTATGTGGAATGTATTTGCAATGAAATATTTCCTCAGGTTCCATGGGTCCCTCTGTGTCAGCCAGAATCAACAATTGTCCTTTCCTTTTATAGCTTCTAAGAATTTGTTTCAGGGTTGGGAAATTCTCTGTTGTGTGTTTTTGGGACATAGAAAGCTTCAGGGAGAAGTATCATTTCCAATTATATTGCATATAGAAAGGCAAAACTGAATCTTGACTTCTGTTCTGTATTTTCTTTTATTCTTTTTAATAGCAAAATTGTAACAAAAAAAAAATCCAAAGTGGGCCAGGTCCTCTATCGGTTTCATGCATTGTTTATGCCATATCTATGTCTGATACTCTAGTAATGCATGTGCCAAATGTTTCTTTTGCCAAATGTCTTAACAGCTGTTTACCTAAAGCATAAATCCAGCAAATGTGATTAGTACCGATTAGCTCTGATTAATTTCATCAAGCAGAGAGCAGTAATCAACAAGAAGAGAATTGTTTGAACAAAGATGAAAAAGTAAACATATTTACTTAAAGACATTTGCTTTTGGGGGGTTCTGCACAACCTCCGTTAAAATAGGAAGCAGATAGAAATAAATATAGGCAATAAAGTGTGAAAATGAGAGATGGAAAGATTATTCACTATTAATTTCCCAGTCATAATATTGTGGAAAATTACATAGAAGCAAGAATTTGGCCCATATCTAACCCAGTATCTGCATATCATGAAATCTTTGTCAGATTATTCTGCATGTATATTTGTGTATATGTGTGTGCTTGTATTTGGATGTGTGTCATTACAAATAGCAACAAAGAGCAAACAAATTTTCCATTTTAAGAGTTCAATCACAGAACAAATTACCAAAAAATTAACAATTTTAGTCTCTCTCTGCTTCCTTTTTTCCTCCCTCCCTCCCTCCCTCCCTCCCTGTTGGAAGCCTTGCCTGTTGATGGCTTGCCTGTGGCAGATGGCAGAGGAGGAATCCCTGTGGGGCTTGGGGTGGCTCTTCTCTTTCCGCCACCCTGCCAAAGGCCATGAACAGGATCTGCACTGGGCTTGGGGTGAGCAATTTGCCCAGTGGCTGGTAGAGGAGAAACCTCCATGCTCTGCTGAAGGTTGGCAACAGGCCCCTAGCCCCACAGGCTTCAGTTTTCCATGAACAATACTGTAGCCATGATGGCTTTAAGATCCCTTCCAGGCCAGTTCGTCTCCCTCATGAAGACCTGGCCTGGCCTGCCTGTCTTTCTCGTGAGAGCCTGGCACCAAGAATGCAGGGTCAACTGGTCAAGGTTACCAAAGCGAGCCTGCCCGATAAGCCGGGAGGCCCAGGCCGGAGACAGGCCTAACTCCCCTCTGCATCTGGAGACGCTAACCAGGTTTACTTTCTCAAGGAGCTGAGGTAGCTTAAACAACAGCTGCCATCCATCATGCCCACTTTGACACTCATCGCAGACTTACATCACTAGATCAAAGGGTCTGGACAGTATATCCGTGTGGAGTTGGCCCGAAGCCATATCTCGTGCCAACGACACTTCAGGACTATGGTATTCCTGATTGCATCCAGTTTGAATCCTGATTACCACGGGACTATTTACTCAATGCTTTGTTCCTGTGATTTGCTGCTATTGGAAGCACTATAGTATTTCTTCCAACTTCTTTCCTATAAACTATATTCTCAATAAACCTGTTGTACCTTAGCTGGACTCTGTGGTTTATCAAGGGAGGTCTTGCCCAAGGGCCTAGAGGGCAACAGCCCCTCACTGGGCTGCACACCTGGTGGAGGAGGACGTCCCACTGAAGATCCTGTTTAAAATGGTGAGTATTCTCACACTAGTGCTGCTTTTCTTGCCTCTACCTTTCACAATGCTTGGGGGCAGCTCTCTCACAAGAGGTAGCCTTAGTGTGAGGGCCACACTGAAATAATATTGATATTTAATATATTTCCATTATTTTGTGTATTTTGTCCAATAATTTTAGTTTGTGGCCATAGCCACCACATATGGTAAAGGAAGCCAACAGCTGCATTACATTACCAACAAATATTCTTTCTCTTAGGTTGGATTTTACCTCGTTGTTCTTGCATTATATATCAACAATAAAAATTCTCATGGAGGCCATAGTTGCAGGTGAATTTTATCCTTCCTTTTCCACATGTATTCCTGTGTACTCATTTCAATATTATGTCTGAACTTCCTGAAGTTTTTGCTAGCATCCAATCCCAATTGTGGGATTTTTTCCTTGATGCATTAAGTTATGTGACTCAAATTCCAGGGAACAGATCTACTCTGATTTCTTCACCAAATACCTGTTCACATTGCATGATATTCATACATTACAATGTGCTTTCAAATTGAATTGAATTTTGGGAATACTTTACATGGGTTTTCTTGGTAAGAAGTCATTGTGTTCCTCTAATGCCATTTGGATGAGATTATTCAGTGGGTTTCAATGGGCCCTACTTACACTGCCAATAATGCAATTTCATAATACAGTTCAACTGCATTCTGAAACTGCATTATATAGAAGTGTAGGTGATGCCTATGTTTAAATTGTGATTTGAATTAGTTCAACACACAATATACGCTATCAAACTGACTCTAACTATATCTGGAAATAGAGATAAAGCTTTATTCCCATGAAGTGTCCACTGAGGCCCAGTTTCAATATTTGGAATAAACATGTTTTTGTTTTGTTTGGTGCAAGAGATAGTCAAGGATGAGCAAAACATTCAGTCTAGTGGAAATGGCTACCAAGGATCTCCGATTGAGTGTAATTTCATTTTTAACACTTTTAATACTTGTAGTTTCTAAAATCGTATTAATTATTCTATTAAGCTTCCCCTTGTTGCAAGCATTTCTAATTGCCTGTTCAGCTATTTCCATAGCACCATTTTGATTTTTCATGTAGTAAATGTTATTCATTTCCTCCTCCTCCATCTTTGTCAAATCTGTCCACTAATTAGCTCCGCCGTATATGGTATTTTGCAAAGGGATAGCAAACCCTTTATCTTCTGTAGTTTGTGTGCAAGCACAAAATCCAGTCAAAATAAAATATATGTTTTTGAAATTGTTCAAGTGACTATGCATGCAGTTCCATGTGTATGTTTGAGAAACAATGCATTATGACATTTATTAATGTTGGATAGGTTCATTTGGAAGAGCCTGAAAGTCAGAAAAACTTCAGATTTTTTACTTCCGAAGCAGTTTTGACCCATACAGGAAAGATGTGTGTGTGTGTGTGTGTGTGTGTGTGTGTGTGTGGGTGGGTGGGTGGGTGGGTGGGGGGGGGGGTCAAATTTGAACCACTTACATTTTCTTTTCAGAAATATTACATAATGTTTGGATGCCTCCCAAATTTATATTAATTTTCACAACCATTAAGCAACTTTGGTAAAGCCTAAAAAGTTTTAAAATCTCGTGCTTTTCCTCCCCCGGCGATGCAAGGAGGGCGAGGTGGGCATGAATAAGCACAGCCATTGTTGTAATTTGTGAAGGGCAGGACCCCAATGGTAGAGATTGCAAAAGGCCCTGCTGCTAAACTACATTTTCCACACTGCCTTGTTGCTCATTAGCCAAAATGGCTGACAGACCCAAAGATACTGTAGCTGTCTGCAGCAATCTTCGTCTAAATATAAAATAAACTGGTTGAATCTACAAAGGTGTCTAAAGAAGGCAGCAAAGCATAAGCAACTTTTGCAAAGCCAAGAGAATATAAACTGAATAAAAACCAATCATTTCACTTTGGCCTGATTGCTGTGAACAAGGCGCAGGGGTAGCCAGCCACAACTAGCCCTTTATGTCAGTAAGTAATGATAAAAAAAATGATTGATTGCATCTGCAAAAAGGAATAAATGGATGGATGATTCCTGAGGGTCTCCTCCAACTCAGTAGAGGAAGCAAATGGATTTCAGGAGTGTTTGGATGGTACCTTTCTGCCCAGAAAAAGAGGGTCAGTCTAGATGTCCCTTGATGGGGTCTGTACTATGATTTATGTTCTCCAACAATTAAAGGCAGTTTGTGCCCCACAAACAAAGTTTATGGAGTAGAATAACTACTTTCAAAGTAAAGACCACCCAGTGAAACAGGAAATAACACTTTCAAACAAGGAACACATTTATTTTATTATTTAAAATGTTTTTTTAATAAAAACGTTGAAAATTTGCCAAAAGTCCATTGATAACTCAAAGGTTATTTGGTGAGCTAACAGTGATACATGTGTTCTACCACTGTAGCAAGTTGCATCAGTATTGGTCTAAAAATAATAGAGGGAGATTCCCCCGAACTTTCCCCAGTACCAGTGCTGTTTTAGCCCTATTGCACATGCGTGTATGTCATTAATGAAGCGATTCGGAAGTTTCGGAAAGTTTTGTGTTTTTTTTTTTTAAAAAAGGAAGTGACTTTAGAATCACTTTGAACCTTTTAAATTTTTTGGATCAACCAAGCCTAATGCTTATAATGTAGAATTGAGACTTCAACAGACAAAACTGGGGAAAATGGGGGAAAGCAGGGAAAATCGTATTTTTGTGTGTGATAACATCTTTTAAAAAGATTGAGAATTTACTTATTCCCATCACATGGGATCGCCTTCTTCTGCCTCTAGCTCAACCATCCATAGAAGAGACAGCAGGCATTGTTTTTAAGGCAGACACTTCTTTGGTCTCCTCTCTTTTCCATCCCAATCTTTTTAGTCTCAAGGGAACAGAAAACACCGTTTTTAAAGCAAATATCACTTATCTGGGCTCTTCTTATTTCCCACCCAATGTCCTTACTCTTAGTTGCAGAAATTCAAAACCTACTAAGCACTAGAACATACTATAGTCAGCAAAAAAGGAAAACAAACAAAAAGCTAGGAGTATCATAATTTCAAAAGCCAAGATTACAAAGAATGAGAAATGACAAGAAAAACAAAGTGGTGATATTTTGAAATTGCAGTATTCCTAATTAATTAATTATTTTATTTAATTAATTTTTTAAATTACCATGTCTGGCTCATTAAGCAGAATTGTGGGAGAGAAATGTCAGTGCTCAGTAGGAGACCGCCCATAGGAACACCCAACACTCCATGTCACTGAAGTCATTCAACACGGGCGTCTCATGTGTTTTCCCCTGCTTTCTCCCATTTTCATCTGCAGTAGTAGCTCAGAAGATGTTTTCTGTCCAGCTCCACCCATTTCCCCACTAATTTTCTTAGAATCAATGCATACCTTCCAACTGTTCTGGTTTTTTCAAAATAAATTTCACTGGCTTCACCAGAACTATAAATATCCCCTCCTTTCTTAAGACCCATTCCAATGTCTGTAATGAGGGCTGCAATGGGAATATGAGAGCAAAAAAGTTCCCACTGATGCTATTAGATTCAAAAATATATTGCTGGATTTTAATGTTTCGCTATTTACTATTTTCTCCTATCAATTGCTTTATCATTTTTCCATTTCTTATATTTTTGGTCTTTGCTTTGTCTCAAGTTTATGGTCCTTACCCCACATACACCAGAACATATATAGTGTGTATTTATCTTCATTTTATGCATGGATTCTCTTCCTGGTATACATGGGTTTTTTTGCAAGTAATTTCTCCAATATATTGTACTTTTAATATAATTTTCAGTAATGTACACAAAGTCTGTTCTTTTCACCCATCTGAATGCTTTTCTTGATTATTCAGATTATGGTATGCATTTTTTGATAGGCAAATGCCTTGGAAACCTTTGAAGAATGACAAGTTGCATAGGATAATTAACTTCTGGTTCAGGTAGTAGTCTGAACATGTGGAATCAAAATGTGAATCAAATAAATTTCTCTTCCATCCCTAGCAAAAGATGAACTAAATGTCAGTAAAGATATATCTTCCAATATTTCACAGATGAAATCAGGAACAGTCATGCATTTGTAACATATTTCATAGAATAGTCATTACACATTGTTGAAGATTCATCTAAGTGTGCAGTACATTATATCTGTTAAGTCCAATAGGCTGTTCTGGCTTCTGAAGCCAAATATATTAGTAAACTGTAAAGTTTTTGCAATCACTTAATTAATCTGGTCATACTTATAGGATACCTGCAACTCAAAATCATTAAACATTGTTAATTACTGTCTGCAATTAAAGCAGCTGTGGGAAGGATTAAATAGCAAGGGCTTACATTTTAGCTGCATTGACATAAAGGGTGTGTAGAACTAAACTTCCAGCATTTGTTCCCACTGAGATTACAGCAGATCTCCTGGGGGATCAGTTCTTAAGTGTGATCTGAGAAGCAGATAAACATGCTTGAACTCTATGTGGGAACATACATTGTGCATGGGTAGAACAACACTGTTAGTTTAAGCCACCTTTCCTTTGGCATGATTAATATATTGTTGTCATACAACTCTCCCAGCCTGGTAGGTATAGTACATAATGATCCTGGTTGTGGGTGGCCTGACTATGGAGTTTCATTATTATGATGGGTATTTTCCCCATGACACTAGGGTGTTTTTCTTTCTTTCTTCAGCTAATCTACTGAATCATCAGTGGAAATTGGCGTATTCTACCGGGAGTGGTGTTATTAAATCTACACAAAGCTGTTCTTATTTAATTGCCCAGTATCATTTTAATATTAAAACTTCAAAAACAGGGAGAGGGAGGGAAGTGGTCCCTCTCCAATAGATTACCATGTTCTGCCTAGATTCTTCTCCATGTTGACTTGAGGTCTGGTCAAAAAGAAACTAAGTGTAATAGATATTTTGGTTATTGCAGTCCTCTTCAATCATTCTTCATGGTGGAAAAAGGGTAGCATGTTTGTGAACCGCATCCAGTAGTTCCTGCTTTCTGAGACAATCTGAGAATGTGTACCTGGTCAGATGTTTGGTTCCATCCATGTGACACCTCAAGGGCCTCAAGCCTCAGTTTTGCATGAACAGGACCGCGGCCATGCTGGCTGCAGAGAACTTTCCAAGCCAGCTTGTTTCATTCCAGAGATTCCCTCTGGGCCCCTTTGCCTTTTCCGTGAGAAGCAGGTACCGAATTCACAACATGGACAACTCCGCATTCAAGGATGTTCCTGTGAGAGAGGCCACTTTCAGGCCTTCCAGAAGCCTGTGCCAGTCAGCCTTGGGCTGCCTTATTCCTGCTCCAGTGCTCCAGTGCTACGTAGCTGAATTGTTCCTGCAAAGACTTTCTAAGCTACTGAACTTTATTGCTTCCAAGAAAACCTGCCTTGCCAACTTAAACTGGTTGGGAACCTTTAAGAGACTTTCCTTTGCATCCGGCTTGTTCCTGATTCCCTCCGCTTGGACCCTGTTGCCACAGGATTATTTAACCACAGCTGATTCCTGATATTTGCTGCTATTTGGAGGCACATAGAATTGCCTCCAAACTCTTTCCTATACCTTTTATTCACAATAAACCTGTTGTACCTCAGCTGCTGTGTGGGTTATCCAGGGAGGTCAAGTCCAAGGGCCTAGAGGGCGATAATCCATAGGAGGGATTAAAATAAAGTAAATAAATAATATAAATAAATAAATGTAAAGTTGAAACATGGAGCTGAGTCAGAAAGAAGGGAATGTCTATGACAGAACCTGGAAATATAATCTGACTTCCATACTTGATGTTCTACATATTCATGAACAAATGGAGAAAGAATTTGTATGCCTCATGGTATTTCTGATTTGTACTCAGAAATCTTGAGATACTCAATTAGTATGCATATTTCACCAAATGAATGAAAATATAGTCTACATTGAGCATTTTAATGCTATATTTTATAAGTCACTTGCCAAGAAAACTAATTTGTTTATTTATTTATTTACATCATTTATATTCCACCTTTCTCACCCCGCAGGAAACTCAAGGCGGATCACAATGCACTTATACAGGCAAACATTCAATGCCATAGACATACAACATATATAAACAGACAACGAGCTACGCAATTGGTCGAGAGCTCACCCCAACTCGAGGAGGCCTCAAACTCATGACCTTCTGGTTAGTAGAGATCTTATGCAGCTGACTCCCAGGCAGCAGCGCCACATTCCCGGTGCCAGTGATTGGTGGATGTGGAATTATTAAGATTATGATTATTAACCACATCCTTAAGTAGACTTTGAAAAATAGCACACATTATCCATCTGACTGAGGACTATTACATAAAATGTATGGCTACTTACATTCCCACCATTTCCCTGAAGCAATTGTAGAAAGGGTTATTCAGAATTTTGAGGCTATTTTCTTTAAGGCTATTTTTTCGAAAGAATTAGAGAAGAAACCTTGTGCTGGACCCAGGGCCGTAGCCAGGATTTTGATTTGGGAGGGGCTGAGTTTTATTCAGGGGGGGGGGCTGAGACTGAATGAGAGAGGGTCTACCCTAGCAAACCTTTTGTATTGTTATCCCAATACCCCCATGCATATGGGATATACTGAGCATGGTGATCAGATCATGATATGAATAATCATAACAGTTTAAATAATGTACCAGTAAGGCCTTCTCGCAGACCACCCTGAGAATTTCGGGGGGGGGGGGCTGAAGCCCCTCAAGCCCCCCCTGGCTACATGCTTGGCTGGACCTCCAAGGGGTCACAGAAAGAATAATGTAAATGCAATATCATGTATAATTCACAAATAATAAATGCATATAATCAGCATATCATAGGAAATACATTACCCAACTGGGTGAAATCTATCACAAAGTCCCACGCAGGGGTGATCAATCAAATATTCAAAAATATGAGTCAGAATAATCATATGTGTAGCCCCAATGGGCCCAAACTCACAAAGGTGAGTATTTGTAAGGGTTCCAATCCAGCCCCTGATGGGGAACGAAAAGGTGCCAATGCCAAAATTGTAAAGGTTCCAATCCTGCCCCCAATGGGGAACGAACAAAGCCAATGTCAACGGATAAGATTCCCAAAACGACACAATGTCGAGGGTGAGGAAAATCCGAATGGGATCTTCCTGGCCAAGCGACCGGTGCAGGACGCTGAGGAGTCAGGTGGAGCTCCTCAAAGTGGGTGAGCAGGCCGATGGAGTTGCAATGCAAAATATAAACAGGCCTAGAATCCGTTTCACCAGTAAATCTGGTTTTTTCAAGGCAAATCAAATAAGGCGTCCAAAATCTGAAAGGTAACAATATATTAAAGCAAGGGTAAAACCCCGATAATAATAACAATAACACTGCAAGAAGGTATACATACCACAAACAGAAAATCACTATAGCCCAGGCTAAGTAGCAATGATACGGGCGACCCAAAGGTAAAGAGTGCAGTAGCAGGAGGGAATATATATACATAATTGAAATGGTTAAATTAGTAAGCTGAGGGAGATCATGTCGTTAAGCCCGTGGGGCCATTTTCAGCCCCCGAGCTCTGTTATTCTACTATACATGCTTGGCTGGACCATAATGTAAAACATGTTCTCGTGCTGCTAATTATCCATCCACATGAGAAATTAAAAAGTTGAAGTGAGTGAGACTCCTCACTTTAAATGTTCATAGTTATATTTTAAAAATATTTTTCTCCCTTGAGGGGAGAAAAATAGCACTTTCATTTTTTGAAGTAGTATTTGGCAATACTGCTTCACTATTCTGTAAATCAGGATTTCTTTGGAAATAAATTAACCTAATTGAGGAGATGTATTTTGTTGAGATCAGATAGGACCAATGGGTTAGATGTAGAACTGATCAGCAGATGTAAATTTCCCTGTTTGTTTCTCAAAGATAGTATGTGGTGACCATTCTTAGAGAATTCACAAGAAGTGCTTTATAAGGTTCTAGAAAAGGATGTAAAGTGTTGTAGTTCACACCATTGGGAGTGAGATAAATTCCGACTTTGAGTCCAAATTGCCATTGTCAGGCTGAAAGTGTTCCAAAGTCTATGCAGCAATAAACAGCAACCAGAAATCCAGTCCACAGTCAACAAAGCCAGGAGTCTGAAGATAGCAGTGTCTGAGGGTGAAGGCAGAAGGCAAAACATAGAAGCCAAGATACAGACCACAGTCAACAAGACAAATAATCCAGATAGTCCATAGTTACACAACAAAGCAAAGATCTTGCCACCTGCAACAATATTGAAACCTTGAAAACTTTTTATCCTGTATTACTCATGAAGAGTCCAATTATCTGCTAATTGGGCAGACCTAAGGATTGCAGCACAGTCTCATCTGTATTCTAAAAGGGACAGACCCTTCAATGGCCTGCCCTGATGTACTAACTTCTGCTTGCTTCTCTTGCTGGAAAGTGGTAGCTTCTGCTGAAAACTCATCTTTTACAATAACTAAAGTAGGCTGGGAGGGCTTTTGGAAGTTGCTGGTCTCTATCTCCAACACTGGCCATCCTAACAAGCCCTCATTTTCACTGTCAGAGCTGGACAAGACATTGCCCTTTGATTAGAATTATATAGGAAATTTGTTACTCTCTCTTAACATACATATTGAACCTCTACACTGGATATTAGATTAGATTAGGTATAAAATAAATAGCTTCATCAAGGAAAGACTATTATACCATATAACGAGGCTTGAGTTATCAGCTGTTGCCTAATAGCAACAGAGAGCAAAATCTGGTGCTTTGCTATTTAGAAGGCTTCTATTGTATATCACTTCTAGCCATTGTTTAGTTAATCAGCTAAAGGATTTCAGTCCTCCCTATTATATCCAATCAAAATTGGGATGTGCAGTAAGATAGTTGTTACTATCCAGTCTGTCCCATTTATTTTCTATATCAAGGTTTGTCATCTCTCACAAATCTACTGATGTTTTCCCTTTTTGAGTACTAGAAGGCAGGTATTATGCTACCAGACTTGTTATTACTGTAAACTGGATATTTATCTTCATCTTATCTTTAGTCTAGCTTCTTGCCCAGGGCTAACGTGCTTATTTTCATAATATGCTATTATACAGCCCACTTCTATAACAGTTCCAAGAGTTTAAATGAGGCAAACAGACATCTGGAAACAGCTCAGCTAGCATGCTATCAAATGCAGCAGTTGTGCAGGACTGGAAGGGGATGATACTAAATTACACAAAAAATCTAGAAAAGTTGCTTTCTCTGACCCGTTGCAGAAAAATGTGTGTTCTGGAAAATGGTTCAAAGTACCAACTCTCTATATAGCTTTATTTACTAGAATTGCAGGATACTGGGAGTGTATCCATACTGTTGATATAATGTAGTTTGGTGCTACTTTAACCGCCTTCGCTCAATAACATGGAATCATGGGATTTATAGTGTGGTGAAGCACCAGCACTATTTGGCAGAGAAGGTTAAAGACCTTGCAAAATTACAACTGCTATGATTCCATGACAGTTAAAGTGGAGCCAAACTGCATTATATCAACAGTGTAGATTCCCGAGTGAGAGAACAAACCAGAAATATCCCACAAAAATTATTGGCAAATATCTATATTACAGAAAATAGTTATGGGCACCAATTTTCCAGCAAATCATCTCTGAAATATTGCTGCCATCCCACCACCTCACTAAGAGACCAGACAACAATGTGGAATAAAATATGAGCAACTTTTATTTGAAATGTTACCTGAATTAACTTTTTTGAATTTAGAAATATAACTAAAGGGACATAAAACTGGTGTGTGTTTTTAGCCAAGGTAGTGGCCCTTGCTGACCTACCTTTCGGCTAAGCTGGGCAAAACATCTTGTTCCCCAGATATGGTAAACTTTAACGTCTCCAGGGCAACTGCTCAGGAAAATGTACAAAGAATTCTGCCCCAAGTCGAAAGAATTTTACAGAGCCAGAATACTCCTCATTTCAAGGCCATTACCATTCGCCCTCACCCAGTTACATAAACACTGGTGAGGGTTTCCCTTCCTGACCCACACCACAAAGGAGTGCCTTAGGCATACACCAAATATAACCTATAGCTGCTTTCCATGGGATGGCCTGTATAAAGAACTTCATTCCCAAGTATCCCTTGTAAACAGTATAGGGTAAGCAACCTCCCCCAGGACATGGGGGCGGGCAGGCCTGGACTACCCATAAGGCCAACATAGGCCATGGCCTAGGG
Source organism: Anolis apletophallus (assembly GCA_030556195.1). Taxonomy (NCBI): domain Eukaryota; kingdom Metazoa; phylum Chordata; class Lepidosauria; order Squamata; family Anolidae; genus Anolis; species Anolis apletophallus. The sequence continues at coordinate 119,990,396 of JARBWK010000004.1, read as the reverse complement.
GCGCAAGCCAAGGGGGGGGCGCAGATCACGGACCAATAAATTAAAAAGTTGAAACAAAAAAATGCCGTGGCCGGCCCCTGGGGTCTCTCCCAACTCTCGGAGCTTGCAAATGCCAAGGGGGAGTTGGATGTGTTGGTTGTGGGGAGGGTGCCTAACTCTGTCCCCGGGTCCAATCCAAAGAAGGCCATATCCGGAAGGGAGGGAGCGAATGGCGTGCGGGCCTGGAGGGAGACACAGAACGCTGCCTCTTAGTGCACTGATCTCTGCCCCTGGATGGGGGGCATGGCCTCATGTGCCAGCTCCCTGCCGAATCCAAGGAGTGGAGCCACAGTGGCAGGGAATATGGTCCTGATGGAGGGGGAGGACCCGGAGTGACATCTGGAGTTTCTTGAAGAGGTGAATCTTGGATAGCGCCTCCGAATCCAAAGCTCCCTCTTGCTCTGGTATCGAAGTGGGTGGACCCACAGGCCCCGCCCCTTCGCTCTCCGTGACAGACGGGAGTCAAGCTACTCCCTCTGCCTCCGGCAGGGGGAGCTACACCCTAGGCTTCACTGAAGGCAAGGATGGAACAACTTCTGGCAATGAAGGGGACTTTGGCTTTCGTGCCTTTTTCGTCTGAGGGTGAGTTGAAGAAGCCCCTTGTTCGCCATCTTTTCTGGCCGACATTTTGGGCTTCTTCAGTCGCTTCTTGGGCAAATCCTCCCCCATTGACAGCCCCGGCAATGCTCTCCCCACTGGGGAGTCAGGCGGACTCTGCAGGAGCGACAGGGGTTGAGAAGGCATCAGAGCTCTTTCATAGAGCGCAGCCTTCAGCCTTGCCAATCTGTTCTTTTTCGCCTGAGGCTTAAAGGGGGCGTAAAAGGGCCTTCCACGAGCAAAAGAGCCTTCTTCCACCTGCGCCAAGTGAGACAATTGGCGCCCTATCTTCAGACGGAAGCGCTAGCTACAGTAATCCATGCCACGGTTACATCAAGGCTGGATTACTGTAACGCTTGTATGTAGGTCTACCCCGGTCACTAACCCGCAGGCTCCAGATTGTGCAGAACGCGGCCGCCAGGCTTCTCACAGGAACATCGATGAGATGCCACATTACACCATCTCTGCAGCGCCTGCACTGGCTGCCCGTTGAGTATAGAGCCTTACACAAGACCTTGACCTTGGCTTTCAAAGCCCCTACGGGGCCGAGGCCCAACATACCTAAAAGACCACTTGCTGATGCCTGCTTACTCAAGGACCCCGCGGCCAGCAAACAAGAACCTTCTTCACGTACCAGGCTTGAAAGAGGCCCACCTGGAGACCACGAGATGGAGATCGTTCTCCGTTGTGGCCCCCGTTCTTTGGAACTCGATGCCACCGGACCAGAGAGCCTCCCTCGACCTGCCCCAGTTCCTGACCGCTCTGAAGACCTGGCTATTTAGGAAGCCCATGGTTAATGCAGAACCAGGAACTCAAATACCGAGCCTGGCCCCTGCATTTAACCACTGAATATTTTAATCTAGTTTTAAATACTCTATTTTAATTGTGGAATTTGTTGTGTGTAAGTCGCCCGGAGCACTAACGTGGAGGGCGACTCAGAAATAATAAAGTCAGTCAGTCAGTCAGTCAGTAATTCCAAAGTGTGGCCTAGGGCGCAAAAAAGTGTTAATCCGGGCCTGGGGGCGGGGGAATCCCTACCCAGTTCTGATAAGTAACCAACATGCTATATTGTTAGTAGCAGAAGGGTAGGTCAATCAAAAAGCTCAAAGTGAGCTCAAAGGGACTGCTCTCTATAGTTCACCAGAACTATTTCCAACAAAGCTGGTCTCCTTACAGTGTAGGTGCCAAACTGATTCCCTGTGTCAGCTGTGCTGGCTTGGGAATCACCTTTTCTTTGGAATTTTAGTAGTATCTGGCATCATTATCCAGTTGTATGTGATTGATAAATTGGGTGAACTACTTTCCAGAACAAAAATGTATGACCAAGAAAGAGCCAAGAATATGGCTTCTGCATAATTTTAGTGGCTTCTTGCATCACTGCCATCTGATTTTACAAAGCTATAGAATTATATGAAGACTGCTGCCTGAATGGTATTCTTGGCTGTTTTATGGAATACAGCTGAGTTGTTTTGCCCCTGGTATGGATAAAATTTGATTCCTGTGAAATTTGTCTGGCTTGCTGCATCACTCTCATTTAGTCTTATGCAGTTGGTAGGTGTGACTATCTGGAAAGCACATGTTCTTGGCTCTTTCCTGGAATATAGATGTTTTGCCTGGAGCAGGAAACATGAAATAGTTACTCTGGAATCTTTGTGAGCTGTAATGGGAAAGTGCAGCATCTGGAGGGTGTGCCCTACAGAGAAACCGCCATCCTGAACCATTTGTAGGCTGTCAGGGGTTGATAAATCAAAATGTAATAATGTTTCAGATCTAAAATATTATTCTTAAGTAAGCTCAACACATTTTAACATTTTGACAACAGTTTCTCTCACATATGGCCCATTGCCCATTTTATTCTTTATTTTTCCCATCTTTCTTGAGTTTTCTCCATTTCACCTTACCTCCCCTATCATGACTGCTCCTAACTCCCACCTTACCTTGCTTCATTTGCCTCTTCTCTTGTTATTTGTCTTCAGTAACAGCAGCAACAACTGCTGCTGCTTCCCTGCCCTCTCATTAAAGCAAACCTAGCAGCTTGTTTGGATTAGACAGCAGCATAATGTAAAGGAGATTGGAAGCTTGGAGGTGCAGCTATAGGTACAAGGGAAGAAAGTGTGGCAAAGGGGCAAGGTGAAGCATGCTGTGGGAAAGTATGAAGCATGGTAGAGATGGAAAAGTTAAAGAAAAGGAGGTATAATGGCACAAGTGAGAAAGAAGGCAAAGGAGGGTGAGATGTGCAGGTGAAAAAGTTCAGCAAAAAAGGAGACACACTGCAAGAAGTGAAGGAAAGGGAGGGAAAATAGGGGTGCATGAAAGAAATATAGTGGGAGTGTGTAAAGGATAACAGAGTTAGGCATGGTAAAATATGGGAGAAACAAGTGTTTCAACATTTGTTGTTGCTTTTGCCTGCATTCCTCTAAATTGTAGATACAAGGGGCTTGTGGTGATATCTTTATTATCCTGTTAAAATGGATAGGAAGTCAAATATTTCATACCTTCCTTTCCATCCCCAAAGCCACCCCCTTGTAGACCTTTTTTTCTTTTTCTTTTTCTTTATTTCTTTTTTTATTTTCTGTGTTGCAAGCTGTTGTAGCTATCCCATCAGACCCTTCCCAATAATCTCTATCAGTCTTAATCTTTTGTATTGTCAAAATTAGAACTTTATGTTTCAATCAATAAAGATTATATTAAAATGGACAGAAAATATTACATTATCCTCACAAGAATACAGCAGCTTTAGAAGTACATCTGAATGGTAAAATTTGTTGCTATTGTTATTTGCCATATTATCATTTTGGATGACTTGAAGCCACACAGAAACATTTACTATCAGAAGGCTCATCCAGACTATCAGAGGGCCCATCCAGGTCCTTAAAAGTGCACCCCCACCTTTTCAAGTGAGACGTCCAGATGACACCCCATAGAAAAGCAAATGCTTTGTGCCAAGATTTTTTCTCAGCGGGAAGGAAGCAGGTCTTCTTGAAAGACATTTTCCCTGCTGTGGCCAGTATCTGGACTGCCCCCTAAGAAGTCCTGGGACAGCCATCTCACATCATCCAGGCTGAATCAGCCCGGAAAATGTGAGAGGGCTCAAATCCCCTCCCCAACCCCTCCAAAATCCTTTTAAAATAAAATAATTTACCTGGCTACCATTAGTGTGGTTGAGGAGCTCTCCTGGTGTGTAGGAATGATGTGCCAAGAGAATGGGGAGAGGAGGAGAATCGCTTCTGGACCCCCTTCTCCTGGTGCATCATTCCTAAGCAGGGGAATGCTGGGGAATGCTGGCCCCCTAAGTTCTCTTATTTTTAAAGAGTTTTAAAAAGGTTTTAGGGAGAGGGTTAGGGTGTCTTTGTGTTCTCCGGAAGGTCCCTGGAGAGCATAAGGACAACTAGCACCAAAAGCATGGGTACAGAAGGCTGTCCTGACTTGGGTTTCTTAAACCTAGGTTGGCACGGACTTCTTCCCTGTCTAGAACCACCCAGAGTTAGATCATTGTTTTATCTAGCCCAGTCTTATTAAGCTTGTCAGGAAGAGTGCTCCTGTTGTAGGAGAAGCATATAAAGACACAGATATCAATAGCTGGGGTTAAACAAGTCACAAGTGCATACATAATCAGAAAATTGTAGACTTTATTCCATTTAGTAACATGATACCATTAAAATTGAGGGCTTTGAAGTTTGACTTTAGCTTTAAGCTGTAGGTTGATTTCTGCTACATAAGCAGGCTCCACTTAACTTTTTTGCTCATTTCCCACACTACTCCAGTATAAGAAATTGTAAGAATTATTTATGCCTATCAAAACCCAGCTTCATAATGGAGAACAACCAATATTGCTGTTGGTCCAGCTAAAGAATATGAATCCTGGCAGTGGCCTAGAAACGCTAGGTGTAAAAGCCATGCCCATATTTATTTAGTGTTATTGATCTGTGCAATCCATCTGTGTTATCCATAACCAACCATGGAATTATTAGACCAAGCATAGAAAGATGAGACTTTTTTTAACCTATACTATTTAATTTACATTGAACCTCCAATGTAAATCCAGGGAAATCCCGCTGAAATTCCAGGACTCCACAAATGCAACCAAATCCCCAGGTCAGCCTCCCAAGCATGAAGCCCAGTGCCTTCTTCAAAATAAAATAAAATAGAGAGCGGGGGGAGGGGGAGGGAGAAAGAGAAATAACAAGTTTCTTTTTTTAAAAAAGATATTTTTATTGATTTTTGTGAATATATATGTGATACAAAGAATAACAATTAAAGACTAAAAAAAGTATATAACAGAAAAAGTGATATGAAAAAATGTGGGGGGAAATGGGAAAAAAGAAGGAAGAAAAAAAGGATGAAAAAGGTTAAAATTTTTTTAAAGATTCAGAAAAAGAACCTTTGTGGGGTAAAAAATGTTCTTGTACTTAGTCCATTATCTACTTAATTCCCAGAGATTTAGTATATTTCTCCCAACATTTATCAACAAATAATTCCTTTTACCTTATTTATAATACAAAGGTATTCTATTTATAAAACAATATCTTAAGGTTGTTGTAGCAACCCCGTTCTCCTTCGTGCCTGGGGGGTAGGGGGCGGCCCCGGGGGTCCCAATTGCATTAGGGCCAATTGCGGCTGATGGGGAGGTAGATGAAGGGGATGATGAGGTAGCTGGGCCTTCATCTCCCACAGAGAGCTTGGAATGGGATGATGGCTGGCCCGATGGGTATGAAAGCTGGGAAAGTCAGGCTGACACTGAAAGTGCTGATTCAGATAATCAGTATGAGAGACCAGGTGGTTTCGGTTCACAAGAAAGGGTCAGGGAGATAGCGGAGGATGAGCCCATGGAAGCTGAAAGGGAGTCTGGCTCTCACGAAGATAGCGACCCAGGTGCTGGGAGGCAAGGCTGGAGCTCTGATAGGAGACAGAGCATTGAGTCCAGTAGGAGGGAATGGCACTGGAGCCTAGAGCGCCAAAGGACTGTTAGGTCCCATAGTACAGATTGGCGCCGAAACCTAGAGCGGCGTAGATTTCACCAGGGGGATTAAGTATAGGATCCGTGGGAACAGATCCTCAGTTGCTCGGCCACTTCTGATTTGAAGGGAGTGAAGCGAGTGAAGATCCACGGACCCAGGATTTGGGCTCGTGCCTTGCCAAGAAGTTTCTTGGGCCTTGATTCCTTGAACTTTGCCTTGTTTGAATTGCCACGGACCAAGTCTGTTTGATCCGCCTTGTTTTGCGGAACTTTTGCCAAGCTTTTTGCCTTTTGATTTACCTACGAACTCTTTATCATTTTGATTGAACTTTTGATACTTTTATGGACAATTTACCTTTTCACTTGTTTTTCATTATTCAATAAATAGTTAGCTGATTACCGTCTCCGTGTGTGTGTGATTAAGGGGCTGGGCCGAGACCCTGCATTGTGACAGTTGTCTTATTTTTAAACATATTCTTTCCATATATTCATTTAGTAAACTCCAATCAGTTTCTTTTCTTGGATTTCCAGTGTTTCTACTCAGAAGAAATGTCAGTCTGTCCATGTTCTTAACATCATGGACTTTCTCTAGCCATTGTTCATTAGTAGGAATAAAGTTAGTTTTCCAGTGCCTTGCAAAAACCATGTGTGCGGCTGTCAACATATACCTAAAAAGTTTATCTTCGTTTGTTTCCAAGTTTAGTTCTTTATCGGACAGACCTAAAAGTTAATAGTCAGGTTTCAATGGGATTTTTCTTTTTAATATTTTTGTACTTCTTTGTGTATGTGTTTCCAATAGGTTGTTGTTTCTTTGCAAGTCCACCACATGTGGTAGAAACTGCCTTATTCTGAGTGGCATATCCAACAATTTTTTTGGTTGTTTTTATACATTAAGCCTAATTTTTGAGGAGAGATGTGCCACCTATGGAACATCTCCATCCAATTTTCCTTCATATCTGTGGCATAAGTATATTTGATTTTCTTGGTCCAAATTGCCTGCCACTCATGTAATTTTATTTGTTCTACATTTTTTTTATTTCTTCTGTTTCAGTTGCCCAATCAATTAATTTATTGTATATTTTTGTAATGTTTTTCTTTTCATTTCTTAGCAACTGTTCCCAAAAATCTATTTCCTCATTGAAACCTTTCTTCTTATCTTGAATGTATATATCTTTTATTTGCAGATATTGCAACCAGGATATATTCCCACATATTAGTTTTAACTCGTCTTGGGTTTTAATTCCATATTTCTTTTTACCCTTTTAAATAAATCTTTGTATGTTAGCCATATATTTCCACCCTGTATTCTCCTATGTTTCGCTTCCATAGGTGAAACCCAGAGGGGTGTCTTCGTATAGAAATATAACAAGTTTCAACAGAGGCTCCTTTTATTTTTCTGAGCCACTCCATTGTGTCATACTCACTCAAACTCAATTGAGCACCTAAATGGCAACTTTGGGCCTGGAGCACCACCCAGTAAACCATACTATGGCCACAGATTAACACACATTGCCTGCTTTTAAGCATAGTTTCATTCTGTAAACTTTTATTGATCATAGTATGATTTACTGGGTGGTGATCCAGGCCCAAAGTTGTCATTTACGTGCTCAATTGACATTGAGAAAGTATGACACAATGGAGTATAGTTTCATTCTGCATTCATTGTTTCAATTTAAAAAATTTCATGTATAGTCCACCACTGTAATGATTATATTAAAATGGACAGAAAATATTACATTATCCTCACAAGAATACAGTGTACCACTGTAATGATGATAGCCAGGGCAACAAGGCAAATGGAAAAGGGAGAGGAAAAGGAGGAGCCACACTCGTTTCAGTGTTGCTGGGATGTCTGGATGCTAACCAGCCACTGGTCCAACTAGGGTACAGCCAGTGCAGTCACCTATCAGTTCCTGAACAGGCCTGGCAGCTGGATGGCAATGCTGATCCAGATTAATGCACTCTGGATTGGCATCACTGGTTTTGGCCAATGTAGCTGGGTCCTAAATCTAGTGTTGGTTATCTAGCTTGAGAGGAGAGAACCTCTGATTATGGACCCAGTCAAGATCATATCCTTTTAGTGGGAACTATTTGGTCTTATGTGAATTGCTAGTAAGGAAACCATAACTGGATTAGGACCATCGTAAAGGGTTAAATAGTCCTACCCTCATGTTGTAGTCCAAATCCAGATAAAGTTATCCATACTTAATTTTTTACTAACAATTAGATTGAGTCTTAGATTTTATTAGAGTTGTTCATTCATTTCCCTCTTCCTTTGGTGGTTATTCATGGGGTTTTTCTTCTTTTTTTAATAGTCATGGATAATAGAAAGAATTCAAAACTCTGTTGCCTTTGCACTAGCCACGGGTCTCAATATGTAGTTCGATATGCTGTAAACCATCCTGAGCCAGTTGGAAAGGATGGTATACAAATTGAAATAACAAGAAAATAATAAATAAATAATAAACATTCCAAAACTCTCTGTTTCTAGGTCTTCCTGCTACTAATCCTTATGAGTAAACGGATAATGTTTCTGCCAGTTAGAAGTTCCTGTCTCACTTGTTTCAGTAGAACAAATCAATCCTTGCTGGCATGGTAATAGTTTACAGGGAATCAACTATACTATGGTTGTCTATTTACCCAGTGATATTAAGGTTAGAAGTTTATGCCAAAACGGTACTTAGCCATACCCCATAATCAAACTAGCACTTAAAAACCATGTTATGCATTTATGCATTTACCTGAACTAGTTCTTTCATCTGACATTTCTATAGAAGCTCAGTTTTTATACATAGCTGTCACTTCGAAATCAACAATTTGCCATAGCATTTTATGCATATCTTCCTAAAATATTCTCTTTTGATGTTGCTGCCTCTAAGCAAGAGGGGGAGAAAATATAATTTCACACAATACTTGCAATATTACAATTCTAGTATTCACATATTCCTCTGTGAGTTCTTCAGCTGGGTATGGTTCAAAATCCTTAATTGTTTAATCCTAAAACAATTTCTCAAATTCTTACATAACATCTACCAGTCAAAGAAAGGAACTGAACATGAATTATATATATTAAAAATAAACTGTCTAAATTGTGCATGCAGATCCATTTTGCTTCAAAAGTGATATATATTTATGATTTTAAAATAAGATGCCTTTTTAAAAAAAAATTGGAAAAATGGCAGAAGTAAAATGCCAGTATTATAAACTTTTAATGTGATAAAACAACACATCCTCAGGGTATTGCAGACCTTACCCTCTTCAGGAGAAGGAGGAAATTCGAGCTGAGAAGTTGAATATCACCAGCATAGCATAAAACACATCTTGGCTGTTCTTCTGTAACTGATCTGAAGCAGTGGCATAAAATGAGAGAAAATGTAAAAGAAAATCAAGGGAATAAGTGAAAAAAAACGTTAAAAATAAAATAATAATAATGAAATTAATTAAAATTGAGACTTCTATCAAGAAATCAGAAGAGTGGGAGATGGAATCTATATGTGATCTGGAATGGGATACTCAGGATCAACATGTGGGCTAGTGGATGTCTACGCTGCACAGCCTCAAGCTTGCCTGCTGGCTGGATAGCAACTGCACATCCCAGCAGCATCTCAACCAGTTCACTGCCTCATTTCACTTCTCCCTTCTTGCTTTGGCTATTGTCATTGCAGCCACAACGATTTTTCTTTCTTGTCTCAGGAGCGACTTGACAAATTCAAGTCGCCAAGCACATTTGCATGTCTGGTGGTTGCTGCTAAGGAAAGAACCATGTGGAAAGATATGTGCCATCTCCATACTGTCTGAGCCCAGGCAAAACAGGGTGGTAGTGTAAGCAGCACCATGTTTGCAAGATCTGACTGAGGTTCTCGATAATAAGGGGACTTAAAGGTCTCTCACTCATAAGATCACCATGGGTTAAAAGTCAACTTTATGGCAGTTAACTTGCCTAAAAATATATTAATTTATTCTGCGGATGTATTGTCTTTTTGTAAGCATTGTTACACAATGCCTCACAAAGCTTTTTGAATGTTTCATTCCTCTGAAGGCACTATTATTGCCAACAATTCTCCGGCCCTGTTTCTGAAATATGTTTTAAGTAAAAATGTTTAAGGTAAATAATGTTATATTTCTAAATAGTAGATCTGAGTTTTGCACTTTTATTATGTTTGAACAGTACAGTAAAGCGTGTGCTTAGGGGGAGGAGAGCAATACAAAGAGATAACTAGTAGATTTGAAATTAAATGATGAGCATTGAAATATATTATTTTCCTTTCTATTAGATTTGCAACCTAAACCTGGTTATCTTAAACAGCTGGGAAATATCATTCCATCAAATGTGCAACTAACATATAATAGCATTGATGGGGAGGGGGAAAAGGCAGAATTCCCTGATGGTCCTTGCCGTGGGCACATTGTCTCTCTCAGATTCTGTTCCTTCAGTTAAGAATAGGCACATTAAATATTTCTTCGTGTCTCTCTTCTCCAGGCTGCTCCTCTGAATAGAAGCAAAGATACAATTCATTTTCAGAGAGTCTTTTTCAAAGGATATAACCAGCTGCATTAATATATCATGAGTTAATCCTGATTAATGGTATGAGAGAGAATCTGATTGCAACTAATTAGGCAAAACTGATATTCTGAGAAGCAATATCACATTACCCTACTACCAAAGTACTTGTTCTATGAAGATAAAGGGGAGGGAAATAAAACATAAATGTTTTTCATCAGAGCCATAACTTCAAAGCTGTACTGTCAGGGCCTCTCACCCAGGTCAACAACAAGAAGAATTTAATACACAGAGGAAATACTCATTACATGAAGTATGCTGTTGGAAGGAGGCTTTCTCTCATTGGGAACTTGGAACTAAATCCAATTGCCAGTCCCAACTATGAATGACTTACTGAAACAATGGGATTTACATAGTGTTGACTTACCATTTAGCAATTGATTCAGTGTACCAGCTGTCTCCTGTTCTCCTGTCAGTGCGGATGTGATGTGATGAATGGAACATCAATTTGTTTTGTAACACAGGCCAGTAGCTTGTTGCATTTTCATTATTTAAAAAATTAAAGATAAAACTAACATTATTTTACAAGTTATTTTTTGAGAAATGTAAGTGTAAAGTACTTATTTTAAAGTGGCATCTACAATGGTAACTAATGATTTTTCGGCCTTGTTGTGGCAAAAAAAAGTAACTTATCAAATGCTTCCAGCACCAGTAGTAATGCCACTATTACTATAAGAATTAATTTTGAGGCATTGTGTGCACCACTCAAATATTTAGCATTCACGATTTCAGTAAATGGTACAATAATGCATAATAAAATATTGTTATTGGTGTACTGCAGATAGGATTGTGGTGGTGGAGGAGGAAAGCTGGGAGAAATTGGTTTGTTTCAGGCTATCTCATGATTTGTAAAGAGATAAGATTAGAGAAGTGCAAAATGTCCAAAACATGCCTTGGATTAATTCAGAAATCATTTCTCTCTCTTTTAATTACTCCCCCCCCCAAAAAAAACCTTGTGAAATGTTTTTCTGAATTAGTCCAAAGTCTCAGAAAATATTATTTTCCCTTCCTCTCTCATTAGTTCTCCTTTCCACAGAGCCCTTTGCTTAACTCTCTTATGACCTCATCAGATAGGCTAAATTTGGAGGCTTATGATGGTCCTACTTCACTTACACTTTGGAGCCCGCTGGCTCCCATCCCATGACATCAAACTATTTCTGGCAGGGCTCCATGGTAAAAGTAAAGAGGGAGCGTCATATGCTGCCAAGGTGGTAACATGGGAGTCTTCCGGGTTGCATTGACAACAATGGTGGGAAGCTAGGCGGTGGACACTTCCCTCTGTGGGGTGGGGTAAGGAGTAAGTCAGGAAATGTGGGGCATCAGGCAACAGGTTTCCCATGCCCCCCCCCCCCAGTGGGACCCATCGGATTTGCAATGATCCATGGCAAATCCCATAGTTAATGTGTTGAGGTCCATATATAGTTAAAACAGTGTCATGTCTTATTTCCCTTTCAAACACTAACTGGAGATGCAGTGGCAATGCTTGAGAAGAGGAATTTCTCTATGGCTTCTACACTAATTGGTGTGTGTGTGTGTGTGTGGGGGGGGGGGATCATAGTGACCCTGAATTCAAATTTGGCAGTATTCACATCTCAAGGCAACTTTTGGCAAGTATTCAACTCTTAACCTGAATTTGCTTCACACTCAGAACAGTCAGGGTTACTCTTTACTCATAAATAATAATGATAACCATATCTATAAAACTAAAGCTGATGTGGTCTATCCAATGCAATTTTCTGAACCAAAGCCCCAAATAACCCCAGGAACAGGCCTAAAAATTAAGGCACAAATAATGTTTTGTTTTGCTTGGGTTGTGTAACTTTTGTATAGTCACCATAATTCCTCTTGCTGATTTCATGAGCTTCTGGCTATTATATTTGAAAATAGGCTCACAATGGTATGGTGCTCACAATGGTACTCACAACAATGGTAAGGTCTGTGGTCAGCCATGAGCAGCAGTGGGAACATGGAGAACTAGTGGATGGTTCAGCAGGGAAGATGCAGTCTTGGCCTGGCTGTACGAGCTGTACACCAAGGTTGTGTTGTGGAAGATTCAGCTCAGTACCATTGGGCAGTCAATCCATGATTAGTCTGAAGTGTATACCGTTCTAGACTGGTCACAGATTGAGTGCTTAGGATAGATGTGGCCTATGATATCCTGAGTAACTTGCAAACACACACACACATGAAGACATGTTCTCCAGACACGAAAACTCCTTGATCTTCAAAGAGTTACTGCCACTTTTTTATCGGCCAGAAGGAAATAAAATTGAGGATTATCTAAACGTTAATTTCTAAGGCAATCTTGACATGGACCTTCAATAGCTTCCTTAGCTGGATTGTCTGGATCAGGAAGGTAATTTTTTTCCTGCATATGTATGTGCCCAAAATATGCTGATCATTTCCTTCCATGATGGAAGGTGTATCCAGTGGACGTGTATATAATACCAAATATAACGGAAGAAGCCTAAGATTTCATCTACAGTGTAAAATTAATGCAGTCTTACACCACTTTAAATGACATAGGTCAATGCTATGGAAGCATGTAGTTTTACAAGGCTTTTAGCCATCTATGGCAAATAATTCTGGGTCTTCACCAAACTACAAATCCCAGGATTCCATAGCATTGCATTTAAAATAGTATCAAATCTCATTGATTCTACAGTGTGGTGCCAGCCCTAATAGTTAAAAAAGACTATATGTATGGTGTATTTTGTTTTCACCATGATTTAGTAGCTATAATGAAGTGGAAGTGTTGTGGCATGTTGTATAGACCTGCTTTCTCCTTGCTCTGACCTCTGTCATTATTATTTTTTCCTAAAGTAACTTCCCCAGAACACAGCATATTGACTTTTTTAAATCCAGGGCTCCCATAACTACAAAACATGACAGCTGCTACTGACTGAAAAATTTAACACTGAAAAATCTCAAATTGATTTGAAAAGGGGAAAGCTTCTAGTCTTGGACGACTGAATGCAAAGTCTGACTATCATGTCAAATTCTTCAGATTTAATTGAGAATTTTTCTAACAGCAGAAAATGTTACCCTTCATTTCCTAATCTAGGAGAAAAGACAGCAAGATATTAAATAGAAATGTGGCATTTAATAACAATATTGTTTAATTAAACCAGGTAATTTTCCTTTGATTAATATACAATGATCATATTATTGACAGTAATAGCTGGATTGAGCTGTTTCCCCCCAGTAGTTTTGCTGTGTAGTTTACTTTGGAAATGTGTTCTTGGAATAAAGAAAACAAAGCAGAATTCCACTTTCTTCCAATGGACTCTGGTGCCATCTTGTGTTCAGCCAGGTAACCTTGTTTTAAAGAGCTGCTCACTGGACACTACTGAATAGATAGAAATAATAGTTTTAACTTTGGATTTTATGAGACATAAAATTGATTCAGTGTATATAGTTGCTTCAGGGAGATTTTAACTGAGAAGAATAAATACATAAAAATAATAAATTCTGCCATATGTTATGTTTTGTTCCATTAATGCATCTCAGGAAGTTGACTACTCTATGAAGTTCTTGAAAAAAATAAATCTGTTAGTTTTAACGGTTGTCAGAACATTCTTTTTTATACTCAAATCAACACAACCATCTCTTTATAAACAAACTGATACCGGTTTGCGAAATATCTTGGTTAGCTTGCTAGTATAAATGATGAAACTTTGTCCCTTTATAGAACCTTCATTCTGATCCGTCTAATAGCTCAGACAGAGCAGTGTTGACCTTAAGTCACTTTTAATGCCGCTATCTGTTGGAAAGTTGCTTGTAATCAGCTCTGTCCTGTATTATCCATTGAGCAACATTTTTAATTAGGAAAGAAGTCAAGATCTACATGACTTGTTTTAATTATCTTGCTGAAAGGGCAAGTATGTAAACATTCAGACTCCTGAAGCTTTGATAGTTAGTGATATGGGTTACTCACTGCTATTTGCTTCTCTACTCTCTATTCCAAGATATAAAGCCCTCTTTTGATGCATAGTGTAAGTTGTCCTTGACAGTGATATTAATTCTTCATTTTTTTACTTACATACAATCCTCTTGTGGCTTTTATAGGGTTTTTCAAACTTGACTCTGGGCCCTTCTACACATGCTATAAAACCTGGAAGTAACTGGGTTAAAGGGGCAGGGCGGGGATGGCTAAGAAAAGTGCGAGAAGAATCAGGTTAAACAGTAAAAAGCATGTGTTAAAAAGGTGTGATTCTGGCTGAAAAATGTGCATCTTTGCATGACTGTGTATCCCTGCAGTCATGCAAAACACATGCTTTCTAGGCATGAGAAAAAAGTTATGAAAATTAAATGATTCGGAAGAAATTTGTAAGAAATGCTACTTTTGAGTATTTCCGCATCTGGAACGCCAACCAGGAAGTGGACTCTCTTTATAGAACTTCGGGGGCCAGCGATCCCGCTGTTGGCGCTAACAAGCGCTAGTGTGCAGCACCAAGCCGCGCCTAATGGCGTGTCGGAATGTGACCTGCTGGATGCAGTTGCCAGCGCACCAGCAACTGCATCCAGCAGGTCGCATTCCGACACGCCATTAGGCGCGGCTTGGTGCTGCACACTAGCGCTTGTTAGCGCCAACAGCGGGATCGCTCCAAGCCACCCTCCAGATTTGGGCTTCCTACCATCTTCCTACCATCTCTTCCCGCCTTCCACTCAAACATTGCCCTACCTTATTGTCTTCGTGAGCCAGTCTCCATCCCCTACTCTTCGCTTGACCAGGATATCCCCTTGGACAGTTAAAGGCATCTGCCGATTGTATTCTTACTGTATTTGTGAGTAGCGGCTCCACCCTAGTGGAAGGATGTGTATTTACAACTAAATGCTCTGTGTATCACTGTATACTCTATTGATGCTATTATATGCTTATGATTTGTAAGTTACATATGCTGATTGATGCTATGCTTATTGCTATTGTTATTGCTAATGAAATTATTCTATTTTATTAAGTCTACTTGATTTCTTTGCTACCCTATTTGCTCCTGTGTGTTTACCACGGTGTAGCCCACTGTTTTTTCTTATTCCCCAATTTTCCCAACATGGGGTACAACTATGTTAAGTGGCTATGCCTCACATTGGGTACAAGATGACTCCATGCATCATGCAAATGCCACAGAGCCAATTCTCACCCATTCGGAATACACTGCCTGTGTAAATTTGCTCTGGGATTCTCTCTCTCTGTAACACACATAACACCTATTCACCTTAGATATGGTAGAAGTAATAAATGCTTTTCTAAGGAGCAACTGTACCACACGATGGCAAAGCATTATAACACACACAGAGAGAAAAAAGTTATAACACTTTTTAAATTTTCCAAATGACAGTCAATAGGAGGCACATAATTTCATATTTCCAAACTAGAGCAGCTGAGCTCTGAATCAATCTGAGCCAAAGTGGAACATTTTGAGAAGTGCAATCCAAACTGAATCATGTAAATGGTACAAATACCTAGTTTTTAATGATAAATGTGTGTTATAAGACAGCACATTTACCAACATGTTGTGGTTAGTTTTATGTAGTATTTTATCAATGGCCAAGTTCTTCATAGGATTTGGAATGAGGGAGTGAGGGGACTGTGGGAAAATGCCCCATGGCTGGCAGAGGGTTAATTGACACCCCTCCCCCCCCGATCGGGAATTGATTACCTCCACTCATAATTTTCCCTTTTCCTATGTTTCATGTTCTATGCCTTTAAAATAGAATAAATAAATATATATAAATATATAACCTTTCTCTAAGATCAGGCACTGTACCCGAGGACTGGAGGGAGGCAAATGTAACTCCGATCTTCAAGAAAGGATCCAGGGGTGATCCAGGAAATTATAGGCCAGTTAGTCTAACCTCAGTTCCAGGCAAAGTGATGGAAACCATTATTAAAGAAAAAATTACTAAGCACATAGAAGAACAGGCATTGCTGAAGGAAAATCAACATGGTTTCTGCAAAGGCAAATCATGTCTTACTAACTTGTTAGAATTCTTTGAGGGTGTAAATAAACACATAGATAAAGGGGACCCAATTGATATTGTTTACCTTGACTTTCAAAAGGCTTTTGACAAAGTCCCTCACCAAAGGCTCCTAAATAAGCTCTTCAGCCATGGAATCAGGGGACAGGTCTTGTCCTGGATTGGAACCTGGCTAAACTGTAGGAAACAAAGGGTGGTAATAAATGGACATTTCTCTGGGTGGAAAGAGGTGAGAAGTGGCGTACCCCAAGGTTCAGTTTTGGGTCCGTTACTTTTTAATTTATTCATTAGTGATCTGGATGTAGGAGTGAATTCTGAGGTAGCAAAGTTTGCAGACGACACTAAATTGTTCAGGGTAGTTAAAAATGAAACTGATTGTAAAGAGCTCCAGAAAGATCTCTCGAAATTGAGTGAATGGGCAACAAAGTGGCAAATGCATTTTAACCTAAACAAGTGTAAAGTCATGCACATCGGGGCAAAGAACCCCAACTACACCTACAAATTGATGGGGTCAAAGCTTTCCGAGACAAACCAGGAAAGGGATCTTGGGGTCTTGGTGGACAGCTCAATGAAGATGTCAACCCAGTGCGCAGCAGCAGTGAAAAAAGCAAATTCTATGCTAGGCATGATCAGAAAAGGAATCGAAAATAGGTCAGCAAATGTTGTATTACCTCTCTACAAATCGATGGTAAGGCCACATTTGGAGTACTGTGTACAATTCTGGTCTCCGCACCTTAAGAAGGATATAACAGAACTGGAAAAGGTACAGAAAAGGGCAACAAGAATGATCCAAGGGATGGAGCGGCTCCCTTATGAAACCAGGTTGCAACGCCTTGGTCTTTTCAGCCTTGAAAGACGGCGTTTAAGAGGTGACTTGATCGAAGTGTATAAAATCATGCATGGGATAGAAAAGGTGAATAAAGAAAAACTATTTTCTTTGTCACAAAACACTAGGACTAGAGGGCACTCCCTGAAGCTCCAAGGTAGGAAAATTAGGACAAATAAAGGGAAATATTTCTTCACCCAGAGGGTCATTGGGTTATGGAACTCACTTCCAGAGGAGGTTGTGACAGCTGTCAGCCTGAACAACTTCAAGGCAGGATTAGACAGATTCATGGATACCAAGTGTATCGGTAGTTACTGAAAAGGACATTCAAGTGCCACCTCGGAGTTGGTTGAGGTAGGCAGGATTTCCCTGGGTACTGGTTGTGGGGGGTCGGGAGCAGGTCAGGGTTTTGCCCTCCCTTCTGCTCGAGATCCCCGTGTACAACTGGTGGGCCACTGTGTGATAAAGAATGCTGGACTAGATGGGCTGAGGTCCGATTCAGCATGGCTCTTCTTATGTTCTTATGTTTTTATGACACTAAAGTGCATCTCTCCCAAAAATGAAAAAAAGAAGACTCCCAGAGTGGTTTGAGGCCAGGTTCCATGGTTAATGTAATCATATACCATGCCTCAAACCCCGAACTTGGAGGAGGGGGTGCTGGCCGAGGGCACCAAGATGGCGCCGAGCTCAATCTGCTCGGCGTCTTTAGCCCCGCCTCTCTCGCCCATCTCAGTGCCTGTGGCCTCACCGTCCTCCGACGCATACCGCCCCCGGTTGGCGAGAGCCCGATTAGAGCCTCCTGTGATCTAAGCGTCTCCCAGGTCTCGGCTAAGGCCCCGGGAGAGTGCCCACGATGCCGGGCCTGTCATTTGCTACACATCCCTCTTACACCAACCAGTTCCCAAGGCCCTGATCCTTCTCGGATTCGCAGGAGGAGAAAGAATAGGCCGGGCCAAGCAAGACGAAAGCGCCAAAGGAAGAACTGGCCACTGGAAAATCAGTCTTGTCATCGTCCTCCCCACGCATGTACCGACCAGTTGGGTACACCTGCCAACACCAGCAGCTCCGGGCCTGCTCAGGCTACCAGGTCCAGGCGATTATTTTGCCCTAGAACCTTTTGGGGCTCAGGCTTTGAGCGACGTGGCCCTGACTGGACACACCCGAGGCCGGCAAGAGACACCCTCTTAGTAGGTCTGACCTCTTCTGTCAGACCGCGGGACGGAGGAAGCCAAGCCACTTTCTCTCCCTGTGGCCAGCTGCAAGAGATTTCTCTGAGACCCCCCAGGCTTCCATCTTTTGATGGCAAGGTGGAGTTAGCTTAGGCCTTGCCTGAGCACCCCCTTGCCACACCTCGATCCCAGTCTCTGCCCCCCCCTCTTTTCTCTCCTCTCTTTTCTGGATGTTGTATTGTTTGTTTGCCGACTATTGTTTTGTTATTCAACTTGTGAAATGCTGCGAGCCCACGGGGAGTGGCGGTGATAGAAGTTCAAATAAATAAATAAATAAATAAAATAAAACCACTTCTAAACTTGTCATTGTAGATACACACAACAGCAAAATCAGTTTTCCCCCCAAATTGGTAATAAGTTGCATTAAAGGAATTTATGACATCAAGATATAACCTGTTTTTATCAGTATACATCCTGTAGGTTTTTTTTAAAGGACTGGATACATATAGTATTAAGATGGGGTGCCTACTCTCCCCATCACACCTGGTTACTACATTCCATATGAATTGAAAATATTGTGCTTTGATTCATCATATCAAAGAAGGCTGGGTCCTCCCAATCTATTCAAAAGCTGCCCCACATCTCATATTGTGCAGCAGTGATGTAGCCTGAAAGTCTCAAGTTCTTGAGAGATTGTAGCTGATGGAATACATACTGATTTCTGATCACACATAAAAACAGCACCTCAGCAATAAATAAAAACATAGGATATAAAAAACATCATGTGTTACAATTACTTCATTTCTGCAACATTTTGCAGATAGATCCCAATCGATTACTGATGGATTAGAATGGGTAAACATCATGTGATAGAACCAATTTGGAACATATTCAAAGAGATTCAGAAACTGAGTAAATCCCAATGTGATAAGGTCCACAGTGTCAGTGTAAAATAGTCCTCAATATTCTTCCCTGCAAAATGCTCATGATCATTTTCAAGGATAAATATTGTTCATATGGAAGAAGGTGGTAACTGGAATGTTATGTCAAGTAGCTAGACTAAGGCCTCATCTGCATGAACCATTTAATGCAGTTTCAAACCAATACTGAAGGTGATTTTATTGTGCAGGTGATTGCACAGAAAATCCTGGAACTGATTTGAGGTCCAAATTGTGATTACACAAACCACAAAGTATCCATGCAGATTAAGGACTTTGTTTAATGTGCTTTCATGGGAGTTTGTTATCTGTCCACCATAGTTTGAAGCTAGATTGAGACTGCATTCAGCAGTCAGTGTAGATGGGGCCTATATGTGAGAATCATACAGATTTCCACTTATTGATTAGCCCCTTTGCTAACACAGCCAATGATGAAGAATATGGGTACTTATGATTCAATGATATCTGGAAGGTTGCATGATTTTCAGCCTTGGCTAAAGTGATCTGCTCCCTAAATCTGGAAAATATAGCCATGGTTATAATTCAGACAGAGTTTTCAGATTTCCAATTCTGAATTCTTCCCATTCTTAGTTTGAATTCAATAGCTTTCTCCCATCTGTGGGAGAAAATAAATATTTATCTATTCACAGCATTCTCAATGTATTCAAATGTTCCCAAGTATTGTGAAAAAAATATTCTGTGTAGAAAATCACATGTAACTTTGGGGTGTGTGTGTTTGTTTATCCATTTTTTTGCATAAAATATTTGTTATTCCTCACAGAATATTCTGATACGCTTTAGTATGTTTAAGTATGCTAAGAGTATTGTGTAAGTTTATTGTTGCTCTATTGTTTTTCTTCATGAAGTTTTTGATCTAGAAATTATGTAATAATGAATATACTCTCCATCTGTAATGCAGAAGCTGTTCAACATGAACTTTTTGGTTTGTCCTCAGGTCTGTTGAGAAGTGGACAAAGAACTAAAGGTATAGCTGTCAATTTTACAGGATTTTAAATTTGTCTTTCTTTCATTTTCCACTTGGATAAAAGCAAGCTTAATATAGTGAATATTTCATTGGCATGCTGGTAGTGTATGTCTGATCCAAATATAATAATACAAGCATATTAATCATTATAGCTCTACCTATTATTTGGCAGAACTATTTGCATCAATCTGTTCAGGAAAAATGAAGATATCTGGGGAAAATAATCACAGATCTCTCAGTTGTTTTAATTTTCTGATCTCTCAGCAGAATTGCCACTGTATTACTCCCGTGGAAATGTCATCATAAAAAAGATTTTAATCAAAGGGGAACAAGATACTAAGACCCTACTTATATGGTTCATTGTAGCTCATTACTGGGGGATCATTGGTCTCAAAATGATTCCTAATTATGAGACACAAAGAAGGAAAGGGGGCCATTTGGTTCTGCCTTATAAAGAATTTTTTAAATGGAAATCATGAAAGAGTTGCACTACAATTGCTGACAGATTTGATTCCAACTAGATTCCAAATAGTATAAGTCAATCCTATGTATAAAATAAAAGCAGATTTTGGGGGACAAAATTATGGATTTTCATATGACTTGAGGTTAGGCTGAGAGTCATTCTGTGGCAATGGAAAATCACCCATGCACTCAAAGGATTAGTCACCTGTGACCATGGCTGCCATTTCCTCACTCAGACATTCAAATAGGTCAGAAGTGGTGATACAGTAGAAAGAGTAGCAGAGGTCATTGTTTCTACATGAGAATATTGGGTAGATTTAACCTATATGTGATGGAAGTAGGGATAACTTGCGTCATCTTCAAATGTAAGGAGTAGGAATTGCAGAATTGTTTCTTTTGTGGGGGCACAGAGAATGGGAACAGGTCTTTTTGGGGGGAAGGGGTTATTTATTTTTCAGATTAAGCACAAAATAGAAAATAGTTCTACCAAAAACCTCTAAAACAAAACAGGCTGTACCTTTCTTTCATGGTCTTATAAGATGTAGAACCACTGTATGAGTTGTTTGCATTCAAAAAAGCTTGCATCCTTTTGTGCTCGTTATATCGGTGCTCTGTATCTAAAGGGAGAAAGTTACTTCTTTCAGAGAAATTAGAAATACCTTAGCAAGAAAAATATAACTTTACTTATCTTTCAATCATCTGAGTTTGGGAAACTTGCAGTTTTCAAAATCCCCTTTACAATTTGAGTTGAATTGAAACAGCCTAAATAGGCAATAACTAGGAATTTTGCGACTACGTTTATATTCCTAATTTGAGTATACATCTGTTACATTATTCTGTACATATTATGAACCCAAATAATTCTCTCATACATAAAATCTTGTCTTTGTGAAACAGACTACAATGATGATAAGAAAGTCTGTGGTGTTAAATAAGATTCTACTATAACTTAAATGGAGGCCATTTAAGCTCAAGGTGACCTATGCAAGATGGGATCAGTTGTCAAAAGGGATGTATTATTGCCCCCACCTTGTTTACTATCTTTATATTTATGATTCTAAACCTTGTTGACAGGAAGCTCCCACTTTATCAGACAGATGGCAACCTCTTTAACCTCAGCAGGCTGTAAGCCAAAAGTAAGTTCACAATAACTTCATTATAATACTCTAAAATGCTGACAATAATGTAGTTTGTGCTCATTCGGAGGAAGACCGACAAGCCACCTTAAGCACCTTTGAAGAAGCATATGAAAAACTTAGTCTCTCACTGAACATCAAGAAAACCAAAGTGCTCTACTAATCCCACTGCAATGCTGACAATAAAGCTTAATGGTGTAGCACTAGAAAGTGTTGACCGTTTCTGCTACCTATACAGCCACTTCTCCACAAGGTAGTGTTGATACCAAAATCAACATGTTTGAGCTCTGTGAGTGTAGCATTTTTAAATGAAGCAGAGAGTGATCAATGATCAGGATTTGTAGGGATAACAAAATGTTTGTTTATAAAGCTATTCTTCCAATTCTATTGTATGCCTGCAAAATATGGACTGTCTACAAACATTGTTCTCATTCTGGAAGAAGCAAAGACCACCAGCACTGAAGCAATGATCCTCCACCATTAACTTCAGTGGATTTGCTATGCTGTCTGGATGCTCGATCACCGTCTCCCAAAGCAGTTACTCTATTCTCAGCTCAAGCATAGAAAATGGAAATTCAGTGGGCAACAAAAGAAATTTAAAGATGGGCTTAAAGCAAACCTAAAATGTGGCAAATGTTCTCAACCTTTGGTCTTCCAGGTGTTTTAGGGGCCCTATCACACAGCCATGTAATCCAGAATATCAGGGCAGAAAATCCCACAATGTCTGCTTTGCACTAGATTAACTGAGTCCACACTGCTATATAATCAGTTTATGTAGAAGGGGCCTGAGAATAATTATTTCATAACATCTGATACTTTTTAAAGCAATGGTGGCAATGTCATCTGATATTTGAAATGAAATAATATAATTACACATTGAGTTTATTCATTAACAGTTAGGAAACAATGAACAAGCTAGTATCATTTAGGGCCCTTCTACACATACATCATAACCAAGGTTAAATTGGGTTAAATGGGGTAGTTAGATGGCATTTAGTAAAAATGTGGAAGGAATCTGGAGGAATTGGGTTAAAGGCTGGGAAAAGTGCTTAAAAAGAGCCTTTTAAACCCAATTTCTCCAGAGAAAGACACACCTTTCCATGCTCAGGTATCCCTGCAGGCATGGAAAGCATGTGTTTTCCTTACCTCCTCTCTGTCTGGACTCTCCCTGGCTCCCATTTCCATCTCAATTTACTGGAACCTTCCTCCAATGCAGGTCTGCAGCCTTTTTCCCTCTCCCTCTTTTCCTCTGTTCTACCTCCCTGGAAGAACCAACAGGGTGTCTTGGAGGTTAAATCCTCTCTCCCCTACCCAAAGTCCTCCTGCAGCTCTTCTATGGGTGGGGGCGTAGCGAGGGGAAAAGACTGCAGTTCTCAAATGGGGCTTTCTTCTGGTAAGTGCCAGGGCAAATGGAAGGCAGGCAGGGGGGTGGGGGTGGGGGGTGTGCCAGTGCCCATTCCTACCTCTGGTGATTTTGGATTAGCAGGGGCGAGAATCTGGACACCACTTCTGCAAAAGTGCAGTGTTTAGGCCTGCTGTGAGGCTTCCATAGCGAAAGGAAGTGGGATTTAAAATCCCAATTACTCTTGGATTTTTGGCCTATCTGGAAGGGTCCTCAGTTGTTTGGAGATAACATCGGAGTCTCATAAGTGGAAGAAAGCTGATATAGCCTTTTGTTCCTCTTCTGCTTTACAAGCCGAACATTTTGCCCCCGCTAGGAGAAAGGAGGCACTTTGGAACAGTCACTTCAGACCTCTTTTTCCTAAGGAATTTTTACAAGACTCCGTTATATGGTATATAAAATACGTATAAAAATAAAACATTATTTATTTATTTATTTGCTGCATTTCTATACCATTTTGTTCAGACCCCTAGGGGGACTCAAAGCAGTGTACAGCATAATAATTGGCAAAAATTCAATGCCTCACATACGAATAAAAACAATACATTACATGTCTAAAACCATAATATAGAACTATAAATAAAAATCATTAAAATTATCAGACATGATTGTTTGCCAGTTTGTGTAGTTTTCAATTACCGATCTTGTAGACAGTGCAATTATAACGGAAGTTTGTGATGAGGACCAGAGCCACCAAGGCTGCCCAACACAATCAGTAAGGAATTGATGGGAAAGTCTCAGAGAGCAGTTTAGCTAATCCAGGTAAGTAGCCCTCACATATCAACAGATGTTACAGGTGCCGGGCAGCAAGGAGGCAAGGCAGTGGGGGCCATGGGGGCTCCCTGCACAGATGTTGCTGGTGCTCGGAGGCTCCCTGCTCTGATGTAGCTGCTGCCAGGCTATGAAGAGGTTTGGGCCCTTAAAGGGGCCAGGGAGTGGGGGCCATGGGGGCTCCCTTCACAGATGTTGCTGGTGCTGGGCGCCTCCCTGCTCCGATGTAGCTGCTGCTACATCGATTAAGCATTTGCAAGGCTTCTTAAACACTATTCTTCACAGCCTTAATTTGTCTGCCACATCTGGAAGTATCTTGTTTTGAGCTATTTATGTGTAGCTGCCCTTTCTTGTAGTTTATCAAGATTCTAGTTTAGAGCATCTTGCTTAAATAGAATAAATACTAAGTCAATATTTTAAACCAAAGCAGTAAATAACATGCCTTTTTCCAGGGAGGAAAGTATTAATGGATTCTGCACTAGCCTTCATCCAATCAAGGTATAATTAATTTACGCTGAAACTTTGGCTGGACAACAAGATCTAAATCCAGATTCATGTCACTTTGATACTGCCTCCTGGCTGTCCCTCGGACTTGCTTCCCTTGCTCAGATTGTGACTTACCTCTTACAGCTGCCTAAGTTAAATACCTAAAGGCTATAGCAATGCTGTCCAACTTCTAATCGGCCAAGGGCCGGATTCCAGGTCACTGATGACCTGGGGGGCCACCCGCCCCCGCCCCTGGCCACGCCCCCAGCCACACACCCTGGGCACGCCCCCGGCTGCCGGGAAGCTTTGGGAAAGAGGGAGGAGCCACGCAGCACCCCCTCCCTTCCAAGGCATCCTAGCCGCAGATGAAGCTGGCGGTTTCGCTGCCACTGCTGCGATATCTTGCAAGGGAGGGAGGCGCCGCTGGGGGACCCCCCTCCCTTGCAAAGCATCGCGGCAGCCGCGGAAGCCGGCACTGGCTTCAGCCGCTGCTGCGATGCCTTGCAAGGGAGGGAGGCGCCGCCGGGGGACCCCCCCTCCCTTGTAAAGCATCGCGGCAGCGGCGGCAGCCGGCACTGGCTTCAGCTGCTGCGGCAATGCCTTGCAAGGGAGGGAGGCGCCGCCGGGGGACCCCCCTCTCTTGTAAAGCATCGCGGTAGCGGCGGAATCCGGCACCGGCTTCAGCCACTGCGGCGATGCCTTGCAAGGGAGGGAGGCGCCGCCGGGGGACCCCCTCCCTTGCAGGGCATCAGCGCCGGCGAGAGAGGGAAGAAGAGGGCGGTGCAGGGAGGAGGAGCTAGCTCTCTTCCTCCTCCTTGTACCACCCCTTGTCCCTCTCTCACCGGCGCCGATGCAGGGCATCAGCGCCGGCGAGAGAGGGACAGAGGGGGCAGTGCAGGGAGGAGGAGCTGGCTCACTTCCTCCTCCCTGCCCCACCTCCCCCTCGGCCGCCATTTTTTTAAAAAAATTAAAAATGGCGGTTGGGGGCATAGCGGGGGCCATACCCAACAGGCTGGGGGCCTGTTGGACAGCCCTGGGCTATAGTACCATGGCAGAGGACTTTTTTGTATGGGCAAAGTCTCATGTTCTTAGAACATCAAGGTATAGCTAAGAATGTCTTGAATGTGATAAAGAATTCTGCCTGAATGTCTTCCAATGTC
Organism: Anolis apletophallus; assembly: GCA_030556195.1. Lineage (NCBI taxonomy): Eukaryota > Metazoa > Chordata > Lepidosauria > Squamata > Anolidae > Anolis > Anolis apletophallus. The sequence goes on along the minus strand of JARBWK010000004.1, from coordinate 119,964,928 downwards.
AAAATCACTGGGCTAGATGGCTCATCATCTGATGATGCAAGACATCCTTCTGTGTTTTCTAGTCTTAATAACATGCAAAACCTACTGTGTTGACTGTGACGGGGAGAGAATGCCAGTCTATCATATTTCCTTTTCCCTATCACTTAGATGTATATTGGATTGTAGAGATGCATTTTCATTATTATTCATTTTATTATTTTATTTTTCTCCAAGGAAGCAATGAGCAATTTTAGCAAATACTTTTGCTTCATCATTCATGATACTGCACAAGATGTATTTGTGGTTGTTTTGCACCAAAAGTATTATCTCCTGGCAGGCATGTAGCCTGGGGGGGGGGGGGCTAAGGGGGCTTCAGCCCCCCCCCGAAATTCTCAGGGTGGTCCACGAAAAGGCCTTTCTGGTACATTATTTAAACTGTTATGTTTATTCATATCATGATCTGATCACCATGCTCATTATATCCCACATTACAGAGAAGATTAGCATGGCCCCTGCGCAAGGATGACACGCGTTAATGGGGTTATTGGGATAACAATACAAAAGGTTTGCTAGGGTAGACCCTCTTCCACCCAGTCTCAGCCCCCCGAACCAAACTCACCCCGAATCAAAATCCTGGCTACGGCCCTGTCTCCAGGTCAAACAACCACATCTTGTTTCTAGACAAGCTATAAGTCTAAATGGTAAAGATTTTTGTCATTACAGAATTCTTCTCATCTGGGTTTCTTTACAGTCAAAAATACTTTTTTTAAACTATTTTCTGGAGAATTTTCAAATATTTTTTTCAAACCTTAGTCTTTCTTAGATGGAAGGCAACATTTCACTCTTGTTTTCAAGTTAAGCCACATTACATAGAACCCTCTTGAATTTATTAATTTATTTATTGTAGTAGTAATTTTATTAATTAGCCCTTAGGGGATATCACAATATCAAACAAAACAAGGTTTGATTATTTACTGTATTTATATACCACTTTTCTCACCCCTGGAGGGACTTAAGGAGGTTTATTTATTTATTAAAAACATTTATATTCCTCCCTTCTTATCCCGAAGAAGACTCAGGGCGGAGCACAACATATGAATGGCAAACATTCAATGCCGGGACATGAATTCATTATATGCATACATCAACATTAACAACATTTATCTCAGCATTAAAATACACTATTTACAACATACTAATGGCAAAAATTCAATGCCAACATACAGTACATAAAGAAATCATAATAACTAATTACCACATCTCTCCCTCTCCCTCTCCCTCTCCCTCTCCCTCCCCTCTCTCCCTCTCCCTCCCTCCCTCTCCCTCTCTCTCTCCCTCCCTCTCCCTCCTCCCCTCTCCCTCTCCCTCTCCTCTCCCTCTCCTCTCTCTCTCTCTCTCTCTCTCTGGCATTACTTCGTGAACGAAGATTCTTAGGAAGGACTCATCCCATGCTTTCTACAAGCATGTTGAAGACTAAAGAAGTTGGATGTGTCCTTGGAGTCTGCGCTTGGGGAAAAAACACCACATATAACTATAAACTAATTACAACTAATTTTTGAACACAGTTGCTCAGATTTTACTGTAAATTACTCTAGTGTCTTTTCTTATGTTCAATCTAATTTAGATTGTAATGATCTAGGCACATCACTGAATAGTTCTGTACCACACTGATCAAATTCTTAGGACTTTGCTATGAAAAAAAAGTTGAAGACACTTCTGGTTCTGCACCACTTCTGCCTCATTCAGACATGTTCTGCTATCATAGCTATTTTCCAGTAAAGGCCTTTCATTTTGTAATTACTCCACAGTTAACATTTCCACTGAGAGCGTTTTATTACACTAATGTGGTGGATTCACAGCTCTGATTATAATTACATCCTGCTTTCAATTGCATTGGGAACAGTTCAACTCAGAAAGTGAATATTGTCTAGTTTCTCACTATCAAATGGCATGAAAGCTTAACAATCTTCTGTTCAAGACCATTTAACTTTTTGATCCTGTGGCTTCACTTAGAAATTTGCAAAATAAGCAGAGGAAACTGAAATACCAAAATTAAGGGGAGTGAGGAATGCATCATTTGCTCTTTGATCCTTTTCTGATTGGGTCTCTTCATTTTATGAAGCACTCAAAGATTCTCCTGAAGGATAAAGAAGTGTATGAGGGGAATGGGTTCAATAGGTGCACTACAAAATGGGATTATTTTCAGTAGGTAGAAATGTTGGTCTCTTTATAAATCTGGAGGGTAAATAAAAGAGCAGCACCACTAAGAAGGAAGCAGGTGGGGTATTAATTCCACTGCAAATCTTGGGCCCAGAGGGATCTGAGTTTTGAAGGAATGAGCCAAGGGATTTCAAGCAGAAACATCATGCATGCCACCCCCAGATATGGTCAATGAAGAAATTGGAAGGAGACCACTATAGGAAGGTGGCCCCTAAAATAAAAAAAACAGCCCAGATTATTTGATTTACTGTATATACTCATACAACAGTCTAGATATTTTTGTAAAACAACTGACACCAAAAACCAGGTTCAACATATCCACAGGATGTGTGTATATGTGTGTATCACCCCCTCTGTGAGTAGAGAGGCAGAAAACACATTTCTGGAAGAAACCAAAAGAAGCACGGATCCCCTTTATTTTCCTTAATTGAAATACCACTTTGGGCCATTTTCAAAACCTGGGCAGGAAAATTATTTATTTATTTATTTATTTAAAGCATTTATATTCTGCCCTTCTCACCCCAAAAGGGACTCAGGGCAGAGCGCAATATATATAAGGCAAACGTTAAATGCTGGAACATAAACTGTAAGTATTCACAAACACTAAAATCAGTTATATCCACTTTAAAATCAATTGTTAAAACCTTCTCAAAACAGCCATGGTGTTGTAGCCAAGGATGACTAGCGCTTCTCCTCTCTACAGAATAACCCTCAACTAATCCATGGCTCACATCAAAACCCATCTGGAATACTGTGTCCAATTCTGGGCACCACAACTGAAGGGACAGGCTGGAATGTGTCCAGAGGAGGGTGACCAGAATGTTCAAGGATCTGGAGAACAAGCCCTAGGAGGAGTGGCTTAAAGAGATGGGCATGTTTAGCCTTTATAAGAGAAGGCTGAGAGGAGACAAGACGGCCATGGATAAATATGTGAGGTGAAGACATAGGAGGGAGCAAGCTTGTTTTCTGCTGCCCTGGAAACTAGAATGCAGAACAAAGGCTTCAAACTACAAGAAAGAAATTTCACCTGAACATTAGGAAGAACTTCCTGACTGTGAGAGCTGTTCAGCAGTGGAACTCACTGGTGATTATATGTTTTTAATGATTTTTATAATGTGTGTTTAAAAGTTTTTAATTGTGTTTTATGACTATTGTGACATTGAATTGTTGTCAAGTGTAAGCTGCCTTGAGTCGCCTTCAGGCTGAGAAAGGCAGCATAGAAATACCACAAATAAATAAATAATTTATGCTCCTTCTTTGGAGGCTTTTAAGCAGAGGCTAGATGGCCATCTGTCGGGGGTGCTTTGAATGCAATTTTCCTGGTGCTTGGCAGGGGTTGGACTGGATGCCCCATGAGGTCTCTTCCAACTCAATGATTCTATGATTCTATGTTCTATTTTAAAACACTCATTAAAACCACAGGTAAAAGTAGTTTTTAAAATACATGTAAGAGATAAAATAGAGTCACAACATCTATTCCACATAACTGGTAATAAAGTTAAACCTTTTGGAGAAATGTATCTTTGTATTTTCAAAACAATCAAATAACGTTTCCAACTCTCATGGCTAGTGATTTTTTCCCCAAATTCTGAATTAAAAATGTGTGGGATTTTGTACTGGAACATCCCAATTAATAATCTGTTGAATAAAAATGTAATCATTTCCTATTATTCTCTTGTAAATAAATCATTTTAAAAACACCACTCTAATAATTATCCAAGAGCCCTTCTACACAGCCCTAAAATGAGGGCAAAAAACCCTGGATTAGTCTGAGGTGCCCAGATGACATTTCATGCTAATCTATTTTAATTTGGAGTAAACCGAATTTACTCAGTTTAATCCAGGTTTAAAAAGCACCTGTATTGGTACCTTCAGGTAAGGGCCCTGTGGGGACTGACTCCCAGGACAGCTTCTGCTTTGAACTGGATTATATGGCAGTGTAGACTCATATAATCCATTTCAAAACAGATAATGTGGATTATCTGGTTTGATAATCTGGATTATATGGAAGTGTAGAAGGGGCCGTAGATATTTTATTGGTTAGTAACACATGCTATTTAGACAACTTTGGCAGATAAATTTATGACACATTCTTAAAGACAAATCAACTCCATGGTGTCTCATCACTTAAATTACTCTTTTTATGAACAACAGAAATGATATCAGATAGATTTGGAAATACAGGTGTCTCTGTAGTCGCTTTCTATTGACAATTTTAGAGATTTATGAATGCAATTTTATCCACTCGCTTTGAAACTCAGCCACTGCACAGTTTAAAATGTGTTGTATTCTGTCATTTTTCACTCTCTCTGCTGTCTTTCAAGGAAATCTGTGTAAATCATGTCAGTCTTCATTTCTTCTATGGATTATTTCTTTGTTTCAAATGCCTTGAGAACTGGTATCTTGGATTTTTGCCTCAAAGAGGGGCAATTTCAATTGGATTCATTTTTTTTGTATAGTACATATAATTTTTTTTGCTTTATTCCAGTTTTCATTGTAATCTGAATAATGTTATCATAGCTTGATTACCTGTAAACCAAACCACTCTCCTCCATCCTACAATCTGTATTTAAACGAAACTCGATTTTTATTTATGTTATGTTCAGTGATTGGTTCACAATATGAACTTGTATTCTTTTAAAATTATGTCTAGAACTTTAATATATAAAAAGATAAGTCCAGCCATGAATATATCAAGATTCATATCTCAATGCTTTACAACAGTTCTAAATCCTCAAGACACACCAGCTCTCAGCCAAGAAAGAGCATATCATCATCATCATCATCATAATTTGTTGTTGTTGTTGTTGTTGTTGTTGTTGTTGTATGCCATCAAGTCAATTCTGACTATTAGTAACATTAAGGCCCTTTCTACACAGCCAGCCATACAATCCAAATTATTAAAGCAGAAAATCCAGATTATCTGCTTTGAATAGGATTATATGAGTCTACACTGCCATATAATCCAGTTCAAAGCAGATAATCTGGATTTTATATGGAAGTATAGAAGGGGGGTCTAAAACAAACCTTTCTTGGTAAGGTTTGCTTAAAGTTATCCAATGGATTCCCATTACCAAGCAGGGATCCAAACCCTGATTTCCAGAGTCATAATCCAATGTGCAGACTACTCCACCATACTGCCTCTCTATTATAGTGGACTAAAACCTCTCCATTCCGAATATGGGAAGAGTAAGCAGAGTCACAAGGTTAAAAATGTAAGAAAGTTGAATAATTAACATAATTAACCCTCTGCATCAGCCCTAGGAATTCAGCCCTACTGGGGTCTGTTGAGGTTTACTCCTTGGGCACATCTACATGGACACTTTACCATGAGGATGATTCAAAGTATGGAACCCTGGATTAGTCTCAGGAAAGTCCATACAAACAGTACTTGTGCTGATGAAGTGGTGAGAAGAGGTTCTGATGATCCTGCAATGCCAAATCTGGTTTGGTAGCACCAGATGTCTAACCTTGCTGTCCCCCCTCCTATTCTAATTATAGCGGCAACCAACCACCATGGCTCATTGATAGGAATGCTTTTGGCTAGGTCTCCAGAGCTCTGTGTGAGAGGAGAGGGAAAAATAGGAACAATTATGTTCTTCCTCCTGCTCCATTTTCCAATCACCCTTGAAACTTGGGTAACATCGCTCCTGTTGACAAGTGATGACACCAGCTGTCCCCCCCCCCCCAGTTGTCATCACTACAATGAGAACAGTGATATCAGATGTATGCCCCAAGTCCAGGGAATACAAGGTGGCCATATATTAAAAGTTTCAGCCAGTTCTATATTGGTACCAGCTCAACTGTTTGCCTGGGCCCAGAGTCCAGGTTTGGTCTGAAGCCTTGGAAAAATTCCAGAGCAACGAATGACTTTTCTGAATGCAGTTCAAGGCTGTATTAAGTGGTCTTTGTCTGCATTAACCCACATCAGCTCTGTGCATAATGTAGACACCACAGAGCTGATCACCTTCTCATCTCAGTTAGGCTTAGCATCCATGTAGATGTGCTCCATAAAGATTATGAATTGCAGCCCCACTTAAGAACTAAGAAATCAAAAGCATATTTTATTGTTAAAAATGGAAGTTTTTACCTCACCAGCAGAAGGAAGGATGTAAGGATGCAAATCTTGCTAGTGAGGAAAATAATCCGGGTTTTTTTCTTGCATGCTTTCTAAAATTTCTTTTAAAAAATCTTTCCTAAAAAGTGGGGAAAATGTATGCACTAAAAACATTGGATTTTGTGCAAAATTCACCATTTTTTCACCATTGTGTTTGAGATGACAATGTGAACAGAAGGAGCACGTGTTTTGTCTCACATGCCAATAATTTGTAACTTTCAGATACTTTTGAAAGTAATTAAAGCCATTTAGTCACTTTGGAGGCATGTGACCATGTGAACAGAAGGCATGGCACATTAAAAAATTGCTTTTGAGGAATTCAAAGTATAATTTGAACAAACTAGAACTATTTTTGGAGAGAGGTTCCATTGAGACTGTAACAATAATTTTCCAAACTCTGTTACTTATTCTGTACTGTTCACCAAGCTTCGCTGTAAAATCATTGTAAGGTTACTCATGTGTGGGAACTAGAGAATTACTGTAGACACTGCACCAATCCAACATTCACACCAAACCATAGGCTGGACTCCAAGCAGCACAGGATGGTGGGTTGCTATTTCACAATGCCACAATTTTACTACCTTTCACAGGGAGGCAAAAGCATGACAGGCATGATGTTAGACATCACAGTGTTGAAACAGTAGTCTAGTCATGTTTTCTGTTTTGACCCCTTCCTAATTTGTCTTGATCTATATACTTCTCCTGGTTGTTTTGGGCTGGTTTGTTATATTTGTATTTCACTCTGGGAAGTTTCAGATGATAATATTTTTCACTTATGTTATCATGTACTACATAGGGAACTCTGGAAAAATTGGCTTCAATGGTACTGATAGATAGTTTTTCAGGCAGGTTAGTGTAGGAAAGTACCAACACAGGCAAGAGTGATGAGTAGCCAGGGGCATGTTTCAGCTGGAATTGGATTTTGTGTCCTGCATTGGAATGGATATGATGGGACTTTTCATAGAAATTTGTTTGGCCATGGAGCTTCTTTCTGCTATGGGATGGATGAGGAAGTCCAACATTACTAGTATCTCACATTATTCTCACATATGTTTGTTAACAATAAAGTGGATCTAATTGACCCCACTTTGATGACTAAATAAGTTTCCAAATTTATGGTTTGAGCTCCTAAATATATGACAGATGAAATATAACATGAAAAATTTTGCTTTCTTGAACCTTTTCCACAAACTCAGCACTCAGCTTCAGAAATGTGTGTGATCACTCTAATATTCATGACACCACTCCTTCTGAGGCAGCATAATGAACTATGTGAAGTTTGTCAATGGCTTGTGAACACAGATCTAACCATAAACCACAATTACAACAAACTGTAGTTTACAAACATCTTCAAATAGTAATTTGACATACTACTTAAAAACTTCTTGAAAACCAGGGTTTACAAACCAAGTGAAACAATATATAGCATTAGAGTAGCAGGGTGAAAAATCATATTACAACTGAATTTAATCCAAGGTCACTAGTTTACTATATCTGTAGAAAGAATGGCAATGAATAGCAAGCTTTGCTCTGTAGCATAGACTAGGATTAGCATTTACTTGGCTGCCTCACAGATAATTTCCCACTTTATTTAATTTTACAGGAGCCACTGAAAAAAGACACTGCTTTTATCTGCTTACAGACCCCCTTGAGTTTTATGATACAACATGACATGAATTTATGTTTGAATCCAAAATCTCATTTAGTTATATGTATAAAGCAATGACTTTGGAATGATCAGAACAAAGTTCAAATGAAAATGAACATAGGGTTTAATAAACTGGAAGATGATGTAAATGGGAAAAGATTTCACATAATGATGTTTTTTCTAGAAGGTACAATCACTTCAAAAGAAGGAAAAGAGATAAAACTACAAGATTGATACATTTTATATCTGTAATTACCGTTGGTCCCCCCCCCCCCGAGCTTTAAAACCCTCAATTCCAGGAGGTGTCAGCAGAGCATTATAAAATCAGAATATGCAATCCCCACTAGTTTTATAGTATATATTTTTTAAAGACCAGGGGTGGAAATCACTATATTAAATAGTCATGTTCATGAAAAAGACAGTGCTTGGAAATATTGCTTGCCCCTCTGATCTCACCACTGACACTGATAATAGAAGGGCAGAGTTTTTCAGTTGCACTTTGATCTAATGAATTAGTTGAAGGATATTGAAACATAACTTTGGAGAAAACAGTCTTAGATCTTACTGCCAGCAGGCGCAGAATAAGTAAAATAAGTTCACTTTGAAGATCATGGCAGGATTAAGGGCAAAAATGAAAGGGGAAAGACCTGGTCAGACAATATTTGCCATATTTGGATTTTGAGAAAGGAGGTGAATAAATGATACACTTATGGTGCTGAAAGAATGCATCATGGAGGAAGATATTAGCAAGAAGTTTCCAAATAGCTATGTATGACAGATAATTAATGCTCAAAACTCTACATTGTAGTTCTATATAGTCAAGGTGATTATCCAGGCAGTGGGATTGCAAAAAAAATATGTTATGGACTCATGTACATTCAGTGAACTTGCTTCATGTTGTTGTAAATGCCTGACATATAGAAATTAAAGATTAGAATCCTTTAGAAAAAATGTGCCATTCCAAATTCAACATAAACATGAATGAGTATACCAGATTTCAAAGCGTACAAAGCCCTGAATGCGAATGGGCTTCTCTGTCAATTTCCATTTTTCCTTCATTTGAAATTTTTTACTCAAGTTCTCTCATCCCCACGTTAGGAAACTAATTTCAGTGGACATATTTGGTATTCTATCCTGGATCAAACACATAATACAAAAGGCAGCTTTCTTCTTTTTTTCTGAAATCATAAAATAACTGTACATTTTATGCACACTTACTGATGTATCATATAGATTTAAATATAGCACTGGATTCACTGCTAGATATTTACAGTGTAAATAATCTAACAAAATTGCACTCAGATGTTGTTGATCTACAGATGAATGATTTTTTTGTGTGCAAGATACTGCAAATCAGTTGAATAATTTGAAAAAGAAATGTAGAAAATATGTGGAAACGATGAAACAAGACAGCTGGTTAGGTACTTTAACTGGGAACAGATAAAAATATTAACCATCAGCTCCTTGAACAGACAATGTATTTAAGAGAAATTGCCCAGCATCATATGGAATTCCAAGGTATCTGAACTGGGATTGCCATTAAGATTTCATCAATAGTTATGAAGCTGTTTTGACATGCTATAAAAAGTCTTGCAAGCACTGTTTCCATTTCAAATAGTGAAAATATAATAGAAGCAAACAATTTAACAATTTGCTGTTGTTTCATAAAATCCATAATTTGCTACTTAAGATTGCAGCTTCCCGTATGCCACTTTTGCATGTGTGTTCACATATGAGAGTGTTCCATCCTATTTCCATATTTGACATTAAAAATATTATTTATTTTATTTAAACTTTTGTATCCCGTTCTTCTTTACCTCCGTAGAGGGACTCAAATCGGCTAACAACAAGGATTCAATGCTAACAATATAACCTAAAACATCATACATCAACAATGGGATTAAAAACACATATAAAATACAGTAAATACATATAAGCCAATTCACCAAGATAAAATCATGTCCAACTCAGTCCGCATATGTAGTCGATAACTTTGGTCAATTGCCGGTCTCAGCCATTATTCTGGGAATGCCTCATTCAATAGCCAGGATTTCACTAGCTTCCTGAAGGTCAGGAGGAAGGGGGAAGATCTGATCTCATTTGGGAGAGAGTTCCATAGCCGGGGGGCCACCACCGAAAAGCCCCTGTCTCTCGTTCCCACCAGACGCGATTGCGAAAGTGACGGGACCAAGAGCAGGGCCCCTCCAGAAGATCTTAACACCCTTGATGGTTCATAGGGGAGAATACCCTTGGACAGGTAAAGTGCTTTGCAGGAATCACATTTAACTAAATATTCCTACAAGAATATATATGTGTGTGTGTGCATGCGCGCGTGTGTGTGTGTTGTTCCAATGCAAAGCGGTAGTGTGGCTCCTTTCCCACCCAAGCAGCCTGTCCTAGTTTCTCTGCCTTCGCGTTCCCAGCTTGCAATGAGCCCATGAGGCATGTGGTTTCCCCTAATTGGCTAGAGGCAAGCATCCCAGCATGCAAGCAGCTGCTTGCCTCCAAATGCTGATTACTTTCTGATTCACTTCCTGGATCGGAAAAAATGATGGCGACACTGGCTTCAAAGTGGCAAGGATACTTCTGGGTTCCCAAATCCCTTTGAAATCACTTCAAAAGGGGGTTTATTCTGATTTTAATCCAAATAACGAAGATTCCGAATGAACCTTCCCATGCCATATATATACTGTGTGTATGTATGTGTATGTGTATATATATATATATATATATATATATATATATATATATATATATATAAGGGGGGAGGATGGTTGAAGAAGTGTGATACATTACTTTAAAAAGTAGGAGGTAATGAACTTGTGCTCCACATATTTTTGTGTAAAATACTGTGTGCCAGTTAAAATTTGAACGATAGAAAAATCATAATATTCAAGAGTCCAAGAATATGCTGTCGTCTCAAGATCAAATCATCATTTGTTTTTGGCAAGTGGATGTCATGGAAATAACTATAAAATTTGTTCAATTGGGTGCTTAAAGAAAGATGTCTCTGTATTTGGCTGCACAATCATCCTTCAGGTTTGGCTGCTTCAAATCAGAAAAAGGAAGAACATTAAAAAAAATCTTTGGAAAATGGTTGAAAAATGGATTTTGTAAGTGTCATGAAACTCAATGAGAAGAATCATAAATGGGTAGAAATATTTATAGAATGGGAGTTATTCTGTTTGAAAACTAGATTTTTTTTTACAGAAAAAAACATTTCTTCATAAAACATATTGCTTCCTCTGTAAGAAATTTGATTTCCCCTCACCATAGATTAACTTTCAGATTGCAGGCAGTCCTCGAAATCTTCACAGTTGTCAATTAACTTGCAACTGTAAGTTAGAAGCAGTAAATTTATTTTTTTCTTGACTGTGAGAATGAAATGTACATGTTTGGTACTGGAATATTGATATAGTAATAGAAAGAGTGTAAGAAATCGGTAAAAGAAACGAATATTTCTTAAGCAAGATGTTTTTTCAAACCACACTTATTTTGACATGTTGAACTATGTCACCCTTTTCCTCCTCAGTGACTTTATGCAGAGTTCATCACTGAAGCCTGAGAATTGAGTTTTAAATTCCACGGAACGAAACTAGAATGTGCTCAATATAGAGCAACTAGCTGTCTACTGGATTGGAAGGAAGATGCCCGGAGAGTGTTCATGCTTAATATCTTCTCTTTTATATAATGAATCGTCTTTTTTCTGCTTCACAGATGTTTCCTATTTCCTTTGTTGTTTCTATCATTCAAGAAAATCACAGCAAAGAAAGACCAGGTTTTGATTGGGTGCCATAGATCATGTTTAGGTTCAAGACACTTGGTTTTAATTATCTCCATTGTTTAGGACTTTGACATTTCAAGAAACAGACGAAAGTAACAAGGATGAATTCTACCTAATGCATTTGCAAGGTCTTTTTGGGTGACTGCAAGATAAAAATTGCTTCTGAAACTGGACAGCTTGCAAAGACTTAACTGTAAAAGCAGATGGATTCATTACAGAGGTCAATGCAGAGTTTGTTAAAATGAGACAAGATGCTCCAAAAGCATCTCTTCTGAATAATTAGAAAGCAAACACGCGGGCCCATTAGAAGCAAGTTATATCAAAGCAGACATTACAGCTGCGCTGGAAAGCATCCCAGCGATATAGTGAATGGTTAGATTAGGTGTGGTAATTTAAGAAAGATGGATCTGGAATTGTTGCCTTTTGTCAGCCGCCCTGAGTCCCCCTTCGGGGGTAGAGAATGGCAGGTTATAAATGAAATAAATAAATAATAATAATACTATAATCAGATATAACCACCTTGAGTTCCCTCTGGGGTGGAGAAAGGCGAGGTAGACATCTTGTAAATAAATAATAAATATAGTACAAATGTATGCATTTGTAGGGTACATGATGACATTTGCAATGACTAGGCATGATTGATCAGTGTTGGATGAATGAGATGCCTACTAGAACTCTATCGACACTGTCATATAATGCAGTTTCAGAATGCAGTTTATCTGCATTGAACTAGGTTTTATAAATTTACACTACCATATAATGCAGTCGAATGCAGTTACATTACATTATACGGCAGTGTAAGTTGGGCCTAGATCAATGAAGTGGGATCTCTAGTCCAGGAATCCAAGCTTGCCTACTGGGCTCCCAAGAACCTAACACATCTCATAATATTTATCTAATTGTAGACCAACTCCTCAAGGTCCTCTCAGGAGAAAGCAGTTGATATTTTTTTATAGCTAGGACTACCTCACCTACTTTGTGTGGGGAAGGAGAAGAAGCTGGATTCCTGGGCAATGTGCTGGCTCTCCTTGACTTATTCGATACTAGAAAGGAATGGTTGTGAATGCAGTGCCAAGCTATAAAGAAAAGAAAAAATTCTCCGATAGCATGAGTGTTTTCAATGGAAAGAGACTTTATAGATTCATGATTCTCAGATTGTGTCTCTGAATGATGATTCCTAAATAGTAAATCTGTAATACTCTTTTAACAAATTAACAGTGACCTTGAAGCTAAACCAATCAATAAAGGAAAAATAGAAGGGTCTTGGGTGCTTTAGAAGTCTTAAGTGCCCTTTACCAAAACATCTTAGCTTGCTTCTCTAAACCATCATGGTTTTGTTGCCTTCCTAATGTTGCAAACATCCAGCTATGTAATTGAATCATTAAAATTCTGAATTGGAGGATTAACCTTCAACCTCCACTCTTCTAGGACAAGATAATAATGATGTATGAGGAGAAATAGAAGCTGAACACACGAAGAAGTGATTATTATCACCCAGATGGTGATTACTGCTTATTCATTCATGAACTGAAAGTCAGCTGCTTGTATTCAATGCAATTCAAAACATCCCAAATACTTTAATTTGCTTCCACTCTGTGGACAAGCTGCCTAAGGAAATATCATCAATTGTAATCTAATTCTGGTTTCAATGTGAGTTTCAGACACAAACAGAATGTTCTCAGCAGAACATTAGAAAAAGTGAGCTTATCCACAATACTTCTCTTTTTGAAATGAAGGCTCACTGTTTTCATGTCAATCTCATACAGCAAAGAGGTTTCATGCCATATGGTTTACAGACCCATCTGTGCACCCCAAGGAGCAGCTTGACTTTCACTACAAATGAAAACTTGTTTTGTGAAAGGTTAAAGTGACAGAAATATCTATATCTCAAAAGCTTTTGACTGATTCTTGAAAACTTCGTTTCCCAGCTGTTCATGTCAAATTCTTGTTTCTATTATTGAAGAAGGCTTTTAACTTGAGGGGAAGTTATAAATTTCTAAATGCACCAAACAAATTGAATCTGTGACAGCAATGTACTGTTGGTGATATTGGCAAAGTGCTTACAGGAACAAAAGTGCTTTGTTTGCCTTTGCAGTACTTTCAGAATGGCTTGCCACTGTTCCATTTAGGCTTGAACATTTTTTTAAAAAAAAATATATCCCCCCCCCCCCCAAATTACTTTACAATTTCTTAAGCAGAACATGAACAGAAGTAGACAACCCAAATACATACTTTTCTGAAGTTTGTAAGGAGTTATGGCTTCTATACATTTCAATATATGCTCACAAAATACAAATCAATTTGAAAGTTTGGACAACATTATGGATATTTTGACATATCCAAATTCTTATGCATGCTAACAACATTTAATTTTACTGTCCATTATAGAACTGGAACAAACGAAATTCAACTTGAAGTGAGAATGCTGGTTCTTGCACATCATCAAGCAGATCTAACATACACCCATACCATCCTCATAATGTCTACTTCCCATTTTCTTCTATTCTGTGTGCCTGTTTCATGCTTTGCATGATTCCCGGTAATAGGTTATGTGTGTACCTTAAATCTAATGATGCTTATTTATTAGCATTTATTTAGAGAATTTTAAGCCCCCTCAGAGCAGCTTACGCAATGTTAATTTGCCTTTATTTTACAATCTACATAAGATAAATGAGGTGTAATACATAAGATACAATGTAGTTGTGCTTTGCTGGCTGCTTCCTTCCCACTCATTGGCTAACAGAATGATACCTGAAGGCAGTGGAAGGGGCTCTAGCATTGATTTCAAATTCATAATTTCCTATCAGTTTCAATTACAGTATGGAGAGCATGAAGCATACTTTAAATTATAGCATAAAAGATACTATTATAAAGATTGGACCAATATTTACATTATAGTATAGATAACATAATCTAGCCATTGAATCTTGATTTAAGAAAGCAATCAAATCTATATGTGATTAAAGTAAATGCCACATATCAATATCTGATCTTATTGGGGATGAGAACCAGTGTCACATCAGCATAAGGTTTATAACATCAGGCCTAGGTAAGAGGAATTTGTTTGGGAGTTAAGCTGATGCAGGAGTTCCCAATTCTTATTACAGTTTTCCTTTCGATCCCATTAGAAAGTGTGAAATGGCTGAAATCTGATTAGTAATTCATTTAAGAGATTTGTGTGGCCCCTGCGTTGATTAGTATAGTTTTGGAGGGGCCTCATTTCAATTCATAATCTGGATCTCTCACTCTTACCTCTGTCACAAGCACAGCTGGTAGGGACAAGGGAGTGGGCCTTCTCGTTGGTGGCTCCCCGGCTCTGGAACACTTTCCTCAGGGAGACTAGATTAGCGCCCAACCTGTCTACCTTCCATAAAGACCTGAAAACTTTGATGTTTCAATGTGCCTTTGATTAATCAGTTCATTTTTTGACTAGGCCCCGCTAACCCTAACTTATTGCCTGGCTCTGTAGCACTTTGTTACCAGTCCCACCCATACAGCTGTATTGCACTAGCCCTCAACATGCCCTCCTAGATCTGAACATGCCCACTATTCTTGGCTTCTGGTTGATGCTTATTTGTGTTCTTGTGTTTTTATGATGTCTGTTGCTTGGTTTTATTGTTTTAATTATTGAAATGCAATGTATTTTAAATGTGTTATTTCTTGCTTCTGTTTTTGCTGGGTTTGGTCCCCATGTAAGCTGCTCTGAATCCCTTCAGGGAGATGTGTGTGAGATATAAGAATAAAGTTATTATTATAATTATTATCTCCAAAGGTTCATTATTGCTTTGTTAAGACTCAATTACTGGCAATGGGGGAAATTGCAAGGCTTGTTTCTCTGTCATTTTTATGTCTATCAGGATGATAGACATGGGAACTTGTTGGCAATATTTACAACTTTAAGCCTGCTAATTTTCACAATGTTTTGGTCATCCCCTGATTTTTAGAAAGTTTTTCAAGTTTTTACTAATAATTTTTAAAAATTCAAAATATATCCTCTTGAATTTCTGCACACTCAGATAACATAACTAGGGCATCGATCTTGCAAGATTTCTGAATAATTAATTCATCTACTGATTTCTAGGATTTTAAAAATTTATTAAAATTATTTTCCAAAACTACAAGACGTATCCCCTCAAATTATAGAACATTGAGACAAAATTGGCAGGGCAGCGAGCCTGAAAGTTTCAGAACAATCAGTCTATCCACTGAGTTTTAAGAATTTTCTCAATTTAAGCATATGTGATTAACCTACACTGAGGCTTTAACGTGAGTAGCCCCACATTACATTTCTCAGAATGTTGCTTGCACCAGAAGCATGGGGCTGCAGTTTAAAGAGAATTGAAGGGAAGGCAAAGACTATAAAGTTTGGGGAGGGGTAGGAATTTGGAAAATATACGTTTGGGGTAAGACACAAAGAGGCTGAGGGGGGCTGACACTGAGGAGGAAAGGACTACTAAGCCCCCCTCCCTCACTCCTCCCACCAAGCACCATTTCCCCTCACAGCCCCATCCATTTACATTCACTGCTTCAGTCACCCTCGGGGGTAGCCTTGGCTCTGGGAGAAAGAAGAAGAGGAGGTGGCAGTGAAATCCTCCACTTGCCCCAGGAAGCGAGAACCACTACCAGCAGCTTCGGCTTAGCTCCAAAAAAACAAACAAAAAACCCCAAAATCTTTATTACTCTCTGAAAGTTTTGGGGGCTGCTGTTTCGATTCGTAAATGCTTCAGAAGGTTCTTTGCTGATTAGAAATTTTAAAGATTTTTATTAATGAATCATATGGATCTCCAAATTATGAAATGGCAGTCATCAGCTTTGCACATCCCTTTTCGATAGTACACCAAACATAGGGGGGGGGGTCTGTGTGTACATATGGGATCTGTATGCTATAAGAAACGGACACAAATGTCATATTTTAGTATGGATAATTTTTGTCTGTTTATTATATCATACAGATCCCCATATCTGTATGCTAAATTTAGATATTTAGAATATCTAAATTAAGAACACATGTATTATCAGATGTGCTTTTAGAAAAATAAGCCACTTTTCTTTCCATATTCAGCATTTTGTTGTCCTATCTAGCAAAATTCTTAATACTGTTGATGAGCTCCCCCTCTGCACACTAGTTCTGAATTATTAATTGGAAGAGAGATTACAAGATAACCCCATGGTGCCTTGGAAGTATATCACTTGCATACTTTGGGCCCTTCTATACAGAAGAAAAGGTGCAGGGAATCAGAGTTTTGCACAATGGTTCCCTGTGCATTAGATGCCCACACATGGGGCCAAAGCCTTGCCTTTTTGGGGAGGAGGTGACCACTAGGCATGTTTTAGAATCCTAAAATGGCGATTCTTATATCAAATGGGGGGGATTTTTTTTTTGATTAGTATATCAAAGACTTACAAAAAATTTCCCAAAAATTTCAGAAATGTAACTTAAGTACTAACAAAATTCGTTAGTAATTCGTATGCCAGAGCATGCGCATTCCAGATGGTTTTGGCCTACAACTCCCAGAAATCCTAACAGCTGGTAAATTGGCTGGGATTTCTGGGAGTTGTAAACAAAACTTGAATAAACCACACTGAATTCTAGATGGGACTCTCCAAATAGGAAGGAGGGAGGGAAGGAGGAAGGGAGGAAGGGAGGGAGGGAGGGGGTTTTCTATTCTTGGAAGCAGCAAAAGAAAGGAGGAGGAGCCCCCCCTCGCTCCTCGCTGCCTCTCTCTCACCCCGATCCTGAGGGAGCGAGGGCCCAAGTTTTCCCAGGCTGAGAGGAAAAGGAAGAGGCCTGAGGCTGTGAGGAATGGTGGGAGTTGAAGTCCAAAACACGTACCTGGAGGGCTGAAGCTGGCCCCTGCGATGGGGCATGGCAGAGCAACGGGAAGAGAAGCATCTGAGAGAGCGCAGGGAGAGAGAGGGAGGAGAAGCGCGCGTGTGTGTGTGTGTGTGAAGCAGGCCCCTGCGATGGGGCATGGCAGCAGAGAAACGGGGAAGAGAAGGCTGGGGGAAACCCTGGAGAGAGAGGAGGAGGAGAAGCGGCGTGTGTGTGAAGCAGGCCCCTGCGATGGGGCATGGCAGCAGAGAAACGGGGAAGAGAAGGAGGGGGGGAAGCCTGGAGGACTACACTTTCCAGAATGCATTGCCTAGCCTACCTAGCAGCAGCGTCACTTCCAGTTCCTCATAGAAATGCGGGAAAAAGAAGAAGCTGAATGAAGGCGGGAAGGAAATGAGGGGGAGAAGACAGGGAGAAGTGAGTAGTACAATAATTAATTAATTAATACTTAAGAATTTCTTACGATCCTAACGCAAATTGTTGGCCTCAAGGACCGTTAAAGGAAGTCTACTTCCGGGATCGTGGCAGCGATACGTAAAACCTCAAAAGTCCCATTACATACGAATCTCTTACGAATCCTTTTAATTTCTGTTTCATTTTTCTCATGCTTAGTGACCACATTCCCTCATGTGCTGAACTACTACTGACACAGGGGAAGGAGGTATGACAACTGGCCCCTTGCCCTCCCTCATCCTCTTTCCTGTCTGTAAAGAGGTTAATCAATGGCTCCTTACCAAACCAAGAAGCTTCTAAAGGCTTCATGTTGCACCGGGAATGTGGCGCAGCTGGCTGGGTGTCAGCTGCATAAGATCTCTACTGACCAGAAGGTAATGAGTTTGAGGCCTGCCCGAGTCGAGGTGGGCACTCAAACTATTGAGTTGCCTGTTGTCGACCTTTGCAACCTGAAAGACAGTTGCATCTGTCAAGTAGGAAATTTAAGGTACCACTTAGTGGGGAGGCTAAATTTAACTGATTTACAAGATAAAGATCTCCAGGAAGCACGCTGATGAATGGAGTGTGACAGCTCCCCCTGGTAGCCAGATGTTAAATTGCCTCTGTTTGTCTTGTGTTGTGTGGCTAAATGATTGCTTGTATATGTTCATTGTGTTCTGCCCTAAGTCCCCTGCGGGGTGAGAAGGGTGGAATATAAATGAAGTAAACAAACAAACAAATAAATAAATGATATGATATGATGGATTCTGGAGAAGAGAAGGAGGAATTCCCCTTCCAGGGCTCCAGTCTCATTAAGATGCAGTGCAGAGCCCATAGAAGCCTCCAAGTTTGGCAAGAAATCTTTATTTCACCCTTTAAAGCCAAGAAAGAGGGTGAAGGAGTATTTGTGGATACTCCTGTTGAGATAATTGAAAAATTAGTTCCAATGTGTTCACTGGCATTTTTTTCTCACATATATGTGCATAAAATTGTAGTTCAAACAGAACTACTGTATAAGTGTATAAAAAGGAATTCTAGAAATGCCACCACCCTTTTCGTCCAGAAAAAAAAACCTTCTGCCTTCTACTGAGCAGCAAAATCAAAAGGAATTCAACAAGATGAAGTAATGGGCACTGTTGAGTAGAGATTGAAATTAAAGTAATTTTTGTTTTGTGTTTGAATTCTTTTAACCACTTGATGGTGCTATTGGATAGGAAAATAAAACTAATCTGAAACATTGGGTATTTTAAAATATTGGTTAAATTCAGCTTTAAGAATGAATCCAGTTATACAAAGCTTTTCAGCTATAGTCATCTATATTCTGTAAAAAAAAATAAGATAATTATGAAAGTGATAATACATTATTTAAATATGTGTTCATATATTGAAGAAAAAGTGATTGCATTGAAAAGTCACTTTTAAGACTACAGCTCCTAGGATTCCTATCATCCTGTCTTGAGAACTGTAGCAATTCTAGTCAGAAAAAGGACTCAAAGTGGATGAAATAAAAGTGGATGAAATAAAAGATATGGATAAACTGACTTTTGCCCTAAAAAAAAATCTTATAGAAGACCCATTAAAAAACAGATTGAAAATTATATGAAGAGTTTAAAGAAAATTATTAGGACTAAAGATAAAACCAAATAAAACCTATACCCTTGGATTACAATATGAATACTGGACAGATGGGATATACAGGAGAAGTCGATATAGAAAAAATAAAGGAAAGATATGTATGTGCAAAAGCACATGCAAGTATGATAAAAGCAGCAAAAGAAGATTTTTCCCGATATTCCCTATATTTACCCTTCCCTTACATCTGTTCCTTTTCCCTTTCCAAAAAGTTCCATATCTTACCTTCCCCAACACCTTTAGATAGATTGTTTTTATTGTTTGTATGTACATAAAAAACCCGCAAATAAAAATTATTTTAAAAAGAAAGAAAAAGGACTCAAAAGGAGGAGCTTCCGGTTGACTGCCGAGCGTGTGGGTCACGCTCCTCACAGCTCCGAGGCAAGTGTATCTATCTTTTATTTTTAGCAGCATTTTTAGCAGCATTTTTACTACTCACCACCTATCATTAACCTCATAATAATTGCTACAAGCCAGAGATAAACTGGACGCTTTTGGTGTCCTGCGAGGGAGTAAACTGGCAGTTTACTTTCTTGCTGCAAATATTTTGCTCAACTCTTGGAATACCAGTGATAAGCGGAGATTGTCCTTGAAAGAGAAACAGAGAAACAGAGTAACAGAGAGAAACCTGAACCAGCTACAATCTTTGCTGTATTAGTTTGGACTACAGTTGTAACGTAGCCTCTGCACTATCTTCCTGACAATTGCTGGCAATTGGAGGAGTATTGCCTTCGGCGTTTCTTGGAAGGAGGCCACTGGGGGCTGCTGAGGTTGTGGGAGTGTGGACTGGCACCAGCTGTGCCTGAAACCGGTGGTTCAAGGTTGCCTGAAGGTTGCTTATTCTACTGCTCACCCCACAGGGATAAGCCCAAGAGAGAAGGAAATTACAATCAAGGCAGAACTCCACCGATTTCCGGCCTTTGGTCCTATAGTGGATATAGTGGCCAATAAACTCCAAAGGACTCAAAAGTAAGCACACAAGGTTTGAGTTAAACTCAAATTTTGAATGTTGCGTGAAACTTTTTGGTTCATTGGCAACACCACTGAATATCAGTTGCAAGGAAGCATAACTTAAAAAGCATTATTTCATTCATGTCCTACTAACAGAAAACCATTGCAGGGAAGAGACTCTTCGAAAAGATAACTCCTTGGTCTGATCCAGAAGAACTTTTAAGAAATCCCAGAAAAGTTCTTAGACCTGTAGCTTAAACTGAGTCCCACAGTTAGTCAAATTTCTAGATACTAGGCTTGGGCCCAAATCACTGTTAATGGAAAGATTTGTCGTTTTCAGTGAGCCATTTTCTTTTAACTTCCAAAAACAGAAAGGAGGGGTGTGAGATTAAAAGACTAATGAAACAGATACAGATAGCCAATATTTTCGGTTCTAGAGGGGAAAAAAGTTAAGTGAGTGTCAGCCTAATCTGCCTGGAGAGAGAATTCCAGAACTGGGGGAGGGGGGGACTACTGAGAAAGTCATCTCCCTCGTTCCTACTGGCTATACTTGTGACGGAAGTGGGAGCAAGAGGAGAGCCCCCAGAAGATATTAGAGATTATATGGGTTCGTAGGGGAAGATGTGATCATGAACATAGGCAGAACTCAAACCATTTTGGGCTTTATAGGTGATAACCTGCAGCTTGAATTGGGACTGGAAAGTTATTGGCAGCCAGTGGAGCTGTTTGAACAGGGGAGTTGACAGCGCCCTGTAATGTGCTCTGGTTCACAACCTGGCTGCTGACCTTTGCACTAACTGCAGTTTCTGGGCCGTCTTCAAGGGCAGTCCCACGTAGAGCGCATTACAGGAATCTATCTTGGAGGTAACTAAGTCAGACTTTTTGAGGTATGGTCACAGATGAAACGTTGAAAGAACTGTGAGACAGCTTCAGAAAACTTGTTCATCGTTGGCAGAAATGTATGCAATTGTCTGGTGATTATGTGGAAAAATGAATAGTGGCAGTTAAAAAGCACATTCTAAGGATTATTTCTGCATTTGATTTATTAAAATATTCCCATCCAAACCCAAGTAACGAAGGTGGAGTCATTACTTTTCATTCAACCCTTGTACTATAATATTACTGTCAGTTGTATTTTCAGTACAGAAAACTGAAACTCACTGATAACATTCTTTTATTATATTATAAAATATTATGAGGTAAGACAAATACAAATAAAAGCAGATACAAGCTATATTTCTGCCCAGGAAGCAAAATATAACTAGACAATGTCACTGGATGCTTGCTGCTTCAGTAATAGATATTTGTATGCTGCTTTGCTATTATTATGATTACATTACACAAAAATGTCACTGATTATGATGTTTAGGGACACTGTCTTCTGGGATAGGCAGCCATCCCATGTCTCTTCCCCATCTTCTAACAGCTTTCCCCCACTTTCTCACATTTGGAATTGGTTAACACTGGACTCCTAAAGATGGACTTCTCCATTTCCAGGCCTGTAGAGTCCCACCAAAAGTGACTTATGTCATGTGAGGACCTTTGTGTGACCCTCACAGGAATATTTCCACAGCACATCAAAATGGAGCCCGAAATGGAGCGTTTGATGATGTCCTAGATTGTATTTATACAGATTTTGTAGTGAGATGACCTATCTCCCTGACTGGATGCCCCATCCCAGTGTCAACCACTTTTGAATGTGTCGGCCTAAGGGTAGGTGACCTGGACAGGAGAGAGATTTCTCTAGTGTACCAACCACCCCACTGCACTACAGTCTCCCTACCTGAACTCGCTGGAGTGGTTTCAGGCCTGGCGTTGGTATCTCAACAGTGTATAGTACTGGGGAACTTAAATTGTTCATGCCAAAGCCAATCTGTCAGGTGTGGCTCAGGACTTCATGGCAAGCATTGGCCCATCCCAATTAGTATCTGTCCACGCTCTTGTTACATCCTTGGTCTCGGTTCCACCTTCTTCGCAAACGCGTTTGGAGGGGATGAGAGACAGGGCCTTCTCAGTTATGGCCCCCACTTGTGAAATGCACTTTCCAGCGAAATTAGGTCAGCTCAATCCCTCCTCTCCTTCAGGAAGAAGCTCAAAACATGATTTTGGGACCAGGCATTTGACAGCAGGTTTGATAATTACAATGTTTTTAGATTGGACTATGGACAGGCTCTGGACTGGGCCGTTGGTCATTGAATCAAACTTGGATATGGCTATATGTTTAATAGTAATGTTTTAAATGGATTTTAACTTCATGTTTTATTTACTGTGTAATGTTTTTTACTGTAATGTTTTTGTATATTTTGTATGCCAGCATCAAATTGTTGCTGTTGTAAGCCACCCTGAGTCCCCCTTGAGTGTAGAGAAGGACAGGGTATAAATGTTTGCAATAAATATATACATAAATAAGTGTTCTTACATCATGAGATGGCCTTTGTGGGACTCCCATCAGGCTCTGTTTCTGCAGCCATAAAGCTATCTCATGAGGTCCTAGATTGCATTTATACAGCTTTTATATTGAAAGGACCCCAACAGTTGGTTCCAATGCTTTGGCATCTACAGATATGTTAAACTTCATTTAACATGAAATAAGGGTTAATATCATGTTTAGAACATTTTTTTTTCATGTCAGGAGGGACTTGAGAAACTGCAAGTCGTTTCTGGTGTGAGAGAATTGGCCATCTGCAAGGATGTTGTACAGGGGACGCCCGGATGTTTTGATGTTTTATCATCCTTGTGGGAGGCTTCTCTCATGTCCCCACATGAGGAGCTGGAGCTGATAGAGGGAGCTCATCCGCGCTCTCCCCGGATTCGAGCCTGCGACCTGTCAGTCTTCACCCCTGCCAGCACAGGGGTTTAACCCACTGTGCCACTGGGAACAAATAAATGTAAATGAATAGGGAAAATATTGATCAAAAAGTACTTGGGTGTTTGCTATCTTCTAATAGTTCATGTTAGCTTGAAGATTTCACTCCCTTCTCTCATTTCCATAGTTTAATTGCATTTTTTTCATATGTCTTTGCCCTTTGCCAGATTATTTTACTAACTGCTTCTGCCTGTTATCAGAGGTTTAACATTTAACTAAACTGCATTATTTACTACAGCTTGTATAACTGTATTTCCAAGCACATAACTTTTCCTAATGAGCAGGATGCTTTCTTTAATTGCTCCAGTTATATAAGTGTGAGTTAACTTCAGCAAGCCGCTAAAATCAATTCTGAAAGCAATTTAAAACATATAGCAGTACTGGAAACATTGCTGCAAATATCATGCTCCATAAGATGAATACTGAAAGTTTTTTAAAGCTACCATTGATTTAAGTAAACATTAGACAGTGGCTTTGGTTTTTTGAATAAACTTGAAACAATCTCCTTATAATGAACTACAAAGAATAATTTATTTAATTGAAGTCTTTTACTAGAGAGCATGTAATTCACACAAAGTCCTTGTGCTAAGGAGGAGCATCTATCTAATTAACCATAGTAGAGTGAAAATGCACTTGGTTGGGATTTTGTGATCCACTAAGCCAGGATAAAAAACATATTGCCTTCAGCTCATATGCAACACCAAAAGCTATTTCTATATCATAATTTCCCTTCTTTGCAGATGGCAATGCCAAAAGAAGCAAATTGTGCTCCCAAGCCTGAGTAGGGTTAATGAAGACAACCAATTTCTCTTTATCATAGAAGTTTAATAATATTTTATTCACTTGTTTCCATCCTATAGAATATTGACATTTATGGTTTTATGAAGTATTCTCAATTTCCTGATGCATAGCTCAAGTGACTTCCCAAGACATTATGAATTTTTTAGACTCATAGCTGCCATTTTTCTAGCTTTAATCAAGCAAGAGAATGGCTTCTCCTGGAAGTTTCCAAAGTCAACAACTTAACTTTATACTGCCCATAGAGCCCTTCCACACTGCTTAACATCGAGAAGTATCCATTCCTCAAAATTAAAAATGAACTTTAAATCATTTTTGTTGGGGGGGGGGGCATCCTGAAGGGCCCCACGATTAGAAAAATTGTCCTGTGCCCCCTGCATGCGCCTACTTCTGATTCAGGATGATGCTCTGGCACTTGTATGCAACAAGTTATTGCCGTGTCATTGTGATTAATTCAAGTGCAACCTATTTATATTATTGCTATGTAGTGGACAAACTGTTTTGAAACAGTTGTGGTGCTCCACATTTCTCTCTTTAGACCGAAAGACTGATGGTGATTTGTCATTTAATAGTTAATCTGTATTCTATCTAAAGCCCCATTATCACCTTCTGGCTATCTAAATGTCCAGTTTGTGATAGTGGTCCTCTCACTTTAATCTGGTCTGGTCTGGTCTGGACACCATGTTAACAGCAGTCTCTGAGGATGTAACATGAGCACCTGCTTGTCCGGTTTTAATGGATTCATTTCAATTGGTGAAACCCGAGGATGTGGACAAGATACTTGGAGGAATGAGGTCAACCACATGTATCCTAGACCTCTGCCCATCCTGACTTCTAAAGGAGGCCAGAGGGGGATTAGCCGAGTGGGTAAAGGTGGTGGTTAATGCCTCGCTCTGGGAAGGCATCATTCCAGCCATCTTAAAACAAGCTGTGATAAAGCTGCTGTTGAAAAAACCATCACTGGACCCCAATCAATTTGTCAACTATTGGCCTGTTTCCAATCTTCCCTTTTTGGGCAAAGTCCTGGAACATGTGGTAGCTTCGCAACTCCAGGTATTCTTAAAAGACACGGAATATCTGGATCCGGCACAGTCTGGTTTTAGGCCGGGACATGGTACCAAGACAGGCTTGGTCGCCTTAGTGGATGATCTTTGCCGGGAGCTTGACAGAGGGAGTATGTCCCTGTTGGTTCTGCTGGACCTCTCAGCGGCCTTTGATACCGTCGACCACGGTATCCTTCTGGGATGCCTCATGGGAATGGGCCTTGGAGGCACTGTTTTGCAGTATCTCCGGTCCTTCCTAGAGGATCGCACCCAGAAAGTGTTGTTGGGGGACAACTGCTCGACCTCACAACCATTGTCTTGTGGGGTCCTGTAGGGTTCTATATTGTCCTCTATGTTGTTTAACATCTACATGAAGCCACTGGGGGAGATCATCCAGAGTTTTGGAGTGCGGTGTTATCTGTATGCAGATGACTTGCAACCCTGTCACTCCATTCCACCTGCTACTAAGGAGGCTGTTCAGGTCCTGAACTGGTGCTTGGTCACTGTGAAGGTCTGGATGAGGGTGAACAAATTGAAATTGAATTCAGACAAGACAGAAGTACTCCTGGTCAGTTGTAAGGCCAAACAGGGCTTAGGGTTATCGCCTGTACTTGACAGGGTTACACTCCCCCTGAAGGCACAGGTTTCCAGCTTAGGAGTGATCCTGGATGCATCGCTGAGCCTGGAACTCCAGGACTCGGCGGTGGCCAGGGGAGCTTTTGCGCAGTTAAAACCTGTGCACCAGCTGCGCCATACCTTGGGAAGTCTGACTTGGCCACGGTGGTACACACTCTGGTTGCATCCTGCATAGATTACTGCAACGCTTTCTACGTGGGGTTGCCTTTGAAGACTGCTCAGGGGCTTCAAATGGCACAGTGTGGGGCAGCCAGGTTGCTAGCAGGAGCGGCGCTCAGGGAGCACACAACTGGCTGCCAGTTTGCTACCGGGCACAATTCAAAGTGTTGGCTCTAGCCTATAAAGCCCTAGACGGGTCTGGCCCAGCTTATCTATCCAAATGGATCTCTCCCTATGAACCCACTAGGGAATTGAGATCATCAGGAGAGGCCCTGCTCTCGATCCTGCCGGCTTCACAAGCACATTTGGTGGGGACGAGGGATAGAGCCTTCTCCGTAGTGGCCCCGCGGCTGTGGAACTCCCTGCCCATGGATATCAGATTGTCTCCCTCCCTCCTTACCATTTGGGAAAAAAATGATATCTTGTTCTCTTCAAGCAAGCTTTTGGAGCTTCAGCTTAATTAGTCAATGGAATTGGAAATTACTTTGGAATGACAAAGACCACGGAATGGACAACAGACTGAATATGACGACACAGTTTCTTTAAAAAAATTAATTTTATGGTTCATTATTTTAACATTTTGATGTTTTAGATGTTGGTATGCAATGTTTTTATTCGATTGAGGTGTGTTTTAGTGATGGGATAGAATTGTGCCAATTGTTCGCCGCCCTGAGCCGCCCTTGGGCTGATATGGGTGGGGTATAAATGATGCAAATAAATAATAATAAATAAATAATTCAAAGTCACTGCATGCTCCCCTGATTGGCTAAAAATTGGCTTTGTCTTGAGTCGGGTCTCTGTTGGCTGGGGAATCCTCATTATGTCAGGGGTGGACCGAGTCTCCTCTGCAATGGAAAATTCAAGTAGTTGACATTGGTAGGTTTGAAGTAAGAATCGTTTGGAAGAGCCTGTCCAGAATGGAGGTGGGTGGGTAATAATAGGGTGAATCAGTATGTTAAACAGTTCATGATGGGATTATAGGCTAAGTCTAGTTTGTACAAAGGGGTGAACTTCATCATCATAGGCTATGCTTAAAAGTGTAGGGTCTTGGTGGAGGGGCTATAGGTGACCCACCACCAAGCTTCATAAACAATGGTGCTGTTATGTAAATATGAACAATTCAGTAGAAGATATACAAATTTCATAAATATGCTCTTTCTGTCTGGCAGCTCTCGGCCTCCAGATTTCCTCAGGGGCTTGGGGCTTTTGTTGACAGGATTTGGCTCTTCTTGCCAGCATTGTCTCTACTCAATGAGCTACCTCAAAGCAAGGAGCCAGCAAAGTTCCACAAGGATTTACATCCTATTTTATCTAAGATTTCCCAGGCATGCTGGACTGTATCTAAATATCTCAATTTCATTGTATCTCAGTTACTTGTAATATAAAACATATATACATGAGTCCCAACTAGATTATACCCATGTGTACACCATAAATTATATATATATATATATTTTAAAAACCCAGACTTACAGTTCCAAGATTTAGAACAAAACACCTTTTTAGGGAATTTGGGATAAATTTAATTACACATTTCATTTCCACCTCCTTGGAGATTTTGGTTTTTATGAATGATTTATTAATCCTCTCTGGAATGCATAGGTTCTGTCTGTCCTGCTGGAGACACGGTATGTTAAGGACTACTAGAACGGAGCATTTTGGTATTGCTAAACTTGGATTGGATCAAATATATATATAATAAATTCATAATTTGGCTTGGAGACCTATGTTAATTTTATCTTTTGAGAAGGGGGTCATTTTTTTGACAACAGGACCCATGTGACAGCTGGAGACTGCTTCAACAAGGAGGGTGATGTGGAAAGTCATTCATCTCAGGAGTGGAGCACTGATGAAAGGGGACTGCCTCTCACCCATAGCAGAATGCCCATAAACAAGGAACCCAGTGCTAAATCATTCATAAATAATGGGTGGTTAGGGTGGACACCCAGCAGAGTTGTAACATGTTTGGTACTGCATCAACATTTGGCACTGGGTATGCTGGATTGGCCCCAGATAATGGGTCTGTGTATATCTGCCCATTATCTCTCTGACTGCTAAACATGTGCCTTAATCATTAATAGTCATTCTTCTATTAAGAAATACTATCACCTCTAATAATAAATTATACCTCTCTGAGGGGTTAACATCTGTGAACATTTTTAAATCCAACAACATCCATTATATATCCATCAATGTCATAAAAGGCACCTGTTCCAATCACGATGGGAAATATATCTATTTTAGCATTGTCTAGATACTTTTCTTTCCAGCAGAATCTTTCAGCATGTCTGGAAAGTTTAGGCTTGGAGGCCATGTTGCAGCTTTTTCTTTATATATTGCAGTCTGTCAAAACAATCCACTTTCTCTCTCTTCTGTTTTTTTTATTCTCCCTCCAGTCTACACACGGCCTATAGGCTTCTTATTGGATCCAATGAAAATAAACACCCTGTAATCTGTTAATATTATCCAAAAAAGCAGAGATCTTAGAGATAAACATTGCAGGTAAAGCTGATATCTTTGGCTGGCTACTATCATGACTGCATCAGCCAATCAAACTTCTTGGAAGTTTACTAGTGATCAAATCTACTTATATCTCAGTATTGATATAAATATGGGCATGCTTGTCTTTTTTCACATTTGAGTAGATGTTTTGCCCAGCATCATTTTCTTTGTTCCCAGGAACACCTCCTCCATTAATACACATGGATTTGCATGTTATATAGTATACTTTAAAAGTTATATATATTTTCAGGCCTCAAAGTTGACAAGCAAATCAGCCTGGCCTTTCTGACTATGGCAATTCCTGAGTAGACTACCACTATGATAAAATGCATAACAAATTGCGTAGAGACCCTTGTTATTTACACACATATGTAAACATTTCCACCACTAAAATGTATATTATACTGATGCTAAGGACCTCAGCACATTATAGATTTTTAGCATCCTAGGATGCTTGGAGGACATGGAGATGATGGAGCCTGCTATATGCCATCAGACCGTGCACATATACTCCTTGCAGGGCTCTGTTCGTCCACTGTCGTGTCAGCATGCTAGGGTGTTACCCAGAAAACATAGGAGGTATCCCATCTTTTCATAGGAAAGAATGGGGGTGAGTGTGTGTGTGTGGGGGGGGAGACAGGCAGGGATGCTTCCCTCTGTGGGTGATGTGGGGCATGGGCTGATGGGTTCCCTTGCTGTCCACCAGATTCATCATGCTGAATGGCAAATCTCCCCACTATCACTCATAAATTGGACTTCAATGTGATGAGGTCCTGAGTTCAAGTACATTTTGGGAGGCATATAAGCTATCATTCTATGTCATATTGATGGAGCATAACACTTGTCAGAATACTTCCATCTCTTCTTATTTGGTCCCAGTGCAGTTAATTTATCAAATGCCAGATTCTGTCCTGCCAACCTTACTCCAGCATGTTTCATATATACTCTCTAGAAACTTTGGATAATTGTGCCTTTTCTGTTATTCTACCTTTGGAATTACAATTGACTGCTGCAAAGCTGTTCCCTACCATTCTCTGGAACAGATGTTAGTATGTACCACCATGAAGATTTTAGTTGTAATCAGTTCATAGTAATATATATGCCTGATTTGCAGCCATATCCTAATATTTCTCTTTCTCTTTTTTTTCCTTTTCCCCTCAATGTATTTTCCATTTGTGTTTTAAAAATCTGTTTTTAAAAGCACACGGTCACCCCATTGGAAGTAAACACTGCATCATCCAAAAGCATCTTAATCTGCATGCCTACTTTTATCCATAAATTCCGTTGTTACTTGGAGATCGAATGTGTGAAACGAAAGCATGGATCAGTTATTTTGTGTGGAAACAGTATTGGTTTCCTTTCTAAAACATGTACTTCACTACATCTAAACATCACAAGAAACATATCTTTCTGTGGTTTTACTCTTTTAAAAATGTATTGTTCACCCTACCTGCCCTGCTTATCTCTAGACACACATAATGACATTATCCATTTGGAAGTTTCCTCATGCATGTAAGGTACAACTGCTTTCTCAGCAGGGGAAGAGATTTTAGAACAATGGCACACCAGGATGTTGTGTAGTAAACTATATTTCCTAGTCATCTTTCACAATGGATCACACTCTGTGTCTGCCACCCTAACCTTTCAAATTGGGAGCCTTGATAGCTCGGAGGAAACTTCCATTCATCCCTTGTAAGTTCACTCTCGAACAATGAGGAATATGAGGCAAGAAATACATCATGTGTTGCTTATGTTTGAGGTGAAATGTTTTTTGTTGCTATTTTGAGTCATCCATTTAAAGAGTGCATAGGGTCAAAGGAAACCAACAATACCAAGCTGGGATGTTCTACATCTCTTGGTCTTCTCTTCAAAGACTGAAGTTGCCAAGCAACAATTTGACCTTCATAACAGGGAAAGGAGAAAACTCAACAGGCAGCAAAAGCAATCTAAGAGCTGTGAAATGTTTCCGCCTCCTCCATGTTTACCTTGAAGAATGCTGTTGAACACACTTCCTACACAACTAAATGAATTGATACAAAATTAATTTGAGGATGATGTACATTTCTGAAAAATGCCACCAGCAGTTTATCTTTCTGCAATTTTACATATTATTGTGAGAAGCCCATTGGTTTAAATGAAATGTGCTTATTTCTTTATTTAACTAGACAGGCCTCATGGGCATGTTTTCACCATTATACTTTAAA
The DNA here is from genome assembly GCA_030556195.1 of Anolis apletophallus. Classification (NCBI taxonomy): domain Eukaryota; kingdom Metazoa; phylum Chordata; class Lepidosauria; order Squamata; family Anolidae; genus Anolis; species Anolis apletophallus. The sequence continues at coordinate 119,934,124 of JARBWK010000004.1, read as the reverse complement.
GAGATAATTGCTAGGCCTATTTCCAAAGAGAAAAAGTTGTGTTTTAGAAATCTTTGTTGTTCTATTATTTTTTTATCTAATATAGCACATGCATAATTTTATCCTATTTTGATTGCTGCCAGTTACCATAAATCTTTGTACACACAGGATGGGTGAATGTCTTCCTCCTGAAGAAGTCATTTGCAATGAAGCATTAACATCTTCTAATCTCTTAGAAACACTGTTTGGTTTAATTTGAATTTGTAAAACCAACTGTGATACCAAAAATGATATTTGACCTTGCTAGCATAAATATGGTCATCTTTCCTTTGAATATTAATATTAAATATTATTTTGTGCTAACTCAGGAACTCTGAATTGCAAATATTTATATATTACTAGCAATAGTGATCAAGGGGTTATCCATCTACCCAAAATACACCAGGCTGCCAGACCAGAGTCAGTCCTGGTTAGTACTTGGATGGGAGTCATCGACTGAATACCAGGCAGTTCAATGCAGTTATAGGAGTCTACACTGACTGTATAATGCAGTTTAAAATATGGCAGTGCAGATGGAGCCTATATTTGTTAAATGAGGTGGATAAATAAGGAGCTTTCATAATAGCTCAGCTTGCTATTTTTATGAGTACATTCAAACACGACTGTGTATACAAGAATGTGGCAGACTGTGGGGGTGACTGTCAGAATATCAGAATCTCTAAGGTCGAATGGATTCTTGGTTGATTTTTAGCAAATCTGTCATTGTTGATATAATATATAGATTGAACATGCTTTTGCTTATGTTGTGAAGGCTTATTGCTCATGCTTTTACTTATGCTGATAAATACATATTGAGTGACTGACTGCAAAATGTTACATGGATGATTGGAAGAAGGTTTTTTATGTGATGGTGGGGGGAGATGCATTATTACCTTTTGGTGTTGCCTGTCCACAACTTTATGTCAAACTGATTTCATGTGGTGTTTTATTCAGATTGTGGAGGTTGGTTTGTGAATTTGAAACAAAGAGTATATATCCATATTAAAGGGCATCTGCTGTACTGGAGAGTGATCAGTACACAAGCAGAATCCCCAAACTGTCCCGGTTACCCACTTTCAAGTGGACACATTCAAACCCAGTAGATTGCTGAATGGGGCATCTGGTCAGGGAGATGGATTCCCAATAGACTGCTGCAACTTTGACTCCCCAGCCCCCAGGCCTGGTCTGATGTTGCACCCTAGAGCCTGGTGGACACAGCTGGGTGAGATTGACCCCACCAAACTCATCCAAACAGGTCTCGGTTATGCAAGCCAGATCGGCTTTTCATCCAGGATTAAATCCTGGATGGTTGTTGTTTTACCATTTATCAATCTGGCATTTAACAGCAGGGCCTTAAGTCTGGGGAGTCTGTCAGGGCCTGAGTCTGAGAAGAGCCAGTCCTCTGCAGCAGAAGCTGAAGTCAGAGACAGCCCACAGCAAGCAAACACTGCCTCTCCCTTCCAAGCTCCTTGCTAATGTTACCTTCTGGCTCTTCTGGATGGTGCTCTTCTGGATTAAGGCATCCTTTCCCCTATGCTTCTGGCTTTGACTCATCTCTGGTAGTTCTCCTTCACTGGAATGGTTTTGTTTGGGCAGATGAGTAATACAGAAATGTGATTGACAGATCTAACGTCTAATCACAATGGAAGGGTTTTTTTTATAAGGCTTTTTGAATCCCAGTGCTTAATGGACAGGAACTTGAAGCCATATGTTGCAGGACAATAGAGTTACAGTGTTTGATGGTAATTGCTAAAATTGTTTCTTCCAGGATCAAAAAAATGTCAAAATGAAAAGTGCTTTTTGCAGGACCTTGGATGATTTTGTTATGGGTGTTTGGTTGATAAGCATTCCAGGTCTATTGCTGATATATGATTTACATCCATCACCTTCCCTATTCCACTTTTTGTAACTTTATGGAGTGGAACATAATTTTTTAAAGCTTTAGTTTGTTTACATACATTATAGTTCACTTGCATCTGAAGTGTTGCATTGTTGGGGTTTTTTCTATAGGGAGGCATCTATGAGATTTGCATACAAATTTCGTATACACGTATGTATACACAGAGAGAGCAGAGGAGGGAGAGAGGAGAGGATAACTAGAAACCCCCCTCATTTAAATTTAAATACCCCCCTTTTTATGAAACATGTTGCACCTATTTGCCTGAAACCTGCTAGGCTTGATTCCCTTGGAATCGGCCAGTCTCCAATATCACCCCCTCTCCCAAGAAATGAAAAAAGCTAGTGTTAGTTTTTGAAAGAAAAACCAGCAGAATTTAAAAGCAGATATTCAAATAAGTATTTACAACCACGTGCAGCAGCATGTCCTTATCATTCATCTATTCATCCCCTAAGTGAGTATCTCTCTGTTACAAAGTTTATATAATGGTGATAATGAAAAGGAGAAGGGTTATAGGATTGTGTTGATTTCAAATTATTGATGGGCTTTTGGATGGATATGGGTTAAACTGCGGTATATTCCACATCGTCACACTGATATTCTGCTTATCATATACTAATTATTGCCATTGTTTGCAAGCAAGAGGACTAGTTTAAGGGGCACATTAGTATGAGAATCAGACCTCCACCTCCATGAACAAGAGTCTGTAAGAAAGTTCAGTTTACTTAGCAATAATGACTTCACAACAGGAACAGGAACATACATACATATGTGGTAGCAATGTAAATATGTAAGCAAATGTTGGGCGAAAGTATTTAAAGAAATAGAAGATATAATGAATATTAAAATAGAAAGAAGTCCTAGTATAGCTTTATTATCATTATATAATAGTATACAATTGGAAAAAAAGGATAAAGATGCGATAACAAACCTATTAACAATAGCAAGACTGCTTATAGCAAGGAATTGGAAAAAAGAAATAAATATACAAATAGAGGAATGGTACAAGGAAGTGTGGAAACTGGCAATAAATGACAAGTTAACATGTATATTAAAAGTAAAAAGAGGTATATGGAAACAAAGTGATTTTTATGAGGTATGGAGAAAATTTATTGAAAAACGATTAGAAAAGGAAGAAGGAAGGTTACCTCCACAAGAAGAAATGAAATTTTGGACGAATGATATGTAAAAGCAATGGCTTGGGGAGGGGGGAGGGGAGCACAGCGGTGAGGGATACAAAAATGTATAAGAAAAACGTAATGGCAGATGCTAAAGATTGAAGTATTGTACCTAGAAATGAATAACATGAATCTGCTGTAAATAGACATTGTATAATATTGTGTTGATAATGATAAAACAATAAAAATATTTTTTAAAAAAAGCAATAATGACTTCAGTGGTATGGAGCACATGTTCTAAGGTGGTAGCTGGATATTTAACTTCAAAATATTCCACAAGCAGCAGGTATAGGATGGGTGGCTCGAACAGAGGCAGCATCTTTAGGAGTTTTCCCATGACCTTTGTAGTGGACGTGCAGGTTGTTCTGCGAGAGGCCGATGTAGCTGAACTTGTCCTTGGGGCTCCAGGAGCGGGGCAGCGGCGTCTCCCCCTCGTCCACGGCCGGGTAGAGGCGCTTGAGGCGGCGCTGGAGCTCCTTCTCCTGCTCGTTCAGGGCCGGATCCCCACCGCCGACTCCACCGCCACCGCCGCCGTGAGGGAAGGCAGAGGGGGCCCCGCTCCCAGGCTGCCATGGAGGTGGAAGACAATGAGGCCGAAGAAGGAGGCGGCGGCGGCGGCGGGGCCGAGGTGGCGGCGGGTGAAGCAGCAGCGGGGACGGGCCTGTGTGGGCCGGCGCTTGAGGTGGCGGTGGAGGAGGCGGCAGGGGAGGAGGGGGAGCCGTAGCTGGTGGCGGAGGCTGCTGCTGCTGCTGCTGTTGCCCGGACATGCCGGCCTCGTCCACCCTCAACGGCAACGGGAGGAAAGGAAAGGGTGTATACAAGGAGAACAGCCCCAAACCGGAGTGACAGTCTGAGGAGTCGCGGCTCGGTAGCTGGATATGACTATTTCTCCTTTAAAAAAACCCTTTTGAATAGGCACCTGCACAGTATGTACCCAATTGTTAGTACATCTCAACAGGCAGCATTGGCAGAACAGCATCAGCATTCTTTTTATATATTTTCTTGCCTCTTCCACTACCAACAAGTTTGTTATTGATTTAAGGTCATACACTGTGGGTAGCTCTATACAGAAAGTCAAAGAAGGCCTGATCCAGCATCTGGGATGTTAAGTTAGGTCCACTTCATGGCCTGACAGTGACTCCCTGAGTCACCTCATAAAACCCAACTATATCACACATAGTTTGACATTCCCTTTCACAGCTGACTGCTACAGCTGTGACAAGAACATCTACCAAGCTCTAGGGGGCCATGAGCATTCTAGTGGGTCCCATGACTCATGAATAGAACTGAGAGGGGGAGTGTGCCTTTTCTTTGGGTTAAGCAGTCTCTCTGCTAGAGCTTGCTGAGGTGCTCTCTAGCATGGTGCTGGAGTCCCAGTGACTGGTCGTGCTGGGGGACTTTAATGTCCATGCAGGCCTGGATTACCCATAAGGCCATCCTAGGCCATGGCCTAGGGCAGCAGCCATTGGGGGGGCATCAGATCCGGACCCCCCAAATAAAAAAATTAAAATTTAAACAAAAAAAGTTCAATCTTTGGGCGCTTTTGTGCTTGCGCGCAGGGCGCCATAGACTTTCAGAGGCAGTTCCGCTGCCTCTGAGAATCTATGGTGCCCTGCGCGCAAGCACAGAAGTGCCCAAAGATCACCCTTTTTTTCTTAGACGGGCCAGCATGGTGGCTTTAGGAGAGAGGGAGGAGCCATGGAGAGCCTCTGCACAGCTCCTCCCTCCCTCCTAAAGCCATCATGCTGGCCTCAGAAGTGGCCGAAATCGCCCTTTTCATGCCGGCATGGTGGCTATAGGAGGGAGGGAGGAGTTGTGGGGAGCCTCCCCACGGCTCCTCTTTCCCTCCTAAAGCCACCATGCTGGCCTCAGATGGGCAATTTTGGCTGCTTCTGAGGCCGGCATGATGGCTTTAGGAGGGAGGGAGGAGCCATGGGGAGGCCCCGCCCCTGGGGCAACTGCCGCACATGCGCGGCATTGGCTCAGAAGGTGGGGCTTTCCTTCCTCCTCCTCCTTGCGATGGCGAGGAGGAAGAGGTGGTGGTGGGGCAGAGCCAGGCACGGGGGAGGAGCTTTTGGCCTAAGGCGCCAAAAGGGCATGATCCGGGCCTGTGTCCATACAGAGTTCACCTTATCTAGAGCTGCCTAGGACTTCATGGTTGCCATGATTACCATGGGACTGTCCCAAGTAATATCTGGACTTACCCATGAAGTGGGAGATATTATTGACCTAGTCTTTATTGTGGATGGGGAAAACGTTGGTGTGGAAGAGCAAAACATTTTTCCATTGTCATGGACCAACCATCATCTGATCAGTTTTAGACTAACCACAGCCTCCAACCTCTGCAGGGGTGGTGGATTGATTAACATGGTTTGCCCCAGTAGACTTATGGATTTGGATGGATTCCTGATGTCTCTTGGGGATCTTCCTGTCATGGTAGCTGATGATCCTGTCAAAGCCCTAGTTGATCTCTATAACACCGAGATGGTTGCTGCCTACCATATAACATGCAGCTCTAGACAAGTCTACATAGAGACCACCAAACACAGAGCCCAAACACTAATTAAGAAACATGAAAGGCACTGCAGACTAATTCAACCTGATAAGTCAGCCATAGCAGAGCACCTGATGAACCAACCTGGGCACAGCATTTCTGAGAACACAGAAATTCTGAACCACTCTAACCACCACCATGTCAGACTACACAGAAAAGCCACTGAAATCCACAACCATGTGGATAATTTCAACAGAAAGGAAGAAACCATGAAAATGAATAAAATCTAGCTTCCAGTGTTTCAAACCTCTAAAATCAGGACAGTAAATATAGAGCAAGACTCAAAAATCAGAAGAAATCCAGAGAAGAATCAATCAGGGCCAGCTAACACCTCCCAACAAAGGATTCCCCAGGCAGCAACCAGCTAGGCATTGAAGCTGCAAGGCCATTAAATGCTAATCAAGGTGGCCATTTGCAACATTCACACTTGCCTCAAGAGACAAGTCCTTTCTAGAACCCTGGCCATTCACTTGCCTAGTTTTCAACAGATGCCTGCCATAGATGTGGGTGAACCGTCAGGAGTAAATGCTTCTGGAACATGACCATACAGCCTGGAAAACTCACAGCAACCCAAGAACCAAAGGGTTTGGTGTTCATCCAAGAGGAGTTAATCATAGACTCAGTAGGCAGAAGTCTAGCTGGATCTACACCGTTTCTGAATCCAGATTATTTGAACTGGATTATATGAATCTACACATTGTCATATATGACAGTGCCTTAATCTCTCAGCTGCGAAGAACAGTCCATTTCCACATGACAACTGCAGTCAAGAATATCTAAGGACTGTCAGTTACATTAGAGAAATGGAATTTCTTTTAACCCCTGGCTGGATATGATTCAGATTGCTTTGAAATTTTGTAACTTCTCCTCAGTATGTCTGAAGGCAGTTACCCTCAGGGAAAGGATACCTTTCCTTGCCATTTTTTTTTGCTTAGAATAAAAGCTTTCTTTTATGACCTCTCCATCTTTCCTACTCTTATTTCACATGCTTTTTTTACAGTGTGCATGTGCATAGAGATCTTAGCTTTCCCCAACAATCTTTCACTGAATTACAAGTCAAGGGGGTTTAAATTAACTAGGGTGGCAGCTAGTCTATACGGCTTCATAAGAGTTGAATGAAAATCAGGTCAGCTTTTCTTGCCTTCTTTCCACTGAGAGGATCATCCTCTTGGCTCTCTGTCTCGGAAAAGGACTCTTTAAGGTCAGGAATAAAATTTTCTCTCCCCCCTGCCCTCACTTGGCATTTATGTGGCAAATTTTACAGAAGTATTGCTATTGCCCTGGTCTGTGGGCCCCTTCATATCCGAGTTTATTACATTCAGGATGCAGGAGTTCCATTTAATTCTGAACAGTCCCTCATATATTTTTGAGCCAAACTGTTTTTGTGTGAGAGTCCCTTAATATCTGTCTGGTATCATGCGTTATTAAGCCCAAAGTCATATAAGTTGTGGAACCTTCTGGGTGATGGAAAAGGTCCCAAATCTATTTGGGGAATCAATTTCTCATCTAGTCTTAATCGCAACTATAGTAGCACTAACACAGTGAATGATACAAAACCATCTTTAAGTGCCACAGGCTAGTTTCTTCCGAGTAGCGAGGCAATGATTCTAACTTTGATGCCTATTCTAATTATGCACAGTGTGCCATTTCCTTCAAAAGAAAGATGTCTAATTAATTGGGTACAAAATGTCATCTATAGGTCAGTGGCAGCAGGAAGATCACCAATGATTCAGTCTCATCCTCAGGCAAAATTATTACTCTTTGGAGATTATGACAAAATGCCATTATAGTGTGGCAAAAGGCTTTTGCACAAATATTACAGATAGGAGAAATACAGACAGAAAATACATCTCATGTGTTATTTCCCTGCTGCCTTGTTTTTATACCTGACCTTAAGTTGGTAAATGTAACTTTCCCCAAGTGTACAACTTATCAAAGTTTCTAGCTTCAGTCCTCTACCTGATGGGATTTCAACAGTCTAACTAAATTGTCTGCAAAATTGTAGCTTTGGAAACTCCACTTATGAACAAATTCATTGTATTCTACTGCTAGTCAGTCACTATTCAATACCAACACTATAAACATTTTTTGTTAAAAAAAATGACATTGTCTGAATATAATTAAGACATTTACATTGTTCATAGTTCAAGTTGTTAAATGTGCGGCATGGACAGGGAAGACACTGCATTATATTACCAGTTGTGTTGAACTGAATTATTCAGACAAAGAGTCAGTATAATGTATTAACATTTATGAAGTTTTATTTGTTTATAGCTGAGTTGATATGATCCTATTTTGCTGTCTTCCTAATGGGTGAAGTTTTGAACCAGTTTACTATTGATCACAATATGCTCCTCCCAGTAGAAGGCAGCATTTTACAGATATGGGAAATTGGTGGAACTCAAATGCTGTTGGACTGTAGCTCCCACCAGACCCAGAAGGATCTGTAATTTTGGAAATTATGGCAGATATAGCAACAACAACTTGATGTTGTTGTTCCTGGATGTCCTGTCATGTTATACCAAGATCCGGTTAAACAAACAAGAATCAAAGTCCAAATATAAACTCAGAGACAGCCCAAAGCTAAAGCCCTTGTAGGCTTATAGTTTTAGCATGCACTAGCCATTGTGAGTGAGACAAATTCCAAGTTCAGAGTTCAAATTGCCATTGTCATGGCAAAACTGTTCCAAAGTCTATGCAGCAACAAACAGCAACAAGAAATCCAGTCCACAGTCAACAAAGCCAGCAGTCCGAATATAGCAGTGTCCAAGGTTGAAGCCAGAAGGCAAAAAAAAGAAGCCAAGGTATAGTCCACAGTCAACAAGACCAATAATTCAGATAGTTGAGAGTTACACCACAAAGCAAAGATGTTGTCACCTACAACAATATTGAATCCTTGAGAATGTTTTATCCTTAGTTGTTGCTAGTGAAGAGTTAGTTTTTCTGCTAATCAGACAGACCTATGGGTTGGAGCACTCTCTTGTCTGTATTCTATAAAGGATAGAATACTTAACCCTTTATCAGCCTGTCCCAATGTACTGGCTTCTGCTTGCTCTTCCTGCTGGGATGTAGTGGCTACTGCTGAAGGCATCTCTACTGGACTAACTAAACTAAGCTGGGGAGGGGGGCTGCTGGAAGTTACTGGTCAACACCAACACTGGACCTGCCAACAATCCCTCATCCTAATTGTCTGTGCTGACCAGGACACTTCCTTTGCAGATGAGAAGTGCTACTTCTGAAGTCCCACTATGATATCAATTTTTAAGTTATACCAGACTGAGGACAAAATTAGGAAGCCCTTCTTCTTGTGTGCAGTCTGGTTTATTCAATGTTCAGCAATATGCTTCAAAGCAAATATCATGCCTATTTGATACTTACATGTTAATCACTTGACAAAGCCAACATTACTTGTTGCATATCTAAATGGACCATCATCAGTGGCAAAACTTTTGAGTAAAATTGGATGAAGCTAACCTACAGAAATAAGCACATAATTTCTTTTCTCCCACACTTAATAATGCCATCCTTTACATATGCAAGTCAATTCCCCATTGCCTGGGGTAAAGTGGAGAGATATTTAAAAAGATATTTATTTATTTATTTAGTTATCGCATTTTTATCCCGTCCTTCTCAACCTCCGAAGGGGGACTCAGGGCGGCTTACATTGAGCCCCTGTAGAAACTATTTCAGCAGTTACAATAAAATCACAACATATACACAACACAATAAAACCACATAGTTAACATCAGATACAATCATCAATTAAAAACACAAACCAGCCTCATCAGTCTTGACGTCAATCCAGATCATCCCTTTAGGGTGCTGCTACTTCTATTGACCAAATTCCAGGTCCCAAAGCCATGCCTTTACTTTCTTCTGGAAAATTAGGAGAGAAGAGATTGATCTTGTGTCAGTTGGGAGAGTGTTCCATAGGTGGGGAGCCACAACCGAGAAGGCCCTATCTCTCGTCCCCGCCAGGCGCACTTGATATCTGTGATGATCCATTCTGCTGGCACAGATTTTAAATCAACAAGGACCTTACATTTATATTGTTAGTTAGCACTGATTGCAGCAATCGCAACAGAAACAGCGAATAAAAAATGTTAACAGAAAATGTCTTGCAAAACTAAGACCTTTGTGACAAATACAAGGTATTCAATTAGAATTAATATAATCTTAGTCAGTTGCATAGTGTTTGCTAAGCCAATGTTTCCCTGCAAATAAAAGTCTTCCTGCTTGAATTAAGGGATTATATTAGTCAAATCCAGTGTCATTTCATCAACAGTTTGCTACTGAATTTCAGAGACACATTATGACACCCGTATTTACATTTTTTTTACAATACCTTGGTAGTTCTAAACGTACAAGAGTTAGTGCTATATGCAACCCATGACCTCCACCCATTCATAATTAATTTCCTGATTCTATACATGTGGATTGATAGCTATTGGTTACTGCAGAATTGGTTTAATCTAATATCGCCATATTATACCCAAATTAGTTTGTCAAGGCAAGTCATTGTTGATCCCCCCATTTTTATGTATTTAAATTGGCAAAATTCAAATATAGAACGCTTACCACAAGGGACCTTTGTGTTCTGATTCTATGAATTAAAATTTGACAAAATACTCAAAATTTGAATGTGTCAGAAAGTGCAGCTAACATATTTTTTTCTCCATCTGTAGTACATAACAGATTTTGTATTTAAATATATTTCATAATAGAGGCTGGAGTTTTCCTAGTGAGTACAAACTACTGTAAAGCAAGGATACTAGAACTTCACAAGTCATATTCTTTCAGATACAACATTAAAATGTTAGAATAACAAGATGCCAATTACACAAAAAACCAAGCAATTTAAAATTTATTATTCCTGAATTGCCAGCTCACAGAATTTTAGTATTGTTACTCATGTTTTGCTACACTTTTCTGAGAAAACCTACACTTTTTCTGGTCTTCTCTGACATTCTTAGAACTGACTTTATTTATAAGCAGTATTGATTAAGTCCAAGTGAAATCAGTAAATCAGTGGAAGAAACCAGACTTCATATTTTGTAATCTGGAAAATGGATGCCTTCATACATTTTTGTGTTTACGGAGATAAAAAAGAAGGGTAAAATGATGCAGCATTTGTTTAGAATTCTACACATGCAGCAGATAAAACAATCAATATTTAATTACTAGTCTGTCTTCAAGCCTGAACTCTTCTTGTTTTAATGCTGAAGTTTTTTTTCTGTGATAAAAACCCTCCAGCATGACCTAATGTGTTTGTGATGACATTTTTGGTTAACAGGATCTGCATCGGAATGACAACAAATATTTAAATACCACTCAAAGTTTGGTCTGAATATTTTTATTTTTATAGACATAGAGGAAATGTTTTCTTTATTTCTAGGATGAAAGTCTCCAACTAGACCTTAAAGAGTTCAGAGGTCATGAAAAAGTTCAGTGTCAAACTAGCAAAGCTCTTAAACACATGATATGAAATGATGAAAAGAAACCTGTTTGTCATAACACATGATTTCCATATAAATATACATATATGTGATGACCAACCACAGAAATAAAGAGAGAAGACCCAATATATTAGATAAATTAAGGGTAATTTTTATTATTATCTGTTTAAATTCTTTATTTGTGGTGACCAAAACTAAGTGGGGAGAAAACCGGTGTGGTAGTGTCTTAGGCAGTATATTAACCCAGATCACATACCCTAGCCTCTCCAGGCAAAAACACCATAGCCCCTAGACTTTAACTCCCACAATTCCTAACAGCTGGTCAGATGACTGGAATTTATGGGACTTGAAGTTGCCAGAGGAACTCGTTGCCAGAGGAGACGCGAGCTCTACGGGACCTAATGACATTTCGTAGGTCCTGTAAAACCTGGCTGTTTAGACAGGCATTTGGTGCTTGACCGGTGTCTACCTCAACCTGCCACCCAGCCGCGCTGCTGCCATTGCACTTTGCACTATGCACTGACTACTGTTGTTTTATTGTAGGGGTGGGGGTTCTTTAATTGGTTTTATCTTGCTGTTATGTTTTAACCTGATATGTTTTTACGGGCTGTAAACCACTCTGGGCTTCGGATAGAGCGGTCTATTAAGCTAAATAAATAAATAAATAAATAAAATACATAGAGGACCAGAGGTTAGGAACCACTGCTCTAGAGGAATCTCTGAAATTCAGGATTTCTTGAAAACCAGCCACAAACTGGAAAGCAGACTACAAACTGTAAGGTCTCAAGCTATGTAGCCCCTGAAAAGGGCAATAACATAGATATCTATGTCAAAGATCAATTTTCCTTACCCTCCCAATCACAGAATACCCAAGTAAAGTTTCAAAATCCTATACTTCACTAAAATCGTGCCAGAAAGTGCTCATCAACTCAAATCTCCCTACTACAACTGCAATGGGATCCTTTTTAAGACTCCACCCTAAGCCAATTTCCCCAAATCTCAATGCCGGGGGGAGGGGGACACGGACTCCAAAACAGCCCAGAATGACTAGTAATACTTTAATGGTACAGAGAGGCGGGGGGGGTGTGCCACTGAAATCCAAAGAGGGGGGAAAGACTAAGGTCTTTGATATGGAGATGCTTATGACAATGTTTTTAGGCTTTGTACGGTTTTTATATTTTTATATTGTTTGCTAGTGTTTTAATAGTATTTTATGATTGTCTTAATTGTTGTAATTGTTCTGGCATGAAATTGTTGCCAATTGTTAACTGCTCCGAGTCGCCCCTGGGCTGAGAGGGGCGGTGTATAAATGTACTAAATAAATAAATAAGGTTGGTTTCGTCAAGCAATTGGTGTGAATCCTAAATTATTAAACAATTGGCCTGTTAATCTCAACTAGAGTAGACCCTTACATAAATGATAGTTTTCTGCATGTTGACTCACATTCCAACAACAAATTCAGAACTTCTGCTCTTTTCGAAAGTTACTGATAAGTTAGTACATAACCAAAAACTTAATCAAACAGCTTTCAATGTATGTTTTTTTTCTGCAGTAAGGTGGGAGCACCAGCAACAACATGGGAAATGAGTTAACAATCCAGTGAAGCTAACACAGCCCAGTCGGACCATGTGGACTCTACCACAGGAAGTTTGGGAAGTTATATGTGACTGTTTCTTGATGTCTGCTTCCAACTAGCCCACATTTATCAGCCAGTATAGATTTACCACCTCAACCCTCCTCACACCCTCTTTTCCAGTGATGATACTTTGCCCAGCCACTCACCTCCTATTCAGTTTAAACTTAGGCTGGTTGACGATTGATTTTTGATTGATTTTATTATTTATGAGTCGCCCTCCACGTCAGTGCTCCGGGCGACTTACACATAAAACACATAAAAGAGTTCAATAGTTAAAAGCTAAAAGAATAGGAAGATTAATTAAAATAGTTCCAGTAACTCAGGCTAAGTCTGGGGGTGTCCTTAGCCGTAAGCCTTTCGGAAGAGCCAGGTCTTCAATGCGGTCAGGAACTGGGGCATGTCCCAGATAGCTCTCTGATCCGCCGGCATCAAGTTCCAAAGAACAGGGGCCGCGATGGAAAAGGCTCTCCGTCTCGTGGTGTCGAGGCGGGCCTCACTCACACCTGGGATGCGGAGAAGGTCCCTGTTTCCTGAACGCGCGACCTTAAATGAGCTGGTTCGGACAAGCGGTCTTTTAAATAAGCTGGGCCAGCGCCATGGAGGGCCTTAAAGGTAAGTGACAAGATCTTGTGGATGGCTCTGAGCTCGACTGGCAGCCAGTGCAGGCGCTGTAGAGATGGCGCGATATGGCATCTCAGTGGTGTCCCGGAGAAAGTCTGGCAGCTGCATTCTGCACTAGCTGGATTTTACGAGTGGTTGACTGCGGCAACCCCACGTACAAGGCATTACAGTAGTCCAGCCGTGATGTCACTGTGGCATGGACCACCGTAGCCAGCATCTGATGGAAGGTAAGGTGCCAGTTGACGTGCCTGGCGTAGATGGAAGAAAGCTCCCTTACTTGTCGCAGCAACCTGGGCCTCCAGTGAGAGTCTTGAGTCTAGTATCACACCGAGACTCTTCACCGACGGGGCCGGGATCAGCGGCTCTCCCTCAAAGAGAGGCAGCGGAATGGGTGGCTCTGGGCGTCCCGGCCATAGAATCTCAGTCTTTGATGGGTTGATCTTGAGTTTGTATGAGCGGAGCCATCTGGTCACTTGGACTAGATAGAAAATTCTACTGTTGAATTGTCAGGATGTTCTAGCTGATATTTAGATGAAATCCTTTTCTTGCAGTTTTAATCCATTGCTCCATTTCTTAAACTCCAAAGCAGCAGAAACCAAGTTGTTAGTATACTTTACTAACATGGGTAAACTGACATCTGACAACTGGAGGCAGTGTTAGCAAAACATCTACTAGTCATAAATGTTATGAGATACTACAGAAAAAAGTTCAGAACCACAATGAAACTTGTAAGTGTATAATGTTATTGCTTTGATACACTGATGGGGGCACTGTGGGAAAACCTAAACTAGCACCCTAAAAAGGTATTGTGATGTTGCAATAGGTCTCAACTGTCTGATTCATGGAGCAACATTAAAGATTATGGCAGTCAGTAAATAACCTGTCAAACTCCTACTGCTTCTCCTACCTGATTCAAAGGACTCATCAATCTCTCCATTCACTTGTACTGCACATCTGGATTGCTTATTGATGATCTGGATTGTGCTCATCAGTTTCTTGCTCATTTAATGCCTCTCTAATCACCTCCTGTCTATGTACACCTTTTGAAAACTACTGGCTTGTAAAATTTGTTCTTTTCCTCCTTTTTTCCTTTTTCTTACTCCTCAGCCCCATCTTTGGTTTCAAATGTTTTCTTGGCAGTACTGTTTTCTTTTAATAGTTACCTACTTCCAGCTCTCTTTCTTGAAATATTTTTGGAGTAAAATAAGAAAGATTTAAAAGTGGAAAAAGAAATCAGTATCAATTGATGATATGGGTAACAAGTTGCATTTTTAATGGAGAGAATTAGGTTACATGAATAATCCATACTGCTAAGTAGGGCTGTGCATTAGGGCTGTTTCCAAATTTCGGATACTTCCAAATTTCAGAAGTTTTTTTGCCCACTTCTGACTTTTGAAGCAATTCTGAGAGCACCCCTCCCAACAGGAATTCCAAATTCCGAATTTCACATTTTGGAATTCTGAATTCCGAATTTCGGATGGCATTTCCGAATTTTCTTGCTGATTGCTCATTGGCTGATGGCTAACAGCTGACTCTCCGTTCTGCTGATTTTTGGGCCATTTTTGAAGGTGGAAGCCATTTTTGAAGACTTACGAAGAATTCCAAATTTCAGAAATACTTCCGAATCAATTCCAAAAAATTTCAAAAAATTCGGAAGTCAATAACATCCAATTCTTGAACAAAATCAACATCCGATTTTGAAATTGAAGCATTTTTTTGCCTTCGGAAAAAGCCCTACTGTACATGGATCTGTTTTTTTAAAAACCAGCACCGACTGATTCATCATTTTTGGTCTCCATTTCAGCCATAACGGCACAGACGCCATGACCTTTTCCCCATTCGTAATGAATTATGTGTCTGCCAAAACTGGCTAGTTTAACTTCCATTCAGCAATCCTATGGCATGCAGAGGAGCCCTGATGTCTGAGTCAATCACAATGTGTGAGAGACGTTGCTTGTTTCAGCGCTCTGCTTTTCTGTTGCCTAGCTGTTCATTGGTTGTATCTCTCTCATTTGGATTGCTCTTTGACTTGCTTTTTGCTCCAATACTTTTCCCCAATATTAATCCTCCTTTTTTCCCATTTCGCTAGAAAGTTGAGGAGGGTGAGCATGCATTGGGTGGGGGACTTTTAAATGGCTTTTATGGGGTGACTCTTTAAGTCTTGACTCTGTGGTGGGGTGGTAAAGGGAAGAGAGGGGTCAGGGGATAGCCTGGCTCCCTTGAATCTCCATGGGATAATTTCTTTCAATTTCTTTTCCATCCCCCCCCCCCCCAGCCCTATCTATCTTGCTGTTTGTACTCTGTGCTGTACCTTCTTTTTCCCACAAAAATATTTTAAAATTTCAAAAAAGCCCTTTTTCTGCACTTCATTGACTCTCTCATCTTTTTCCTTCCCCTGCCCTACCTGTTTGGGCTTGTGTATTCCTGATGCTCCAGTTTATTTGGCTTGTGTGTGTGTGTGTGAGAGAGAGAGAGAGAGAGAGAGGGGGGAGGGAGGGAGAGAGAGAGAGAGAGAGAGAGAGGAGAGAGAATCTACCCTATTGCACTAGCAGTAGCAGCCTTTCTTGCCCCAAATATTTATACAAAATATAAAAAAGCCCTTGAAAATTGTTTGTAATATTCACATCTTTGATTCATTCACACACATTCTGTTCCTGTTGCTTCTCCAGGTAATAAAAGGAAGAGTTTGGTTGTTTTTTTTTTTTAAAAAAAATCTTATTTCATGAAATTTTAAAATCACTTAAAATGGTGGTATGACTCAAAAATTCTGAAATTGGGGCTTGCAGTGGTAAATGTGTCTTCCTAGTGTGGCCACTTTCATCCTGATAGCCTTAAAATGCCACCTATATTCAGATTGCATCTGGAAATCCGACTGCCATTCCAAAAAAATGGCATATCACTCATTTCAAAAAATGAATGTTACTGGAAAATGGATTGGGGGGGGGGGGCCTTAGAAAACAACATGAAATTTGGGGAGGATCTTTCCTGAAATGCACACTCCTACTGATAAGCTTTAAGACTGACGAAGGGGGTGTACTTCTCATCTTCTGTTGGATAAATGCATATTTATAAATTTGATATATATATTGTGCTATTATGACACAAAGACACAGCACAGTGATGATGCCAAATGAAACTTAGAACTAGACAAACAAACTTGACAGACTCAATTACTCCCTGCTTCATTCCTTTTTCTTCAGTGTGATCATGAGGAGTAATTTTGAAGTGGAAACTGGGATTAATTTAAATTATAATTTATTTAAAACAACTCAACTTCTAAAACCATACTTGTTCTTAAGTTCTTCCATAGCTTGAACACAATTTCCATTTTAAGTATAAAAATTACAATTAGTTTAAAATAGTTTTCTAATAACTATTACAATTATACAACCCTAAACCATCAAACTGATAAGGAATTTTGAAAGCATTAAGTAATATCTATTGTGTACATTCAAGTATTCATCTCTGAAGAAAATGCCTAAAATGGACAACTCAACTAAAATTGGTTAGATGGAAATAATAAGAATAAAAAACTACATCATCCTGATAATCTTTGATTCTTAAAAGCAAAAGCAGTAAAAATGTTGTCCCCCAGATTAAATTGGATTAAATTTCCCAGACAGTAAACCTAAAAAAAATGGGTATTCCATCAATATTTAGAAGGCTAAACCATTTTCAACCAGGCCCAAGCTAAAGGGGAAGATGACATGTTTCCAAATGGAATTCCAGTTCTGTGAGTGCATTTTTAAAAACCAGAATGAATTATACTTGGGAATTATACTGGATGGGGATGGACATATTTACTTTCTTGCGTAGGCGATCTCTCGTTGTCTGAGTAAGATTGTCATCCAAGTGCAGTGTCCTGGCGGTGGGTATGTAGATGACTGTGGACCCTATTCTTGACCTGCATGTTTTCCCCCGCAGTGAGGGCATCGGTTTTCAGGTGGAAGCAGGTCCTGGTCAGGGTTGGCTTGACACACCTTCCTCTTGGTATGTTTCTCTCTTTCACCCTCCATTCGTGCCTCTTCAAATTTTACAACACTGCTGGTCACAGCTGACCTCCAGCTAGAAAGCTCAAGGGTCAAGGCTTCCCAGTTCTCGGTGTCCATGCCACAGTTTTTAAGGTTGGCTTTGAGCCAATGTGGGTGGTTTTTGCTTCTTCTAGTAGCATGCTGACATTTGTCCGCCTGTCTTCTCAAGAGATTTGCAGGATTTTTCAGAGGCAACACTGATGGAATTGCTCCAGGAGTTGCATGTGACATCTGTAGATAGTCCACGTTTCACAGGCATATAGCAGGGTTGGGAGGAGAATCACTTTATAAACAAGCATCTTGGTATCCCTACGAATATCCCGGTCCTCAAACATTCTGTGCTTCATTCGGATGGATGTACACATTATTATTAAAGTAAATATTCTGATACTAAAGCCAGATAGAATGGAAAGAGGAACCAAATACAACTTGGCACCAGAAGAAAATGATTGAATATCTAATACAAAATGATTGCAGAAGAAACTATATGGCATTAGAAGAGATGCCCAGAACACGTATTGTTTATTTTGATACATGGTTCATATGATCTCCAGGTTGGATATTAAAATACACTTTAAAATACACATTCAAGCAATATGTAGATAAACCCAAAGAATTTTAAGAAAACCAGACAATAAAGTACAAAGCAATAAGGCCACTTACAGCAAAAGGAATTCCTTACCCAAGGTGGACAATGTCAGGGTTTTAAAGTGATGTTCTTCAAACATCTGAACAGTGATAGGACTTGCTCATTTGCACTGTGTAGCATTTCTTATTTTATACTGTTTTAAGCATCATTTTTATTCCTCTTTAACAGTGACTTTTTTGTGTAAGAAAGAGGTGTCAAACCACAGGTGGACAATTATATATGATGGAGCCATATGAATCTATTTTCTGGCAGCCTACAATAACAAAACAATGTGTATGCATGCAACAATAATGATTCATGTGCACCTAATTACATACCTTGGTCTATCTCCTTGTGGGTTTTACTTTATTTTTTTCAAGCAGATATATTCTGTTCAAATGAGCTGCTGGCATATAAGAAGGCATTTAAAGACCCGATCCTGTGCTATTTACCATGTGTTACCAATTTCAAGCTAAACTGAAATTAACCTATCAGTTTGCTCACGTTCCTCTCTCTCTCTCTCTCTCTCTCTCTCTCTCTCTCTCTCTCTGTCTGTGTGTGTGTGTGTGTGTGTGTGTGGGGGTGGAGAGGAGGAGCAGAGAAACATTGCCTGCATCAACATTTTTCTGTTTCTGGATATATCTATGGTGTGCTTTACAGTTTTGCTTCCTTAGTTGAGAAATCACTGCTCATCCATCCATCAG
The DNA here is from genome assembly GCA_030556195.1 of Anolis apletophallus. Lineage (NCBI taxonomy): Eukaryota > Metazoa > Chordata > Lepidosauria > Squamata > Anolidae > Anolis > Anolis apletophallus. Next base: position 119,915,401 of record JARBWK010000004.1, on the reverse strand, counting down.
GCCAAGGCTAGCTCATTTACCAGATGGAGGGTCATGGCTTCCTCTTGCTTGCTGGGCCATTACAGGGTAGATAGAGTGGAATATAAATAAAGTTTTTGAAATTATTATATTACATTTTACTTTTCTTCTATTACAAAATTGAGGCATACGTTACAATCGATGGTGCATTATACTCGAGTAAATATAATAATTTTCGGATCTTGTGGTATTTTTGCAGTTATTGAACTAATTGGACCTGGATTCTAAATGGAAGTTTAGGTAAATAACCTGTTGCTGTCTAGATGTGTTGCTCCAGAAACACTGTTCAATATCTATATATGAAGTCTTGTTATTGTGGAAGTTGAAGTTATGTGGATGTGGTTTGTAAAGTAGATCAGCAAAATTACAAATCAGAATCTAATGGCCCAGAGTTAGCTGCATTTAATTAGAGAATTAGAAAAAGAATGGAAGACACATATCTAGGATATGTAGATCATGGGATTACTTTTTTACAGACTGTGGTCATTATTCTATGTCAGGCCTGTCCAACAGGCGGCCCGGGGGCCACACATGGCTCCCTAGCCCCTTGGCTATGGCCCCTTACCCTCCTGCAATAAATATTATATTTTTAAAAATATTTTTTCAATTAAAAATATTATTTTTATTATTATTTTTGGTCCAGCCCCTTGGCTTTCTATTGGCCGCCTCCTCTTCTCCTGAGGGAGGGGGCCAATGGGAGGGAGTGATGTCTCTCGGGCCCCACCCCCTTGGCAGCAAACAGGAAGAGCGACCCGGCCGCATGGCTTTGCCCCTCAGCAGCGCCGCTTCCTCCTCCTCAGGATTGCTGCGCCAGGGAAGCAAAAGGGTTTTGGGAGGGAGTGTGTCTGAGAGCATGAGTGAGTGAGTGAGTGAGTGAGAGAGAGAGAGAGAGAGAGAGAGAGAGAGAGAGGAGGGGGACCTGCCCTGGGCACACCTCTCTCCAGCGCAAAGGGAAGATCTCTCTGGCTCTCTCTCTCTCTCACACACAAGCCCCTTCCTTTCTGACCCCTTCATTTGCGTTTCATGAACTGTCTCTTTAATGAGAAGGAGAGAACCGGCCAGCCATAGGAGAGGGGAGGAGGAGAAAAGGAGGGAGGGGGAAATTGAATGAGAGGGAGCTCAAGGAAAGGCCTCCCACCCCCTTTCCCCCTCCTTTTCCTCCCCTCAGAATTATTTACATTCTTTGCAATTACCTAAGTTTACTTTGATGACTTGCACTGAATGGAATCAGCCAGGGGTAAACTGGCAGAATGAAAGCACACAGACCTTTCAACTGCAAGGCCATTCAATGCTGATCAATGTGGCCAGTGGAACAGTCATATATTCCAGTTCAAAGCAGAGATTGTGGGATTTTCTGCCTTGATATTCTGTATATTTATGCCCCTCATGTGTTCCATCCATCCCTACAAGAAATATAGGTACTGGTATTACCAATGTAAGGCACAAGTGTAAAGACCCAAATGAAATAAAGGCAATAATCAAAACTGTTTAGATCTGAAACACCAATATTCTTGTGTATTCAATCAGTCAATGTAGTAATCACAGACCGCAATTCAATCAGTACATTCTGTCAATATTCCCTGCTGTTCTGTTCGGGTCAATCTGACCCGTTTTGGAAATTAGATATTTTTTTATTCATTCATTTTTTGATTTTGAAACTTGTGGTTCCTTCTATTTTCCTAATTTACGGGGTTCATACTAAGGGTACTTAATTTTTTTATTTCGTGCTTTACTTTTTGCGCTACAGTTTTTTCCCCACTTGTTATGTACGGGTCCAATTGCCCCGGTAGCCATTTATCCTAATATAATACCATATTTTGAGTAAAACAAAGGATTTTTAGTTTATTTTGAGACTACTTATTGCATCTACTATTGTTTATCAAGTTATCTACTTGCTTTAGGTGGACATAAATGGATGGATACATTTATGCAAATGATTTCAGAACAAACTATATGCATTTTCTTTCAGTGCCAATTTTTCTTATCCTGGTTTTCTTATCCTGGCTGCATTACCAGGTGTGTGTGACTCCTCCCTGCCCTCAGAATAGTACCTTTGTTATGCAAAACAGTAACAGGGGAGAAGCCACATACATGCACGGAATGTGGAAAGAGCTTTAGTCGGAGGGACAGTCTGCGTATCCATCAAAGGACCCACACAGGGGAGAAGCCACATAAATGCGTGGAATGTGGAAAGAGCTTCAGTCAGAGTGGAGATCTGCGTATCCATCAAAGGACCCACACAGGGGAGAAGCCACATAAATGCGTGGAATGTGGAAAGAGCTACAGTCAGAGTGGAAAGTTGCGTATCCATCAAAGGACCCACACAGGGGAGAAGCCACATAAATGCATAGAATGTGGAGAAAGCTTCAGTCAGAGTGGACATCTGCGTATCCATCAAAGGATCCACACAGGGAAGAAAGCACATATCATATAAACTTGAGTGTATACTTTAGTATAAGCTGACAGCTATATAATATAAGGCACCTAATTTTAGGACAAAAATTGGGAAAACTTACTGACTTGAGTATAGGCTGAGGGTGGGAAATGAGGCAGCTATGAGGTGGAAAGGAGGTTTCTGGAGAAGAAAGACAGTGGGAAGGGGGAAACTGGAGAAGGGGGAAAGATTTAGATGGGAAAGGGGTGTGGAAAAAGTGCTTTTCTTTCTTTGCCTTTGAATAAATAGATTAGCAGAAACCTTTTGGGGGAAAAACTGATTTTTTTGATTATTTTTCTGATTATTTTTTATTATTATTTTTTCAAAATGCTTTTATACTGTTAAAATTTATTTTAGTTTTAAGTTAGTTGTACTAATAGTTACCTGAAGTTGTTGTTGATGTTGTTGTAAAAGATATAGCTGATTATTCACGCACAAGTTTGTTACTTTGGTGTAATATGCAAATTAGGCTGTTTTACATTAATCAACATAAAACAAATTTTAAAAAGTTTTTTTATTCAATTTTTCTTTGATAATGAACAACTATGATCACACACAGTATAATAATGCAACAGGTATTCAAAAAGAACTTTTCAGTGGCTCAAAATAACATCAAAATAACATCCGGGTCAAAATGACCCGAACATAACAAGTGTAAGTTTTTCCTGACAGAACAGCAGGGTTAAGTCCATAGACATAGAGTTCACTGGTCTGGAGAATGGAGATATCACAAATTAAAGTTCATTGTCATAGTCCAATAGTAGATGACGTGCATATAAAAAGCGAAATCATATCAAGTGGTGCCAATGTTTAGAACATCAAAAGCCTGGTTGACGGCAACATAAGGAATCCTTCTCTCCGTTTCGCACCGATAGGCGCTTTATCAAAACCACTATCACAATATGGCAACTGAGGCATCCACCGTTTCACAGTCTAGTAGATAGTTATGCACGGGCAAACTCCATGGAGTTTGGCCCGTGCATAACTATCTACTAGACTGTGAAACGGTGGATGCCTCAGTTGCCATATTGTGATAGTGGTTTTGATAAAGCGCCTATCGGGTGCGAAACGGAGAAGGATTCCTTATGTTGCCGTCAACCAGGCTTTTGATGTTCTAAACATTGGCACCACTTGATATGATTTCGCTTTTCATATGCACGTCATCTACTATTGGACTATGACAATGAACTTTAATTTGTGATATCTCCATTCTCCAGACCAGTGAACTCTATGTCTATGGACTTAATATTGACAGAATGTACTGATTGAATTGCGGTCTGTGAGTACTACATTGACTGATTGAATACACAAGAATATTGGTGTTTCAGATCTAAACAGTTTTGATTATTGCCTTTATTTCATTTGGGTCTTTACACTTGTGCCTTCCATCCATCCCTCCCTCTCCCCTTATTTAAATAATATAATATGTAATTGTATATTTATGCAATGCCGGGGGTGGGGAGGGGGCGGAGCTGGGGGAGGGGAGGGGCGGAGCCAGGGCTTGGCCCCCCGGGTGGTCAGTGACCGGAATTCCGGCCCAAGGTCCAGTAGAAGTTGGACAGCCCTGTTCTAAGTCAACTAGTATACTATAGTGAATATGGAACTACAATAAATACATAAATCTAGATAACTGTTCCATCTTTATGATTCCAACCTACACACACCATTGTCATGATTGTAATTTATCTCTAATCTACTTTGCTACACACCAGAAGGTCCATTCTGCCAGCAAAGTACAGGCAAATGAATCTTTCCATCATGTTGGAAAGACTATTTAGTCAAGTAAGTAACTGATGTAGAATATTGTCCAGCACTCTTCTGTGGGATTTTATAAGTAAGAAGGTGGAAGGTTTAAAATGCTAATATATTGTCTCATTAGAATATATTTGTATGCATATGCATTTTGTCTTCATAACATTTTGCAGCTTAGGGATGGCTCTTTTAATAACACTATTTTCAGTATCCAATAGTGCCAGAACCTTAATTGCTAACCTTGATCTTTGACGGCCCATTTCTTGCTTTGAGGAAATAAAAACTAGTAATTAGTTTATCTAAAAACAGGACATCAGGGAAAGATGGAATCCCTGATGAAATATTGAAGAACAGTTTGAGATAGATGGTGCAAGTAAACTACTCCATTTTAATAACTATAGGCATCTCATGCCTTCAAAATGTGCATAAGTGTAATTTTTTCCAATTTATGTAAAGATCAGAGAAATTATACAGCCATCTACAAGTCCATGATAATCAATATCCTCATGAATTTTGAAGGTAAATACTATTTGATCAAATTACAGTCCAAGGGATTAGAAAATGAAATATCTGAATAATGAAAAGTGTGGGTTAGAACAGGCTATTTGACTACTGCTCATTACTTTGCTTTTACAAACTGTAGATATTTTTAAAAGCAAAATCTATTTTGCTGCCTTTGCTGTTCAAATACTGTTTTGGTATTCTTATGAAGACGGTGTCATGCCTTCAGTTTGCAGTCTATGACAGATGTTTGCTACTCCGTGTTTACCGTGATTAGTATCTTTTAAGCAGGCAGTAGTTTTCAATCAAACCAGCCCTGCCATTAAGTAGTATAAGGCAGCTACACTGGAAGGTGAAAGAAGAAGACTGAGTAAGGGGCAGAGAGGGCTTATAAGGTGGTAAACTGGGAACATTTCCAAGTGGCCAGCTGTCTCTGCCCCCACCCCCCCCCCCCCCCCGGTTAAAAATAATTTCACTGGGGCTAAAACTCTCAGCAGCCCTGTGTATAGAACAATTGCAATAGGGCATGCACATTGAATGAACAGGGGATTGCAGTCATTGTCTTTTGCCTAAGAAAGCACATGTCTTAGGCTGCTTCCACACAGGACAAAATACAGCTTGAATCAGCATTAAAAATGCTTATTTGTTCTACATTGTACAGCAAGACATGGGGGCAGAACCCCACCTCACTGGCAGGAGAGTGGCTATCCATACCCGTTGTTCCAATGTGGTGTTGGCATGACAAATGTTACCCTCTCCCTCCTGCCCCCTGCTTTGCCCCCAAAACAATGACCTAGTGAAGTTGGGAGGGTTTCCTCTCAAAAGCTCAATCACATAATCACTTAGCATGACAGAGCTAAGGGAGGCCTCCAACTGCAGTAAGGAGGCTGTCGTTGTTTTAGGGAGGGCTGTGAAGATAGGCACCTGGGCTTGTCGATAGCTATCCCAGGTGTCTGTTTCCACAAATCTCATATTTTGAGGTATTATTTTTAACCCAGGTGTAAACTGGATTAAACGGTTTACCCCAGGTTACTCTGCATTATATGGTAATGTAGATAGGGTGTTTCACATGCCTTGAAGGTTAATTTCACATAATTGCCTTTATCTAACTTTAAATGGCATGGTTTCATCCTGAGAAATCACAAGTTTTATACTTTGGCTTTTATATTAGTGAGATACTGAAGTAGCTGGATGAGAATCTGAAGTGCCCCTTTACAAACTGCTAATCCCAGAATTTCATAGGATAGAATACCAGGTAAAGTGGAGTAATAATGGCAGAATTCTTTAGAGAGATCTAGAGAGTAGTGGCCATGATAGAAACCCAGTTGTAGAAGTAGAAATTGAAAGAATATTTATACCATTTTAAAAAATCAATCAAATTGTTTTAGCATTGAAAAAATGTAACAAAGAGAGTCTTGGATTGATGAGAATCTTATTGAAAAAGTGTATGTGTATTGCTAAGATTCTACACAATACTTGAGAGAAAATGAGGAAGACTAATATTATGTATGATTACAGCAGCAAGAATAATCTGTGCTCAAAGAAAAAATCAACTACTCTGATGCAAGAAGATTGGCTTACAACGAGGTGGGAACTAGCAGAAATACACAAACTAATGATATTGATTAAAGAGAAATCTCTGATCAATTTAAAGACAAACTGGGGCCTATCTAGTACATTTCTTCAGCAAATATGGGGTCAAACATCCATTATTATTATTTTAATTAGAAGGATGTCACCTGATGGATATGAAAAATTGAGAAAATATAATCTTAGGGCAGAGAATGAAAGTTCTTAGAATAGGTACTTCAGAGCTATACATAGTCAGTGTTTAGTGATTGTTGTGGTAGTATGTTTTATGTTAGCAAAATATATTTCTACTGTTTTTGGCTTTGTATTTTGGTTTGTATTCTTGATTTTTATGCCTGTTTGTATACTGTGTGTTACTTACTGTATAAAAATTATCTAGAATAAATTTTAAAAAGAAATAGAAATAATTTTTGAAAACATTTTTTTGAGAGTTGATAAAATGTGACAAAGCATCGAGGACAGATGAAAATCTTATCATTGAAACAGAATATGTATACTGCTAAGATTCTGCATAATACTTGCAAAGGCTGTTAATGGGCATATACAAGCTGTAATTGAAAAATCTGTAGTGAGGAACTGGATTTTCTGATGACATTTCCAGCTATATGCTATCTTTTTCAGTACTTAAAAGGATGAGACAAAGATTTTTTTCTCAGTTATTGGAAGAATATTCTTTTTGATCTATATTTCAAAAGCTTGAAAGTGTGCTAGCCAAGAGAGAAGGTACTAAATCCCAGGTTTTCTTTGGTAACTGTTAAATCTCATCATAAGTACTGAGAAAATAGCAAGAGCCATCAGACCAAAGGCCCATTGAGTCCAGACTGTTCAGAGAGAAACCAACTAGTTGTCCCTGGGAAGTCTGAACACAGGACATGAATGGAACAGTGACTGAGGTTTCTCAGCTGCTGGTACATATGGCATGCTCTTTTGAATACTGATAGATATTAACTTTGATTTTCCTCATCGTTAGTTAGCTTTGGGTGGGAGATCATTTTGCTGGCCTCAAATGAATGAGGGTACATAAAAAATTAACTTCTTGGCATTCACACCACATATGAAGATAAGGGGACAGAATCGAGCTTATTCAACCATGTTGATCCATTCTCAAATATCCTTTCATAGTGTAAGTAAGTTAGTTGCTTTGGGGCCAGGTAGACATTTTTGCCCTCTATAAGAATTGTTTTTGGTGTTTTGGTTTGGTTTGATTGGATTTGTCTATCCTATAGGGTCATGAACAACTGGCTTAGAGTAGTGTCTTAAATAAGTTCTCACTGACAGTCATTTGGGGGGGGGTTTACTTTGGTGAACACATTTGCCCCTCTTTCGGGGGATAAAGACTGGGGCTCTAGACCTCCTTCTGAATGCAGAAAGGTGGCCTTTGGCTTTTGCCCTCTTCAAGAGGCCACACAGCTTGACTTCCATGTTGATAGCTTTCCTGGGAGCAACCCAATTGGTCAATTGGGGTTCTTTCCAGGATTATGGTGTCCTCAACTCAAGGAAGTTGGTAGGGAGCTGAGTAGACACTGGACCACTATTTGTGGTAGGTATTGGGGGAGGGGGTTATGATTTGGTGTTCCACCTACTGCACTTTGTGTGTTGGATGGGAACTTTGAACTTCTCCTGGGAATCAAGCCATCTGGGATTTGGGATTAATCCTTGGGGCTGATTTGGGGTTTTTCCCCCGGTTAGAAGCCAAGGCAGCTTTGAAGGCTTACACCCTTTGATCAGTCACTCAGTATACCAGATGACCTTTGAGCAACCATGTTAATCAAGGATTGCTCTTAGGGTTGTGGTGTTTCACTCAGGGGAGGCTGAGGGTTCAAGTCAGGAGTGCCCAACCGCTTCCATATTAAATTGCTCCCCCAAACAAATGATTTTCTATTTACAAGAAACAGCATAAAAGGTATTTCATTCCACTCCTGTTGTCTGGTCTCTTGTACGTTTGTCATCAAATAGACCATGTTATGGCTATGTTATGAGAATACATGATTCAATGAAAAGGCATAATGCTTAGTAAGGTAGAAGAGAGCAAGAAAAGAACAAGATCACATTCCCATTTGATAGAACAAATCAAGAAAGCAATGGATGCTCTGAATCTGCAAAACATGAACAGCATGAATGGTGCAAGGGGGGCATGGAAGTATTTCAATCATAGGTCAAAGCCGATTTAAAAAGTAAGTAACTTGTAGTTCCCAGAATAATCAGAAGTGTAAATAGAAAACGCAAACACCAAACGGGTTTCAAGGTAAATAATTCAATGTTTCATCATCCGTATTCTCTATATTCATAAACAAGTCGGTTCCATCGGAAACAAAGTAACAGAAATCACACCTGCAAATGCGGTATTTATAATCCTCAGTGGAGTCAAGGTCGCTGAGTTGCAGAAATAATAAATCTTTCATTCAATAACAGTCCATGTGGTAAATCATATAAACAGAAACCCAGCTTGGTCGACGGTCTAGCCGTTTCGCCAATGTGGCTTCATCGGGACCTTGCGACCAATGCTCCAAGATAGAAATGTTTCCAGATCGGTCCGTATTAAATCTAAAAAGCGAAATAGCATAACATGTCATGTACTGTCATTCTATATCTATATATACATGCACAATAGAGCGTTCAATGAGAACTAAACAAAGGAAAGGCTGTAAATACATACCAATTAATTATACACAATCATCATAGTGGTAAATACCATCATATTCGTACCGGACAGGGAATGAGAAGAAAGGCATTCGGTATAATTACTATAGTAAAACACATAATTAACGATACTAATTACAAAAGAACTTTACCAATAGTAAGCCGGTCGTTAAGACCTGATTGCCTCATGTTGGGTTTGGGAGTAGCTTCTGTTCCCAGTTTGACAATCCAATAGGCTTCACCAAGAGTTTGGTCTTAATGTCTGTGAAAGGGGTTGATTTAATCCATTCTAATACTAGAACTTGAAAGTCTTCAAAGTGATGTTTTTCTTTAAAGTGACAATATAGTAATGAATTATCATTTTTTGTGCGGAAGCGTGAGCGGTGTTCCGAAATTCTTGTCCGGAGTTCCCTTCCCGTTTCCCCAATGTAAAGTCTATTGCAGCCACATTTTAAACAATAAATCAATATTTTACTGGCGCAGATCGCCCAGGTGCGGAGTTTGATTTTAACGCCATTGTGTGGACTGGTTAGATATTCTTGTGTATATATATGTTTGCATATAGAACATCTTCCACATTTGCTCGTGTGGTTGGGATAGGGAGACTTCGGAGTAATTTTGGGACGGTGATCCGCATGAATAAGTAATTGCTTGATGCTCTTGGTTTTCTTAAAGGCAACAATCGGAGGTTTTTCCAGTCCCGGAATAGAGTTCACAAAGGGCCAAAATTCTTAACAATTTTGGTAATTTCTTTGGAGTGGCGAGTATAGGTCAGAGGCCATACGGGGCGGGTGAGTGGTTTAGGGTCTTTTTTTGTTAGCAGGTTCTGGCGTGGGGTCATGGTGGCCTTTCGATGAGCCTATTCAAGATTATGTGTAGGATATCCTCTCTGAGCAAGTTCTTTTTTGAGATGGGGTGCCGACCTTTCGAAATCCTCTATGTTGGAAGAATTCCTCTTGAGCCTCAAAAGTTGGGAGTAGGGCAAATTATTTTTGAGAGCCTGGGTATGGAAAGAACTGTAATGTAGAAATGCATTCCTTTTGGTGGGTTTTATATAGCTTTTTACTTTAATCATATCGTTCTCCACAAAAATAGTCACATCTAGGAAATCAATGGCAGAGGCAGATGTTTTGAAAGTAAATTCAATATGTTGATTCCAGGAGTTAAAATATTTCAAAATGTCTTGTATTTTGCCTGTATCCATAAGAAAGAATATGTCGTCTATATAGCAGCAATACTGCCTAATGGGTGCAGTTGTAACATCCTTAAACAAATATTCCTCTTCTAATGCTGCCATATAAATGTTAGCGATAGAGGGCGTTGCTGATAGTCCCATAGAAATACCGATTTGCTGAATAAAATAGTCACCATCAAATTGAAAATAATTATAATCAAAAATAAAGTCAAGTAGTTCTATAAGGAAGGCAGTGGGAGGTGTATGCGGTCTTGGTCTCGACTATGATGATTGTGTATAATTAATTGGTATGTATTTACAGCCTTTCCTTTGTTTAGTTCTCATTGAACGCTCTATTGTGCATGTATATATAGATATAGAATGACAGCACATGACATGTTATGCTATTTCGCTTTTTAGATTTAATCTGGACCAATCTGGAAACATTTCTATCTTGGAGCATTGGTCGCAAGGTCCCGACGAAGCCACATTGGCGAAACGGCTAGACCGTTGACCAAGCTGAGTTGCTGTTTATATGATTTACTACATGGGCTGTTATTGAATGAAAGATTTATTATTTCTGCAACTCAGCGACCTTGACTCCACTGAGGATTATAAATACCGCATTTGCGGGTGTGATTTCTGTTACTTTGTTTCCGATGGAACCGACTTGTTTATGAATATAGAGAATACGGATGATGAAACATTGAATTATTTACCTTGAAACCCGTTTGGTGTTTGCATTTTCTATTTACAAAGCCGACTTAAAGGCAATTAACAATGACAGCAATGTAAATAGAGATATCCCAAAATAAACAACAACAAAACATTCAAATTCCAAACATTTCTGATTCCAAGTATTTTGGATAAGGGATATTAAACCTTTATTACAATAACATAATGTAAAATGGTGAATAATTAAACCTTTTTTTAATTTAGGAAGAATTATGAAGTATGTATATTTTATTTAGATCAATATGATGAACAACCTTGATTAACATTTAAACACAACTAATTAAACAGATTTCCTCGTGATCTTTTATGCTGGCTTTTCAGCTTGATTCTTAACAGGGCCCATTTGGAATTTTGGTGTGGTGTGAATGACAGCCTGCATCTTGGATCCTTTCATGTTTAAGACAGTGCTTCTGCATGGGAATATAAAATTTACTTCTTCTGAAGTGTTGATTTACATTACTTTCAGTGAAGTCATATCTTGATGTGACTACCATGCAAAGAAATCTTTAGTACAGGTAATCCCAAAATTACAAACAAAATAGGTTATGTAGTTGTAAATTGAATTTGTATGTAATTCGGAACATGTACATTTTTCAAGTGTGTACTCTCTCTCTCTCTCTCTCTCTCTCTCTCTCTCTCTATATATATATATATATATATATATATATGCACCTGTGGATAGTGTACGCAAGAGTTAACATTCATGTGGTGTTTGTTTTGCTGTCTATGCCGCTGTTCAGAAGATTTCATCTCACATTCTGTCCCTATGATGATTGGATTTTGAAAAATTCAGCTTGTTGTGGAAACAAGGATTGGTGACAAATCTGAGACACCTTTTCCCCATGATAACTCTTCCTAGGGGTAGACTTTATTTATTAAATTAGTTAGTTTTGTATGCTGTACTTCCCCAAGGGCTCAGGATGGCTCACAGAGAATTTTTTAAAAACCCCACACAATTTAAAACAACAGAAAAAAATTTAAACTCTTAAACTAAAAACTTTAAAACTATTTACAACTGATTGTCCAGATTCAGTCCCCGAAAGCCTGCTGGAATAAAAACGTCTTGCATGCTCTGTGGAACTTTGTTAGATCTCTCAAAGCTCGCACATCATTTGGCAGAGCATTCCAAAGAGTTGGAGCTATGATTATAAAGGCTCGCCATCTTCTCAATGTCAGCTGATATGAGCAGCAGCTAGAAATCATCAAAAGATTTTGATCCATAGAACACAGTGAGCTCTGGGGCTGATATGGGGTTAAACGGTTCCTCAGGTAGGTTGACCCCTGACCATATAAGGCCTTGAAGGTGATAACAACACTTTGAAGGAGACCTGGTGCTCCACTGGTAGCCAATGCAGCTGCTGCAATATTGGTGTTGTATGAGCTCTCACTGGCATACCGGTGAGAAGCCTAGCAGCAGCATTATGCGTCAGAGCCTCTGGATCGCCAATATTGGTAGGCCAATGTAGAGGGCATTGCAGTAATCAATTCTCGAGGTGACCGTGGCCTGGATCACCATGGCCAGATCCTCCCTGGTCAGATAGGGAGCCAGTCACCTAGCCTGCTGGAGATGGGAAAAAGCCACTCTGCTGGCATTGAAAATCTGAGCCTCCATTGATAGCAGAGGGTCCAGCAGAACTCCCAAGCTCTTCACAGAGGACAACGGACACAATGGAATGCCGTCTAGGGTAGGCAACTGAACAGCCCCTCAACCAGGGTGACCCAGCCACAAGATCTCCATCTTAGCCGGGTTCACCCTCAACCTGCTAGCAGGCAGCCATCCAGTCACGGCTTCAAGACACTCTTGGAAATTATCAGGTACAGAGTCCGGTTGGCCATCCATTTGCAGAACGAGCTGAGTGTCATCAGCGTATTGGTAACACCCCAGCCCGTAGCTCCGAACCAGCTGAGTGAGATGTTGCATATAGATGAGCAGGGGGTGAGAGAATAGCCCCTTGGGGAACTACACAAACAAGTGGAGACCTCTTGGAAACCAGGTCTCCCCTCTCCACTTGCTGTCCCCACTCGTGTAGGAAGGAGGACAGCCATTTCAGAACTGTTCCCCGAACTCCAGCAACGGCAAGGTGGTGGGTCAATAGATCGTAGTCAACCATATCAAACGCTGCCATTAGATCTAATAACACAAGCAGTGCCAATCCGCCTTGGTCAAGCTGGCATCGGAGCTGATCTGCGATGGACACCAGCACGGTCTCTGTCCTGTGCCCAATAAGGAAGCTGAACTGGAAGGAGTCGAGCCAGGCTGTGTCCTCCAGAAACTGCTGCAGCTGCTCCCCTACTACCCTCTCAATTACCTTACCCAGGAACGAAGGGTTTGACACCGGGCCGTAACTAGAGGAAACCAAACGATCTAAGTCTGGTTTTTTTAAGCAATGGACATACCACAGCCTCTTTCAGCCTCTCTGGGAATATTCCTTGCTCAAGGAAACAATTTATGATGTTCATCAGAGGGCTACATAATCCCTCCCAGCAGGCCTTGACCAGCAAAGAGGGGCACGGATCGAGGGAGCATGTGGTAGGCCTAGCTGCAGTCAAGATTCTGTCAACAGCCTCTGCATCCAGCAAGGTGAAACGGTTGAGGGTAGGCCCGGCAAGTGGCCACAGGGCCTTGAGTTCACCCACTGTATCAACCGTGGTGGGGTCATGTCAGAGCAACAGAATCTTGTCTGTAAAAAATGCCTGAAAAGCCTCGGCAGAAATGACCAGATCATTCTCTTTTTGGATGGTAGGGACCATCGTCAATGACCGTGGTCAATCCTAAATAATTGAGCCAGGCGGGAAACAGCAGACTCTATTAAAGAAGCATTATGAGATTGCTTTGCTTCGATGATAGCATGCTCATACATCCCCAAAAATGACGCATAAGCTGATTTTGACGCTTCGTCACAAAACCTCTACCACACACCCTCTAGCTATCTCTTTTTCTGCTTCATCAACCAGAGCTCTTCAGAAAACCAAGGAGCTTGGTTTTGTCAGAGCCAGAGAGGGCGTCTGGGGGCGAGCTCATCGTGGGTTGTTGACAACCTGACATTCCAGGTGTCGACTTGCACTTTAAGCGAGTCGTTGACAGGCCCAAAATCCCTTAGAGCATTTAGGAACCTACTGGGTTCCATGAGTCTCCTTGTGGTGAACCCGAATCGGTTCGGAGCCCAAGCAGGGTGGGGGAAGCTCTAGCTGGACTTTTATAGCACAGTGCTCCAACTATGGTACCTCAATGACAGAGGATAGGTCCACTTGGATTCCAGCACTGAATATCAAATCTAGGGTGTGACTGGCCTGATGGGTGGGCCCAGTCTTACAGAGTGAGAGCCCTAGTGTAGCCATAGTTGATACTAATCAGCAGCTTCAGATGAAGAAGAGTCTGCATTGGCATGGACATAGAAATCCCCCAGAACAATAAGCCTGGGAAACCTAAAGGCCCACTCCATCACAGCCTCTAGCAGCTGTGATATGCTTCCTGCTGGAGCGCTGGACGACCGGTACATCAGCAGGATGGCTATACTCTCCTGTGAATCCCACACAAGGCCGACACTTTCAATGCCAATGATGTTCAGCGCTGGAACCCCTCTAAGATAATAATTATCATGGAACAGCACTGCCACCCCTCCCCGCCCCCTGTCCCTCTGTCCGCTTCTCTCACTTCTTCTTGTCTTACCTATGTTCTTAGCTATGAGTCATTTGTAAGTCGGGTATTTGTTACTTGAAGACTGCCTGTATTTTGATCACTATTTTCTCATGCTTATGTAACCTAAATATGTTTGGCAGTATATATTCTTGAGATAGAATCTATCTATCTATCTATCTATCATCTATCTATCTATCTATCTATATATCTGATAGGCAATGTAAGTCAAACCTTTCTTTCCAGCCTAGTATATTGGATTATTATACAAATTCATGAATTTTGACTTTAACAAAGGTGTTCTGAGTATCACACTGTATATATATCTGGTACTCCATTATAACCCCTGTCATGGTGTCATCACCTACCAATTTGATTACTTTTCATTTAGACAATTCCATGGGGATCACTATGTCACCAAGAAAAGAAATGTCCTTTGGAAAAGTTATTTAGGAAACATATTTGTTGAGGTAAAGGACTGATCCTAACAATACTGGTTCACTGTGAAATCCACGTGCTCTATATATTTTCTCTATGCCATTTCTTTTAAAAAAGAAGGTCATATCATATTTTTGACACTGAGTTCCAGAAGCTCTGCCCATTACTGCAAATGGTTTTGTTGACCTATCTGGCAGGCCTCTGGAGATCAAACTGCAGCTATAGCAAATAAGATATAAAAATGCTGTTCTTCCTTCATGAGTGCCAACTTTATCAGTAGATAAGCTTGTGTTTACTTGGGCAGCTTTTGAGTTATCTGAGGCAAATCCTTCTGATTCCCTCTTTGGTAGTCTTCATTTTTTTGCCATTTTGTTGTTTTAGGTAATATTTTTACAAAGTGATCACGTAAAACAGAAAATAAAAGAAAAAAACTTTCCATTTTAATAATGCTATGTTCAGACAAAGGATAGTTGTTAGGCATGTCCATAATATCTGTTTGTCCTCGTAAGTCATTTCAAATTTATTAAATTCATACTTCCAAATTGATAACTGATACATGGGCATGGCCCACACCAAAAATTTAAGAATTGAAACTTACCCCTTCCTTTTTCATTTTAGTTTTGTAAAGCGCAAAAGGCTTCCAGAGTCATTTTCATATTCAGTGCAAGGAAATATAGCAAAGCCAAAAGGCTGTCTTAGTGCCTACCTTACCTTTCCTCTGTAAATTAATGGCATATCACCATTAGAAGAGACCAGGAAAAGGAGGGAGAAAGCCATGTTTGCTGGGAAAGGCACAGAACTCTGGGAAATGTAGTTTGGGAAGGAGAGGAGCCCTATGCCAGATAATTCATAAAGGCCTACCCTAAACTATATTTCCCAGAATGCAGCACTCAGCATCAGAGATTTACCGCTCCATAGCCATCCAGAGTGCCAATAAATGTAATACTCTACACTGTGATTTTTGTTCCTGGGTTATAAATGTAAATTCCTAATAGGTTCTATAAAAGAAACATGGCAAATGTTTATTAAACTGCAAAAATGTTGTCTTTGTGCAAGGGACATTGTGTTATGGCACATTTTGCTATAGTATCTTGGAGAGTCTCCAATCCACCAATTTAACATAGTCATCCACATATTTAACAAAGTTTTTGGTGCAAAGCCATAGTTCCTGGAATAGAACAACTACTTTCAAAGGAAGGACTACACAATTAAACAGGAAATAACACTTTCAAAGTAGGAACAGATTTTCTTAATTATTTAAAATGTTGTGTATAAAAACTTTGAAAATTCCCCAAAATTTTGTGAATAAATGTTCTGAAAATTGATGTGCTAAGAGTGATAAATGTGTTCTACAATTTTATGAGTTTTACCCAACAGCTGTAAAAATGAGGGAGAAAGGAGCCCCTGAAGTTTCCCCAATTATAATAATTATGCACAATTACTATGATGAAATAGTAACGAAATTTCATTACTTTTGTTATAGTAACCCATTTTTTCCACTAACATACTTTAGAAATACTCTAGAAATGAAGTGTCAGTGCCCCCTCATTTTGTAATGACTGTTGAAACATTTAATCAATCGCACATGGCTAATAGCAGTGCCATTTGAAACAATGGTTAAAGCCCCAAGTGTCTTTTCCATAGCAATGTTGTCCTTCCAATGGGAAATTTGTATGAATTACTCCACAGGTTACATCATTCCTTTATTAATTTGCATAGCCCTTGTGTTGAATGCCAAATTATACTACTGAATACCCAGCCAAATGTTCACACATATGTGCATATGTAGAAACTTCTGCATGCACAATGGTACTGCATACATCCCTGGACATAATGGGATCCTGTAGGATTGTCTAAAAGGAAGTCAATCAACCAAATTCTCTAAAATTAGAATATTAAACAATAAGACTACAATAAGTGTGAATTAAGTGCCAGAACAATGAGGACAATTCTGCTCATATGGAAGCAGGATCTATGCCAATGTATATAACTCAGGGTTAAATCACACAGATTTTTAAAAGAAAAAATGTCTACATCTAGAATACATTGTGTCTTTCTATACATTCTCTTTAAAACATACTTTACCATCCTGAAATAGATCAGTTACCTTTAGCAAGTGGGGCCTTTTCATCACTATGCTATGATCTGACATCCCGTAGTATATGCAGCAAAAATGCTTAAAATTGATACCACTCTTTTGACCACACTTCATCATATACTTTACTATAGTATCTATAATTCTGCCTTTCTTTTCAGTCTTTTGAGAATTTTGTCTTTCTTTTTGAGTTTTTATATTGAATTTTGTTTTCACAAAAGTCTGTCTTTCCAAGACTTCTAAAGCCCCCCACTTATCAACAGTATTAGGAAATTATTATTGGTAATAGGGTTCTATTATGGCACATAAGGAAAGGTGTGCATGTGCACAATCCAGGTACTTTTTTATAACCTCAGCCAGAATGTTCTGGGTTTTATGCTTTATCTGGCAGAGATCCACTAAATTGTCATTATGTCATGATGATGCTAATAGTTATGGTAATACCCTTACTCAACAAAACTCTTCAAGAAGAGTTTATGAACAATTTCAATTAAAGATTTGCTGTTTTAAAAAGTACCTCATATTTATGGTGCTGAGATAGCATTTTCAGGACAGAAGTGTTCCATGCACATATATGTAAATCCACACATGTACATTTCCACATGGAAATTGAATGTGTGGGAGAAGTTTCCAATTTGGAGTTGGGACAAGACTTGAGTACTGCTGGAATTCTGAGGAGTAGAACAGATGCTCACACCTCAATCATAATTTAGGGCAGGAATGAACTCTTCCAACAAAACCACCAAATAGCCTTTATCTTTAGATTTCCAATTAGGTGCAGAGATGTAGTAAGATTATTTTCTGTAGCTGCCAGATTATAGAAATGACATAATTGACTATAGTTAATTGCCGATGCTTTATTAACAATGTAATAACTACTGCAGACTTTACCTTTCCCACTTCACTCTCAGAAAACAGAGATTATCGAGCATGACTCCATCATTCTTATTTGTCCTTCAGTTCCATTCTACGCGCTGAAGCATGTAGAAGGCACATTCCTACCTTTTAATAAGTGTTCAAGACATTTCCAACCATGCTAGTGTGGTATTGAATTGTCATGTGTTATCATGGTTTCCACACACTGAAGAAACATAAGAAGACACCTTGTACATGGGCATTCATTTCATTTTATTTAAGGTACTTGTATACCTCACAACCCAAAAGGTCTGCCAAGGTGATGCAAATAAAAGTAGTTTAAACAGTACAAAGATAAAACATTTAAAAACAGATTAAAATTGTTGTTTACTTAAAAAAAAGCAGTTTCCAAGCACACTTTGAAATTTATTTTTTAAACAAACAAAAACATCTAGAAAGATTTCACACTACATATTTATGCTAACAGTGCATTGGGCTAACATTCATGGGCAATCACTTGTGGCCACATATGAGTGACTTCCGGAGGTAGAATTTTAATGATGGACCCATAAATGACTGTGAAAGATTTCTTCTGAATCCAAATCATTTTTCACAATGGGGACATAGATTTTTAGAGGGAAGGTGTTCACAACAAAGTTTTGTTTGACATGCCTTCATCTTGGCACATTTTTCCCTTTCACTCTCTGTTCTTACTTCTTCAAAATCCATAATATTGTTGGTAACAGCTGACCTCCAGTTAGATTGCTCAAGGGCCAGAGCTTCCTATTTTTCTATGTTTATTCCACATCTTTAAATCTCTTTTGCTGTCCCCTGACATTCTGTTTTGTGTTCTTGAGCTGGGAATAAAGTAACTGCTTTGGGAGACAGTGATCAGCCATTCAGACAAATTTGGCCAGACCAGCAAAGTTGATAGCAAAGGGTCCTCACTTCAATGCTTGTCGTCTTTGCTTCTTCTAGAATGCTGGCATTTGTTCTTCTGTCTGCTCAAGAACATTGCAGGTTTTGGTTTGGGGTTTGTTTGTTTTTTTAAAAAAGGCACTGCTTATGGAATTTTTTCCAGAAATTGAGTGCTGTTTGTAGATGTTCCATGTTCTGCAGGTATATAATAGATTTGGAAGGATAATAGCTTTATATTCTTGGTATTCCTGCATACATAGGAAGAGTTATATTTATGCTAACAGAATGAAGTGAGCTACCATAGTTTAGCTCAGGGGTGGTCAAACCGCGGCCCGGGGGCCGGATGCGGCCCTTTGGCTGATTCTATCCGGCCCGCCTAAGGGCCCCTGGCTTGCCTCCCCTGCCTGGCCTCTGCATAAAAATCTCCAGAGAAGGGAACTATAAGGAAACATTATTTTATTTTAGTGGTTTTTATTATTATTGTATAATAATTTTATAACAATAATAAAATAATATAATATAATGTTATATGATATATTATAATTTCAATATATTATGTTTATATATATATACTATAATATAATAATTATGATATTAATACTAATAATATATGAATATTTCTTGATATATTAATATGTTAATATTAATGATGTGTAATATACAGTAAATATAGTAAGTGAATAAATAAATAAATTATGTAGATTAGCATGTAGTTCCGCCTTTAGGTGCGGCCCTCCATAATATTTTTTGGCTCTCATGTGGTCCCTTGGAAAAAATAGTTGCCCACCCCTGGTTTAGCTCATAGTAGAAACAGATGTAACTACTCTGGGTTCCCCAGTCAGATACAAAAAGACCCTTTGTGGTTATTGCTTCCAGATACCATCCAAGAATAAGAACAGATTTAACATAAATTAAGCTATATTTTGTGACACGTCACCCCTCAAGCTATTTCTCAGGTGTAAAAGGAAAGTATCAAAGACAAAACTTTCATGGAAGCCCCTGAAAACACAGAAACCTGATCATCTTTCTTCCACAAGTATAAAGGAATTAAAATTGTGAACCTTCACTTATTTAATGAAAGATAGAAGAGAAAGTTGACTGTTTTTGTCTGTTCCCATCAATCGCTTGATCCATGACTTAATGGCATTTATTACCAACACATCCTCTAGATCACTGCTTTCTAAACTGTGGGTCCCAATCCCAAATGTGATCATCTTAATTCAAAGTTGGGGTTGTGAAAAATTTGGCAAAGGTGTAAGGTTTATACCTCCCCCCAAATCTATGCTTTCCCTGGGAGGGGACCTTGGAGGGGATCCAGACATCCCCCTACATACTCCCAAAACTTATATGAGGGGCCTCTTCCTCCTCTCCTTTCCCCACCCCACAACCTCCTAACACATCATTTTGACATGCCAGGAGATTTTGCCAGGAGACCTGAGCATGCAGCCAAACCCATCAATTAAGTTTTGGGGGTAAACAGGGGGCTGGGAAGGGAGGGGAGGGGCACCATCTGGGGTTTATTTATTTATTTATTTATTTATTCGGCTTAATAGACCGCTCTCTCTGAAGCTCAGAGCGGTTTACAGCAATAAAATATACCAGATAACACACAAACAACATTATAAAACCAATTTAAAACCCCACTCCCAACAATAAAACTACAGCAGATCAACACATAGTGCAGGTGGCAATGACGCAGCAGGGTGGCAAGTTATGGCGGGCACCGGTCTGGGGCCGAATGCCTGCCTAAACAGCCAGGTCTTACAGGACCTGCAAAATGTCATTAAGTCCCATAGAGCTCGCGTCTCCTCTGGCAGCGAGTTCCATAAGCTCGGCGCGGCCACTGAAAACGCCCTCTGCCTCGTACTGGATAGCCTGCAGGTCTTTATACCAGGAACTTCCAACATGTTAAGCCCCTCTGAGCGCAGTGATCTTCTGGGCACATATGGGGTAAACCGCTCCCTCAGGTACACTGGCCCAAAACCATATAAGGCCTTAAAAGTTAGAACTAACACCTTGAAGGAGACCCGGAATTCAATTGGGAGCCAGTGCAGTTTGCGCAGGAGTGGACTTACATGAGCAGTTCTTGTGGCTCCTAAGAGCAGGCGTGCTGCTGCGTTCTGCACCAACTTGAGTTTCCGGATCGCTGACAAAGGTAGGCCAATGTACAGAGCATTACAGTAATCGAGCCTCGAGATGACCATGGCTTGGATCATCGTGGCCAGGTCACAACGGGAGAGATAGGGAACCAGACGTTTTGCCTGTCGCAGGTGGTAAAAAGATGTCTTGCAGGCGCAGGCAATCTGCACCTCCATAGACAGCTGGGGGTCCAGCCGGACCCCTAAGCTCTTGACTAAAGGCTGCGGGCATAGTGCCACGCCGTCAAACGTCGGCAACTGGATCTCCCCCCTCCAGGGCGGCTCAGCCACAAGATCTCTGTCTTCGCCGGGTTGACACTCAGGATCACAAAAGCCCACACCTGGAATGTTCTGGACCTTACAAGATGTTGGTATTTTATGATGTTTTTAGTTGCTATTATTTTGTGCTTTAAATTAAATTAGGTTGTATTATATTGTCAAATGTGTATATTTTGATGTACTTGTCTGTATGGTTTTGTTTCCAGCAATTGAATGTTTGCCTTATAAGTTGGAAACCGCCTTGAGTTCTGTCAAAGAGATAGGATTGCATACAAATAAAGTTGTTGTTGTTGTTGTTGTACTTATTATCATTATTATTACATTAAGGAAATCTTTCCAGGTTTACCTGAGGAATCATTTGGACAGGTCCTGCATTTTTGCCCTGTTTGGAAGGGCTTTATTAGTACCATTACTTTACCCCGATTAAATATATGATTTCAAATAGGCAGATAAGGACATTAAGAAGGACATTTTCAACCACCACATTTCTAATAGCTTTCAAAACTACCTTGGGCTGCTGAAAAAAATGACATTTGAGTACTAATGGGGGAAAACTTATGATACCTATACTGCCTTCCTGGATAATATTGGATTTGTCTGATGCAGCGCTTCTTCAAATAGTACATGTTTCAGTTCCACTGCCTTTTTAAAGAAAGTAACAAAAATATACTGACCAAAAAAGTAGAACTCTTTAAAATAAAACTAATTAACACAGTATAGTAGACAGTTCTCTAAATTATCTATCTCTATTCTTCATATTTTGCAATATACACTAATATTTCCAATGAATTAATTTCTGAAAATGTTGTTACAGAATAGAGTTTTAATTTACCTTTCTTGGACTACAAGCACAAGTTTGCCTTTGACTGAAACAAAGAAAATTTGTCCTTCTGAAGGTTTCTAGCTGTGAATGCACCAGATATGAACTAAAAATAACAACATCTTGATAAATGGCAGACACACATCTTGTCACACTACAGTATATAGCCAGCTGTTGCACATGCCCTCCCTCACCTCCCTATAATTATACTGGTGCCTAATTATCCATACACCTGTGGTGGGCCACATATGGCCAAAAGCACTGCTTCTAGCCTTTTATGAGTTTTACAAATGCTTTTTAAATTGTTATAGAATGCCATTTATCATTTTAACCTAAGTTTCTAGTTCTCATGATTAATCAGAAATACTCTAAAAACTGTAATAAGTGTTTGCTATGGATAAATGTCCAGCATTAAGGTATGTGGAATCTCTCTGAGAAGTTTTGCTACTTTCATCTATCTGTTTATCTTTTTTTCAATATCACTCAACTAACTGTTGAAAACATTGTATATTTTAGAGAGGGTAAAAAAACAGGAAAAATATAAATGCTGTCACTCCCTTCTGCTACTTTTTGATACAGATCAAATGAAGTAGGCTTTTAGTCGTGGCATTATAATAGGTCAATTTTATTGGCAACTCTAATTAATATAGTTTTATGCAGCATTTACCTTAGGGAAGAAGAGATGCCATGGTTATGGTGTTCTGGGAATGCATGTGCTGAGAACTGATCTCTGAATGGGGTTGCCTATTAATGGTATTCATTTTGATATGGCTACATAATTTCAATAGTTGGGGATACGTTTCTCAAGATTCCCAGTCACAGCAGTTTAATACCCAGCTGCAAACAGATTTTCATCTTCACAGAGCTGATTGAAAAACAATTTTCATGGAGGGGAAATATGTGTCCATCCTTGTCCCCATATCCAGTTATGTCCTCCTTGTAAGCAAACAAATACCTGCCTAGATAGCATTTCTGTGTTGTAACAGCATCCTTCTGATATCTAGAAGGGATGTGTCTCAAGGGCTGCTCCATGCATTATTTTTCTTTTCCCTTTCCTTAGGCTTTATAAAGTAAGCTATACATATGAATTTACATGACCTAATATTGATAACAGGGTAACTTTGAGATATCTCATTCATAGGGCCACCATAAGATCATCTACACTAATGAGTTAATCCAGGTCTAGTTCAGAGCACAAATGCTCCGGACTAGTTCCAGAGGTGGCCATTCACATTGACCTGAAACCATGGTTGTAGCAGGTTGGAGTCCATCTGACCTAGACAAGCTGAGACCGTATTGACCCCACTGGACCATTACCTTACTGTCCACTCCCAGATGGTCATAGAAGTCCAGGAGAGCTTGTGGCCATCACAGGCACTCCATGTTGATGTAAACAAAGGGACACAAATGACAAGGAAGAAGGAGGGGAGTGCAGGATAAAAGGGAATGGTGACAATGCTTCTGGTGAACAGCGGACTGGGCTGAATTGTATCTGATCCTGTTGGTCACATTTTGGGGTTGCTTTAGAATTTCAGGACAGCTCTGGAGAATCGCCCAACTTTTCCAATTGTGTGGCTAAACTGAATTATCCAGAAAGACCTAGAAGAAGTGGATGAATGTTGTGAAGAAAGTCTGAATTGAATACAAAGTGAGTACAGGTTACTAGGTCCATGTAGATGATCCCCAAGTCAGCTTGATGGTAAGTAACAACAATAAAGATACATTCAAACCACATAGACATACATAATTTGTCTTTCAACTCAAAACATCAGGATCTACACAATTGTGGGCTGAAGCCACCCCACTTCACCCAGAACCTTGTCTATTGCTGTCATTGTGTTAATTGTTTTATCTGACTATGAAATAGCCGTTTTTACATCAATAAACAAGAATGATCCTGATTAGTAAATGGCAAAAAATAGGCCTGCTGTTCCCTGTCATCTTTCCAAATGACCCATTAGATGTTTGTATACCTGACTCTGAGAAACTCAAATAGCATTTCCAGAATTTATTTATAGACAAGTTCACATTCATAATCCTTAGCACAGTATACATTTCCTTAGATATGTTTGTGGACACAATGTTACAGCATAGTTAAAAGAGAATAGAGCCCTGGGGAAAACTTCCCAAACTGAAGCAAGTTGTCTGCAGCAGGAGGCAGGTGAACGCACCAGTGAAACAAATGACATTTTGATGCATGGAGTATCAAATACAGAAGTCAAGCTACTGTTTCTGGAACACAAGGGGTGGGGGTACAACTAGGCTTTTCTATTCCTAGGAATGTTCATTTACTGACAGGATGAAATATTGTCTCTTCGCAGCAGGTTCAATGAGTGCCAGGTGCTGCTCACAACATTGTCTTTGAATTTATGTGTTTCCTTCACGATGAGAGGTTGGGAAGCAGATGCACAGGCTATGTAGAGAGAAAGCAAAGAGCTTTTAATTAGCAATCAGAGGGCTGTTAATTTCTTTTAACTGTTGAAGTTGATAGAGATAGTGGTGGTGCAGTGAGGTTTCTTATTCTGCATCTCAGCAGGTGTTATGTGTAGCTCTGAGTTTCTACACTATATTGAGTAAGCCATGGATAAAACCAGATAAAATCAGGCTGCAAACATCCACATTTATTTGGGAACAGGTTATATTGAATCTAATCAAGGTTTCCTTTTAGAAGATACATATTAGCTCCAAATTATGCTTCTGATTCAGGAAAAGGACTTAAATAGTAGTTGAGTCCATTGTAATTCAAACCAAGTGAAGTCTGTTCCTCAGTAACATAGGCAAACTAAGTAGACTTTGCCATGTTCTCGGAAAGATACATATACTTTTACAAGAATGGTAAAAAAAATCAGTGAAATTATCATCATAGTTTACTTTTACAATGTTAGTAGATTTCTTCTGTTTCTTTTTTCTTCTACACATAAAATGAAGAAAAGGGGGAGCAGCCTGGCCAAACCCATCCATGATTTCCTTATATAGATCTGAAGGGGCCCTCAATGGATCTAGGTTCTTGATCATATGCACATGCCCTATGTAGTTGCACATATGTAGACTTCATTTGAGTTCAGAGTCATCCAAGGTTCAGTTTTGTCCCTTATGCTCTGCAGCACCAATGTAATCATACCAAAAAACTTGATTTAGAATTTCAGAGTCACACAATTCTATCTCTCCTTTTCATCTAAATACCTGCTCTTGGTAGTGAATTAGATGAGGACAAGCACATTGAAGTCCAGACAAGATTTTGGATCCATCAAAAAGCAGATCAGGGAAAAGGGATATAGCCTGTGCTGGATGCCTTGAACTCTGTCTGAAATGTTGTTTGGATCATGGGGTTATTCTTGGATCTAGCCCTAAGGTTAGAGAACCAGCTTTCAGAAGTACTATAGTTGCACAGTTAATGCTAGCATGCCAAATGTCCCCATTCCTAGACATATCAGTCCAGGTCACTGACAAACATGCCTTGATTTAATCCTACTTGGATTACTATAACCCACTCAGCAGCAACAACAAAACTTTATTACGGTCACTGACCAGCAGAAAGCGGGCACAAGCGCCCTGAGAGGGGAAGGACAACACCCCAGTAAGCAGTTATTTAAAATTAGATTAGAAATCAGTATAAAATATATTTTAAAAGAAAGGATATTGTAACATGTATGTAACAGGTTGTTGTTGTTGTTGTTGTTGTATAACCCACTCTACATGAAACTGTCTTTGGAAATTAGATTTGAATGCCAGGTTTGATCTAATCGCAATCAACAGTGAGAGGAGGAGAAGCAGCAGCAGCTTTATTTTTATCCTGCCCCCTCTCCTGAAAAAGGACTCAGGGCAACTTACAACACTCCACTACCCTGCCTACAAATGCTTCCTCGTGGTAATCGTCATGGGGTCTACCCAGCCAATAAAGAGGCAGGCTTCTCCCTGTGCCCTGATTAGATGCAGCAGATGGACTGGAGGGAAGACCTACTCTCTCTGGTCTGTCTGTTGTGCATATATGACGGATGGGGAAAATTGGTATGTGATCTACAGTACCTCGAAGGGTTAGTGTGTGAGCAGCCATTTTGTAAAACCAGAAAGTTAGGCAGACCTTTTGTGGCTCTCATCATGCAGCAGAGCCAGGGGAGGAGCTATTTGCATAGAAGCGGCCTGATTGGCCAGATGCAAATGAGCAGGTGCTGAGGCATGAGAGATGGCCAGAGTCAAGAATGGCAATTAGAAGAACACTCCTTTTGAGTAAGCTTGGGTAGCTAGTGCAGTTAGCTGGTATCAAGGAGCTCAGAGAGGACAATTAGTTGTGGGGATGTTTTAAAGTGCAGAGTAGTCAGGATTTCAGCATCCGGTTAAGGGGTGTAGGGGTCTTTTTTAGAAATCAGTTTTTAGGAGTAATATTATAAAAGCCTTTTATGAAGGAAAGGCTGAAGAAATACATAAATGAAAGTCACAGAGAAACTATTTTTAAAAGTAAGATCTTCATAAGAGAATAATCAATAACCATTTTTGTAACCACCAAGCATCTGTACTGTATATATACTCTTGAAACCATCACGCTTATGTAACTCAAAGAGACAAATAAACAAACATTGTTTCATTTTATGCACAGTCTCACTCTCATCTTTAAGCCTCAACATAAATAAAGCAAGGCTCCTGAACACTAAAGGTGGCAGCAGAAATAAACATCCCTTGACTGGATCCTTTATATTTGTGGTGCCAAAGATATTTTAAAAACCCTTGCCTAACTGATTCATCCTTTGCAGCATACATAGGAAGCACTGGTTTGTGGAACAGCATGGACAGCTATCCATTGGACAATTTGGATTGCAGTGAGACATGGAAGGATGTGTGGTAGTTGGGTTTTTATTGGTGCAGCAAATGATTTTAGGGTTGGCAGCAGGCACACCCCCCCCCCCAAGAGATTTTTGGTGATGGGCATGGAACCTGGATCCAGTTCAGTTACCTCCCTTTCATGGGGGGAGAGGGGTGTCTGCAGCATAGCTGCTAGGGAGTGCCGTGGTACAGGTGAAAGGGAACCTGCATTGCATCCCCAATCTTTTTCCCTTGGTTCACCGGTCAGCATTGGTCTGTCTGATACTTTGATCCAGGACCCATTTATGGCTGCAAACCTTGTCTTTCAGTTGTACCCAATAAACAACTTGTGGCCTTTGGTTATACCAACATCATGGGTGAGATTCTTTATTATGGTAGTGCGAGGAGAGGGTTGTATCCCTTGCCCATGCAATCGGGATGCTAAACTTTTCAAATACATGCTGATTAAAAAATATATTAATCAAAACTTGCCCTTAGACATTGTACATAATTAGGCAAACTTTTCTCTTTGTTTTTTATTACTGTTAATGTGTGGTATTTAGCAAAACTTGAATTAAATATAGATTAGAAGTGGTGATTTAGTTTACTTTTGGATTTCTCATATTTACTGTTCCAGTTGCTTTTCTTGTTAGACTTAAAATGAATAAAAATAAAAGTTAGAAATTCAACATGGAGAATAGGCTATTCATTTATTTATTTATTTACTTATTCAGCTTTAAAACACAATGAAGAGAATGTAAACAACAAAACTAATTCCTACAGCTTGGCACACTTTGTTTATCTAAGTGTTGCCCTTTATATTTAGAAAAAAGTCCTTAGGAAAAATGTTAACTTTCTATTATTTGGGTAGAATCAGAAAGTGGGCTATTGTGAAGATTTACAATATTTGCCTGTCTTGGTTGTTTTGGCGATGGTGAATAAGCTTTCTTATTTGAAGGACTCTGGTTCCTTTTGCTGGGACCAAGTGTATTGGTATGCTAAATCTCAGACAACAACAACAAAAAATAGGAGTAATTTAATTTTTCCCAGGCCTCATCTATGTTGATCTTTTAGTGCAGCTTCAAGACAACTTGAATCTGTGGTGGCTACATAATGGACAATGCTAATGCATGCTGCAGTGTGGATTAAAAAAGTCCCAGAAAAGTACAAAAGAAATCTTTTTAATGCACTGCAGCAGATCTTGATATACACAAGATCGTATGGTGATTTCGGCTCTGAAAAATGCAGAGCACATTGTAGACACCCTCCCTCACCAAGGCGCTTTTTAGAATTTGTAATATGGAATGAGGGGGTATGGCTGGGCAGCAAGTCTCCATCTGAGCTTCTGGGAGTGGTAATTGATTACCTTTGTGCCTATCACTTTCCTTTTTCTCTTTTTTTACCCTCTTGCGCCTCTGATGCACATACTTCCCAGAAATGAGTGGGAGATATGCAGAGCAGGTTGAGGCCAGGTTAATAAAATCATCTTTCTGGCCTCAAACCTGTTCCAGATCTGGCAATCTAATTACTCACACAATAAAACCGATTTCTCCCAAACCAGTTCCAAATTGATCGGAGTAGATGTGCCCCATGCCTCCCAAGTCCTTTTAAACTCAATGTATTTTGAAATATTTTAAGAGCCCTATCTTCATGGTAATAGGGAAGGAAAAGGAGGTGGATTCCACCTAGGATGGAATGGAATCAGCATAGAAGTGAATATTAAAAACTTTCCAGATTTACATTTCAAACTGGATTATCTAAAATATCACTTATTTATTTATTTATTTGAATTTATACGCCACCACTCCCAGTGGCTCAGAGCAGCTCACAGCAATCATAGAAAAACAGCTAAAAATACAGCTAATAGCTAAGAATATCACTATTTAAAACAGCACATTAAGATAACACAATAAAACAGCACGTTAACACCGTGATAGCACAAAGCAATACAAGATGGCGTTAACAGGGGAAACACTGCCGCTATCAGGCCCCAAAAGCCTGCCGAAACAGTAGAGTCTTGCAGGCCTTTCAGAATGATAGGAGGCTCTGGATGGCACGGATGTCAGTGGACAATGCATTCCAGAGCACTGGAGCAATGATCGAAAACGCCCTTCGATGGGTCGCAGTCAGGTGATACACCTTAGGGCTGGGAACAACTAGAAGGTTTTGCTCCTCGGAGTGTAGAGGTCTGGTGGGACGATATGGGGTGAGGCGGTCCCGCAAGTACACTGGCCCCAGACCATTTAAGGCCTTAAAAGTCAGAACTAACACTTTGAAGGTAATCTGGCATTCTACAGGTAGCCAGTGCAGCTCGCGCAGGATTGGCATGATGTGACAAGTTACTAAGACTCCGGGAAGGAGTCGAGATGCAGCATTCTGCACCAGCTTGAGTTTCCAGATCACTGACAAAGGAAGGCCAATGTAAAAAGTGTTACAGTAGTCTAGTCTCGAGATGACCGTAGCTTGGACCACCGTGGCCAGGTCATGCTGGGACAGATAGGGGGCCAGCTTCCTTGCCTGTCAAAGATGGAAGAACGCCACTTTGCTGATGGTGGAGACATGAGCAGAGGGTCCAAAGTAACCCCAAGGCTCTTGACAGATTTTATTTATTTATTGCAACCTCCTCCTGAAGGTTTCTTCCATTTTAAAACAATTTGCTTTTTCCACAGCATAAACTGGTTGTTGTTTTCCAACAAGTGTAAGTTCCAAACAACCTGAAGCATGTAGTAATAGTTGGGTATGTGGGAGTAGTTTTTCGCATCCCTTCTGAGCCAAATTAATCACTAGACATTTAAAAAGCAGATGTTTAATAATGAAAAATATACTTAAAATACCCCACTGAGGAATCTACATAAAATGCATAGGCCAATTAATTAAGAGGCAGTTGCTTCAAAATAAATTTATTTAAGCAGTTAAAACCTATATTGATTAGGAACACATGGTGATATAGCTATGCAGTAAAGGAAATGTTTTATGGTTTGTTTCAGCTTGCATTCAAATATATAAAAAGGTACTGCTGTTCTGGCTGGAATAGAAAGTTCTATGCACTGTACTGAGGATAAATTGAAAGTTGGGAATCATTTTATGACTAAAACAGTTATTGTTATGATGTTTTATTTATTTAAAAACAGGCCATATAGTGATCAATTTTGTTACACAGATTCTACGTAGAAAATACATCCACATGCCATCAGTTGTGCCATGTGGATGAACAAAAGCACTTCTCCCTTTAAAAAAAAATCATTCATAGGCTTTTCCTTTGACCAAGTACTACATCAGAGCAATCCTTATTACGTCTACAGAGAATTAAGCTCTTATGGGCTCCATGACCAGAAAGTGTGCATCCTTGGTTGACCTTGTACTTCTTTTCCCCTGTATTTTGTTTTTCCAATATATTTCTAGCAACTCTAAAATTGAATAATGGAGTTAACACTCAGTGTAATTGGGATAATAATATTTTCTAAAACTGTTATATTGAAATTAAATTATTCGTAATTAAACTATTGTTTTATATATTAAGTTTAAATAAATATATATTCCTTTAGTATGCTCAGTTAAATCAGTGTCCCTTAGCTAGACAATTAGGGGCTCTCAGACAAGATATTATTGAGTCTTAATTCCTTTTCTTGTCCCATCTTGTTTCTCCATTCATCACTACTTACTCACTTGTTCACAACAGATTAGGAACATATTGTGGAGGAAAATATATAAAACCAGAAGCTTATTTGAAATAGCCAGATAGATTGGGCTAGTTGAGAACAGAAAACATTTTAGTGATTCTTCCTTTCTTACATCCCCTCTCTTACTTTGCTCTCTCTTTCGAGCCAGCATCAGTGGATATGAGAAATGATGACCACTGGTCATAGTTAAATCGGGTATATGGGTAGTGGCCCTGTACCATATGTATTTGCATCTCTTCTTTCTTTTATCAACCTCTAAAGAAGGCAATTAATGGGATGTCCCAGATTCTTCTGCTTCCCTTTCCTCTTTCCCTCCTCTTTTCCCCACCATCACTTAGAAAAATAAATCAAAGCCAATAAATGCTGCTTGTCCGCATTGCTGTTGTCACTTAGTGTACTTGCAGAAGAGTAGCTACTGTATGGCAAGTCGTCCAGCAGAATTAGCAGCTGAACCATGGATTTCAATAGGTCTCCCACAATACTGACTCCTTAAAATATTAATAATACATTGTGTTCCTGTTTGATTTTTGGAAAACAAAACATCTGTGTTTTGAGTGTTTCAATATTTAAGTTACTTAATCAGATTTCCCCCCTGAATTGTGTGTGTGTGTGTGTGCTTATATATTTCTACTGACTTTTTCATCTGCAGACACACATATTAGAAAACAAGTTTTCAGTTGAAAATAATCACTATTTTTAATAATGTCAAATGATATTTTAAAACTACGAATATAAGACATCACTCTCTTCTGTCAAATGGCACATTATGATTTATTATGGGCAGGTATGCCCTCTAAAGTATATGGATCATACATAATCTGTGCACAGATGTTTCAGAAGGCCAGTTACACTCTTCCATACTATCTGGATTTTTCTACTGGCAAATCTGATTGGAAAAATACCATTTTCTTTTTGCTCTCAGCTATGCTAATTCAAATATTTTTGCATGCATTGCTGAATATAATAAAAATGTTCCTTCTATTTTGTTCTTTCTGTCTACTTGTGCCTCTTGACATCACTTACAAAAATAGCAGTGTTTTCTAGACGAATATGTATAAATTACTGTATTGAGACAAGGAAGTCCAGCATTGCAGGTATTCTGGTCCTTTGGAACAGGTAAATGTGGTACAAGCAGCTTCTGAGGCAGATCATGACAGCACTGTACATCTAAATATAATTTATTTCTTAATTAGGAGCCAAGTAAATGTCAGATCATTTCCAAGCTCCATTTCTTGATAAATACACTCCTCATTTCCAGATTCTTGCTTATTTACACCACCAAATATAGTCAATGATTTCAAACTCCCTTGCCCTCTTGTTATTTCCTTTTAATTGCCACATAACATTCAATTCCACAGTCTACTGATTCTTCATGGAAAAACCAAAATTTTGGCATCACACATCAAATGCTGGCAAGTACTGGATTTGTCTTGGCCATCTGCAGATGGTTTTGGCTTTGGAATGTTATTTGCATAGCTTTACCCTTGTGTCATAATTAAAATGAAATTAATTATTCAAATGTCAAACAAAATAACAAGGATTCAGGTTTTAAAAGCAGCAGCTTGATTGGGTTATGCCAAGGTGACTGCATACCATAAGGAATAGGTGTGGCTACCATATCCATTCTCATATACTATCTTTTTATTGTTGTAGTGGAAGGTAATATGATCTATTCTATATTTGTGTCTTAAAATCCTTACAATTTAGTCATTCAATTGAAATACAGATGGTTCTCAGGTAGCAATTGTTGGTGCAAAAAATGTACAAAATGTGATGGTGGTGTGAAATACAACTTCCTTGAAAACTCACTTCTTTTTTCTTCAAATGAAAAGCCTAGAGAGGTAATCTTTAGAAATATGTAGGAAATGTATTAACCTCTGGATGGTACGTTGGTGGTAATGGAAGCCATCCTATTTCTGAAAGGAGTAGTGAGAAATAAAACCCTTTGGAAAGATGATCATTAAACATGGATGATCTATTTAGTTATTAGATTTTCAGCTCTTAAAGTTGAAGACTTAACAATGAGTATTTCTATTAGCTGACCAGATTGGCTTTATTTCATTTTGTCCCCCACCCCTTTCTTTTAACAAAATGCTGCTTTAATAATCCAACATTCATTTTTTGGAAGAGGGGCAAAAAAATTCTGTTTAACACATTGCACCGTAGAGCTAAATAAAGAAGTATATGAGGAATCATCCCTCCATCTCATGCATATTCCATTGCCCTTTCTTCTTAATATTGAATTTTGGAAACCCTACTCTCCTATATATAATGTTCTAATATATCATAAACTCAGTTTTTAATCTCAGATAGAAAATTGTCCTCCCTTAAAAGAAAAAAAGTCAATTTACCAGTATGTCTCATGTTCATGAGGTTTAAGGTAGTTACTATGCAGTATGTATTCCTGGCTTGTAGAGGAGAGTGCTTAATCCTCAGAGAGAGGGAGGGAGGGAGGGAGGGAGGGAGGGAGAGAGAATGGGGGGAGAGGGAGGGAGAGGGAGAGAGAAGAACAAAACCCAACACAAAAATCCCTGCATAAAAACTACGAAGACCAAAGATACATTATACAAGTTACCTCCTAAAGGAACTGTTTTTTTTACAAATTTGAAAACACTGCCTTCCTTCACAAGATGTCTTTTTAAAGAACATTGTAGCAAAAATTAGACTCTTCTTTTTAAAATATAGAATTATATCACCCAAGTTACTATGTCACCACATTTATTGCTCTTTTCCTAATGTCATTTTGGTATGGTTACATCTTTTCCAAAGTTAAATATCATGCTGGTTAATCTGGAATTTTACAAAAGAATAATTAGACTGAATTAATTAGAGGAAAAATCAACTTGTGGTGATAGTTCACTTTTATGGGTTTTTTTATGTTATGCCATGGGTGATCACCCATAGCCAAGTATGATTATCTTCCAGAGGAAGAATCTTGACAATGGATTCATAAGTGACTGTGAAACCCTATTCTAGATTCACATGATCTTGGCGTGCCTTCCTCTTGGCACATTTCTTCTTTCTGCCCTCTGTTTATGCTTCTTAAGAATCCATAGCACCATTGGTAACAGCTGACCTCCCATTACAACATTTGTGTGCAATTTTTAAAAATATAGTTGTATCTGAAAAGTAGATAGATAAACAACTTTTGAGTATCACTTTCAAACAGTCAACGCTGAAATGGCAGGTTGGACAAAATGGAGAAGCTCTGATAGCTTTAACAATTTAGGGATCAATCTATAATCGCCTTACTCTTTTGTGTTGGTAAACTATAATAGGCATAGATAATGGCAGGTTGTATCTGTCTGCCATTTAATTATTTATGCCGCACAAATGTGTTCAGTTTTGTGAATTATGATGAATTTTGAATTTAAAATGAGCTGAACTGAAATTCTCACTCAGCAACTGTTAAAGATGAAGAAATTGATTTAATAATAGGTGAACAGGATGAAGGATGTATATAGATGTCAAAAGACCAAGATATATATGTGGGAAAACGAATGGGATAGAAGTACTCATTTTTGTTCTTAGTTTTTTGTTCTTTTTTGTGAAGTATTGTCGCCCCAAAGTCTCTCCCTCCCATCTCTCCCTCCCTCCCTCCCTTCTCTTCCCCACAAACCCTCTCCCATCTATGCATTCCTATGATGTTTAATGTACACATTGTCTAATGTATGTTTTGATTTTATCCATGTTTTAAAATTGTTATCAAATAAAGCATTAAAAAAAGATGAAGAAATTGTGAAAGAAAGAGGGATGAGGCACAGCCTTGTAGAAAGGCAATGCATTTGACACAGTTTAGAGCACAGAATACAAAGATCAAAGATCAGAAGTCCTCAACATGGATGCATGTATTTGTTAGTTTCACTTTCCTTTCTATTCTGTTTAAAAACAGGTAAGTACTGATTGATACGTAAATCTATTATTACCTGGGTAAAATTTTTTTAAAGAAACTTCCCTTATCTTGTTGGTACCACACAAAGACTAAAATAGAATACTTATGGGATTAGCTTGCTGAAAGAAGTAGCCTCTCCTTGAGATTGTTTATCTGTTTGAAGGAGGAAGGCCACGCACTATTTCACAACACATTAAGTAGGGTGGGAGGAGGTGTTGAAAACAGCAGCTGCTAAACAACTTTGGTAATGAACATACATGTTGGGCAAGGAACAAATTAGTGTAAATAATGTCTAATGACAGCTTCATTCCATGACATGGCATTTTGTGTGCTTATATAGCTAGAGTACATTTAGAGAATTTTCCACATATTTATGACATATATTTAAGAGGTATGAAAACAACAAAAAGTCGGACCCCGAGCATATTTGTTTACATAAAATTACTAAAATTAAATAAATCAACATGATGTTCAAACCCATGTTAGCATTTCTGGTTGATGCTGAAAGTTCATTGGGAAACTTTGGCCCAGTTCACTCAACTTCACTGGAAGGAGGCTGTGAAGATAAAATTATGAAAGAGGAATATATCTTCAGTGCCACTCCAAAATCCTTCAAGAAATGATAACATATTTTCTGTGATCTAAGAGAAAATTGGGGGCAAAACATGAACATTTCTTTTTGAAATCTGTCTGAACTGATACAAACATCCAACTTACAAATGACTCATAGTTAAGAACAGGGGTGAAACAACAGGAATCAAGAGATATCTACCCTTAGGAGGGGAAACTCATCTCTGACAGAATTATCATGGGGGGAGGTATTTTAACTGAAGGTTTACTACCAATCCTTGTTCAACAACAGAACAAAAAATTCAAAATCCAACTGTCACAGGGACAGAAAGTGAGGTGAAATCTTCTGAACTGGGGCACAGACAGCAAAACAAACACGGTTTTTAATCTTTCCCTATGTTATCCAAAGTGTGTGTATGTGTGTGTGTGTGTGTGTGTGTAGGTTTTAGCCTATAAAGCCCTAAAAGCTTATCTGCCTGAACATATCTCCTCCTATGAACAATCTTCGGGATTAAGATCATCCGGGGAGGCTCTACTATGTATCCCATCCCCTTCACAGGTGCAACTGGTGGGAGCGAGAGACAGGGTCTTCTCGTTGATGGCCTCTCCGCTATGGAACTCCCTCCCCAAGGAAATTAGATCAGCCCCTCCCTTCTGTCCTTCAGGAAGAAAGTTAAATCCTAGTTGTGGGACCAAGCATTTGCAACAGTTGAAATCTCAGTGCAATAATGAACAATTACAGATGCCAATTGGAATGGCTTTTGACTTAAGCTCCTGGATTGTGTGATTTAAAATAACTGTTTTAATTGATACGTTTTAATGATGCAATTTTAATGTATATGTTTGTGTTCCAACTTACATATAAATTCAACTTAAGAACACACCTACAGAACCTAACTTGTTTGTAACTTGGAGACTGCTTGTATTGATGGTGTTAAGGACTTTGAAGATGGTAGTCAGGATTCTATTGGTTTCGTTGTAACTACTGCCCATCTCAATTTTTATGTCATGCAACAGGATGAATCTTGAATGTGTTCTGTAATGCACCATTATGTTGTAATCTTTCCAGTCTAGACAATGACACAATGATAGTCCACAACATATAGATTGATAAATCTGAATAGATTTCTGAGCCTGCACATTTTCCAATATTTGTTGGTCTAGGAAAGGTATTATGCTGATACTGATTGAAGTTCTACTCTGGTGTTCTTCAGGTAGCTACACTCTCTTATTGAAGATACTACCATCAGACAGTTGGGATAAAGAATTGTGCATTCTCTGATTGTTATTTTTCACACTAGGAAGATCAGTTTGTGTAGTCCTTGCCTAGTGGTGCTCTAAAAGTATTCCATAAAGTACTTTATGCAATTGCCACTTGGTGAAATTTTGATTTTAAAATGCAAATCTGCTTGTTTAGGAACGATAAAGAGATATGCCCACATAAAGACTTGTTAGTTAATGTAGGCAAAATCATGAGGACAAAAACCCCTATGGATCAAATTAGAGAGTATAAACCACAATTCTGCTTGTGTGAGAATGGGGAAGGAAAACTTGTTGATTGTAATATAGATGAAATCATCAATATAGACATCCCAGTAGATCAAATTAGAGTTTACAAACTGCATATATAATTATGCAGAAATGAGCCAACACACATTTTCTAACTGCATTTCAAACTGCTGATATTTCAGTGGCATTAAATTGTATAAATCAAATAGATGCAAGTAGATTAAATCAACACATTTCTGCAATCATATTTTCTGGGTTTTTTTTGTGTGTTTTCAATATATTTTCTTAGCATATCTTTTTTATATATATATATATAATGTACTCATTTGTGAGGGTTATGAGATATTTTTCAGCAATAAAGTGCATATAACACACAATTCTTTCAAAAAAACATACAGAAATATGCTTTAATAAATAAAAGAAAGACAAATTATCTAAAGTACATAAATGAATAAAAAGTTCTTTAAAATTGCAACATTATAATGGCTATATGAAACTGTGGTGTTACCAATCTCTCCGCGGCCCTAGACGAGATCGCCCCCAGGCGTCCTCTCCTTCCCCGAAGTAATCGCTCGCCATGGTATACCGAGGAGCTGCGGGCGATGAAATGGAAAAGGAGACAACTAGAGGACATGTGGCGGAGTCTCCGTGACGAAGCATCGAAATCAGCTTATAAACAATTTAAGGAGGTTTATGAGCAAACTATCAAGGAAGCAAAAAAGGTTCATTACTCTTCCTGATAGAGTCAGCTAGTTCACGCCCAGCCCAACTATTTAGGGTAATTCGGTCATTGACAACAATCCCAACTGTCCCAAATGATAGGGGTTTGGCTCCAACGGCTGAGGCTTTTCAGAACTTCTTTGCTGACAAGATTTCGACCCTCCGCCGGGACATTCCTGCCACTCTTGATACAGTTAGTGAACTCGAGACCCCGCCGCCTCTCGGTGGGCCCACCTTCACCCGTTTTCTACCGCTGGACGCAGCAGCTGTCGATAGGTTACTGACTGCAGCTAGACCAACTACTTGCTCCCTCGACCCGTGCCCCTCCTGGCTGGTTAGATCTTGCCGGGAGGGCCTACGTGGCCCCTTGGGCACGATCTTAAATAGCTCCCTTGAGCAAGGAGTCTTCCCAGGGGGATTAAAAGAGGCCATGGTGAGACCGCTGCTGAAGAAGCCGAACTTAGACCCTTCGGCTCCCTCCAATTACAGGCCAGTTTCCAACTTGCCTTTCCTAGGCAAGGTAATTGAGAGGGCAGCAGCGGATCAGCTGCAGCAGTTCCTAGAAGACACAGCTGGACTTGATCCCTTCCAGTCCGGCTTCCGTGTTGGGCACGGGACGGAGACCGTACTTGTCGCCATTGCAGACCAACTTCGCCGCCAGCTGGACCAGGGTGGATCAGCACTGCTTGTCTTGTTAGACCTGACAGCAGCGTTTGACACTGTAGATCATGCACTATTGACCCACCGTCTAGCCGCTTCCGGGGTTAGGGGGACCGCCCTTAAATGGGTGGCCTCCTTCCTCCGGGACCGGGGACAACGTGTGGAGGCGGGTGGGGAGGTCTCCGGGAGACTCCCACTTGACTGTGGGGTCCCCAGGGGCCATCCTCTCCCCTCTATTATTCAATGTGTATATGCGCCCCCTGGCCCAGCTGGCTCGCGACTTTGGTCTGGAGTGTCATCAATATGCGGATGACACCCAGCTTCTGCTGAGAATGGACGGCAGGTCGGACGCCGTACCCGATTGTTTCCACCGGTGCCTTGAGGCCGTGACTGGTTGGCTGCGTGCCAGCCGGCTGAAGGTGAACCCATCGAAGACGGAGATACTGTGGCCTGGTCGGCCTGGGCTGGGTGGGTGCCGGTTGCCTACCCTGGACGGTGAGCGGCTTAACCCATCGCCGTCAGTTAAAAGCTTGGGGGTTGTGCTAGACTCCTCGCTGACCATGGAGGCCCAGGTCTCCATGGCCAGCAGGACGGCATTCTATCACCTCCGACAGGCTAGGCGACTGGCACCCTACTTGTCCAGGAGGGACCTGGCCACGGTGATCCAAGCGACGGTCATCTCGAGACTAGACTACTGTAATGCCCTCTACGTTGGCCTTCCCTTGTCGACGATCCGGAACTCAAGCGAGTGCAGAATGCCGCGGCTCGCTTGCTGGCAGGAGTGCCAGCGAGAGAGCACATTACACCTACTCTTCGGCAGCTGCACTGGCTTCCTATCGAGTACCGAATCGCCTTCAAAGTGTTGGTTTTAACCTTTAAGGCCTTGTACGGCTTGGGGCCTGCGTACCTGAGGGACCGCCTTACCCCGTATGCTCCCCCGAGATCACTGCGTTCAGATGAGCAGAATCTGCTGTTAATTCCATCAGTCCGCTCCTGCCACCTATCGACGACAAGACAAAGGTCCTTTTCTGTGGCGGCACCAGGGCTCTGGAATGCCCTCCCGGAGAGTACCGAGCCATTTCGAATGGGCCCATTCCGGAGGGCATGTAAGACGGCTCTCTTTGGGCTGGCCTTTAATTAGGCGCTCGGGATAACAACACCCCTTGTCTGTCTTCCCAACCCACGCTCTGACTATGTAACCATTTTAATGTGGCTTGTTTTATTCTGTGTTTTATTGATTGTAATGGCCGCATGCCATATGATGTGTCGTGCCGTTGTGTAACTCCGATGTGATCCGCCCCGAGCCTGCTGGGAGGAGCGGAATACAAAAACGAACTATAAATAAATAAATAAATAAATATAATGATGGTGTGGTGCCTTGTATGCAGTGTAATATGCCTTAAAATCTCAGCACCCAAACATTGCATATCATATCTGTGTTTTTCCATACAGAGGCAGTATATCTTTATATATGTATGACTGCATGTAATATATAACCTAAAAAGTATGAGAATATGCTCATTCCCCATGTAAGTATCTTGAGATTCCAATATTTAAGACTGCTATGGTGGAATGGTGATGTTTAATCACCATCATGATCTGGGCACTCAGATGATAAGAATTTGATCAAGGTGACCCAGAGAGAATTCAGATGATCTGACAAATGTGAAAGTTTCTCGGTTTCTCAGTTTAGGGATGCATCTACAATGTAGACTTAATGGACATTGATTTATCTTTAACTGTCATAGTGCTATGGACTCATGGAAGTCTTTAGCTTTTTCTGCCAAAGCGTGCTGGTGCCTACCCAAGCTACAACTCCCAGGATTCCATAGCATTGAGCCATAGCAGGTAAAGTAGTGTCAAATTGCATTCATTCTACATATTAGACAAACTAATAGATAGACATATTAATAAACCCAAGTTTTTATATGACCTTGAGAGGAACTCTCTAAGGTGCTGAACCCAATGCCCAAATAAGTGTGCTAGAGTAGATTCATAATACACTGACATGCGAGCTGCCATTTCTCACTGTCACAATACCTGGAGGAATATTTTTCCATTGCAAACTCTCAAATTTGAGACATCCCAGATACCTCCTTTGGAGAGAGGCTGCCAATGAAGTACTTTCCATAGGGGCACTTTGTGGCCCTAATATTATCTTTTTGGTATCAGTTCACATTTTTCCACCTCCAGGCATTTAATGGGACATATTCTGGTCAATTTTTAACTATCAGTGTTATAGCAATTGATTATCCTTTTATAGTTTGGTCATGTGGGATGTGTGCATGTGTGTTGTTTTATACTATACAGAATATTTTATTGTTTTTACATGTATTTTATCTGCAATGCAGCAATCGCCTTCTTTTGAAAAAAATCATCCAGAAATGAAATTGAAGACAACAGCTATGGCAAGAATGACAATGATGATCATAATGGTGATGATATTATATGTACTGATGCTATATGGCTGATTAAGTTTCAGCATTGCTTTGATGTGATTCACAAGTCTGAGACTGTTGTATGTGGCACAATTTGCCTTTACAAGATTCTCTTAGTAAAAATGTGAACCTTTTTCTGTGGCAAATCATTTTCTCCTCAGCCTAACAGTTCTTAATTCTTGAATGTGAATCAGAGAATACTGGTTTTTCATATTCTAAAATGTTAAGCAGGCTAGAAAACACTATTATTTATCTGAGTAGGAACATCCTAACAGCACTCTAAGGAATGATAAACTACAGAAATATGCCTTCTGGCATTTCACTGAAATAAAAACCAGTGGCTGCAGAGTTTGTATGCATCTTGGAAACGGATATACACTGTGAATGGGATTTCTGGGAATACTCACTTGGAAGTAGCACATAATTTCATGCATATATATATATATATATATATATATATATATCCATTTGATTGAGGCCATGGATAACAAAAGCCTATGCTGGTGATGATGTACTAAATATCTCCCATTATACATAACCATTGTTTTAATATTCCCTTCACTAAAGCCTGAAATCCCATCTATATTTGCTGAGAAATAAATGCCACTGAAACAAAGAGAACTCACTAAATTAAACGCAATGATGAATGAGATAGAGCTGTAAACCTCTTTTCCTAGCAATAAAATGCTACAGTACATAGAAAACTAGACTTTGCCATCTGTAAAATTTTCTAATTGCCTAGTATTTAAACTCCACAGTTGGTAAAGCTGTTACTAACTATAATTTACGTGAGCAGTTTTGAGGCTGAAAAAAGACATATGTAGCATAGGTTTTGTAGACTCAGTCTGTGAGTAGTAGTACTAGTAGTAGTAGACTGAGTTATTTCTACACTACCATATAATCCAGTTTGAAGCAGATAATCTGGATTTTATATGGCAGTGTAGAAAGGGGCTTAAGTTTACAAGTAGTAAACTAATTATGAAATGTCTTTTTCTAAGTTAACCTCATCTATATTAAGAAAAAACTATACCAATCTTTATGCTAAAGCTGTAGAAACACACAACATACAACCATTTTAACAGTATCTCTTTTAAGTTTTAATGTGTTTTTATAGCTCACTACTTTACAGTGATTGTAAAAGGTGGTGTTTAGCCAGAAAGCCAGTATAGGTGGCCCCAAGGATAAATAAACATCTTTTATTCTTTGTTTCCTGATGCTGCCATTTGTCCCCAGCCAAACCCAGCCATGAGATCAATAGTGAAGGGGTAGATCAAAAAGAAAAGAATGTTTCTTATTTCTGAGGTGTAAGGTTTCTCAGCTCCAACTGTGTTGTTGTGGATTAGCTTTTTTCCTGAAAGAACACACCAAGATGCACATGGGCTAAAGATACTATACATCTTTATTGTTCAGAATATAAGAGTCTTGCATTATCATCCTTCTATATAGGCCTAGCTACAATATCATAAATCACTCAAGAGTCCTTGTGCCTAAAGGAATAGGAAGAACACCGTCAGCATAGGTAAATCTGTGCTTAAGTCCGTTCAGCAGTTCACCAATCTGGGAAGCATCATCTCTTCAGATGCCAAGATTGACAAAGAGATAGGTCACAGATTAGCAAAGGCATATCGTGCATTTGGAAGCAACAAAGAGTCTGGGCAGCAACAAAATGCACCTGATTAGTCAAAGATATGCCAAAATGGCATTAAATGTCTTTATATTAGTCAAAGATATGCCAGGTCAGAGGTGGAGCCATTCATTTCATGCTTTATAGGTTAGCGCTGGAGTTCTAGTACAATCTAGAGCAGGGATGGGCATTTGGCGCCCCGGGGGCCGGATGCGGCCCCTTGGGCGCTCCCATCCAGCCCGAAGAGCCTTGGGCAGCGCTGTTTACTGGGAGAGAGAGGGAGCCGGTGGCAGCAGCAGGGAGGGCGAAAAGGGAGGCCCGGCAGGTAGAAAGCCACGCGTGGCTTTGTTTACGGCAAAAGCAAGCAAGGGATGCTAACGTGGGGTCCCTTCCTCTCGCAGATGCTTGAAAACAAACTCCGGAGGACGCCCCGCCCCGAGCGTCTCCCGCGATGACATCGCAGCCGGCATCGCCAAACATGCTGAGGGGGCGGCGCTTCCTCCACAGTTTGTTTGGCAATGTGAACAAGAGGAAGGGGACCCCGCATTCGCCTCCCTTGCTTGCTTTTGCCGTAAACAAAGCCACACGTGGCTTTCTACCTGCCCGGGACTCCCTTTTTCGCCCGGTAAGCAGCACTGCCACCGGCTACCTGGCTTCGCCAGGGAAGGCGCGCTGCCCGGACCTCCTCTTCCAAAGGAGGAAAGAAGAGGTATGTTATTGTGTTCTGGGAGATATAATATTAAATTGATTCCTTCATTGATATAATTGTGTTCTGGGAGATATAATATTAAATTCATTCCTTCATTGATATAATTGTGTTTTGGGAGATATAATATTAAATTGATTCCTTCATGGATATAATTGTGTTTTGGGAAATATAATATTAAATTCATTCCTTCATTTATATAATTTTGTTGTGGGAAATATAATATTACACTCATTCCTTCATTGCTATAATTTTGTTGTGGGAAATATAATATTACATTCATTCCTTCATTGATATTATTTTGTTGTGGGAAATATAATATTAAATTCATTCCTTCATTGATATAATTTTGTTGTGGGAAATATAATATTAAATTCATTCCTTCATTGATATAATTTTGTTGTGGGAAATATAATATTAAATTGATTCCTTCATTGATATAATTTTGTTGTGGGAAATATAACATTAAATTCATTCTTCCATTGACATAATTTTGTTGTGGGAAATATAATATTAAATTCATTCCTTCATTGATATAATTTTGTTGTGGGAAATATAATATTAAATTCATTCCTTCATTGATATTATTGCCCACCCTGTACTATAATATAATAATTATGATATTAATACTAATAATATATGAATATTTTTTGATATATTAATATGTTAATATTAATGATGTGTAATATATGGTAAATATAGTAAGTGAATGAATAAATAAATTATGTAGATTAGCATGTAGTTCCGCCTTTAGGTGCGGCCCTGCATAATATTTTTTTGCTCTCATGTGGCCTCTTGGAAAAAATAGTTGCCCACCCCTGATCTAGAGGCTGTCCACATTCCACTCTGAAGGAAATATTATCTTACCTCACCATAAACATACACATGCACACTTCTTTTGGCTCATTGTCAGCACTCAGAACAACAATGCTTCAGTGAAAAGCAGTATTATGAGTTGCATCATATGTTGCAGGTACATTGTGTTGCAGACAACCTTGGTGGTTTTGGGAGGGGGCAATTTTCCACTGTGATGATCCAGTTTGGGCCACATCAGCACAGAAAATACACAAACTATTCCAAATAAAATGGGGGAGAGGAAGGAAGAAAGGAATATCTCTCTTGTAGGCATTGTTGGGGGTGGGCTTAAATTTGTAAATGCAGAATTGCAATTGGCTTGTCTATTCTGAAATGAGGTAACAAAACTACCATAGTTTATCCAGGCAGATCAAGGGATTATGTGAACAGGTTGACCTACCATTAGACAGACTGGGCTAAATAGCTCTAAATTAAGATGTCTAATGAGAAATTGGGCAGTGCTTGTGGAATAAATCGCTCCAACTCAAGAGACAAGGAGCAGAGAGATCTGGCATTGTGTGCAACCTTGCTTTGGCCCTGTAGACTAGACCCCTGTTAGAAATACAGTGAAGGATCTGTACCTTTATCAGTGTTTATCCTGTCTCTCATTTAGGCAGCCAAATATCTTGGTTTGACTATGCAAAGGGGTGATGAACATGGCAACCTTTCATTCTCTGCACAGCTCATATTCAATGGAGACAGCTGCCATTGATGGATCAAAGTGAATTGCTGAACCATTCTTGCTTCAGTAGACTTCAGCAGGCCGGAATGAAATAATTCCAATCTTTGTGATAACTCA
Organism: Anolis apletophallus; assembly: GCA_030556195.1. NCBI lineage: Eukaryota > Metazoa > Chordata > Lepidosauria > Squamata > Anolidae > Anolis > Anolis apletophallus. Next base: position 119,871,127 of record JARBWK010000004.1, on the reverse strand, counting down.
GCAGAACAGAACTTGGTTGTGAAATTGATATTCTGGAAGAAAGAGAGAAGTCTCTTGTCAACAGGAGCTGTAATTTTAACTTTGAAAAATAAATTTTGTATAAGCATGCAAGTGGAATCCAGCTCTATTATTAATGTGAAGCAAGGACAATAGTTGCAATAGAAGAAAGGAAACAGGGAGATATTTGAAATTTGCCATTAGAAAAGTGACAAAGAAAAAGCTAATACAGAAATATTGGAGGCATATAGGACTCCTTCCATGGCTTTGACACAAAGTGACTTGTGGAAAAGGAAAAGGAAGCCAAACTAGGGATAGGTGAACGTAAAGAAGACAGGTTCAAATATGATCAGGTGTATTTTAAGAAACGAGAAGTTAGTTACTTCTCTTTGAATGAATTTAAAGAGAAATATAGAAGACAGATCTAAGTGCAGTTACATATAGCACAGATGGGAAGCACGCAATAACCTTAAACATTTTTAACAAGAAGGATAAGAGCAGGGAATTGTCAAGATATATATGGATGTGAAACTTACAAGAAAAGGTATTATACTAGAGGGCCCTTGGGTCCCTACCAACAGTATGATTCTATTGGAATCAATTAAATTGGTGATCTCTAATTTATAGGTAATTCTGCTTAACGTCCTCCCAAAAGAGACCAAGATGGCTCCACTCCTGCTTGCCTTTCACAAGCAGGTGAAGACATATCTTTGCCATCAGGGATTTGGGAAATGAGGAGGAGCAGGCTGTTGGGGAGGTTGTGGGTGAGATTTTGGGGGGATATTTAGCTTTTTAATGAAATTTAATTGTATTTAACTTGTTTTAACTTTGGTACCTCTTCCACAAATATAATTTTAATAACTTTTGTATTTCCCTTGTTTTTTATATTTTATTGGGTCATGTCATGTGTTGTTAAGCTACCTTGAGTTCCTATGGGGGCAAAGGAACAATAGAGATAGATAGATAGATATAGATAATAAATCTACATAGTACTGTTTCTATTACCACAGTCTCATTAAGCTTAAAAATAAATAACTGAAGTTAACTAATTCAGTACTACTTTCTGATATATATTTTCATCAGTCTAGTAGAGACGCATCAGCAGCTTACATTTATCTTTTTTATTTGTCTCCATTCCTTAATTTCCACTGCCATGAACAGAGTCGAATACACATTGATGGTCTTGAACAGATAAATGACAAAATGGGTAAATGAACCAGAATGTTTCCCAGTGACCCAGAGAGATGAGAAAGCATTCTCTTGGAAGATAATGCATTTCTATGAGAAATAGCACCGTATGCTTAAAATAGTATTGAGGACAACATCGATATTCTTAGGCTATACAATTTCACAGATGAGACTTAAAAGCAAAGTTCTGAGATAGAAGAAAATCCCTCTCTGTATATGAAATTTTTGTTGGAAAAAATGGGAGAAGGGTTTTTCCTCCAAAAGGAAGGAATGTCAAGAAGCAATTAGAAAGTAGCTTGCTTTTGACAAATTCTAGATTGTTGGACTTTTTATACCCGTAGGGGATCAGTGCTTCCTTTTCACTTTTCCATTTCCCCACTTGATGTGTTTTTCCCCTCAAACACACATATTGCCTCAGATTGAGATCCCAATTGGGCAAGATGGTTGTTGGCAATTTTTTTAAAAGATAAAAAAATTAAAAAGGGACCAGTGGAGAGTGGATGAAGAGAAATAGGAAATAAATCAGACACATTCTAAAAACATGCTAGACATACTGTACATACATTCATGACTGCAATTCCAATGATAAGCATTTTTAAAGCTTTGCTTGTATAGGTACAAATATTTTGGATCCAGAGGGGTAGGGGTGGGGACAGAGGTAGCCTGAAAGACTATATTATTGGCAAATGTCATTTACTCCACATTAAAATAATGCTGGGAAGGGGAAGCAGGAGCACACTTTGTTGGCTTCCAACAGGAAGAGGCCAGATTTATGGGAGCTGCAGTGAGAGGGCAGAGCCTTCGACAATTTGGTTCTCTCTTGCCTTGCTTCTCTGCCTGGATTTTTGACTCATCCTCCCACCTCTGAAATAGCATGAGTTTACTGGTTGATTCTGACCCAGGTATGAATTGTTCCCCCCTTTAAAATGTTTTGGCCTACCCCCTTTTTTTAATGGGGGAGGAAAGGAGAAATATGACTAGTGTCTTGGACACCTATTTGGTGTAGGATTGGAATCTGGAACTGTTTCTTCATCTCAGCCAAACAAATGGTAGGGAGACCTTCTCTTCTTGGCTGCCCTCGAGGTTTATACCCTCTTCAGATGTTAAGCAACCTGAGGGTAACCATACTGGGGTCATCCTTTCTAGAAAGGGATGGCTGGGAGCAATCCTGATAAATTGTGTGTCCACGTAGAAGCTCAGATTTTTTGACCAGGAGAAGCTAGGAGCTAGTTAGAAAGATGCCAACTCTCCAAGCTGCTCAGTACTAGGGCTGGGCACCATTATTATTTTTCAAAATGGGCTCCACATGATTTGAAATTTTTGGGTGCCTGATCACCCATATCGGCCATTTTTTTCAGCCACAACAAAACATGGAGCAGCCAAAAACAGCTGCTTTTGGTTTCTTTCGGCCACACGGGGAGTGCAAAGTGGCAGCCACTCATGTGAACAGGTTTCCCTGTGAGCCCTGCTGCCTGAGTCAATCAGAAGAAGAAAGCAGTTCACACATTTTTTAGCCTGGCAGGTGAGAAAGAGAGATAGTGTGCTAGCTAGCTATTAGGGGCAGATATCTCCAATTTAAATAAGTTGAAATCCATTAATATTTCATATATGAAATTATTTTGACCCTATATCACAAATCGGCGTCCAACCCGGAAATGAAGTTTCAAAACTGAACCTGGGATCACCATTTTTCTAAAGGGCACGTTATTAGCTCGTTTTTCACCTCCTCAGTTCTCAACTCGCGAGAGGAGACTGGAAGGCAGCAGCACCCTCCTTTCTCCTCTTAACACTCGACACACTTTATTTTTTAGCAGAGAAAGAGGTGCCTCCGCACCTCTTTCCCTGCTAAGAAATAAAGTGGGACAAGGCTTGACTCACTTTATTTCTTAGCAGACAAGGAGGTGCCTCCGCACCGCTTTCCCTGCTGAGAAATGAAGTGGGACAAGGCTTGACTCGCTTTATTTCTTAGCAGAGAAGGAGGTGCCTCTGCACCTCTTTCCCTGCTAAGAAATAAAGCAAGTCAAGTCTTGAGTTGCATTAGTTCTTAGCAGAGAAGGAGGTGCCCGCACCTCTTTCCCTGCCAAGAACTATCATGACTCAAGGCTTGATGCGCGTTAGTTCTTGGCAGGGATAGAGGTGCGGGCACCTCCTTTCCTAGTGAGAACTAACAGGAAATAATAACACATTTTCATTATTAATTACGTTTCAATTACAAAATTTATTGAAAATTTTTCGGATTAATTTCTATAATGACCCAGCAATGGAGATTCCCCCTACACGAGTTTAGAATGAATTTTTTTATGGATCAACCACCCCTAATAGCTAGCTCTGTTGGTTGCTCCCCCACTGAGTTATGTGCATTACATAGGAATGTTACATAGATGAGAATAAAAAGGCAGTGGCCCATATTTCAACTTTGTGTGTGTTCTCTTTATTTTGTTGGTTGTTCATTTTTAACACTTTAATCTCTTTTTTAAAAAAGTGAGAAGTCCTCACTGCCAGGTAATGCGACCTTCTCTGGCCACTTCTTTTACTTGCTTAGTTTCCATTTCCTAAGTAAAATAGGAACAAAACTTTTTTAGAAGAGAAATTATATACTTCAATAGAAAGTTTATCATCAAAAATATCTCTACTGTTTTCCTCTTTATTCACCCATTTTCTTGTTCTACTAACACATTCCCTAATTTTCCATCCCTTCTCATTGCCATTGATTCCTTCTTTGCCCCAAAAACCTGAAGTTAGAATAAATAACATGTAATGTATATAATCTCTGTGTTTTATTTTTACTATTTTTAAATACCTTAATGCGCAGGCTGTTTAAAAGCAGCCTGTCTTGGAATCCATCCATAGGGTGCACCCATGTTTCCTCTTGCCTTTTCCCCATGCATATAATTAACAATAACAAGTCAATAAACCTGACTTTCAACATAATTAGATTGTTGTTGTTTGAAAGCATTTGATGGATCATATAATGAATAAAACATATATAGCATTTACTACATCTCTTACATATTGTGCTATTTATACTCAAAGTGAAGACATTAGTATATTTAGTAAATTTGGTGTTTGATAAACTATGCATTTTTTATTTTTTTAAAAAAATCCTTGACAATTTTCTGATGCCTTATATTTTAATATGCCATTATAAACTTCTGAAATCAAGTGAGAAGGGTAGCTTTTTCATATACATAATAGTAAACAGGTTCGGTGCAGGCTTCAGAACATACATTAATACTGGAAAAGCCTTGAGGAACAGAATTGAATGAGTGTTATCCTCTTAAGTTATTTACTACCTCTGTTCCATATTTCCTCAGTGGTGTAATAAATGTATGGAAGTTAAGATACAAACACAGTAGCTTCACTCTATAAACTCAATCTAATCAAAAGCCAAGAGTAAGTACAATATTTGATTGCATTGTGATACTGTTGAAAGGCTCTTCATTTTGGCTTATTTGCAGTATTTGTTGACCTAAGATATATAGAATATAAGCTTTACAGTCCTTAAATTATTCCACCAATCACTAACTCAAAGTAAAGAAACATTTCTGACACTTCTGTAAAAGAAATTGCACATGTGTCGGGGTGTAGCAGCCAGAAAGCATAAAGAATGAACGAAAAACAGCAGAATTACAAGAACTCTCTGACTTGATTCTAGTGCTGCTCCACTGGCAAGGAGTTGTTCAGAGCAAAAAAACCCCATGGCTACATGATGAGTGGATACAAGATTGATGTTTTTGTTAGCTACCTTCAAGTAGATTTTGACCTATGGCAACATTATGAACAAGAGACCTCCAAGTCACCCTATCACCCTGTTGTGACAGCTCCACTGGCTGCCAATTGCTACTGAGCACAATTCAAAGTGCTGGCTTTGCCTATAAAGCCCTAAATGGTTCTAGCCTAGCCTACCTGTCCAAACATATCTCCCCCTATGATTGAAATCATCTGGAGCGGCCCTGCTCTTGGTCCTGCCTCTTTTGCAGACAGGGCCTATCCCTCCCCAGTGATATTAGATCAGCCCCTTCCCTCCTGACTTTCAGGAAAAAAGGTGAAAACATGGTTTTTTGACCAAGCTTTCGGCAACTAATACAATGCAATAGATGACTTCGATTTATGTGTAACAATAATTGGAATGGCCCGACCTTGATTGTGGATAACGTGATTTTATAGCTGTAAGTGGTATTGTTTATGTTTTAATTGCTTTTAACTTTGTTTAGATTTTTAAATAAATGTTATTTAATTGTTGAATTATTTAAGGCATTGAATTTTGCCTCTGCTGTAAGCTGCCTTCAGTCCCCTTCGGGATCGAGAAGAGTGGGATATAAATATAGTAAATAAATAAATAAATGAATATCATCAACAGCCATGTTCAAGTTTTGACGATTCAGAGGCATGGCTTCCTTCATTCACTCTATCTATCTAGAATGTGGTCTTCCTCTTATACCACTACCTACTACTTCACTTGTCTTTTCTAAAGATCCATGGCTTTTTATGATATGGTCAAAGAATGTCTGTCTCAATTTAGTGATCTTGGCTTCTACTTAGAATTCAGGTCTGATTTTCCCTGATGCAAATTGATTTATCCTTTTAGCAGTCCACACTGTATCCATAGAACCCTTTTCTAGCACCACATTGCAAATGAGTTGATTTTCTTCCGATCAATTGTCTTCATTATCAAACTTTCAGAACTCTACATTGAAATGGAAAACACAATGGCATAAGTTATCCTAATTTTAATATTTAATTACAGTAGAACCTCTATATAAGATGTCCAAACATAAGTATTAGGGTTGTGCAATTTGGGGAATCTGTTTTGGTTTCCCTGATTTCAGAAGGGGGCCCAATCCATTTGTGGAGCCTCCTAAATACAGGAGGACAGAAATCCATTTTCAATCTGGGAAGCCAAAACATTTGTTTTTGATCCGGTCCATTGGTAGCAATGAGGGGGACTTCCCAGATTCCCTTCCCATCATTTTAGGCATCCTTCATTAAGAACTGGCTCAAAAGCACGAGAGTTAAGATACCACACTTTCTGTGATCCTTTCCATTCTGTCTGGAGGCCCTGATCAAGAGCTTTCCATTCTGTTCTTTTCCTTTCAAGGAAACCTGGCCCTAACAGCTGTCCCCCTCCCCACACTCCACATGTAGCCGAAAGAAACTGAAAGCAGCTATTTTTTGGCAGCCATGATTCTGTTGTAGCTGGAAAAAAATGGTGGCGGAGCCCATGCCATTACGGGCATTCAAACTAGCTGAACCACCTGGACCAGCCAAATACTGTTTTTAAAAATGAATCTGTGCACAAACCTAATAAGTATGTTTTAACTTACAAATCCTCACTCAGCCTAGAGTATGTTTTGACCTTTAAACATTGCAAAAGAGACCTCTTTGCCCCTTAAACCAGTTCTAACAGCAAGGCAGAGAGAGAGAGAGAGAGAGAGAGAGAGAGAGAGAGAGAGAGAGAGAGAGAGAAACCTGGACTGGATTTCTAGCTGGATCAGCTGTGACAAGGCAGAAACTCCCACTCCATGTATTTGCTTCCCCTGAAAGTTCTGGGAAGAGTCCAATCTGGAGATTCCACTAAACAGCAAGTACTGTGTGTTTCTCTTCATGAAGAGGGAGAGAAAGAAGAAAAGCAAGAGAGGGAGACTGGAATTACAGTATGGAGAAAATGATGCCTTGCTGTACATTGGGCAACACACATGTTGTTGCCTCAAATGTGCTTCTTTGTCACAGTGGCTGGATGGAACCAAACATTGCCTATCACTGAACATTTTATGTTTTATTTGTTATTCATAAAGTACATTTTCTTATTTTAAAACACATAACAAAAATTGGGGTGGATTTTGAGGGGCCTGAATAACAGATTAATAGCATTTCACTGACCAAATTAATTTTTTAAGTCAAGGTATCACTGTATATCTTTATATTTGGTGTATCTTGTTTCTTCATAGCTGCTCTTCAATGTCCCAGTCTTCTGATTTCTTCACTGCAATCTCTATTCTGATTAATGATTAATGATTGTGTTTTTACTGTTTACTGTGTTTTTACTGTGTTTTTAGGGAATTTTAGTACTTGTTATTTATGCGCATTTTGTAAGTCGCCCCGAGCCACACCGGGAGTGGCGACTCACAAGCATGAAATAATAAATAAATAAATGATTGGACCAAAGATACTTGATCATTTCTATAACATGGCCCAAAGACAATATGGCTTTGGTCTGGGCTCTCTGAAGAACCATATTTTCTCATAGAAGCTTGTCCAGATTTTGAGATCATTAAAGGATGGTAGATCTTTTCTGAAGGTGTTCATGCTATCATCAGAGTATTTTTACAGTTATAACAGTTTGAAACTGCTTTAACTGCCTTGACTCCATCCTATCATATCATGATATTGCTAGTTTGGTACAAGGCTTAGAGCATATTTCTACAGGTTTGTGGTAAATATAGGGGAGATTCTGTTTGTGTTGTTAAGAGAAGTAGTATTTGTAGCTCAGGTTATTTGGAACAAGTGGATTTCTTTTCATTCATTTTCCCAGATTTGCTCTGTTGCTGCTACATATGTCGTACTGGAAGATTTCATTGGTGGATACTTTATATCACTTGAGGCAATTCAATTAAACTGATGCTAAGTCAAAACCTGGTAGGTCTCCACCATAGAAATGTTAAGTTTTCTGTTGTTATACTCCTTTGAAATTCTAGCCAAAATTTTCACATAACTTTTAATAAAGCAGCAATAGCTTGCGTGAACTGAAAGAGACAAAGAATAATTCTTTACAGAAGCTTTGTTTTTTAGTGCAAAATTTTGGATCTGCAATATGAGCCTTGTCTGATGTATTTTCTGGCACATACGGTCAACCACACAGTTCAGTGGAAATGAAGTAGGCTTAGCAGGCACGACTATCCACTTGGCAAATCAGCAAATGATAGAATTTGGATTGGGAGACAGCAATGAATGGGGGAAGGTTCATGTACCTCAACCTCTGTTGATTCTATATAACTAAAAACCACGGGGAGCAATGAAAACATTTTTCATTCAGTTTGAAGAGAAATATGGTCAGAGAGGTTGCAGACACAGTAGCAAGTTTGTTCTTACTTCATTTTTTCGCTATATCTTATGTGTGCTGAAAAACAAGAAAATATTTTTCAGTTTAACTTCAGAATCAGACTCACAAGGAGGTTAAATTAACAGGATTCTCCCAGCTAGGGGTCTATAAATTGTGAGGGCTCAGCAGCCACACTTTCATGTCTATAGTTTACAAGGAATTTTATCTGTAACTCAATAATTAATAGTGGGTTATTCACCCCCTGAACCTAGCTGGTCAATTATTCATCACCTATATCAATGAAGCAAACATCTACTGGAGTGTATCAGTCAATGTATGGTCAACAGCCATGCCTACAAGCATGAGGATTGGCTAACTCAAGTCACCTAGCCTCCTTATCAAGCCATTGCAATTAAAATTGAATCCAAGACACATCACCCAATGGAATTCTAAACACTTTCATAAACACTTCAATAATGATTCTATACAATTCTAAGACAAGAGGATCAACTTTTTCCTAGTATGCAATACTTGGAATATCCATCACTTCTTTGTTGCTCCATCTAAAACTCCAATCCATGCTCTTATTCCCTAGCATCCCAACTGTTTAGAGTTCCAACTGATTTGATCTTCCACTGACCGTACATGTTTCTCAATAATTTTACCACGAATTAATCATCTGTCTTATTATATGACACATGTTCTCCCTTTTGTTGACCTCTATGACAGCTCCACCCCCCATCCCACCCCCAATATGCATGCTCTCGCTCCCACCCTCTTCATAGGCACGATTGGTGGGGACGAGGGAGAGGGCCTTCTCTATGGTGGCCCCTCGACTCTAGAACTTGCTCCCTAAGGATATCAGACAGGTCCCCACATTGACAGTTTTTAGGAGGTGCTTGAAAATGTGACTGTTCAAATGTGCCTTCCCGGAATAAAGTAAATAATGCCCTGCTCTGATCAACCTGTGCAAAATGACCTCAGAAGCACTTTAATCACTGGTTGGGTTCTGCTCCACGTTATTTTCTTTAAAAACCCTCCTGTGTTACACATTCTACCTCTGTTCGCACCCAGTGTTTTAATAATTTTAATAATTTACATCTGGCCCAGCCATCATGTTTTAAAACTGTATTGTTGTTGTTTATTGCTTTTTGTAAGTTATAGTGATTGTATTGTTTTTTGCTGTTGTGTTATTTTACTATGTGTTGTGGGCTTGGCCTCATGTAAGCTGCCTTGAGTCCCTTCAGGGAGATGGGGCAAGGTATAAATAAAGTTTAATAATAATAATAATAAACAATGCACACTCATATCAGCTCTGCTGTATCCTCCCAGATATGACACAAAGTCCTGAATCTGAGCAGGAAGGCAGGAAGACAGGAAGGCAAAAAGAATAACTTTGGCAAAAGGATTTACCAAGCCCTAGGGGTGGTTAGGGGTGTGCAATTTGACATGAAACCATGCTGTTTTTCAGTCCCGTTTGTAGCTAACCCCTCATTCAGTTTACCAGGAAATTGTCAAAATTGGGGAGGAAGTGCCATTTTCATTTGGGAACGATTCAGCCCATTGGCCCCAATGGGAAATTTTAGAGGTTTGTTTTTCAATCATTATTAGACCTATCTGCATTAAACCTACCTCAGTTGTAGACTACATTTACAACTGCACACCTGCCAAGTTTCATAACAATTCACCAATCTACTGATATTTTGGAAGTATTTTAATTTTTTACCATAACATTTTTTAAAAAATAAGACAAACCACAAGAGAGGGTTCTGAGAATTGTAGTCGTCAGTTGTGCCCATTTTAAGCCAATCAGAGCATGGACACAACTAGTCATTTTATTGGCTAAGATACAGAGAAAGAAAAACTTCAACTCCCATCATTCTACTCAGAAGTGTCCCAATAGTGGTAACATCCGAAAACGGTGCGTAGGGTGAGATGTATAAAGTCCGGATTAAATCCACATAATGAAATGATAACAATGAGTCCGGTATACTCACAAGAGCGCAGAGCGGTCACATCAGCAAGAAACTCAGTTCCATGAACAATGTAAAGTCAATCTGGGTATAATCCACAAAGCAAACAGGACATCGGAGAGTCAAAATCCAAGCTCTCAGAAAATCCGGGATAACAGGAAGCTAACGGCATGATCATTTCACGGGTTGACTGGCCACTGAAATCCATTTTGCTCACCAAGGAGCTTTATCAAGGCTTCAAGGAGGCAAATATAGTGTCCTATCTGTAAAGAATCAAGCAACCAAAGTAACAACAATAAAGGCTAGCACGTTGAAATACCCTTCAATATATTGAAAATCAAATTTTGGTTGACTTTATATTGTTCATGGAACTGAGTTTCTTGCTGATATGACCGCTCGGTGCTCTTGTGACTGTACCAGTCATTGTTATCATTTCATGATGTGGATTTAATCCGGACTTTATACATCTCACCCTATGCACCGATTTCGGACATTGGCACAATTGGGACACTTCTGAGTAGGGTGCTGTATGCGTATTCGGTCTTAATATAATGTTTATATCGTTTATATTATATATTCTTATGAGTATGAATTTTGAGACTCAATCCGTGTATTATTTCGGATTATAGTGTTTATGCTTTGTATTGTACTGACACTATCTGCTTGTTGTTGTTAGTTAGACCCTTACTCTGTCCTTAGTATAATGCAGTTAACCCCATAATCGCCAGTAGTGAAAAGATCCAGCTCCTGTTAATTTGTTTCAGCCAGCCTTCTGACTCCCCCCCCCCAATCCTGTTTTCAGAGATTTAGCAAACAAATCACTGAATTTTCCTAATCAGTTTCAGTCCAAACAGCAGGGCTGATATAAGTGCACAGCCCTAGTTTCAGACCAACACCCTCAATACTGGCTGAAATAGATAATGTTTATTTCAAGGTTCAGTGTTTTATAGACCTTCAGAATTATGCAGACAATGACAAAGTGCACATGAATGATACCTATTGCTCATGTGTCAATCCTTTTCTGTAGTCTGTGTGACCAGCACAAAATGTAATCATACCTTATTTATTATTTAAGAGGATGTTCTCAGGGTCTGACACTGCAGGTAATCCCATCTTATCCAGGAGCCCTGTGGCAGACCCCTGCCTCAGATATACTGCAGACTTCACTCCACCCTCTCCAGTAGCCGATAAATATGGCTCTCTTGATCTGTTCTGCGCAGCTTTTTGGGTCCCTCCTTCCTATTCTAGTTTTTGTGGGGATTGCTTGAAATGGACCACCAAATATTACAAATCACTTTCGGTCAAACTGATTCGGGCCCAAGCCTAATTATTTATTTCCCACATTTTTATCCCGTCACTTCTCAACCCCCAAAGGGGGACTCAGGACGGTATTACATTAAGTCCTGTTAAAAGGCTATTACAAGAATTACAATAATAAAATCACAAATTAAACCTCTCATAATTAAAACAATACATAATAAAAACCATAGATAAGATTAAAACAGTAAAACGAGTCTCGTCAATCATATCACCATTGCAATGTGTACCTTTAAATTGCTGCTTACGTCTATTGTCCAAAAGCCTGGTCCCAGAACCATGTCTTTAATTTATTTTGAAAAGCCAGGAGGGAGGGGGCCAATCTTCTTTCAGTTGGGAGTGTGTTCCATAGGTGGGGAGACACCTAATCAATTAGCAGTGATTTATGGTTTCTCAGTACTCATACAAGACCATAATCATTAATTGTACTATTTTATTCTTTGCTACTGATTTTGTCTTGATTTGATTATATTCAGTCTTTATTTGAATGTTCAAGATCTATCTATTTCTATATATGTATCATTTTTTGTATTCCACTCTGTTTTTACATCATGCCAAAGTTAATAAAAAATAAATACACGTCTGCTCACAACAGGCCATGGCCTCGGGTGGCACAAATGGGGGGGGGGGGACAGATCAGGACCCCCGAATTTTTTTTTAAAAAGGTCGATTTTTTGAGTGAAGGAAGGGAGGGGGGACCGAGAAGGAGGCGGCGCGAAGGGGTGCTGCGTCACAGCCAGGCCTCTGACGCGCCGCCCCTACGCGCCACCTCCTTCTCTTTCTCAGTTCCCCCTCCCTCCCTTCCTTCACTTGAGTGAAGGAAGGGAGGGGGGACCGAGAAGGAGAAGGAGGCGGCATGAAGGGGCGCCGCATCACAGCAAGGCCTCCTAATCTGTCGCCCCATTTGTGCCACCTGAGGCCATGGCCTGTTGTAAGCAGACGTGTATTTATTTTTTATTAACTTTGGCATGATGTAAAAACAGGGGGGACCGAGAAGGAGCAAGAGGCGGCATGAAGGGGCACCGCATCACAGCAAGGCCTCTGACTCGCCGCCCCTTCGCGCTGCCTCTTTCTCCTCCTCGGTTCCCCTCCTTCCTTCCTTCACTGAAGGAAGGAAGGAGGACCCTCGGGGCCACTGCCATGCATGCACAGCACACCCTGGGGGCGGGGGCTTCCCCTGACCTGGGGGTGGGGCTTCCCCCAACCTTGGGGTGGGGTTTCTCCTCCCTTGGGGGCGGCGGTGCTTCTTTTGGTCTAGAGCGCCAAAAGGAGCTAATCCGAGCCTGCCTCACAACCTCTGAGGATGCAGGTGAAATGTTAGGAGATAATGCTTCTAGAACATGACCATGTAGCCTGAAAAACCTACAACAACCCAGTGATTCCAGCCACGAAAGCCTTTGACAATACATTGTTTCAATACTCATTACAAAATTGGGGAGGGGGTTAATTGTTTTTGAGGGTGTTTCTGAAATTATAGACCTAACATTGCTAGCTGCCCTTCCTTATGGTGATTGGCAAGCAACCTCGGGCTAGAAATGTCCTCTTTGGCTTTACGTAAGTTGCTTAAATGCTTATACTGAAATTTAAACTGATTCTGGGAGGCTTCTGAAAGTTACAGAATCTTAACGAACAATTTTGATGAGTGTTTTGATTTTTAAATTCCCCCTTCCTTTTTACATGTTTCTTAATAGTGATTCACTTGCTTGAATATAATAAATTACTGATGACTTATGGGACTAACGATAGTTTTGCACAACCCTAGTAAATAATAACACGTGGTTTGTGTTTGCTATACAGTACAAAAGCTTTAATATGTCTCTTGTTTTCACAAGGGTTTATAAATTAGAAAGATTCATTACTGCATTGTATTTTTGACTAATGCTTTTTAAACAGAAAAAGCTAGGTAATAATGTTATCTACTTTTAAATAGCATGACAGATATTTGGTGCCTCATTTCTCATGCACCATGATGAATGATGGCAATTATAGAGAAACATAATATTCCTTTTATAGTTTATTGTTATTAGCTAAAATTTGCAAGAGTATAATCCTGTATTTTTCTTGATGCTTAACTCATTACTAAATCAGATGATAAAGAAATATCTTGCTTTTCACATTGTCTGCAGAACTAATAATTGGCACTGCCGAATCATTTTTATCCTTTTATCACCAGCTTGCAGTATAAACAGGACAGGAGACTTGCGCGATGGATATATTTGCAGCAGATGTTGGCTTGCTCTCTTCATGTATTAAAGTTACTGTAGATTCATTCTGTTGATGTTTATTAATGCTTTGGATATACATTGGCAGACTGCTCTGGTATAAGATGCACATTTCACCTGCTCTTTTGCAGCTGAGTTGCAAAAAAATATTGACAGTATTTGTGTGATGTGAATGTACACTTGGCAAGCTATCACAGTAACCTATATATGCTTTGAAAATAGAACTTTAAATATACAGTATTAATTCAGATAAATGATTGCTATTTGAAAACAATAACAGACAGCTGCATCAGCACAGAATGATGCCATTGTTATTTGACTGTGCATTAAGGACAATAAAGACCAATTTAACCAAATAGAAATATATGTTTAGGATTTTCATGAAGTCTTCCTGTACAGATATTATGATTAGCCACAGAGAAAAAGTTGCCTATGCATTGCATAGCAGAAAAGTTGCCTGTTGTTCTTATGATTTGGGAAGAACACATAATGACTTTTTTTGAAGTGTCCTTTCAGGTTGCAAACCCAACATAGCAGAAGAGTTCACTGCATTCCATCTTGTCTTACAATCACTTGCAAATTTCTTCATTAAAAAGGATGGAAAATAATTCTATATATGTGATTTTCATGCTTTGGAATTGAGATTTTAATCTTTCTTTCCCATTTAGCTTCATCTTCATCTTCACCAACTGCTGATGGGTGTGAAATGTATCTGGCCCATTGTATAATAGGAACTGAACAAAATTATTTGCAAACACAGTGAAAGGAAGTTGCTTTTTTTAAATAAAAAAAGATAACAAAATATGGGTGAAATCAAAATGTATACATCTGCCAATTTTGACACAGAATTTGCAAATTTCCCAATTCCTTTAAAAATAACTGCTTAAATTGGTAAAAATTGAACATGGGGGGAAGAGGGACAGGGCCAATGCTCTAAATCTAAATATTATCTGTGAATATTAAAGTATAATATTAATGTTATTACAATGGCATTGATATCAAGTAACACATTTGGGCTTCCAACTGCAGATTCTTTCAAGTTACATAGTACCTAGAATAAAACCAATACTGTACAATCATATACATGTGCACAATGTACACCATAGGAATAAACAGAGATAGTTATCTCCAAAAATTCGGGCATAGAGAGAGGGACCCACCCAGTCCCCACCTTAATGTGATTCTGTACATACAAAAATACATAAGAAGGGGAAAAAGAAAGAGTCAAACATTTGAGTTCTAAACATGATCAAGTAGGTAACCTTCATTCAAATATACTCTGTTGCTCTTGTTCTTTTAAACCTTAAACCACTTTGACTTTCAAAATGTGTTTCTCATTTGACTCCATACTTTCTCAAGTGTTGCTTATTTGTTTGAGACTGGATGGTGGTTATACAAGATAAATATATATCTTATATTTTCAGTATGTGGATGGTTGAATCCATGGATACAGAATTCATGATACAAAGAATTAACTATTCAAAGACATTGCTGTGTTGATCTGTGGCTGAATCTACATTGCCATATAATCCAGTAGGGGTATACACAATTCTCTCTGGTGATTCTGGTTTCAGAGTAATTTGGTGATCAGGCAGCCAGGCTGCTGAAAATGGGATTGGGTGAAAACAGATCATGATACCTGGATCTTTCAGCTAGTGGGGGAGATGGGGCTAGGTGGCATGCTACCTGAAGCAGACGCTGTGACATGTGGACAGCCTTGCAAATCAGGCAAGAGTGGATGCCTGGCAGCAGCAGCTCCTCTTCTTCTTTCTTCCCTGGCAATCTCCTCCATCCCTTTCTGAAGTCACCTTCCCCCCCTCCCCCACCCCCATGGAGCACCTACTTGAGGCAAATAAGGAATGAAATTATTCTCTTGTACTCTTTTCCAGACAACCCTGTCTGGAATTTGCTTTTCCAGCAGCACTATGTGTGGTGTGAGCATTGAAGGAGCCTCTACATGATGGGAGTTAACGTTTTCACTTTCTCTGTTTCTCAAGGTTTTTTTCCTCAGCAAATCAGAGGTCTGGTTGACTATGTCCATTCTCCTCCACTCTTGTGGTGTACTATTTGGGCTTCAATTCCCAGAATCCCCTCTTGTGTGTTTTTTAAAATGTTTACAGTAAAAACTTTTTTAAATTCTCAAAGTCAATGGATTTGTGAAATGTTCTGAAACTTGGCAGGCTTGCAATCATCAATATGGCATACAAGTGAGGTAAGTTTCTTCTAAAGTTTTCCCATTGGTGCTAATGGACCAAGTCTTATCAGATTGAAAATGGCACCCACCTCCTGATTTCAGGAATTTCCTGGTAAACCGAATAGAGCATTGTGGGGGAGGCGGCTAAAACAGTACTGAAAACAGCGCACTTTTTAGCTGAGTTACTCACCCCTATAATCGAGTATCTGATAACAAATTGTTTGCTTTGAACCAGATTGCTTGAGTCTACACTGTCATATAATCCAGTTCAAAGCAGATAATCTGGGATCATAAGATGGATTATATAGAAGTTTATATGGGGCTTTAATCAGCATTAAAACAACTGAAGGAATACTATAGCATCCAGACTTAAGGTGCATATAATCTGTAGACGTAATACAGTTTGACCTCACTTTAAATGGCATGGCTTAATGCTATGGAATCATGAAAGTTATACTTTGGCAAAGCACTAGAATTCTTTGAAATAGAAAGCTAAATACCTTTTAAAACTCTGGGATTTCAAAGCATTGAGCCAAGGAAGTGAAAGTGATATGGAACTGCATTAAGTCTACAGTGTAAGTGCACCCAAAGAGAAATAAACCTCTAGTTTAGGCTTTCATAAACTTTTGTCCTGGACCCCATCCAGACTGCCTCTTTATTATGGAAACTTCCTAAATAAAAATATGACATTCTGGCCAACCTGCAATTTGTCACAAACCAGGAAAACCCTGGAAAACCATGGCTCGTGACGAATTAAATTAGATAGTGGATTTATTCCACACCTTCTTAGAATGTGAGGGATAAACCCATTCCCACAGTTTTCTGGACTAAATTAGTCCAGAAAACCGTGGGAATCCCTCCCTCTCCCCCACAACTTCCAAACACCTTCAAAAAGTAAAATAAACTTACCTGGCCTCCATTACAGTCTTGCTGGAACTCTTCCAGCACATAGAAATGATGTGCCAGGAGAACAAGGGGAGGGAGGCGCGATTTTCCTCCCTCCCCATCACACCCTGCTCCCCTGGTATGTCATTTCTACATGCCAGGAGAGCTCTGGCAAGACTGTAATGGAGGCCAGGTAAGTTTATTTTACCTTTAAAAGGGGTGTGGGGAGGGGGGAGATGTCCAGATATTCTGCTGAAACAGACACGGTGAAACATTTGGACATCTACCCCAAAGGTGTGCGCTTTCTGGGCTGGGTGTAGACAGACCCCAGGAACATCCACATTTTAAAAAGCAGATGCTCTTGGGATAAAGGGCTGTCTGGAAGCAACCTAGGTTTACCTCTCCAAAATTGTAATAACAACAGGAACAACAACAAATAACCAAGTTAAGATTAATGAATGCTTCAGTTTAACATCTTGAATGCCCCATACATGTTTCATTTGATACCTTGGCTGATTTCACTCTGTCATATAATCTAATTCAAACATTATATGGACATTATATGTATAATATGGCATGGCAGTATAGAACCAGCCTTCTTTACCATTTTGACCATACAAGGTTTCATTATTCATAGGATGTCCTAGAGAAAATATTTTCTATAGCTGTAACTGGCCTTATTCATGTAATTCCTTTTAAAAAAAGAAAGAAGAGATGCACATCCTTATTCCAGCATGCCTCAAAAACAAACGCACTGCTTGTATTTTTACCTGCGGTAATCAGTTAAAACTGTCAGTTTACCCACTCTGGTTTCTTATCTGTATCATATGATAAATTGCACTATAAATCCATGCCACTTGGCATTTAGTGAACCTAGATAACATTAGATCCCATTCAGGTTTATTCTTTTCTTGTGTTGTGTATTATATTATCATTAAAAGTTTTGTAATATAAGTTTCCAAAGTTGAAAGTAACTGAAATGTCATTTCCTGCTTAGGTATTTCTGCTCTAGAATTTACATTTTTCTATTAGGTCCCCAAAGCATACTGTTAAAAATCATTAACAGCAAATATATGTTTACTGCTAATCTGAATCAATTGCTAATTAACTCCACCAGGTCAAAATAGATTTTTGCTTAGCACTCAATCTATTTTCTTTCCCTTTTCAAAAATATAATGTTCACAGCTGCCTGTGTCATGCTATTTAGACATACCAATCACAACAACAACAGAAGCATAAGAAGCATTGTCTCAGTGAGGCCTTATAATCCATAAATCTCTATCCAGTTTAATTCTAGTGAGGTCTTTAGTGTTTACCCTGATAGGAAAACATTTATGCAATTCATATTGAACATATAATTCTCATGCTACTTTTACTCTGCTCTTTCTCAACACGTTCAAGCCAAATGAAGGCCCTTTAGATATGTAATTATTTTCTAATGTTCTTCTCAAAGCAAGCCATGTGCAATTTTTGCAATTTTCTTCCCCTTTTGGGAAAGCCTTGCAAAAATGCATTTTTGAAAAGGTAATTCACAATTCAGGACTTGTTTTGGCACAAAACCCACATGTGTTTATTTTATGGAAACAACCGCATTATCAACATTTTCTGTACAGATAAAAATTTGTATACAGTAAAAATGCAGAAAAATGTATTTTCACCATATATTACACAGCGCAAATTAGTCTTTGTTTGGAAACATTTTATGTGCGCAGAGTAATATTTATGTGAAGTAATATTACATGCTCCATAGAAATTTTACATCACAGGGTCTGAAGAGGAGCTAATATGAAAGTGACAGTATGCTAGTTCTTAAGGGCATATCTGCACCAATATTATAAACCAACTTGCAACTAGTTTGGGAGGGATTGGTTTTCCTGTGTCATTTATTAGGATGACCGGTCTGGATGTGTTTTGAAGCCTTCGGGATGAGAGAAATTTCATTAACAATGGAACTTGGCCTCAAACTGTTCTGCAGGGATTTTTGTCCTTTCCATTTCCAGGAAAGTTGCACATCAGTGCACTAGAGGCATAGGAAGTTAAAGGGGGGGGGGGTGACAGTTAGAAGTGGGGTAATCAATTACCTCTCCCACAACTAATTCCTGCTGCCCAGTCATGCCTTTGGGGCATTATTAGGCCTCCCCTTGCCCCCTCATTCCAAATTCTACAAAGCAATTTAGCAGAGCAGGTATTAATAATGTGCTCTGCATTCTGTGGAGCTGATTTCATCCTGGAATATGGAATATTGAATATATTATATACCAACCCCAGAGATCACTTCATTCAGAGGATCACTTCATTCAGAGGATCAAGATCTGCTGGAAATCCCCAGCCTCAAGACCTTTTGGCTAACAGAGACCAGGCATAGGGCCTTTATGGTTGCGGCGCCATCCCTTTGGAATGCTCTTCCGTTGGAAGTTCGTGCCCTGCGGAATTTGCTAACTTTCCACAGAGCATGCAAGACACACTTATTCTGACAGGTGTTCAAATCTTGTTAATTTACACTTATTTGGTTTTATTCAGTCTTTTAATTATTTTGTAAGCCTTTGGGATGTGATGCAAAACTTTGAAGAGTTTACTTTGGATGTTCCTGTAACTTTCTTAAATTCATGGTATATCTTTTAATTCACACTGCATCACACATTGGCAATGTGTGTTTGCGGCTGCTGCAGTTTCAAGTAAACTTAGAGCCACATTAAATGGTTAATTTAGATGGGCTCTGTATAAAGTAATCTATGGAAGCATCTACCATGTTGAATAAATGAAGTTTGACATCACTTTAGTTGCTCAATGCCATGGAATCCTGGGATTGATAGTTTGCTGAGGTACCAGAACTCTTTGGCAGGGCAGACACTTTAGAAGAAAAGGCTAAAGACCTTGTAAAATTACAGTTCCCAGGATTCCATGAACTCTGGTAGTAAAAGTGGTATCAAACTGCATTAACTTTACAGTGTAGATCCAGAGTAGAGCCTCTTGGTGTCTGAATAACTGGGATTGCAGTAGGGTTTGACCCCCAGGATTACAGAAGTGGTCCCAGGGCCCATATCTGTAAGGATCTGGACCTTGCATTAATGTCCACTTGTCAAATTAATCCAGAGTAATCTGGGAAGACTCAGGGCCCATCCACACAGTACCTTTATTCCAAGAGCTCTCAGTTCAAAATAGTGAGTGGCCAAAAAACGTTCCCAAAAAACTTGGGAGAAATCTCTACAAAGGAGAAAAACCTCAGAATGAAAAGGTCCTCTTTTATCCCATTTCTGGCCAAAAGGCGTGCATATTCATATATGTGTGTAACTCTGCATTCCAAAAAATGAGTCCCCCAACCTGGACTCCCTCCCTGCCTCTCATTTCCCTCTCAACTTACTGGCACCTTAACCAGAAGCAGGCAAGCAGCTTTTGCATCTCTTCCTCCTCCCTAAAAGATACAACAGAGGACCTTGGAGCAGAAATCGACCTCCCCTACCCAAAGCCCTCTTTTGCCTCTTTCAATGGGGGAGGTCAAACTTCTCAGGCCTTGTCAGAGTGATCTCACATCGGCAGGGGTGAGTATCTGGACATCCCCCTGAAAAACCCCAGAGTTTAGGCCAGCTGTGTGACCTCCATCTCAAAAAGAATTGAATTTAAAATCCCAATTCTTCTTAGATCTTTTGCCTGTTTGGAAGGGTCCCCAGTTTACTCTAGATTAATTCAGATTTACCTACAATGTCATTTGAATTCCACAGGTAAACTCATGGTAGGTCTTGTGTTTGAGCCTATCTGGAAGGGCCCTGAGACTAAGCACAGCTAATGAAAGGAAAGGCTACAAATATAACATGTCACTTTTTGAATGTGCATGGCAATGATAGGTGAAAAAAACTTTTTAAAAGCCTTATGGGAGTTATAAAAGGGATGGAAACACACACACACACACCAAAACAAAAAAAAACCCCACTCTCTAGCTACACCAAAACAGGTGATCTAGATCCCTACAGGTCTGGGTGTGACTGTATGCATTCCCCAAGATGCTAATCTGAATAGTTAGAGCTTTGATTCTTTAAAGTCATCATTAAGCTGAATTAATTAAATGGATAATATATTAAAAATTAAACAAACATATCTCAAAACCTGTAAGACATTTGAATGCCTATTCAAACAATTGTAGTGCAACACAGACGAGGGGTTCAAATGTTTTCTCATGATGGTCATGAGTTTACTAAAATTGTTGTTATTATTATTTGTATTTTTATTATCTTCACACTTATCTTCACACTTATGGAACACTTATAAGTTGTTCCAAAACTTTTGGCAGATTTGTTTTAGTGAAAAATAGTTTTTGTGCAAAAAAATAAATAGTATAAGTGCCATTTTTTTTTCATGAAAAATTCCCACAGCATTTTTCCCCAATGAAGAATATAAATGTGTCAACATTATGGAAGTAAACTCCAAGTCTGTTCTTGCAGACTAAAATGGAAAAAAAACTTCTTTAAAACTTGTGGAAAATTGATCAATTTTCAAAGATTATTTGAAAGTCTAAGTGCTCCAAGTTGATGTCCTTTCCCATTGCAAAAACGGGAGAAAGAGGAAACCAATTATTTTAATTAGTTTAGCACAATCAAGTTCAATTCAGTCATTACACCACCAGTCTTTTGATAGCCCTGAATAATTCATATTGTGCCAATGGCTTCTTTAAAAAGAGAAATAACACTCCTCTGATGTTAATTTCAAGAACAGAATTGTTGGTGTGTTTGGTTCAAGGTCAACTTTAAAACACTGAAGTTCATTTCAAAATATTTATCTATGATTTTACTGAGTCGTTTAAGGCAACATTAGACTTCTGAACTAAGCTGTTTCACAGAGTGACTGCCATGATGTTAGAAATTTGTAGGAGCTATCTATTCTGATTAGAAATTGCAATAATAATATTGTGTGTGTGTGTGTGTGTGTGTATGTGTGAAGAAGCCCTAATGAGACAAATGCATATTTGCAGTGTAGAGGTTCAATGATGGCTGAAGCAAAAATAGCTTCTGTGAAGCTGTGTTGATCTAAACATCAATCATGCAGGATAGCTGTGGCTGGATTGGGACACAGTGATTTCGTTTTGGCTTAAATGTGTTAGAAATAAATTTTGCGAGCCCTGACCTCAATGTAACTTTCTGCTGTCACAGGGGTATTTTTTGGCTGAAAACATTTAATGTGGTGTAATTCAGCCCCTCTTCCATTCTTCCCCTTCTTCATCTGCTTTGGACCCTTGATCAAGCTCATTTCAGTACAATTTTACCAATGTCACAAGCTATAGTTATGACATATCATATGCTAAACTTATAATATATTTTAGTCATGGGCTGGGGACAAGTTTCTTTTGGCAAAAAGAAAACAATAGAAATATGGGGCTCACATCACACAATATAAATGTTGTTTTCTGTACTGATATCGCTGTGTTTATACAGAAAATGCATTTTTCTATGCAAAAATAATCAAGTGTGAATTTTGCACATAACTAGTCTGAATTTGTGAATAGGTTTCTTTCAACAAGAATAAAAGTGTTTACATTACTGGTGGAACATTTGTGAATAATTTTAATAGTTGCTAGGCAGTGGAAAAAAACCCATGCACATGGCTGATAGTTTTAGGACTACAAAAGCGAAGAGAAGAAAATAATTTAAAATTGAATCAAAGCAGAAATGTCAGCCAATAGTATGCTCAATTTTTTTACCTTCTTGAAGTCTATTCTTGTCTGTGTGATAATATATTTCCAAATGACAAGAAAGCTGCACTTTACAACAAAAAACAACAACCTCCATATGGCAAAAACTTCAACAAGAGCATTTCAGGACACACAACAGTTCTCCATGTACAGTCCTTTAAAACCAGAGATGCCCACAATGTTTCACAGTGATTTTAGACCATTACAGAGGCAAACAGTTGAATAGTAAACTGGACTACCAATTGCCACTACAGCAAAAGACACATCTTAAAGTAAAGCTGTTTTCATAATAGATAAAACGTACCAATAAGTGATACATTTGTGGTTCGGACCAGTTTATGCCATTCTTTTAATTCAAACAGAATTAGCTCCATCTCTATGTGCAAATGAATAACATAACTATAGTTTGAACTCTGTATGTATAATTTTTCTGTGCATATGATTCTTTGTACAAATAGGGTTGTATCTTCAGTAGCCTAAATGTTGAGGGAGTTGAAATAGTAAAGATAGTTTTTTTGATGGGACAAATAAAAAGCATTATGAAAATAAATAACAGTCATCAATATATTTCTTTTTAAATGCAATGATGTATTTACAGTAATTATTCCTTGTTTTCATTATATTGAAAGGAAGAGTGACCTACCTTATTGGAATCCACCCTGAATTCCTTCAGGGAGATAGAGCGGAATATAAATAAAGTTTTATTATTATTTTATTATCATTACCTTAGATCTAATTTCAAATGCTGGGTCATAGGATACTAATTATTACCTATAAATGAGTTAAATTGACAGCTTTCTATCTGTGCTTAGAAATATGGCCTGCACACTAAGGTAAATCACTTTAAGACAGCAAATATCTGTCTAGTGACAGTAAGAAAGGGTTTTGATATTTTATGTGGACTTCATCCATTCCACGGACACTCTAGGTCTTTCATTAATGGAATCCGGCCCCACACACCAGGCCGGGCACACCTTAGACCTAGTCTTCGGATATGGGCTAAAGATTACACCACAAGCAACAACGGAGGTCCCCTGGTCAGACCACTTCACCCTGAAGGTTAACATCAAAATTCCTCTACTACCAAGGATAGATCCAGAACCTATCCTGGCGCGGCAGAAGAGACTCATGGACCCTACCAGATTTGCGTCGGCCATAGAGTCCGTGGAAGTCCCCGGAGGTACCCTTAACGACCAAGTAGAAAGGTGGAATGTAGCCCTGTCTAAGGCTATCGACCAAATAGCTCCTAAACGCCTCTTCCGACCACGCAGTTTCCGCTCTCCGTGGTTCACCGAAGAACTGAGGTCACTGAAGCGCAAACGGAAACAACTGGAGAGTGCCTGGCGGCGGAAACCTAGCCAGACATCAAGAACAGCCTTCAGAAACATGCGCAAGACATACGAGCGGGCCACAAAGGAGGCAAAGAAAATTCACAACACCTCCCTAATAACAGCTGCGAGATCGCGCCAGCGCAGATTTTCAGGATTGTCCAAGATTTGGTCACCACCAATCCGCAGCCAAAATCCAGGGACACTCCAGCCATCTCAGCAGAGGAATTCCAGGAATTCTTCATAGAGAAAATCACCGCTCTTCGGCTAGACCTGCTATCTGTGCTTGAAGATACGAGTGAGAGGGTAGAAGAACTACATACACCAACTAACCAGATATTTGACCACTTCAAAGCCCTGGACCTGGAGGCAGTTAATAAAATCATCTCCACAGCCCGGGCGACTACCTGTTCCACGGACCCTTGCCCATCCCATCTAGTTAAGGACTGCGCAGAGGGGCTCGATTCCCCTGATGCAGATAATAAATCACTCCCTGGAGCAGGGAATTTTCCGGATGCCTTGAAAGAAGCCTCGGTCCGCCCACTCTTGAAAAAGCCAATCTGGACCCAGCGATGCCAGCGAACTACCGTCCCGTCTCAAACCTCCCGTTTCTCAGTAAGCTGATCGAACGCCACAGCAGCAACCCAGCTACAAAACTTCCTTGAGACATCAGAGGGCTTGGACCCCTTTCAATCAGGGTTCCGCCCGGGCACGGGACCGAGACCGTCCTGGTGGCCATCTCGGACGATATCCGCTGCCAACTAGACAAGGGAGGCTCAGTAGTTCCAGTATTGCTGGACCTTACCGCCGCATTCGACACGGTGGACCATGATCTGCTGATACGACAACTTGCCTCCATAGGGATACAAGGAACAGCTTTAGCTTGGCTTAACTCCTTCCTGCGCGGACGTAGTCAGCGAGTTGAATGGCTAGGCCAAACATCTAGGAAATCTCTCCTTGAGTGCGGAGTGCCCCAAGGCGCCATATTATCACCAACGTTGTTTAACATCTATGTTCGGCCGCTGACTGGTATAGCCCGGAGCTTCAGCCTAGGGTGCTACCAATATGCCGATGACACCCAGCTCCTACTGAAACTGGAGCCTGGCGCAACTTCGGTGCCCGAAAACTTCACTCGAGGCCTAGAAGCAGTGACAAAATGGCTCCGCGCCCACAAACTTAAAATAAATCCATCAAAGACGGAGATCTTATGGCCGGGCCGCCCAGAACCACCTTTCCCGCCCCCCTTGAAGGGGAACTGCTGATTCCGTCCCCCTCAGTAAAAGCCTTGGTGTTATCCTGGACTCCAAATTGTCGATGGAGGCCCAGGTTGCCTCCACGAGCAAAAGGGCCTTCTTCCACCTGCGCCAAGCGAGACAATTGGCGCCCTATCTTCCGACGGAGCGCTAGCTACAGTAATCCATGCCACGGTTACATCAAGGCTGGATTACTGTAACGCTTTTGTATATGTAGGTCTACCCCGGTCACTAACCCGCAGGCTCCAGAATGTGTAGAACGCGGCCGCCAGGCTTCTCACAGGAACATCGATGAGATGCCACATTACACCATCTCTGCAGCGCCTGCACTGGCTGCCCGTTGAGTATAGAGCCTTACACAAGACCTTGACCTTGGCTTTCAAAGCCCTACGGGGCCGGGCCCAACATACCCTAAAGACCGCTTGCTGATGCCTGCTTACTCAAGGACCCCGCGGCCAGCAAACAAGAACCTTCTTCACGTACCAGGCTTGAAAGAGGCCCACCTGGAGACCACGAGACGGAGATCGTTCTCCGTTGTGGCCCCCGTTCTTTGGAACTCGATGCCACGGGACCAGAGAGCCTCCCTCGACCTGCCCCAGTTCCTGACCGCTCTGAAGACCTGGCTATTTAGGAAAGCCCATGATTAATGCAGAACCAGGAACTCAAATACCGAGCCTGGCCCCTGCATTTAACCACTGAATATTTTAATCTAGTTTTAAATACTCTATTTTAATTGTGGAATTTGTTGTGTGTAAGTCGCCCGGAGCACTAACGTGGAGGGCGACTCAGAAATAATAAAGTCAGTCAGTCAGTCAGTCAGAGAAGGTTCACATTCAATTATCCAGTGATTCATGTAGACCCAATTTACACTGCCAGGTTGAACTGCATTGAATTGGATTATACGGGTCTATATTACTATTTAATCCAGTTCGATGCAGTTAATCTGAAGTCTGAAACTGTGTCATATGGCAGTGTAGATGGAGTTGTAGTCAGCTGAGACAATTATCTGGAAAACCAAACCTCGGTAAGTATGTTGTAAAGGACCTTTCCCTGTCTTGATGGAATGTTATAGTTGAGTTGGATTAAGGGTTTTACCATGGCCCTTCTACGCATGCCTAAAAACTGAGATAAAAAAAGGGGGGGAGTGGCTAAATGATATTTTGTGCATGTCCATGCAGAATCATGTTAACAACTGAAAATCACATGTTTAAAATGGGTGCTTAAAACCCGCCCGAGCACTAACGTCTGCCAAAATAATAAAGTCAGTCAGTTGACCTTTGCATGTCTATATCCCTACAGTCATGGAAAACATATGACTTCCTTATGATTCCCTAGTGTGGACTGCTCCAGTGCACCTGCATGCTTTAAAAGCCCAAAAAAGCAGATAAGACTGTCAAAAAAAGGATCCATGGACACACCGGTGGCTCAATCTAAGCACAATTGTAAAGCAACCATTCTTTTGTTCAGATCTTTAGAATATTAAACAGAGCTTGAATTTACAGTTGGGTGAGAAGAGAGAATGTGAAATCTGTTAATGTGTACATTTAGATCTCTGCATGAGATCCAGCATACCTTGGAGGATCTTTAAAAAAAAATTCCACTGGATATCCCTTGTCCCCCGCTCCAAAGGAAGGTATGAGGACAGTGGGTGACCATTTCCTGACTGACAAGTCTGTGTCTGGGCTTGCTATCAGATCCCAGGATTTTTAAATCCATTTTTAAAACCCTCATCTTGATGCTGGCTGAAAGCGCCTTCAGTGCCAGTTATCATTTCCGGAAGGCGAATTGCAGCCCAGTACACTTAATGGACCTCAGATTGAAAATTGATGTTGTTAAAGATAAGTGAAGAAAAGTAAAGCCAGGACTTTGTTTTTCCTAAGTGTGGTTATTGTAGCAAATTTAAATTTGCAGGACAAGTACTTTTGAGGAGAAGAAAAAGAATTTGGATAAGATGAAGCAACATTTCTCAGGAAAGCTCTGAAACCCATGTAAAACATCAATTGGCCAGAGGATTGATCCCCCCCCCAACCCAAGAGGTTCTGTGACTGCAGTCAATTTACATTACATGCGTTTGGGGCTCCTAGCTAAAGTAAATGCTGTGGAGATGAGATGCTGAGGAAATGCTTGCCTCTTCAGAGAAAGGCGGAAAGTGCTGGAAGTTCAATATTCATTAGAACATATGTCTTGTTTGTGTCAATTTGATTTCTCCCAGTAGGTACAACATGCTTATTTTTCAGTTTCCTGACTGCTTTTGAAATCTTAGCTTTTATATGCAGTAGCTCCATAGCTGACTGTGGTATAAAATTTAAAGGCAGAGATCCAACATCAGAGGCAATGATGCATAATTTTATGATGATGTAGCTACATCTCTGATATGATATGGAGCCCCTTTTAGTGATTTTCAACAATGACCACCACACCCTAACCTAACCTACCATTTCATGTTGGGGGTTTCAATTGTACTACAAAATAAATAGCACAAAGGACCTATAGTACAGTGGGATATAGTACAATGACACCATTGTAAAATGGACAGCCTGACAATCTGTGTCACAGGGATCATCTATACCAGGGGTGCTCACACTTTTTCAGCATGTGAGCTACTCTTAAAGCAACCAAGCCCAAAAGATCTACCTGCCCCCACTGCCGTGCGCTCCCGCCGCGGTGCGCTCTTGCCACTGCGCATGCTCTTGCTGGTGTTTTCCGCCCACGCAGCGCTTCTTCCGCCTGCGGGGCATTGCAGGAAGGAGAAAGCATGAGGCGGGGCATCCAGAGAGAGCGCTCTGCCCTGCCGGTCTCGCCGGCAACGGAGGCTGCACAGCTGCTTCTGGACAAGAGAGAGGCAGGGCGCTCCCTCCAGAGGCCCCGCCTGGTGCTTCCTTCTTCCTGCAATGCCCCGCAGGCGAAAGAAGCACCACGAGAGCAGAAGCCAGCAGCAGGAGAGCGCGTGCGCGCGCATGGCAGGAGCACCTCATCCGGCTGGTGAGGGCCGAAGATCACCTGGAAGAGGGCCAAATATCTACTAGTAGCTCCTGAGCTACCTAATGAGCACCCCTGATCTATACTGATTAGGTCAGTTCTGAATTGGAATGGCAAAAACCAATTTCACAGTGCAGATAATTTGATTGTCATTTATGGAACAGGATTGAGGCCAGGAAGGCAATTACTCTCTGAATTTTACATCGTACTTCTGTGTGGTGGGTGTCTACAATGTGCTTTGATTCTACAAATCCGATTTCAACATGCAGTGTGGTTTAGTTTGTGCCCATTCTTCAAGTTTTGGACTTACTACTGACTGCTTGCTGCACCTTAATATCTTTAATGTGCACTGCATGTGTTATGTAACTGTTTAAAGCTATTTTCAAGCTGTATTATATGGTCAGTGTAGATGATCCTACAGTCTTGATTAGTGCTATACCTGTGCTCCTCTTTTGAGAATGAATACACTGGACAATCAAGTAATTCAGCATTGTAAGATTGTACGTTGGCTTACAATGATGCAACTTCCCAGCAGAGTCTCATCATTTTTAACAAATGCACTAGCATTTCTAATAGCAGTGGGTATGCAAAGGCAATGCCACACTATATGTGAACGTGTTCATTCTGTTGTCAGTGGTTCTTGCAGTACTTCATTTCATAAGATTAAAAATGGTCTTCCTCTGAATTACATATCATGATAAGAGAGAAAGAAACACTGATTGTGATCCGTGATACTGAGCTACTAGATATATGAAGATTCCCCTCCTTTAATGATATTCGGTGGATTATTTATATTTATTTATATAGGCAATTCCAAAGTTATGAACAACTTAGGTTTGGTAGGTTTGTTCTTAAGCTGAATTTGCATTTAACTCAGAACTTTTAAAAATGTGAGTCCAGGTAGGTATGTGTGTGTACTAGCTTTGAATAGCACAGGGGTTGACACCCATGTGGAGTTTGTTTCGCTGTCTGTGCCCATGTTCAGAAGATTTCACCTCACTTTCTGTCCCTATAATAAATGGATTTTGAAAAATTGGGATTTTTGTGGAAATAAGGATTGGTGATAAAGCTTCAGTGGGGGCACCTTTTCCCCATGATAATAACTCTTTCAGGAGCAAATTTTCCTTCCAAGGAGTAGATTTCTCTCACTCTGTTGTCTCACCCCTGTTCTTAATGAGGAGTAATTTCTAAGTTGGGTGTTTGTAGCCCAGGGACAGTCTGTATAGAATATCTCAATGGAGATGTGACTCTGTGATCTCAAAAGTTGGTAGATCAGTACACTTGAACAGGAATTCCTATCCTAGTGTTACTTTTTGTTGTAGAACTTCTGAGGATGTCAAGATTATTCAATCTGACAGACTGCCACATTTTTAACAAGAGGTCAAGACCATTTATTTAGGCTTTTGGTCCTTAAAATTTTGTTGGATTAGGACACTTACTCAGTTGAGAATTTATTTTTAAATATAATGTTCTTCTCAGTTTTCTAAGAATCTCAAGATGATTGGCAAGATCTTGATGATGAAGATGATAACTTAGGCCCCTTCCAGACAGCTGAATAAAATCCCACATTATCTGCTTTGAACAGAAATACATGGCAATGTGGACTCAGATAACCCAATTCAAAGGAGATATTCTGGGATTTTCTGCCTTGATATTCTGAATTACATGGAAGTGTGGAAGAGACCTTAGATAAATCAGTAGCATTGCAATAGGCCTACTCCTTGAGGGATGATAAAGAGAATGTTTCTCTGTGTAGTGTACACACTTCTTCTTTGGACACAACACACTGTTGACAATGATGAACACTATGGAATGTGTGTACCACTATTTGCATAACTAAATAGCTAATTACAATTACAGAAAAATCACTAAATGAATGCAACATAGGTAAGTGTTGAATAAGCAAATCTCAATTGAGTCAGTGGGTCTACTCCAGTTAAAATGAACAAATGGATCTGGACTCAAACTCTTTTTCCATTGCTAATTTAATGCCAACATTATATATTTGTAGACTCAGCAAAAGACAGGCTTTAATATTATATAGCAAATCAACAATTAAAAGTTGTTAATGTGTTATGTGTTTCAATGTTCACTCAGGATCCAAAATGCCAGGAATTTGCAGCTGTAAAACAGTTGTGTCCTCTTAGCAACATGAACATGGTGTGGCATTCTATGATGAGTTTTACTGCACCAAAGCCTTTGAGCTGTATTGCTCATGGTGGTAACATAGTGGTTTTGCTTACACTTACCCCCAAACCCATACACACCACAAACAGACTACTGGCAGGCTTCATGAAGCTTAGTGATTTCTGTTGAGTACCCCAGGTTTTTGTTTCGTTTTTGCTATTAATCTCATTTTCCTTGCTTTTAGCAAAGTTGAAGAAAATATTGGTGTTTAATTTAAGGGCACTGCCAGATGAATACTGCCACCATCATCCTTTCCCTCCCCCCTGCTAGGACACCAGAGACGTGGCAGGTAACAACTAGGCACTCACACAGGGCTCCATGGCCAGTTAAGAACGACATCACAGATACTGTAGTGATAGTCCAGTAGGGCCAATGTAGTCTCTGATTGGCCATGCCATGTGGATGGCAACATGGTGCCATCACAGGTTTAACCCATTCCATCACATTAACACCAGGGCCAGTCCAGAGCATAAATGTTTGTTTGTTGAGTAGAACAGATGCATATAAGCTGCTGTATAATTTTATATTGAAAGTTTCCTTGTTACATAGTCATCAACATGCAGGAAGAACTTCAACATCTACTTTGTGATGAGTGCTGATATTTGGTGAGGAGGTTCTATGCCATGTAA
The DNA here is from genome assembly GCA_030556195.1 of Anolis apletophallus. Lineage (NCBI taxonomy): Eukaryota > Metazoa > Chordata > Lepidosauria > Squamata > Anolidae > Anolis > Anolis apletophallus. The sequence continues at coordinate 119,840,256 of JARBWK010000004.1, read as the reverse complement.
ATTTTACTGTTGTCTGGTGTTCTTGTAATAACTCAAAGCCATTTTTTCATGGCAACTTTGGTGCCCTCTCTTTGGCTTTGTTTTCATGTTTATAATAAGATCCTTAGGTACATCCTTAGGTACATTTTGGAATTTCTCTTTCCTATATGTATGATAGAAATAACTGCTGCAAAACAAAATAACACACAACTAGCTCAGCTATCAGATTCAGGATCTCAAATAGGTGCTATTATATTCTCTGTAGATTTAAATACTGCCATCTCCTTGTTATCTTTGTTATTCTTCTCATCTCCTTGTTATTATTTTACACCTTTTTGTTCTCATCAATGAATATGTTAATTTCTTAAAGGTCATGAATCATTTCTGTTACAAGAAAATGAAAAATTTATAAGTACATGAAATTTTCAATAGCAAATGTCAAATGTTGGTTCAAACAATGGATAAAAAAATCATTTTAAAAAAACTCTATCTCTGCTTGTAAATCCTTCCCTCCATTTTTGTTCACTCATTTTGTAACAAAACTTTAAGGTTCCTGTCCAGTAATTCCAAACCATGTTCTGTTGTCATCAGCATAACCTCTTGCTCCACAGGAGCGAACAATCCCATAGAGGAGCACACAACAACACCATAGAAAAATTGTAGTGTAATTGATGATTATAAAATAAGGAGTGACTCCGAAAATCTCTAACAGAAGAGATTATTTAGCAAAAGGATGCATGTCTTTAGTCTTAGAAGGACACTTTTAAGACGGCTGAAATTGCTGAATCCTATCCACCCAGATAGCCTTCTAGCCCTGATTAGATCATTTTCATGAACTGCAAGGGCCATGATGCAAATGGGCTTAGGTCTGTAAAATTACCTTGTGGCCATTCCTACTCAGAGAAATCAATGATGCCTGATCTTGATCACAGTCATAACTGTAATGACATCTCTTAGTCCCCTTAATCTTTTGCTGTAACCTTGCTGAGATTTATTTATATTAAAGAGAGAGAGAGAGAGGTGAAGGAAAGTCAATCTGGATCCATAAGTAATTGGTAAGTGGTGAAAAGGAGGCTCTGTTAGCTCAGTTGATTAAAGCAGACATGTTGCATCTGGAAGCAACAGAATCTGTTTGTCCAGAGATAGCTCGCAAATAAATAATTAAAATAAAATATTGACAGGTGTGCATTCACCTCGTGACTTTGTTTTCTCTGATGTATTCTAGCTGATAATGCTATTAACTTTAATGACTCATTCTCCAGATCTCTTCCCAAATTCCACTTCTTTCTATCTCCCACCATCACCACTACCCACGGCATAACCATACAAATATAACCACACACACACACACACACACACACACACAAGTTGCATCCAGCTATTCCTTTTTGTGTCTGGTTGATACTTACGGTATATTATAAGGATGGAGAAATTGGCAAATATCTGTATTCCTGCCATTCACCTCCAGGCTTGGAAGAAATTCTGCTGGGATTGGCTGCAGCTGGGCTTTGCTGTGGAGGAAGAAAATAGCTCCTGTCAATGACTCATTCAGTATGCATGATCGAGCAACAGTCAATGATTTCTTGTGCCTCATTAACTGTGGCAACAGGAAGAAGTATGATTCTCCCCAAATACCTGACCTTCTTACAAATGAGGGGCAACATTTTGGAAAAAAGAGAGAAGAATTTGAAACATCATTGGTTTCTTTTCTGTACGGTAAACACTAAAAAATAACATCACTTAGCTGACAAATTTTCTGGCGAGTAGCAGAATTACCTCGTAATAAACTGTTGGCATTTCAACATGTCCTTTTCTCCTCTCTTGCCTGTCTCTCTCTTTCTTATTTACAGTTCAAAGATAAAATGAGGGTCATTTCAACCAACTAGCCACCAGGCTTTAGGGAGTTATAAATATACGTGTGAAATTCTCTCTTTCAATTATACTGTCACAATACTTTAATTAGGGATTGTGTAAAACTAGGTTCTTTTCAGAACTATTTTCCTTATCTGACCTTTATCACCTTGGTCTATTGTCAGAGTTCAAAGGGTTCTTAAGTCACTGAAAAAATTGCTCAAGGTATACAATCTATTTATTTTTGGTACTAAGTGTCCATGTGGGACATATGCTTGCAATTATATCCTGGGTAGATGAGTAATAGTGTAAAATAACTGTAAAACATAATGAATTAAATTATGGCCAGGGAGAGGGGCATCCAATTATTGAACTGTTTCTGTCAGCATCATTATGTTTCTAGTCCAAGCTGTGCAGTGCCGTGGTTCAGGAAACATTTTTGCTCTTAGAATAAGTGAACTGGTAGTTCATTCAAGGGATGACAGGTCAAAGAAGGCAATGGAATCCAGGGACATGTGCTGTGGAACCCAGCATGTGATTCTCACCATATATTCCTTAAAAACAGATCAAAAGGAAGTGGAATCCAGATTATTGTTTTGTACATTTGATTATTAGACATTAATTCCAGATTGGGCTTGATAGAATTATGTGCAGGTCAGGTGGTCTCAGCCTAGCCTCCTGTGTTTCCATGAAGACTTTTTACCTTTGAATAACAACAACAACAACAATTATAATAATTTTATTTCTTGCCCACCTTTTTTCACAGCTTGGGGTGGGTTACAACTTTGCTAAAACAGTTCTGGTCCATTGCCTCCAAGATCTTATATGTTTTAAGGGAGCAGAGATTCTTCAGCTGCGTCAATGATAGGGATAGGTTTTCAATGTACCAAAGATAGTATTGTTTTTTCCATTATCGAAATAGTGTATGCTGTTGCATTTGTTATTTCTTTTAGGTGCAAGGTAACTGAGTTTTGATCTGCAGCCATAGCATGATCGATTGGGTAGTATGCCAGGCCTGCAATTACCATTCTGGATCCCATCTAAGATTGAGTGATTTGGCTGTCATTGAGTGGCTGGAGAAGAAGGGCCTTTGATGGCATGGTCTTTTGTTTGGGGAGTTTGTGGAACCTCTGCCATACATTTTTTCAGGTTTTGAATACAAATGAATAAAAGAAAGAAAGAGGATTGGGAATGGGATGATTTAGGAATCTGGGAAGGAATGGGGGGATAGGGAAAGGGGCAAGAATAGCGGGTATTTAAGGTAATGGTTAGATAAGGAATCCTGGAAGGAATGTATGAGATAAGGGTAGTGAGAAAAGATAGAAAAGGGGTATTTTGTTGACTTCCATCTTCATTATTCACTGGTTTTAATCTTGAATATCTGGTTCAGTCCTCTATAAATAGTAATAAAAAACAGTCACTTCTTTCTTTCAGTTCCTTATTCTTTTAAATATTTTTCTTCTTATTTATCATGATGTTTTTGGGAGTTTTATCGGGTCTTCATATATTCCTTGAATGGTGTCCAGTCTGTTGCCATTATTGCTTTACCCTCTGAGTCTTTCAAATAGAATGTAAGCGTATCCATGTCCAGTATTTCCCAAACTTTATTCTCCCATTCTTCTTTTGTTGGTAATTCTTTGAGTTTCCATTTCCTTGCATAACCTATCCTTGCTACTGTGGTCATATATATGAACAATTTGTCCATATTCTTGTCTAATTTTAAATCTTCATCTGTAATACCAATTAGGAAATATTCTGGTTTAAGTTGTATGGCAATCTGGAGGATCTTTTGAATACTTTCTTGTATTGATTTCCAATACTTCCTCGCTTTTTGACATGACCACCACATATGGAAGAATATTCCAATTTGTGCTTCACATTTCCAACATTTGTTCTGTGTCTCTTTATACATTAGCCCGGGCCTGCCCAACAGGCGGCCCGTGGGCCGCACATGGGCCGCACATGGCCCGCCAGCCGTTTGAATGCGGCCCCCTACCCTCCTGCAAGAAATCTGCTGATTAAAATAATAAAAATATTATTAATATTATTAATTATTAATTTATTATTTTTTTAATTGTGGCGAGGAGTGAGGGGCGGGGCGGGGCAGGGAGTAGGAGCAGGCTCCCTTCCTCCTCCTCCTCCTCCTCCTTCCCTCCCTCCCCTCCTCCGCCGCCGCCTCCCACGCAGGCCCAGCCGCAGCCGGCCATCCCCAGCCTCATGTCGGCTGCTGCGGCCTTACCTTTTGCGGTGCTCCCGCCTCCTCCGCCGCCGCCACCACCACCACCTCCTCCGCCTCAGCAGCCCCAACTGCCGCCTCAGCAACCGCCGCCACCGCCGCCCCCTCAGCAATGGCAGGCGGCGCCGCCTCAGCAGGCCCGGTACGCGCAGTACCGCTTCCCTTCGCCCCACCGCCTCAGGCTGCGTTAGGCCTCGAGCAGCAGCAGCAGGCGGTCGCCACGGCCCAGCACCTCCACCTCCAGCAGCAGGACAAGGGCAGCCAAGGCAAGTCCGCCTATCTCACCCTCAGCTCAAGTATGTACCCTGAAGGCTGCATGGTCGCTTCCTTCCGCAGGGTAGGCCAGGCCAGGCCAGGGCCCACCTGGGCCTTCCCTCCCTTCCTCACAACCTCAGGCCCCTTCCTGGAGTGGCTGAGGGGGATTGTAAGTGAACTATAAATCCCAGCAACTACAACTCCCAAACGTCAAGGTCTATTTCCCCCAAACTCCATGTGTGTTCATAGTTGGGCATATGGAATATTCCTGCCACGTTTGATCCAGATCCATCATTGTTAGAGTCCACAGTGCTCTCTGGATGGAAGGTGAACTACAACTTCCAAACTCAAGGTCAATGTGTCCACCAAACCCTTTTAGTGTTTTCTGTTGATCATGGGAGTCCTGTGTGCCACTTTTGGTTTAGTTCCATCATTGGTGGAGTTCAGAATGCTCTTTGAATGTAGGTGAACTATAAATCCCAGAAACTGTAACTCCCAAATGTCAATGCCTATTTTCCCCAAACTCCATCTGTGTTCATATTTGGGCATATTAAGGCCAGGCTTGGAAAAATAATATTAATAATAATGGGTTGCTGTGAGTTTTCCGTATGGCTGCCTGGCCCTGTTCAAGAAGGATTCTCTCCTGATGTTTCACCCACATCTATTGCTAAAAAGGCATCCTCAGAGGTCTGTTGGGGTTTGGCCAGTGGGGTTTATATCCCCACTGTGGGTGGGAGAAAGAAAGAAAGAAAGAAGGAATTCTTGTCTGCTTGAGTTGGGTTTGAAGGTTGCCCATGGACACCTTGATCAGCACTGGATGGCCTTGCAGCTTCAAAGCCTGGCTGAACATTTTACAGAAATACCCATGCTGCCCTAGAAACACCAGGAGAGAATAATGCCTCTGGGACATGGCCAGGCAGCCCAGGAAACTCACAGCCACCCATTATTATTATTATTAAATTCACATAATAAGATATTATAATAATTATAATAGGGTGGGGGCGGAGCCAGGGGAGGGGCAGAGCCAGGGAGGGGGTGGAGCTGGGGGAGGGGCGTGGAGGGGGTGGGGGCATGGAGGGGCAGAGCCTGGCCCCCCAGGTGATAAGTGACCAGAATTCCGGCCCTTGGGCCGGTAGAAGTTGGACAGCCCTGCATTAGACCAAGTTTCTGCAGAGTCATATACCACTGGAAGAACATCTTATACCAATTCTCTTTTAAGAATGACCTAGGTTTGTTGAAGGGCATGGGTCTAATTATTCAAGCCATTGTAGATACAGGGTTTATACTGCCAAATGACCTGGTGTTTCCATTCTGTAGGGTGAATTGATAGGGTGAAGTGGGAAATTTAGAAAGAAGTCCAATCTCTACAGATGGCATTCATTTATCAGTGGCTGGTAATGTTTCTCTGAAACAACCATAATGGTTATTTCAGGGAGATCTGCAACAGAGAGTGAGGGCCCTTTGAGGCAGCCTGGAGGTGGGGTACAGAAGCTAGGCAGACATTTGTCCCTTGAGGAAGACAAAGAAGTTACATCATCTTGAAAGAGGACGGGATTTGCTCTGGATACTTTAGAATCTTTACCAATGCACCTGTAGTGTGTAGTAATATTTTTCATTAAAAAATTCTATACATTCTTCAAAAAATCCATATGCAGTCTTAAAAGAGACACTTCATTATAACAAGAAAAATGTGTTGATCCCCACAACAGTGATTAGGCCATTTGTCAAACACTGTTAGTGTTTCTGATAACATTTGCAGGTCACATACACAGGTATTTGGCATCCAGCAAAATCGAGTCTGTCGAAATGGAGCATATCCACCTGAACTTAGGAGATTGATCATTACGATTAAAGTTTGACAAATTCAGTTAAACTTTATAAAACTCCCTTCCAAAGTGCAATATCCCTCTCAGCTTGGAAAGTCAGGGCTGTGATGTGTCAGCTTTCTCTAAAGTTCTTTACCAAAACTGCTGGCTGTGTGGATGTCACAACAGGGGCTTAGCAAACATTTTTGCTGTGTCAAAAATGGAATACAGAATTTTGCTTTACCTACAAAATAAGTTACCAGGATGATTTTTTAAATAAAAAAATAATGATTTTGCACTATCTTTTTTCCAAAAGACCCTTTTGCCCCTTTAAATGAAAACTAAACTATCATTTGCAAATAGAAATTCCATGCCTGTTGTACCCAAGGTTGTAATATAAGGTAGGTGGAAGAGAAACATAACAAATATATGAAAGTTGAGCAAAACCATGAGCTAGATTCTGATAGCATAGCAAGGATGGAAGGTTAATAGGGTTAATCTTTCCTTCCTGTGTCATTTCCCAATGGAATGTATTCCTATAAAATTGAAAATTGCTCTCATAGATACTTTCTTTTAGAAACAGAATTTTCTGAAGGGAAATATAACTTGAGTGCACACATTGGGCAGAGAAATGCTGGTTGAAATTGAATATACAAGCTAAATATCCTCTTACAATGCAGTGCTAATCTGAATTGTGTTCCTGTATAGAAGTTGGAATCAACAGACTGGTATTAATTACCTCAATAACTATGGACCTTTTAAAAGTCAGAAGGAAAAGTACTTTTTTTTCTAAGGAAACCATAATTAAAACAATCATTTCCCAGAAATACTAAAGACATAAACACCAAGGTGGAAGTGGCATAACTGCAATAAATGTCCTCCATTCAATGTAAATATTTTATATTTTCAAAAAGCTTTTCAATGTAAATGTAACATAGAGACACATTTTTATCTCTGGTCTTGAGAATACAATGCATAATTTAACTTCCAGTCATCAATAAAGGAGACATCATGAATTACTGTAACCACAGGAATAACCACATTAATTTTCCATGCAAGAAAGGTGATGCTCAAAATTATACAACAATGACTGCATATTTAAGATCATATCACAAACATAAGTTAGATAATGTGCTTTCTAAATTACTATCTTAGGTATCCAGTGATGCCCAGGTTAGGTAATTTGCCCATATTACCTCAAACCCCACTAGTACTTAAAGTGAGTACCTAAAGTATGTGTGCCAAGTTTGGCCCATTTCCACAATTGGTGTGGTTCAGAATAGTCTCTGGATATGAATGAACTGAAACTCCCATCTTCCTGGGTCAATTGCCTCCCAACACCATTAGTGTTTAAAGTTGTTCATGGGGGATATGTGTGTCAATTCAGTCCAGCTACATTGTTTATTTATTTATTTATTTATTGGTTTGACTTAATATACCGCTCTCTCTGGAGCCCAGAGCGGTTTACAGAGTTAATAGATAAAACACATAAAATGCAATAAAATACAATAAGACCAATTAAAAACCCCCAGTTAAAATCAATTCCAGCAAACTGCGATGGCAGTAGAAATATGTTGATGGGGTTCAAAGGACTCTCTGGAATTGGGTGGACTGTAACTTCCATAATTCCCAGTCATTGCCTCCCTCAAACCCTGCCATTATTTAAAGATTGTCTTGGGTATGTGTGCCAAGTTTAGTCCAGACCTATTGTTGGTTCACAAAACTTTCAAAATTCAATTGTCATAGGGACAAAAAAATAAGGTGAAACCTTCTCAACAAGGACAGAGACAACAAAAACGAATGCACATGGGTGTTAAACCACTCCCTGTGCTATCCAAAACTGAACAAAATGACTAGAGTTACACTTTAAAAATATATCTGTTCTGACTAACATGCAAATTCAACTTAAGAACGAACTACAAAACCTGTCTTGTTTGTAACCTGGGACTGCTTGTATATCATATTACATTGCACAGAATTAACAAAGTCACCACTACTTGGCAAACATCTCAAGGAAATAAAAAATTATTCAAATTCAAATTGTTTGCTCAAAATTTTATCAGTTTCTTCTTAAAGAACTTAAGGATTTTATTAAATATTCTCTGCTTATGGTATTTACAGTTAAAATGGAAATATTTTGATACAGATGATAATTAAAAATCTATTTTGAGATGTATTTTGTGACTATCTCTAATCAGGTTTCCAAACATAGGCCTGGCTATGTGGTGGACTTTGATCAACACAGAGAAATATGTTTTAATATGTGTATTTTATAGAATGTCTATAATGTTGGACATCTGCATAAATATATAGATGGTGTCTGTATAAGGCAGTGTTTCTCAACCTGAGGGTTGGGACCTGGGGGGGGGGGGGTCACAAGGGGGTTTCAGAAGAGTCACCAAAGATTACCAGAAAACATATATTTCTGATGGTCTTAGGAACCCCTTTGGCAGAGAAGGTTAAGATCTCTCTGCCTGTCATTCTCTTCCTTTTTGGAAACAGATGGCAAATCGTCCCACTAAAAACCCTCCTCCACTACGATTGGCTGGCCTCTCAGCCAAGGGATGGAGGGGAGAGCAGGCATATTCAGCACATGGAAGTGTGGTGAGCATGTGAGGGTGAGAGAGAATGTGTGAGGCTGGAGGGTGGATTGTGTCAGCAAGTCCCTTCAAGGCATAATCAGAATTTCTACCTTATAGGAGTGTTGTTGATTTTGATCTTATAGACAAGAGCTAATCAATGTAAAGGTCTCTATCCAATTTTTAGTCTCAACTAAAGTAAACCCACTGAATTAATGGAGCCCATTAATTCAAAGGATCTACTGTGTTTTTCATTTTTTTAAAAAAAATAGGCTATTAGAGAAATAGAAGAGAAACAAGTCTCTCCATGGTAACCCATCACCATTGTAATTAAAAAACATTTTCACCTCATCACTATGTATTATCTGTCATAGTGATCGCGACTCATTTCAGATTCCATTTCAGATTATTCATTTTTCTCAAATCCAGCTGAAATTGCAGAGAAAATAGTCGCCTTTCCAAAGAATGCTTCTGGAAATGACATTACAATATACATGTCCCACACTTCTGCCATGAATTCAAGGAGGCAAACATGGGGAAAAGTTAATGTCCTCCCCCACAAAATCTTCATGACAATTATGGGAAGATGGCCCAAACTCATCTAGTGAGAATCATTGGCTGAAGATTCAGGGATTTCTCAAAAAATAGTCACACACATTGTATCTCCATGGCATTGTGCATATGGAGTGTAATATCCCAAAATACTAAATTGTCCAAAACAAAGTCATTGAACATTTCGCAAAACATTTTCACTCCCTGTGCATGTTGTTGTTCCAGCACAGCTTGGTCAATCTGAAAGGATTTTTACCTTGTCTCGAGATTACTTCTGTATTTGGGGCATTCTGTATCTCACACACAAAAAAGCCTTTCAAATATTTCAGCTTGGAACTATTCAAAATTGCTTAAGACTTTGTCAAGCTTCTTTAGATATGAATGTACACAATTCTGGAGGAAGCAGGGCAATGATTTACAACAAACTGGCGGAGGGGGGTCTGGCATAGGTCGAGGCATTACTGACTTAAACACTTGGAATTAGAGATAAGTCTTTTCATACTATGGGTGGGTAAAGGGTGGTCCATGGATTGCATGTTGCATACAGGGCTGTTTCTGTTAATTACAAATTGCCTACAAACTTTAAAAAGATTCATTGCATCTTCAACCCAAATGCCCAAGGGTAGTGGAAGACAATTTTGGCAATCTCACTGTATTGTTTTGGAACCAGAAGAATCCTCCCCCCAAACCCTAACAGTTATCCACAGCTATTGTAGGAGATCCATCAAGCAGAATGCTTTTAGGTACATCAACCCATTTACATGCCCCATACCCCACTATATGCTTAAGGATAGTCTCTGGGCTTTTGTGGGACCTTTCCCAGACCTGGGAGCAAATTCCCACTTTCTATTATCTCTCACTAATCTTCTTGCATTGGTGAGCATGCTCAGTAGCTTGGGACAGTTTTGAATGTCAGAGTCTAGTTTGGAAGATTCAACCATTGGATTACCTGGGTTAAATTCAATTTCTAGTTCCAACTAAAGTAGGCTTATTGAATCAATCACTGAATGCTGAGTCTATGCATATGTAAATACCATGGGCTCAAAGGACTTTTTTGGGATTAACAATTATATTTAAGTCTCTGGTCTCAGAAGGGTCTTGGTTTCTGAAAGCATGTTTGGTGACAGAATCCATATTTCATGCTCTATGATTTTTGCTGATGCATGTCCTCATTATTTTGGCTTTTCCTATTCTTGAATCAGTATCCAAATTGTTACTGATAGGCTGGGTCTCAACAATGTGCAATAATGATCACATGTAGAAATGATTGCAGAAAGGGGCTTATGTCTTGAAATGCACTTGAGCAGTTGTCATCAGGTTTCAAAACAGGGAACTGGTGTAACATGCCATAGTGTATGAGTAGCTCAGTGTAATTAAAGTTTGTTTAACAAAGAAGTAATTCATACCTTCAGTACATTATTATGATACCAAAACATGCATGTAATATGAAAATACAAAATATAGAAATTTTAGTAAAAAAAATCAACCCAAAAAGCAGAATCTTATTAGAAAAGGAATCATCCACTTCTCTAAGTAGAGTAACAGAAGGCAAGATGTGTTAGGTAGATAATGCAAAGTTAGATAGAAATGTATTGTCTGTATCTCTATTGTGCATTACTGTTTGGAAAAACACAGTTCAAATAGACATGTGGTTACACACATCTACTGAAAAGTTAAGTAAGTGGTGATGTGGAACTGAAGAGACCAGAAAATAAGCTGAGACATGATCATGTGGCAGGCATGACAAGTGCTAGATCAATCACTGTTGTCCCTGCTTGATGACGAGAAGCCTATGGGTATAAAAGTAAGTAGCAGAGCATGTGCTCTCTCTATCTTGTCATGTGACTTCTTGCTGTACATCAGTCATGAGTATATCTCTGTATATCCTGATAGGAGATCAGTGGATCCTGATGTGTGAATATAGCTGTGCAAAAGCAATGTGTCAAGATTAAAGCCTCCATTGTGAATTTGGATGAAAGCCAGATATAAAGTGTTTCCTTAAAACAGTGAGCAGCAACAAGGTCAGAGGCTGTGCAGTAAACTCTGCTAACTACTGATAAATGACTCTGCAATGTTTGGGTTGATTTAATTGCTTGCCCTGAGACAATTAGTCTGGTACACAGCACAAGTAGGGCATGATAGCAGGAACTATAAATCATGTACCTATCTTGCGAGTGGTTTTGTTTTTTCCCCTGACCAGATCTTAGGACTTTACCCATGCTGATTTTGGGGTAACAGGCAAGAAAGAATAACATGTGATAAAGAATGACACATAGAATAATGTGTTCTGTAACACTACAGCATTAAATGCCATGGTTATATGATGCTCCCTACCCCTCGGCATGGGTTAACATCCTTAATATGTCCCAGGTGAACCAGGAAAAAAACCAGACTATGCTCTGCTCCGTTTGGACTGCTTAGGTAGGGAAATCACATTAGGTGGCTGAGGTGACATTGGGGCTTTCACATCTCTCTGGAATGACCTTCAACGTATCCACAGGTCATATCAATTCTTAATTTTGCCCCAAAACCTGCCCTCAACTTATATATCAAGTTCACCGATATATGAGTGTACACAGTAATTCTCCCTTTAAGCCATTTCTAATCTTAAAATAGTTTATTTTGCTTTTTTAGTTCAAGACCCTCAGATCTGAAATGTTGTCAATTTAAACTTTAAAATTAAAGGGAAGAGTATGTGGAGGGAAATCAGAGTGTAGCTTTACCAATAATAAATGTAGTGAAAAAGAACTCCTGAACTAAACTTTGCTTCTGCTTTCATTGATGGCTAACTTTCCTTCAGAGCAGGAAAATACTTCAAATATAAAGGAAAAGATTTTTGTAAGGTTACGATTTCAGAAAGTGGAGATTTTAGGCCTTCAGTAGTAACCAATGAAACCTTCATTGCATAATCCTTGTGCAATTGTTTTGCTTCACTTTCCTTTCATTCTGCTGTGCAGCCAGAACAGATTAAGTATGAGGAAACTCAGTGGTTCAATATTTTTATCAAAGTTAGTCTGAGGATGAACCATTATCTAAAAGATATACTTAGTTCAAATAGAAAGCAAAAGGAAGGATAAACAGTGTTTTATCTCCCTGTATATGAAATGTCTCCTCAAGGTCACTACTTTATGTGTGTTATACCTTGAGAACTAAGTACCAGCCTGGTATGTCCTACTTCCAGATTTCTCTTCTCGCTCATTTTTTTTTCTAGGAGTAAAGGAATTGCCATTCTGCTGTAGCCCGTTGGTCCACTGTTACGCTGCCTCAGGCATTTAGCAATATTTGATGCATCAGAGAAAGGTAAAATACGGCTATGCACCAGAGCAATGATATATTAGGGAAGGGGAGGGGAGAAGTCCCTTTAATTCCCAGCAATCAATCAGCTGAAACCCTGAGGCATGAAAGGTGATATTAGCATTGGCAAACTGAAAAATGGCTCATGGGTTCTATGCTGATAAATACCTAAGGCCTAGGTGAATCCCTGAACTCTTAGCTTCACCTTTGGTCTATGGGAAAAAGAAAAAGAAAGGGTTGGTGAGATTGGCATTTTTTTACACCACTGGTGTGAATTACACAAAATACACTGTGAAGTGAAAAGTTAGTTCAAGACTTTTTTCAGGGATTTTATAGAAGTATATGTGTGAGAGATAGTTTAAAATGATTTCTTGTGCAATCTTATGGCCCACTAAAGCTCACTGGGCAGTCAGGTTTGTTTCTTTAAGCAGGACAGTGATTAGATTTGTGGGGGGGGACGGGACACACAGGAAAGTATTTCTGATACAGCCGGAATAAAAGGAGAAGACTGCCAAACACTTGTAGCTGCTGTAGCAGGCTTTGTCTCCAGAGTTATACCTTACAGCTTTCCTGCCTTTAGTCAAAGTCCTTGGAGATAATTGAACATCATCAGCCACTCCTCCAAGAATACTGCTGACTACAGTCATGGATCCTTCAAAAGTTTATTTTTCTTTATCGTTCACAAAATAGAAACATTTGTAATGTAGCAGATAACCATACTCCCACAAGGCAGGCTGCTCGTGCAGATGCAGTAGAAGGGAAGACAGACAACAGGATTTCTCAGAAAGCTCAGTTTACTTTGTTTTCACAGCTGTGAGTCCGTCCCGGCACAACATGGTGCTTCAAGGGGGTGGCCCTCCCCCTTGTAAGGCACATATTTATACAAGCATCAGGGTTCAACTTATGGTTGCCCAAAATCTTATTATTGGTTAAAAGTTATGTCGCAGCTAAAATTGCAGCCTATCATAATGTAACACGGACTGTCCACGCTTCATTCCTGGAGATACAGTGTTTCTTTATCTCTTGCATTCCTGCACATGCTCAGTTTGATTTTCTTAGTATAGCTCCTTCTCTGTTCTGTTGTCTCTGGGGCAGATTATTGCTAACTCTGCCTTCTTCTCTATGCCTATGCCTGGGTAGCATTCTCTCCTGACGTTTCTTCTGTAACTCAATGAGTCTCCTTCATTTCCTCACTTTTTCTTTTGCAAAGCGTTTTACAAAAAGCGAATGCAAACATGATTAAGGCAGCCTAAAAATCTCTCCAACTCTTTTTCCAATCTTGTTTCCTCTGTACCATGGCTATCTTCTCTAACTTGACAGTTTGACATGCAATTGAGACACAACACTTTAACTTCAATGGGAAACAACAAAATACAAGTCCAATTGCACAGAAGGTTCCAAAACCTATCACCACCAGCGACTTTAACCACTTTGCATCTGGTAACCATCCGGTTAACCAGCCCCACAAGTTGTTTGGTGGCTCATATGACTTTTGAACCTCCCTTGCTATTTCCTGTATTTTTTTTCCAAATGTAGCTCAATGTCTCCCGTCTTGTTAATGAAATGACAGCAGGTGGTATTAATAAAACAAGAACAATTATCACAAACATAATGAAGCCCACAATCACCAACTCTTTTTAACCAGGCCACGTTTGGCAACCATAAATTTAGCCATGAAAACTGAGATGGTTCATTAACATTATGTTGAATCATGACCTGTAGCTTTTCAGGCCATCTTCTATCTTTGGTTCAAATTATGAAATTGTATTTAGCAGTTGTCTTTTGATCATTGCACAAAATCCTCCTTTGTTGTCAAGAGGTAATCTAAGGCCATTTTCTGCTGTATCTCTATTTGACTTAACTCTTCAGCTTCAGTTTGCAATGCTCTAACTATTGTCCCAGTGGCACTGATAGATTTTTCTAGGCGACAGATGAGCCTCACAATGTTCTTTTGATTGTCCTGGGCTATTATTCCTGGGTATTACCCTAAAGACAGGATCTCAGTGATGGTTCCGGCTCCTACCCTTTGGGCTTTTGGTGTCAGACAGTTGATCCTCAATGATCACTGTCTCATCACACCCAGCACCCATTTTCTCTGGCTGGAACCCCCCTCTTCTGCCTCTCTCTGGGTTGGGTTCCTTTGATGATTCACACTGGTAGGGTTAGAAAGCCCACACCAACACACTGATACCTCCCAGGATGATAGCTATTAGCCCATTTGACAAAGAAGAACCCCAAGTTAGGGTCTCTTTATCTGCCAACCTGAACAGATGGTGTCACTAGTGTCAAACATAGGATAGTTAGGATACAGCTCTCTCTATTCCATGTCAGACAGATTCTGAGTCTTGACATAACTGAAGTTGTGGCCTTTGCATAAATAGTGATCTGTGCAATGAGTAAAAATGTAATTGGGTCCCTCAGAATTGCTGAGGACATTGAATTGTTAACTGCAATCCTCCAAGTGTTATTTGAGGATCCTTGCTTTTTAAAGGTAGGGATAAGAATGACCCTACTGTTTTTGTAAGTGTATGTATCTATTTGAAACATATGTTGTACATGTATCTTGATCCAATTGCCCTATGCTGAACTATGGTCAGTCCCAATGACACATCTTACTGATCAGCCTTATCACTTCTGCTCTCTGGTGGAGGCCTACAAAGGATCTTCTTACACCACCAGCAGAGCCAAAACAAACAAAACTATACAATACACAGAAAAACCCAAAAACTGACACTCCCAAGTCCCAAGTTCATGTCTTCGGGTGACTCTCGGAAGTCTACCCTCCTTCTTCGGGGTGGCATTCGATCAGCCTGTCCCCAGGGGAGTGGCCCCCCATGACGCGGACTCTCCTTTCCTCTTCATGGTCATCCTTTGGACCTCCTTTCGGTGCGCCTGCCGGAACTTTGGTCAGGAATATCTTCAGTGGGTCCTTCTGGTCATCGTCCACCTGAGTAATAATATATCTGCTATTCAATGGCTTATTTCCAATAGTATCTCTTTGGATTTAAATATAACGGTTCCAAGGCCTTAATCTCCTCACTTGGGGTGGTCAGGAAAACATCACATCACATCACACTGCCCTTTTACTTTGATCTCAATGGGCCAAGTCTCCATTTTTTTTTTTTTTTTTTTCTTTAGTTTTTTAAACCACATGATATCGCCTGAGGAGACAAAAATACAGAACAGTAACAGGGAAACACAGCACACCACTATAATGATATAAATCTTTCAACACTTGTCCCAAAACTTTCACTTTCTTCATAATTTCCCCTTTTTTTGTTTCAGCTCTGTGGAATCTCTCTCTGTAATGGTTTTTCATATCTCAATAACAACCTCAACAGTGTAGATGCATATCTAATCTTTTAACAATATCATTGGAAGTATTTGTTTTCTATTCAAATCAGTTTTTGACACATTTTCGCTAAAGTTTCTTTCAATGTCCTATTCCAAGTCACCCCTAGGGAATGGATTCTCTGATGAACAATACCTGGCCCATTTGCAAACAACATATCCACAGACCTAAGCTTGCAATCTTTTTGCAATCGAATTTTTACCAATTGGTAGATGGTATCTCTCTCCCATTCCGTTGTAATGGGCGTGGCATCAAGCTGTGAAGGACATCATCTTCATCTCCTTTTTAAAACACGATTCTGAACACTTGACTAAAATGGCACAAACAAATTAATCTCTTATCAAACTAACAATCAAGGCTAAATGGTGGTAATGACCACTTTAACAATTCAACAACAGAAATCATTTAACTTGAAAAGGATATAGTCTTCAGTACAATCCCAAGCGAGTCTGGCCTTGGTTATTTTAGGCACACATCCATTCATATGTCCAACTTTTATCTCTTTTGATCTCTGGCATAAGAAAACAATCTCAGTCACCCTTGATTGAAGAAATCAGTCTATTAGATTCCAAGTAAAATGAGGAAAATATCTATATTCTGCAATCTGTAGTCTCTAAAGTCAGTCCTGTGTAAGAAAGTCTGTAAAATAAAGTTCTCATTATTTTCCACGTCTTTCACTCATCTAGCCAGGCTTAGCTCCTGTGATTGTATTCTCATTTAGCTTTTCAGCTGGCTGTGATTGGATATCAATTCATAAGCAGGGTTCCACAAAATTTCCAGGCTTGAGACCTAAAAAGCAAAGATAGTGAAGAGAGAAGGGGGAGAGGGGAGGCTAATTACCCAGCCGTAGAATCTTCCACCGATTTCTCATCGATATTCCACCACATCCTTTTGCTTTCACAATCTCTCACTACCAGCCAATTTTCACCTTTTTAGAACAACCTCCATGGTTTTTCTCCACATCCATATAACAATCTCCACGGTTTATCTCCACCAAGGTTCCTCTCCACAATTTATCTCACATGTTTCTGCTGCAACCATCTTTCTGACATATCTGTTTCCTTCAATGCATGAAATCATATTCCATTCAATTTCCTCCAATAGCAGCCATCTCATTTTGCTGCTTATACTTCTCTAGATGCCACTGACGTGTACAATGGGCACATTACCTGGCTCTGCTTCCAGCAGGGGCTCTCCTGCTATTGCCTCCAATGTCATTTTATATCAACACTTTCAGTTTAATCACTTCATCTGCAACTTGCTTTTTCCACGTAACAAAACAGTCCCTTAAATCTGGCAAAAAACCCCTTGGGCTCTATCTGTTTTTTAATGTCCCGTTCAAAAATAATCTCTTTTCAGTCAAAGTATCATTCATTATCCAAAATTGTCTTGTCCTGTGTTTGAAAACAACTATGAAGAATATAATTCACACTAAAAATCATGTCTAGGGTTGTCCACATAAGGTATTTTCAAAAGGTTGCTGTAAAATAATTTTTACACAGTTCTAGGCTAAATGTCAGGAGAGAATGCTTCAGGAACATTCCAACATTTGGCAAGCCCACAGTGTCCTTTCTCACATTCCAACATTTGGCACAGATAATTATTCTCTTTTTTTTCTCCTTGAAAATAATAGATAGCCTGGCTGTTTTATCTCTGTACATACTGTACTCAGGCCCTGGCTGAGAGACACAGCTCATGCCACAATGGTGGCAAATTTTCATTAGACACAGAGTAAATTAGGATTTTTGCATAAATCAACAAATATTCATGATCTAAACATTTTCTCACACAACCTCAGTAGTGACTTAGTAAATGCAATGTTGAGATTTCAAATATTTCTGGAAATGTTATTCTGTGTTGCTATAAGCTTAGAGAAACCCTGTTCCAGCATTGATTGAGTTAAACTACACAGAGAGTATAGATATATATCATTCCTATGAATGCATTTCATTTTGTACACATAAACATACAACATTTAACATTTAATATAAGGCATTCAATTTTAAATCTTTTAAACCCAGTATTTCAAATGCAGTCTCATATTTCTTAGGCTCACATGAACAAGGTCGAAAAACCCAACTATCTGCCAACTTTTCCTTCTCTGTCTGTTATCAACATTTTTAGGGAACAAAGCATTCTATGTTCTTAGTCATCAGCTTCTAGGCACATTTTACTCTTTTGCACAGAATGAGTTTCTTTCTTTCAAACTTTCCTTCTTTAAACTAATACAGACACACTCATTAAATTAAATTAAACATAACAGCCTTTTTTCCCACTCTCTTGCTTTGGATTAATCAGACAGAAAAACAGTTCACCCTTTTAAAAACATAACAGCACTTTTTGAAAACATACATAAACCTCTCTCTCTCTCTCTCTCTCTCTCTCTCTCTCTCGCTCTGGACTTGTTGCAACACAGACATACGCAGCTGCCCCCCTCCTCCTTGTGTCTAGCCATTTGAATTTTAGAGACAAGGGAGTTTAGTTTTGTTCTTTTTACTAAGGGGCATCATCCGACTCTTTGGGACAGCCTCAGAGTCGGCTCTTTCGGGGAATTTGGGATCTTTCCCCTACCTTTTCTTTTTTTTTTTGCTCTACCGGTAATCATATCTTTTTGTGCACATAACTCAGAGGCTAGATGGGCAATTTTCCCCCCAGCTCTGTAATTTCAAGTCGGGTCACCCCTTCTTGAACTTCTATGCAATTAAACTTGGGTCAAAGGGGGCAACTCCTCCCCTTTACCCTCCCTACCCAGTCGGGTTATGTGTGGCCATTACAAGGGCATCCCCTTTGAGCCTTTCCCTCCCATTTGGGGTACTTAGTGTTTCCCAAATGTAGTGTTTCTTCACTTCAAACACTATACTCGCCGGATTTCTATAGACGTCAGGAACCCCTGCGCCCCCGGACTTTCCTAGTGGCTTACTCGACCACTTACTTGCCGGATTTCTGTAGACTCGGGACACCCTCGCCCCCGGACTTTCCTTTGCGCAATCCTCCGAACTGGCTTTTCTGGCAACCCAAATCTGTTGCGGCACTCAGGGTCGTTCGGCACTAACAAAGAGGTGAGGACCACAACCTGTCTTTGTTAGGGCCCTGTCTCGACTCACGGTGTTCACCTCCAGTTCTCGCCGACGAGTTGAGGCCATCCTGCCAACAGGATCTGTCTCCGCTTCACAGTCTGTCTCATAAATCAGATCACGTCGGGGTCACCAGAAATGTAGCAGATAACCATACTCCTACAAGGCAGGCTGCTCGTGCAGATGCAGTAGAAGGGAAGACAGACAACAGGATTTCTCAGAAAGCTCAGTTTACAGTGTTTGCACAGCTGTGAGCCCGTCCCGGCACAACATGGTGCTTCAAGGGGGGGCCCCTCCCCCTTTGTAAGGCACATATTTATATAAGCATCAGGGTTCAACTTATGGTCGCCCAAAATCTTATTATTGGTTAAAAGTTATGTCGCAGCTAAAATTGCAGCCTATCATAATGTAACACGGACTGTCCATGCTTCATTCCTGGAGATACAGTGTTTCTTTATCTCTTGCATTCCTGCACATGCTCAGTTTGATTTTCTTAGTATAGCTCCTTCTCTGTTCTGCTGTCTCTGGGCAGATTATTGCTAACGCTGCCTTCTTCTCTATGCCTATGCCTGGGTAGCATTCTCTCCTGATGTTTCTTCTGTAACTCAATGAGTCTCCTTCAGTAACAGGCTATAATTTTAAAAAAAAACATTTTTAAAACAATTTTTGAGAATTTACTGTATACTGCTTTCAAGGAATGATAGGAAGAATTGTCAGGCCTCCTTCAAATGCTTTTTCTCTTTTTCCAGTCCTCAAGTTCATTTTCTGATCAGTGTGCAGAAGTATATCTGTGAAATACTGTATATCATGGGGAAAATCTTTTCTTTTTTTCATATAGACTCTTCAATTTTACATATAAGCATTAACTTTTTTTACATTTAGAAATTGTGCATTTGTGCATTTTTCAAATGTGCTCATGGTCCTGGATTTTTTTGTGTGAAACTGAACAGAACCCCTGAAATATATGTACTCTTGACCACATATTGCAAAGAGGATTCAAAATGTGCAAATAGGATAATCCACTTTTTTTTTAAAAAAAAGATGTTGATGTGAATGTCACAAGCATTCTTCTTTTCATTAGATCAAAGCAGTTCATGTAGATTAGCTAGTAATCTTCAGTGATTTTATATACAATCAATATTGTTTGAAATGAAAAGGCAAACACATGGTCAGTTGTGTGAACACAATTCTATTTTCAAACACAATAGACTTAGGTATAGGATGTTCAAATCGTTAATATCAAATTTTTCTGATAAACTACCTTAACCACTTAATCCTTGTTTTGCTGCTCCAACTGATGTTAAAGTAATAAACTGTGTGTTGGCTAGGTTATTCATCCTTCCCTTTGACTGAATCATAAATATGAAAAATAAGTTGGATCACAAGAAAGGCAACATGGATGGTTTTACATCAGGAATGGAAAATCATTGTCCTCAAGATATTGTTAGACTACATATCTCATCAGCCCCAAACAAAATAGCTAGAGGCAATGGAAAATAGAGTCCATCTGGATTTAGATTTACTATGCACATGCACTGCAGATATCTAATAGCTTAATCTACAATCTTATGATTGTCTGATATTTTCAAACAGAAATATTCATGAAACAGGGAGGGAGCATTCCCAAAGAGTGTGCATCTTAGTGAGTTTGAAATTTAGAAGGTAGATCGTGAATGTCTCTTTGAGCATAATTGGTACCTCACCCGCTTCATGGTCTATGAATCAGTAAATTAAATTCATTCACAATTCCATATCCCTGCCCCTTTTGCACCAATCAGTGCTCTCCAAAATGTGTGGCTGTTAGCCTCCTTGAGTACCCGCAGAGACAAAGGTAGGGTATAAATAATAATCATAATAATAATAAAAATAAAAATAAATGTCAGAAGCAAATACAGAGTTATTGTGAAGGTTTTATAATTATTCTGAAAGTGTGTTTTCTCCTTTTGTAAAACATTCAGCACAAATTAAAAATGGCAGCATTTTTCCCCATTTTATTTTGGTGTGAATCTGATAAAAAAAGAGTTTGGCGCCAAATTATAGATTTGCATACATGCTAAAACATGACATCTGTAAAAAATTACTTTTTTGCCAAATGAAAACAAACACAATAACAACCAAGAGTATATTCATTAAATAATGTACAAAAAGTTTTGTGATGTCAGAGCAGGGAGAAATAAGGATTTTTTTCTTCATTCTTGCATGAGAGAACAAAATAAGAATTTAAATCCATATCATGAGAATACTTTTGTCTGTCTTACCCCATTTTCTTTCAGTGTACCAAGGGTTTGGCACTGTGGAATGATGAAGACTCCCTCTTGCCTCCACACTGGCTAGGAGCTGGTGGGCAAAACATCCTTGAGCAAATCTGGTTCTGGAATGGTTCTGAGATAAAGGGTCCATATAGAATGGTATTGGTACTTTTGTTAGCATTGACAAAGATGATGAGCAACAGCCAGGAGATCTCTGGGACTCCATGGCTCCTGCTATGATGACAATAAAATGACTAAGGTTAGGCCATTCCTTGTCCCCAGGCCATGCAGCCTGGGGAAAGTGGGATGACCATGTGAACAGCAGTGGCCAGTTTTGATTTGGAACCAGTTCAACTGTACACATTATCTCAAAGTGTGGGCAAGTTCCGGGGCATTTCCTGTCTTTGCTTAACACAGGATTTACTGTATGATTCTGGT
Organism: Anolis apletophallus; assembly: GCA_030556195.1. Taxonomy (NCBI): domain Eukaryota; kingdom Metazoa; phylum Chordata; class Lepidosauria; order Squamata; family Anolidae; genus Anolis; species Anolis apletophallus. Next base: position 119,818,592 of record JARBWK010000004.1, on the reverse strand, counting down.
CCTTGGGTGAAATCTGATTTTATTCTGTGATTTGGGTTCTTGATTTGGAACCCAGGAATATCAATCACACTTATGAATATTGAATATTTTCTTTATTTTCAGTTTTTCTTACCTTCTAATTAGCTGACACACATTTAAATACTAAGATTATATATGAATGTATACAATATAATTCTTTCCATCTTCCTTCTGCCAGTCATGTTATAAAGATTAACAACTGAAAGCTTACTGTGTCATTGCAAGGTAAGCAAGCATTGAATCACATTCAGTGACAGATTTAGTTGAATTACTCAAGTTTACCTGACAAGTGAACTGTCATATATGAGATTGGGCAAATATAGCAAGGTCAAACAAAAAAGAAAAGAAAGGATAATGGTTTTAATATTATATCAATGTATTTAAATGTCAGCATTTCTGGTCCATTTCAAAGACTGACTACATAAGGTGCCTTAGACCAAGGCCAGCCATGAAATTTCCCTGACTGAGGCTATTAAAAGCATATTAGGCTAGCAATGGAGTTTTATTTCAATACTGGAAATGTTATAATAATCTATTTTATATATGCAGATAGGCAGAACTCCATAGGATGTTGTTCACCACCTACTATCATTCACAGATCACTTTGCATGGTGTTTGCTCTGCACTTAAAAAAAAAGAATCCCACAGTGCAATTATGAGTTCAACATGCTGTCTTTCTAGGAATTTGTGTTATAGGCTCATGGCTCTCTGCCTGATCTCTCAGTAGGGACCTTTGACAATGGCACTTTTTGTAGTGGATTAGGAATAGAGCACTACACAAATCAGTCTTACGAGACAAGCAACAAATGAACATTGCAGTTGTTAGTGTACCAGCTCAGCAGGATAGACACCACTATGGGAAACAATCCCTTAAAAACTATTGAAAGAAGACTGGGATATCTCCAACATACTTTTTTGTTATGTCTTGTGATGGCTTCTCAAGTTCAGATGTTTCTGGATGAAATGAATTACTTAAGTCAATTTTAGACTGTTTTTAAGCCTAGCTATGGGATAGAGACAGCTTTTATCACCTTTGTGAACAATTTGTACTAGGAAGTGAACAGGGAAAAATGTATTGGTTCTGCAGGATCTCTTGATGGCTGTGTTCATATTATCAATGACGGTATCCTTCTGGGTCTTCTCACTGGGTTGAAGCTTGGAGGTATTGTTCTAAAGTAGTTTCAATCCTACCTGGAGGGGCAAGTTAGAAAGTGATAATGGAGGACTCCTGTTTGATTCGCTCTTCATTGGACTTTGAAGTTTTTCAGAACTTAGTTTTGTCATCCATGCTATTGACATATACATGACACTTTGGAAGAAGTCACCTGGCATTTTGGGGTTTGGTGTCATAAATATGCTGATGCTCTCTTTCTTTTCCTCCTGATTCTAAGAAAACTAATGGATGCTATTCATAATTAACTGCATGAGGATAAACACATTGAAACTTAATCCACAGAGTTGCTCCTGATCAGTCAAATGGCTGATCAAGATACAGAATTTCTGCTGATTCTGGAGCGGATTGCATCCTTTATGGATGAAATAGAAATTTGACAAATTATCGGTTTGAAGTCCCTGAATCTTATTTAAAATTTATTTTATTAAAAAACTTTCATATCCCAATCTTCTCTACCTCTGTAGAGGGCCTTAGCCCAGAAGAAAGGTTGCACATCAGAATTTCCCAGCACAACATAAACTACACAGGGTTTCTTTAGAACTTTGGATTTCTTTAGAAACATTGCAGATTTACAATCAAAATATACATTCACTAATGTTTTTGTACTACACAGAGAAAACTGCACCAAATCCAGGCTGTGGGTGGGTAATAACCCTTCACTCACTCACCCACATCCACCCACCCCACACAAACACACACACACACACACACACACACACACACACACATATATATACTAGCTGTACCCTGCACGCCTTGCTGTGCCATAGTCTGTGGCTATCCCCTTCTACCCACATGGTGTGTGTGTGTGTGTATATGTGCTGATGTTTGTATGTGTATGTGTATTTTGTGTATGTTTGTGTTCTTATGTATATGTGCATGTATATATGTGTGTTTGTGTGCATGTCTTTATGTATGTGTGTGTGTTGATGTGTGTGTATATATATGTGTATGTGTATGTTTGTGTTCTTATGTATATGTACATGTTTATATGTGTGTATGTGTGCATGTCTGTATGTATATGTGTGTATGTGTGTGCTGATGTGTGTGTGTATATGTGTATAATGTTTATGTGTGTTCTTATGTATATGTGTATGTACATGTGTGCATGTTTTCATCTATATGTGTGTGTATGTGTGTGGTGATGTTTGTGTGTATATGTGTATATGTTTGTGTATGTTTTTTCTCTCTTTCTGTATCTCTTTCTGTCTGTTTTTCTCTGTCTCTCTTTCTGTTTTTCTCTCTCTTTGTATCTCTATCTTTCTCTTTCTTTATCTCTCTGTCTTTCTCTCTCTTTCTCTCTGTTTCTCTGTCTCTCTCTCTCTCTCTCTCTCTCTCTCTTTCTCTCTGTGTATCTCTCTCTCTCTTTCTCTTTCTTGCCCCTCATTTCCTACCTTCCTCCCCCCTCCCTTCCCCTCCCTTCCCGATGGCGGCTGCCTTCCCAGCCGGATCTTCGTCCTTCTCTGCCTCCTCCTCCTCCGCCTCCAGGCCAGCCTCCATCTCCTCCCTCCTCCGGTTTGTCCTCCTCGGCGGCCCGGCCCCTTCTCTCCCTTTATCCCCTGCCAGCGTTCGGGAACACCAAAGGGGGTGGCAGAAGGAGGAAGCGGAGGAGGAGGGGCTAAGGAGGAGCTGGTTTGCTTGCTCCTCAGCCCGGCCCCCTCCCTCCCCCGCCGATGTCCCCTCCTCCTTCCATGCCCCCTGCTGCTCTTCCTGACCGGGATGGCGGTGGCGGGGGGAGTGGAAGGAGGTGGGAGGGGCTGGGGGAGGGGAGGCGTGTCCCCTCCTCCTTCCACGCCCCCTGCCACTCTTCCTGACCAGGATGGCAGCGGGGGAGGCACGGAAGGAGGTGGGATGGGCTGGGGGAGGGGAGGCGTGTCCCCTCCTCCTTCCACCCCCCGCTGCTCTTCCTGACCTGGACAGCGGCGGGGGGCACAGAAGTAAATGGGAGGGGCTGGGGGGAGGGGAGGCGTATCCCCTCCTCCTTCCATGCCCCCTGCTGCTCTTCCTGACCGGGATGGCGGTGGCGGGGGGAGTGGAAGGAGGTGGGAGGGGCTGGGGGAGGGGAGGCGTGTCCCCTCCTCCTTCCACACACCCCACCGCTCTTCCTGATCGTAGGAGGAGGTGGAGGAGGCGCTCTGGCTGCCATGTGCAAACGTTCTAAATGTTCGTGCTGGCAGTTGAGAGGCCGGGATGGAAGTTCCGTTGCCAGTTTTTTGGGGAGGGTTTTTTGGAGAGGGTTTTTTTGGAGTGTTGGGAGGTACGTAGGGCCTGGTTTTTTGGCGCTGTTTGTACCTCGTGGTATGGTCCATTCTGTGGTCGATTTTGGTGGTTCTGCAATGTATAGTTTTGTTGTCTATGTACGACATTACACAGACCTTGGAAATTTATATATATAGATATATATATGACAGAAGATGCAACATGAAAGAACTCACTAGTTAATAGGGTAATGAAAAACATTTATTTCTGCCTTATTTTTAACCCGTGTTTGGGTGTCATCTGGTGAGAGGAGATGCTGCCTTCCACTCCCCTCTCGCCAGCTGACAACCAAAGGCGGGCTAGAGATAAGAAAGGGTGGAAACAACCTAATAATGCACTCTTTACATAAATGGCTGACCTGGTTTTGATTTAGAAAGGTCACTTCCTGGTTGGACAATGAGGGTCGATATAGGGTCAAAATAATTTCAAATACGAAAAATTAACGGAAATCAAAGTATTACGACCGGAGATATCCCCTCCTAGCAGCTACATCCCATTGGGATGATGATATCCAGAGCATAAAGGTGATCAGAAAGGGGAGAGGGTCAAAGAGGACCTATTTGTCCCTTCTTCATCCTCTCTCCCCTGTCACTTTGTCACTCTGGATTTAATCACTCCAGGTGCTGAGCAGTATCTGCCACCATTTTTGTGCCCTGCTTGGGAGAAGTGTAGCTTTCAGTTATGTTGATCTGGAGTATGCAATTCTGGATCAGCATTCCTGTATCTGCCCTGTCGAGATGCATTCTTAGTGGATTCTGGCTGTCTTTCCCAGTCACTTCTAAAGTATAAGGAAAATCTGGCTTTTATATATGCCATACAAATGTGTTTTGACTAGAAAGACTTGTCCCTAAATTCTAAGAAATAGAAATCTCCTTTGCTTGTGTTTAAGAGAGCTGTGTCTTCTTCTGTTTATATATATCAATAAAAAGCCAAGTCACACACACAGAGTTTCTCTGGTTGTTGCTTACTTTCTACTGTAGATGGCATTGTTGGTCTTTTTTTGAATTTTTAAAAATCTAATGTTAGCACTTTACTAGTAAACACAAAGAGGCATATAGGCACACCTACACAAAATGGTACTGGAAGGATGTAAACATTTATGTAAGAGCAAGATTAAAAACAAACAATTAACTTGGTGGTGAAAAGAATGACCATGGACAGAAAACAACTCTGTTACCATAAAATTTGATTCAAAATAATTGAAGTAATTGAAGGGAAAGTTCTGCATGTGTGTAAAATAATCTCTAATAAGATTTGATGAAGTGTTAAAAACTTTTTGACATATTTGAACTGAAACAAAATTTGAATTTCAGAGTGAGACTGGTGGATACATTTTACCGGAAAGAACTATAGTTAATTTAAGTCCAAATGCCTGCCTTTGACCAATTCAGAAGGATGATGATGATGAAGAAAATTATGCATAGGATGCAATTCCATATTCACCTGAGAGTGTTCCATTCAATTCAGTGAGACTTATCTTTGAGTAGCCATACATAAGGTTGTATAGACATAGTAGCTTTCAGACTATTTAACATACATAATTCACAATAATCATCACTGTGAAAAAAATAATTGTGAATCATTAGTGATATTACCACCAGCTGTCACCTTTAGCATGCCTAGAAAATTAATGTTTCTATAATGGTTCTGAGATATTATGCAGTATATAGAACAACTGTCTTAAAATTCATTCTGTTTCGCAATTTAATCTTTAACGCAATCAAGCAAAGGTCATTATATCTTGCCTACTGTTACTAATATCCTTTCACTTGTATTGAAAGATAGAAATATGAACTGCTTGGTACTTTTATGTTAAATATGGAGGAGGGGTCTTGAGTCACTTTTAGGGAATAGCCAATTTATTTTAAACTGGGGTCCATGATGGTTGGAATAAATTGGCTAGTCTTAGAGATACCACAAGAGGTACTCATTTGCTCCCTTTCTTTTTATTCTGAAATACATTCGCTTGGCCATCTCTTTCACTATTTCAAAGGATAGGTTCATAAAACTTCTGCTAACCTCAGCTTCTCTCAAGTCACTCTATGCAAAGAAAAATATTCATTTCTCCTCACACAATAATGTCTGTGTTAAACTTCATGTGGTGTGTACACATACTAGGCATGGGCTTCAAATAACACAAAATACCCAACACTTTACATTGTGTAGCCCTCAGCAAAACTCTTGTCATGTAAGGTTGAGTATAACCTATCCTGCCTCCTCAGTCTCCTAAATGACCTTGAAGTAAATTAATAGCTGACAATGGGAGTACACATTTCTACTGTAATGATGTTACTAAATCAGAAATATGGACTTGACTTTAAAGCAATATGTATTATGTGGTGTGGTGGGAAAGCCTTCTCAATTACCTACTGAATGCCACTGATGGCTCATGTGCTCTCCCCAATCAGGGCACCTATTTGTGCTCCTAGAATTCATCATGCATCCTGGAAAGAGAGGAGGGGCACAAAAAAGTACCTATTTGCTACATTTGCCATAGGTCAAGAGGTTGACCGTTTGCTCCAAATAAAATGGCTTACCAAAGGGCTGATGCTCTTAGTAACCATAATCTTTGTGATGCTACGCTAAAAATACAACTTTAAAAGCAGAAATGGAGAAGAAAAATCAATAAAAGTAAATATATATCTGGGACAAATTCCAGTCTGTCTTCAAAAAGACATTTGAAGCACTAGATAAAAAGAAGGGTCCTGCAAGAAAAATAACACGTTGCTTATATGCAAAAGAATATGATGGCAATCCATCTTTAATTGAGCTTTTTTGTGTAAGGTTACTTGCCTCAGATGGCAAACCATAACAACTATAATAATTGACATCAAAGGAACTAGAATAATATTTAGATGCAAAGATGTATACAGATGTGTATCAAGGACATTGATTTATTTTCCTTGATGAATGAATTTAAGAGAATCTTATTGAGGAGGAGGAATAATCTTGAACTGTGACTTTTGCTATATTGACTAATAAATTATAGAAAACATTGGATTCTGTAGCAATTATCCAACTAGGAGTCTCAAGTACATGTTTCCTCTTCCAATACAACAAATGAGAAGGGGTTCCCCCCCCTTCAGACATGATTGATTGATTGATTGATTGATTGATAGATAGATAGATAGATAGGCCTGGGTAGGTTCATCGGAATGCTCGTAAAATCGGAATGAATTCGGATTAAATCCACTTTTGAAGTGGTATCAAAGCGATGTAAGCAACCCATAAGTAAACTTGCCATTTTGAAGCCGCCACTGTTTTCGGAAAGGAATCAGCCTTAGATTCCTGCCCCTCCCAAGGTGCTTTCCCCTCATTGGCTGGAGGCAAGCAGCTGTAGAGATTGTAAAAGGTCCTGTAGTTTAACAGCAGTTAAAAACTCGCGATTTCCCTTCCCTGGCGAGTGGCGGTGCAAAGAGGGATGAGGTGGAAAGGCACAGCTATTCTTGAAGGCCACGCCCCCAGAAGGCCACACCCCAGAAGGCCACACCCCAGAAGGCCACACCCCCAGAAGGTTACCGTAGAGATTGGCAGCATTGCAAAACTGTCTCAAGGATCAATGTACTCCAGTGGTGGATGCTGCAAGGCAAAGGTTGTGCAGGCATGAAACCATCCTACTGAGTCTGCTAGTGTTTGGCCTGTGGCTTCAGCAGGGATTGTGGGATTTACAGTGCAAGGGATTGTGGGATCCACAGTGCATGATGGAAATGGGCAAGATAGAAATTTGCAAAGACAGCGTTTGGGAAAAGCAGTTAGGGAGTGCAGTTCTCCTGAACAGGGTAGAAATAAAGCACATGGCCAGAGAGGCCTGGGATGGAAAGAAAGAATGTATTAATTGGCAGTTCGAGGTTTCTGCTTCCAGCCGTGGTTTCAGTTTGCCAATTAAGGGGGGAGCGATGGATTTCTAGTTTCTTGATATAGCTCTGCTTGGCTTTTGAAAATCAGATCTTGGACAACTTTGCAATCAAGCCTCATGTTTCTGGTCTCATGTATTCCTGGTTTTAAGATTCAAGTATGAATTTTCATTTTGCTTCCTTTGGATTATTCTAGTTATTGGACCTTGCTTCTTCTGGATTATTCTAGCAATTGGACCTTATCTCTTTAGATTTATTTGGTGACTTTGCAGCATCTATTTTGCCTTTGGTCTCCTGGAACATTACCCTTGGATTATTGATTGTTTTTATGCCTTTTTTCTTCATAAATTTCACTGCTCATATTGAATTAACTGTTTACTTCAATAAAAAGTCTGTCGATTCCAGCTGGTGTTGTGTGTGTGCATTTAAAGGGCCCTGATTTCTTCTGGAGTGTGACGGCTAGACTTTTGTTGGAAGATACTGTTCTTTTGTCACCTGGGGCCAATGAAGTCAGAACTTATACTTCAGTGGGAACCCAGTTCTCCCAAATTAACACAGTGCTGGCCTCTTCCCCCACGCACTTGGCTTTGCAGTGTACTAGTAAACTGACTGGGATTTCTGGGAGTTGCAGACCGAAACAACTCCCAGAAATCCAGTGCCAAGAGAGAGGCGCGCTCTCTTGCACTGGCAAGTGCTCACAAGAAGGGGGTCGGTGCAAAGAGTGCGCTCCCTGCACTGGCCCTCTTCCCCCTCACACTATCCAATGCAGAAGAGCATGTCTCTCTTGGTGTTAGGAAGTGTGCGGGGGAAGAGGGCTGGTGCAGGGAGTGCGCTCCCTGCACTGGCCCCTTTCTCTTGTGCACGTGTCAATGCAGGAGCGCGCTCCACTCCTGGCATTGGAGGGGAACGTTCCTCTTCTGATGTTAGTAAGTGCATGGAGGAAGGGGGCTGTTGGAGGGAGCGCACACCCTCCACTGTCCCCTGGGAATGCACTCCCTGCACCAGAAGAAGGCCTAGGTCTCTCAGGACCTTTTTGGAATCCTTTTTTCCTGCCCTTGGGAGGGGCACAGCAGCCCAACGCATCCAGCAGGCCGGATTAACAGTTTGTGCCACACAAAGTTTCTGGAGTAGAAGAACTACTTTCAAAGTAGAAAAAAAACACTCCCCAGGAACATATTTGCTTGATTATTAAAAATACTTTAAAAAAATAAAAAAAATTCCCTGGGATCGAACCCAGTGCTTTTGTTTATGAGGCCGGCACATTCTCCCTGAGCCACGATAGCCCTGTAGTAAAACAAAGGCAGAACTTCTATTCAAGCTGTATCAGTCATCTGGGGATCTCTTGGTCCCACCTCCCATTCAGGCACAATTGGTGGAGATGAGAGATAGGGCCTTCTCAGTGGTGGGCCCTGAACTGTGGAACTCCCTCCCCAGTGATTTTAGATCAGCCCCCTCCCTTCTGTCCTTCCACAAAAGTATGAAAGCATGGCTTTGTGTAATAGATAGACTTGAAACAATGTGCAATGACCATTGGAACGGCACGGATTATTCTTGTGGATTATGTGTTTATCTCTTAATGTATTATTTTTAAATGTTTTGTTACAATGTACTTATAATTTCTATTTTAATATTTAGTTAAGTGTACATTGTGTTTTAGGCCATCAAATTGTTGCCTGTATGTAAAGCCGCCTTGAGTCCCCTCTGGGGTGAAAAAGGTGGGGTAGAAATGTCGTAAATTAAGCTGATCTACTTGTATTCTGAATATACTCTCTAAAACATTTCCCTTTTGTAAAGCATGTAATATTTGTGTAAAATATACATTTTGCTTATTAATTTCATGACTTGATATCTGTAAATTTTGAAAATTACAGATTTCCAAAAATACTGAAAGTACTATCAGACAAAAGTAGTTCGAATTCAGTATTTACAATAATGATTTGTAGCTGATAGACAGCATGTGATCTTAATATTCGACACATGTCACCCCTAAAAGGACCTTTAAACTAGAGACGTATAGTTATGCTTTTTAATGCATTCCTATAAACATGAATTATTTAAAAAGCATTATTTCCACTGGGTGGGATAGTGTGAAGTTTTGTGCATTTTGAACATTTTCCCACTATCTAGGACATTTCCAAGAATAATTCATTTGCACTTAACCATTGCTTTGTGGTAAAATGTTTAAATAATCTAAAAAGGCCTTATTTTCACTGAAAAAAAGTTTAACATGTAAAAAATAATTTTGCATAATGCAGCTACCTATGAATAGTGTTTAGAAACATTAACTAATACAAGGAGCAGCAGAGAGAAAACTAATTGCAGTGAGTTACAGCGATGATAATATCCCCCTCTTACCAGGATGGCCCCAACCTTGTTGCCAGATTGTTTCTGGGCACAGTTCAAAGTATTTAGGCACCCATAAAGGAATGCCAATTCAAATACTTAGGTACCCATAAATAAATAAATGCCAGAAAAATGTCAGTGATTTGATCAAGGAGGAAGTATATGAACAAAAGTTCTTTGGCAAGGAAGATGTAGCAACACCACGCGCACACACACAACACCCATGGCCAAACCTTCAAGATGCCAAAGTTGGGAAAAGCCTACATATATCTCTATGTACATTTGTCTGTCTTGTCATTGTATAACGGCATTGAATGTTTGCCGTATACGTATTCTGTGATCTGCTCTGAGTCCCCTTTGGGGTGAGAAGGGTGGAATATAACTACTGTAAATTAATTAATTAATTAATTAATCACAACTTATAAAAGCTTATATGGCTCAGTCCATGTTATTTGGCAGATCATATCTCCAATGGGGTCTGAGGTCTTCTGGAGAAGCAGTGCTCTCAATTCCATCATATGCATGGTTAATGGGGATGCAAGAAAGGGTCTTTTCCATGCCCCCTCACCCCTGCACTCCGGAACTCCTTTCCTAGGGAGGCCAGAATAGTCCCAACATTATTATTATTTTTTGTTAGCAGACAAGTTCCTTTTATTTTAACAGACTTTAAATATAGAAAAATTTAAAAGTACAAACCAGGGATGCTCAACAGTTGTTTTAAACTCAACTGTTCTTATAGATATGCAATATTCTAATATTTTGATTAGTTAAATTCCACTTCATATGTTTGTGCTATAACTGTTCTTTTTAGATTCTAAACTACATTGAGTCCCAATTTTGGGAGGAATGTCTGATCCACATCAGCATAATCATTTTCACCAAAAGTTCAAAATGATACATGACAAAATATAACATTTTTGTTAGTTTATAATGTTATCACACAGATATCATTGTGTGCTGAGAACCGTTTCTCATTGAGAAGAACAGTTTCAAGTATTTTTTAAACTTAAGCAGTCATCAATAGTATTATCACAGCCAAAATAGTAAGCAGGTGATAATGAGAAGGAGGAGAAGTTATTATTTCAATATGAACAAATCCTGTTAGTGTCTTACAAATGAAAGTAATTCAGCATTTTTGTCCAATATGCAGCATTCACATTCAGTTCAAGGTCTTGGACACAGAATTGCATGTGCAATATCTTTATAGCTGTGCTTTTGATTCCACAACATAACAGTTCAACAAAACAGTTTCACTATCAAAATCTAACTCCATGTGTGGAGATTTGTAGTTCATAACTCAAAGGTAAAACCTCAGGCCATATACATCAATGCTGCTTTAGAAAGAAAAAAAATGACAACTCTCAAGGGGCTTGCAATCTCAAAAGGAGACATGGAACTGTGAGCTGGGGGAATGTAACAAAAGAAATAGAAAAAAAACAATACAGAGAAGGGTTGGAATTATTTTGGAGCAATGTGCTTGGGTGAAAATAGTTGTTCCAATGGCTGCCTATTGTTCCAAAGGCTGCCCAATGCAGCCAATATTTTTCAAGTGTACACATAGCCCCCTGTTCCATTTTTTATTTTGTTTATAGAATGTTGTTGACTGACTGACATGCAATAGGAGAGTTTAAGGCACAGGCATCAAATCATCTGCAAATTGTGGGCATATATTTATCCTGATACATTCTGAAATACAATTATTATGAATATTTCCACTGAGTACAAAGAGAGGGAACTGGAAATTACAGGGAAATAAAGGAAGCAATAATGGAGTATACACAAGCAGTGATAGTATTGGGATGGAAACACAAATTGAAATGGACAGTAAATAAGTGGCATCAGTATATGGTGGACCAAATGGAATTAAAAATTATGGATGTGAAATTAAATGATCCAAAAGATAAGGAAAATAGAATGCAAAAGTTGAAGAAAGATGGAACCAGGTCAAGAATTATATGATGTATAAGTCTAGAGATGAGGCCATAAGAAATAAAATACAAATGTTATAAGGATTGTCTAAAAAAATTTAATATTTAAAATAAATAAATCTTCGTGGTGGTGGTAGGAATTATAAATGTTGTGTATGTCCTAAAATTATGTGTGTGTGTGTGTGTGTAAACAAAAAGACAACACTTCCACTGAGTTACAGTAACTAAAATAGTTTTACTACTTTTGCCTAAAAAGTTGAGATGGATAAATCCACCACTTTCACATTTCCAATTTTGTTTCACTAAAAAAACAACCAACAAGGATATTTCCTACAAAAGTATCAAGTGATTTATATATTTTTGAGCATTTGAAAAGGAAAATCAATCAATCAATCAAATTCTTAAGTAAACCATGCTGGAAAAATGTGAATAGTATTCATGACATTCTGATCATCTGGGGGGGGAATAACCTCTGGTGACATGCAATGTATATTTATACATATTTACTTGGATATAATTTTTGTTGAGTCAAAATGAATTTGCTGTGTGATTTCAACTTTGCCATAGCCATGGGTTCTTGTGAGCCTAGCTCCAAAAATCAAATGAGGCACAAAAAAGTTGAAGACAAAGAACAGTGGCTTTTGTTCCCTCGGGGTTTTGATAACAGATTTAATAACGTAGCACATATTTAGGATTGATCCAATATTTTAGAGATCTAAATACCTCAAAGCCAGCATATCCCATCTTATCTTGGAAGCTAGAATTATAGAGTTGGAAAAGTAATAAAGACCGGAGTCCATTGCCCTGCCATGCAGGAATATACAATCAAAGCTAAGCAGTAGGGATGGTTGATCCATGAAAAATTTGATTCTAAACTCGTGGGGGGGGGGGGATTTCTGTTGCTGGTTCATTATAGGAATTAATCCGAAATTTTTAAAATAATTTTTGTAATTGAAACTTAATTAATAACGAATTTCGTTATTATTACGTTATTTGTTCCACGCATGCGCGACAGGAGGGTGGAAGGTGCTGCTTGCACTCCCCTCTGGCCAGCTGACACCCAAATGGGGGGTTAAAGATAACCCCTGTTTGGGTCTCGGCTGGTGAGAGGAGGGTGCCAGGCTGCACCTTTCCCCCTCCTTTCACCATCTGACACAGAAATGGGGGTTATTAAGTCCCCCGTCTCCTCCTCTCCTTGGGAATAAACCGGGACAATGGCAAGAGGAGGGTGGAAGGTTCAGTCTGGCACCCTCCTCTCGCCAACCGAGACCCCCGTTTGTTTGTCAGATGGCGAGAGGAGGGGGAAGGTGCAGCCTGGCACCTTCTCTCACCAACTGAGACCCAAACGGGGGTTAATAACCCTTGTCCCAGTTTATTCCCAAGGAGAGGAGGAGGCGGGGACTTGCGTCCCCACTTCCTTCCCTGCTTGGGAATAAAGCGCCTGCCTCAGCTCTCAGCTCGCGAGAGGAGAAAGGCGCGTGCTGCTGCCCTCCAGTCTCCTCTCGTGAGTTGAGAACTGAGGAGGGAAAAAAACGACCTAATAATGTGGTCTTTAGAAAAAAAATGGCAAATTACAAACAATCCAAATTACAAACAAAATATGTTATTTGGGCATTAATATCACACCCCAAAATAACCAATTAATCAAAAATAACTATGAAACAACATGGAGTGTGATTAGAAAGAAGATGGACAGCTGGAAACATCTAAACTTAAGCTTACAGGCGAAAATAGCTGCGGTGAAAATGGATATTTTACCCAAAATGACCTTTCTGTTCCAATCAATTCCGATTCTTAGAACAAACTATTGTTTTGATATTTGGAGAAAGGATATATCGAAATTCATATGGGCTGGCAAGAAACCCAGAGTAAAACTCAAGCATCTGACAGCAAGGAAAGAACAAGGGGGCTTATCCCTCCCTAACCTACAACTTTACTATCAAGCAGCAGCACTTACGTGGGTGAAAGATTGGGCTACATTAACAAAAAGAAGATTGCTAATTCTGGAAGGGTGTGACGTACGGCGTGGCTGGCATGCATACCTATGGTATGATAAAGCCAAGGTAGAAAAACAATTTACGAACCATTATATAAGAGCGGCCCTACTAAAAGTGTGGTGTAAATACAAAAATCAATTTCATAAAGCGACGCCCCTCTGGATATCTCCACTCGAAGCGCAACACAAGAAAGAACTTCCCTTAACCAAATGGCACACATATAAAGATCTAATTGAAAAAGATGGGGAGGCCTGGAAGTTAAAAACCCGTGAAAACCTAGAAGAAGCAGGTATAAACCTGTCGTGGTTCCATTACGCTCAAGTCAAAGATTACTTCCGAGAAGATAAAATAAATAGCTTCACCCAGACCCAAACGACATGGGATCTGGTTATGTTAAAAAACAAAAAGCTGATAAAAATACTATACAACCAATTACTGGAGAGGGACACCGAAACGGAAGTTGTAAGAGATAATATGATTAAATGGGCGCAAGACTTCGGCCACTCCATATTGCTACGAGAATGGGAAGAAATATGGAGGAAAAATATGAAATATGCGGGGCTACAACAATCTCGTAGAATTGGACAAAATTGTTTTATCGCTGGCACCTAACCCCACAAAAGTTAGCCAAGCTTTACAAAAACCTAAATAATAAGTGCTGGAAGTGCAAGGGGCAGATTGGGACCTTCATGCACTGCTGGTGGTCATGCCCACTAACCAAAAAATTCTGGCAGAAGATCCACACACATATCCAAAAGAGTCTTGAGATTGAAATTGAGTTCAAACCAGAGTATTATTTATTAAACCTAACGGAGGGCAAACTAGACATGGAAAAAGATAAAATATTTTTCTTTATGGCTGCGGCAGCAAGGGTGATTGTGGCAAAGAACTGGAAACAGGAAAGCTCACCAGACCCAATAGAATGGGCTACAAAACTAGCCGAATACATGGATATCGACGCTTTGAGAAGCTTAGTTCACAATCAGAACCCTAAGCTCAAGACGAATTGGCAACCCATAAAAGCCTATTTAAAAAACGCAAAAATTTAAGAATGCAATGCAAGCAAAAGAACCACAAAAGAGGATGGTTGTAAGCATTCCTGAACTTGATGAATGACAAGTAAAGACTGATCCCCTAACCTCCTGACTGGGAGACATAGACACTTTTCCGGCTGACCTAGCGGTCAGCTACCTTCTATCACTATCCCCCTAACACTTACCCACTTTCTACTTTCTACCTCTCCTCCCACTTTTCTCTTTGCTCTCTCCTCCTATTGTTCTTCTTTTCCCTCCCCTCTCCCTCTCTCTTTCTTATCCCTTCCCCTGCTATCTATATTTTTACTCAATGACTGTAAAATCAATTCAATAAAAAAAAAATGGCAACCCCGGGTTCGGTTTTAAAACTTCTCTTCTGGGTTGGACCCCGAGGGTCGATATAAGGTCGAAATAATTTTAAATACGAAAAATAGCGGATTTCAAAGTATTTTAAACTGGAGATATCCACCCCTACTAAGCTGAGTAAACCCTGAATGGTACTTGGAAGAGAAACTAACAACAGATACCATATATTAGAAGATATATTTCAAAGGAACTAACTGTCAAAACCACCTCTAACTATTCCCTGCCCAAGAAAACCCTAGAAACTAATTGAGTTGCCATAAGTTTACAAGCACATACATACACACACACATACACACAATTATTTTCACTTTGACAGGCTGAAACATTCATAAATTTGGTAAAAGATGTACTTTTCAAATCATACGTGCAGAATTTCTGAATGAAGAAATTAGTATTCAGTTTTCCAGAAAACACACTGATCCACCAAAATATAGTTAGTGGCAAATTAAGAAAAGTAAAAGCAAAAGACATAACATTCCAAACAATTTTAAGAAATATATACAATACAATTCAAATAAGTTTATCCTAAGTGTCTCTTCCATTTCATTGAATGTATTGAAAGAAGGTTGTTTATTTACTTTCTCTTTCTCTGTCAAAGCCATACAAATAATTTATGGAGGCAATGTTAATGTTCAAAGTTAAACTCTTACAGTAGACATCAGATGTGCTTCTAAATAGTTTGCATAGTTCTAAAAACAGGCACTGTTCTTGCTCTTCTGATGCTTCACACAGTGACATGTGGCATTTAATAAGATGACTTTGGTTCCACATTTCAAATGTTCAGCAAGCCATGACAATATTGGAGCACGAAGCTGAAATTTTAAACACATCTGGTGTCACCTGTTCACTGGTCAGAGGCATCTAGGCCTAAGTAGATTTGACAGTAGGACAGGTCCTTTCTAGTGGTTTAGCTGTTCCCTGCTCCTTTTTGCTTTGTTTGAGTATCTTTTTAAATTAAATGGGAGTGGAAAAACTGACCCTTACCTAGCAAAGGGCAACAACTCTGCACATTCAGTAATTGTCGTCTGATACAAGGTTATATACTGACTTTGCAGAATTGCTGATGTACATTCTGTAAAAATATAATCATTGTATCTTATGTTGGAGAAGTAACATAGGGGCAATGGAATATTTGTCTACAAAGCACTATTGCAGAGGAAACTAATTGGAATTATTGCATTTCAAATTCAAATTCAGAGGAGATGCTCAGACAGCCCTAGATAGGGCAATTACTTAAAAAAATCATGCAAAAATGTACATCAAAAAGGACATCAATTTGCAAATATTATCATATGATAATTTAAATATATAGATTAAAGAGAAAGAATTATGGCGAGTTTAACTGATGACCAAAAAAAGGATAATTTGGTTTACCAGATTTAAAACTATATTATGAAGCGGGAGGTTTGTCATGGATAAAAGACTGGGCCACCCTGAAGAATATTACAATTATCAATCTGGAAGGCTTCTCCTTAAGAGCTGGATGGCACCAAAAGAAAAAAAACAGAAAAAAAACCTTTGGAAACCACTTTATCAGATCAACTCTTATAAAAATTTGGGGAAAATACAGAGGAAGATTTTATACAAAAATTCCAATGTGGACATCTCTACAAGAAGCAGATCACAGAAGAGAAATGGCACAAGACAGTTGGTTAACACAGTATTTTTCTTTCTTTAAAAAAATGTTTTTATTATAAATAACTATACATAACTACAATTACCATGCCTTTTGTCCTTTTTAATCCCCTTCTCCCTCCCCCCTCCCACGCCTCCCTCTTCCCTGTTGACAATGAAGTCCTTTTTTTCTCCGTTACATGAGCCTTCTTTCGATTCTTTCAATTTTTTTCTTCCAGCTTTCATCATCTGGTTTAACGACCTGTAACCATCTTTTAAATAGAGTCCAAATTTCTTTAATTTTCTTCTGTTTGTCTGACCATGTCTGTTTGCTTCTTATGATGTCCATAATATCTAGTTGTATTTGGTCCCACACATATTCATACCATTTTTCAAGTGTCCATTTCTTTCTTTTTTTCCAACCCCAAGCTATTACTGCATGTGCTGCTCTAAACATCATCATCATTAATTCCTGTATTTTTCAACCTTTTTTGAGCCGCGGCACATTTTTTACATTTACAAAATCCTGGGGCACACCACCAACCAAAATGACACAAAATGGCACTCTAACACAGTAATACATATAGTTAATATGTTTTTAAATGTATTTATACACTCAGTGTGAAACCTGGACTATTTCGATGAACACAACATAGATATCCTGGCAGGAATGGCAGAAAGACACAAACTTCCCACACAGAACTCCCATAACCAAGAGAAAATACTATAAGAGTTTGGTGGGCATTGACCTTGGGTTTTGGACTTGTAGTTCACCTACACCCAGAGAGCACTGTGGACTCAAACAATGTTATGGTATGTTGTTGTTCGTTTTCTATCCAGAATCACAATGTTGGAAGGAGGCTCACCACTTTAAGGTCCCTAAAACAGGCATGGGAAAACCTCGGCTCTCTGGGTGCTTTGGACTTCAACTCCCACCATTCCTAACAGCCTGAGGCCCTTTCCTGCTTAAATGGCTGAGGGGAAAAAAGGAAAAGAGCCTGAGGCTGCTAGGAATGGTGGGAGTTGGAGTCCAAAACACCTGGAAGGTCCAAGTTTGCCCATGCCAGCTTTCAACAGAGACCTCTTCCTCCCCCTTCCCCTTTGCAAAGCGAGCAGAGCAAGGCTGGGAAGAAAGGAGCCTGAGTGGAGGAGAAAAAGTGTTCGGCAGGAGGGGGAAGAAAGGGTATTGGAGGTTCCAATTTCCCACGGCACACCTGATGATTGCTCAAGGCACACTAGTGTGCCACGGCACACTGGTTGGGAAACACTGGGTTAACATATAAAGACATTTGGGGGGGCATAAGGAGTATATACTGAAATTACAGGAAGAGTTAAATATATTGGACAAAGGAATTTCATGGTTTCTATATAGACAAATTAGAGAATATTATACAAAGGATAAAAATGGCTTCATGGATAAATAAATATTTTAGGAAAAGATACTGAATTCAGAAAATAAAACAATAACAAAAATTTACAAGAAACTATTAGAATGGTCCACAGAGACAGAATTAATCAAATACTGTATGGTTAAGTAGGCTGCAAATATTGGACATTCAATTAACCTAGAAGATTGGGACAATATGGAAAATTATAATGAAATACACATATGTGTTTGATCTAAAAGAAAACTGTCTAAAATGATGTACAGGTGGTACATCACACCTCAGAAACTGGCTAAATTTTATCTGAAAGTTAACGACAGATGCTGGAAGTGCGAAGAGCAAATTGGTTCATTTTTTCACATGTGGTGGACATGTAAAATTGCCAAGTCATATGGGAAAAATATACATGAAAAATGAGAAAAGATATTAGATATAAAAATAGAATTAAAACCAGAATATTTCCTCTTAGGAATAATTGACTTTGAAATGGAATTTAATAATTGTGAGGCCACTTTAATGCATGCGATGAATCACACGGAGTCCTCAGGTCAATCCAACCAAGTTTATTAAAGGATCAACACTTGTAAAGCCAGAAGTGCTTTCCCACCACCAACACACAACTTTTATACCAACACACATCCGTGACAAACCCGTGACAAACCCCGCTCCCGCCTTTCCCATGGGAATCGTGCTGTTCCCAGATACCAGCCAGCCAGCCAGCCAGTTGTCCATTGTTTAGGCTACGTCGGATCCCGGATCCCGCCGGCCAGTTTCAGGGCCGCGGGCATCAGCATCTGACAGGATGTCTTCCTCCACCTCCTGCGGAAACAACATGGCAATTCAGTCCCCTGGTCCCACTGGATTATAATAACGCTTCAACAGGCTACAGTGAAATGTAGGGTGGACCTTGCCTATCCCTTTCGGCAGAGTAAGTTCATACGTGACCTGGTTTATAGGCCGGGCGACCCGGAAAGGCCCTAAATATTTCGGGCCTAGTTTGCGTGATGGAAGGTCTAATTTAACGTTGCGTGCTTATAGCCACACCAAATCCCCTTCCTTATACACTTCACCCTCCTGCCTCCTTCGATCCCCAAAACGCTTGTAGGAACGTTGCGCTTTCTTGAGAGCATCGGTAACCGCCTTCCACTCTACTTGAGCTCTCACATTCCAGTCTTCTGCAGACACCCCCCCCCCTTTCCACACTGGGAGCTGGGGTAGTGGCATCACCTCCTGCCCATAGACCACAGAGAATGGGGTCCTACCCATAGAAGACTGTACAGACCCATTATAGGCCATTTCTGCATAAGGCAATAGATCAGCCCAATCAGTCTGCTTGCGATTTGTATAAATTCGGAGGTAATGGCCCAAAGTTTTCTGAGCTCTCTCCCCACCCCGCCGTTGCACATCGGATGATACGCTGACGTAAGCCCCCTCTCAGCCCCCAACGCTTGCAGGAATTGCCCCCAAAACTGAGCTGTGAACTGCACCCCCCGGTCACTGATGACTTGTTTGGGGCACCCGTGCAAGCGATAGATATGTTGAATGTATAGCTTAGCCAGTTTCTTGGCTGAAGGGAGCTTGGCCAGGGGAATAAAATGTGCCTGTTTGGAAAACAGGTCCAGGATGTTCCAAATATATTGGTACCCCCGGCTGGCAGGCAACTCACCCACGAAATCTGTGCTGACATGTGTCCAGGGCCTGCTTGGAGCCGCCACTATCTGTAGCAACCCCTGGGGTTTTGTCGTGGGAGCTTTTCCCCTCGCACACGCTTCGCACCCCTGAACCTATCTCCGGACATCTTCCCGCAGTCCCGGCCACCAATAGCTCTGCCGTAGGGCTAGCGTGGTCTTAGTGGGTCCCCAATGGCCCACACACTTATGGTTATGGCCCTGTTCCAGCACCTTGGTGCGCATCCCGAGGGGGACATACAGCTTGGAACGTGCGAACCAAAACCCGTCCTGGAGCTTGCACTCTCCCTTATGGGTGTCGAGCCATTTGTCCCCCTCATAGCTGCTCTGCAACATTTTTTCCCAAACCCCTAATTTCTGCTCCTGCTTCCCTTGCAGGCCACGCACTTGTGCCCGTGTTTGCACTGCCACCCCCCACTGCTCCTTTGTGAACTCATTCCCAAAGCTTTGGGGGGAGGTTGGGGTCCATCGCAGGATAGCGCGAGAGCGCATCCGCTACCACATTCTCTTTTCCCTTTATGTGTTTAAGCGTGAAATCGAACCTCGAGAAATATTGAGCCCACCAAACCAACTTGGGAGACAGCTTCTGCAGCGCCCTGTGAGGTATTGCAGGTTCTGGTGATCACTCAGGACTTCAAAAGGGTGGGCTGCCCCCTCCAGGAAGTGACGCCAAGTCTGCAGCGCCGAGCGCAAGGCGTAAGCCTCCTTTTCCCACACCGACCATTTGCGTTCCTGCTCCCCAAACTTCCAGGAAAAATAGGCACACGACCGCAGCCTGCCCTCGTCATCCCTTTGGAGGAGCGCCCCCCCCCCGTATGCCCAATCGGACGCATCACACTGTACCACAAATGCTTTTCCTGGGTCGGGATGCACTAACAGCGGTTCCCTTGTAAAAGCCCTTTTTAACCCCTCAAAGGCTTTCTGACATTCCTCTGTCCATCCCAGTTTGGCCCCCGGAGACTTCACTTTCCTCGATTCTCCTTTGCCCTTTGTTTTTAACAACTCAGTGAGGGGGAGTGTGAGGGCTGCGAAATCATGAATAAATGTCCTATAGAGGTTTGCAGGCCCTAGGAAAGCCTGGAGTTGCCTCCTCGTCTGGGGGGCTTCCCAGGCCAATACATCTTCCACTTTCCCCGGGTCTGTCACGATGCAGGGTCTTGGCCCAGCCCCTTAATCACACACACAGAGACGGTAATCAGCTAACTATTTATTTAATAATAAAAAACAGGTGAAAAGGTAAATTGTCCATAAAAGTATCAAAGTTCAATAAAAAAGGGTAAAGAGTCCGTAAGTAAAATCCAAAGGCAAACGTAGCAAAGACTCCGCAAAAACAATGCGGATCAAGGACTTGGTCCGTGGCAAGGAACAAGGCAAAGTTCATGAACTAGCCCAAGAAACTTCTTGGCAAGACCCGAGCCGGCAACCTGGCTCCGTGGAACTTCGCTTGCTTCACTCCCCTTAGAACAGAAGTGGCCGAGCTACTGAGGATCCTTTCCCACGGATCCTGTACTTAATCCCCTTGGCAAGGCCCCCGACGCTCTAGGCTTCTGCGCTAATCTGTGCTACGGGATCTAGCGCTTCTCTGGCGCTCTAGGCTGCGGTGCCAATCTCTCCTGCTGTACTCAATGCTCCGTCTCCTATCAAAGCTCCGTCCTTGCCTCCCAGCACCTGGGTCGCTATCTTCATGAGAGCCGAACTCCCTTTCAGCTTCCATGGGCTCATCCTCCACTGTTTCCCTGATCCTTTCCTGCGACCCGAAACCACCTGGTTTCTCATACTGATCGGAATCATCACTCTCAGGGTCAGCCTGAACTTCCCAGCTATCATAGCCGTCAGGCCATTCATCATCCCAGGCCAAGCTCTCTGTGGGAGAGGAAGGCCCAGCTAACTCATCAGCCCCTTCCTCCATGTCCTCATCAACTGCAGCTGGCCCTAATGCAAGTGGGACCCCCCGTGCTATCCCCTGCCCCCCAGGCACGAAAGGGAACTGGGTTGCTACAGGGTCCATCGCCACTCCTTCCCTATTGATCCTGTACCCCAGGAAGTCTATCTGGGTTTTCCCAAATTCATACTTGCTCAGTTTGACATAAAGCTTGGCCTGTCTTAGCCGTTCTAACACCTCTCGCACCAATCTCATGTGCTCTTCCCTCGTCTGGGTCACCACAACTATATCGTCCAGGTAAACCTAAACCCCCTTGTACAGCAGGGGGTGAAGCACCTCGTTAATTAGTTGCATGAATATGCCTGAAGCTCCGGCTAAACCGAACGCCATGACAGTCCATTGGTACAAACCCAATGGGCAGGAGAAGGCTGTCTTCCATCTGTCCCCCGCCTTCACCCTCACCATATGGAAGGCATCAATTAAATCCAATTTTGTGAAGTACCTCCCCCCTCCCAGCTGGCCTATGAGGTCTTTGATTAGAGGTAATGGATAGCAATTTGTGGTGCTCACGGCATTGAGGCCCCTATAATCAATGCATAGCCGTAACCCCCCATCTTTCTTTTCCCGAAATATAACGGGGGCCGCAATTGGGGATTCTGACCTCTCGATGTAACCTTTCCTCAGGTTTTCATCAATCTGCTCCCTGAGAGCTTCCTTCTCCTTTTGGGACATGGGATAGATTTTGGGTTTAGGCAATGCCACCCTTTCCTTGATCTCCAAACAACACTCCACATTTCTCCTGGGGGGAGGCACCCAGCTAACACAGGACTGAACACATCGGCGTAGTCACTATATTCTTTCGGAATTGCGATCCCCGCTTTAGCTACCCCCCCCCCCGGCCAGGCTCCTTTCCAAGGAGGGTGCCTTTTGGCAAAGGGTGTCGGCTCTGCACATCATGGTCCCCAACCGCCAGTCTATGTCGGGATTAGCCTGTTCTAGCCACGGCAAACCCAGCAACACCCCTTGGTCTTTTATAGGTGCAATGACAAAGTCGATCGTCCCCTCCCATGGGCCTACTCGACCCCGCAACCCTTTAGTGCTCAACGGGAACGGACCTCCCCCCACATAAGAGCCATCCAGCTGGGCAAACTCGATTGGGGCTGGCAGAATTTTAGTCCCACACCCCAGGTCCTCCACCAGGCTAGGAGACATAATGTTCTCGGAGCAGCCACAGTCCACGAATGCCTGGTGTGCCTCATAGTCCCCTTGTCGCCACAGCTCCAACTGACAGTGGATGCTTTTGGGGCCTGGACTCACCCTTTCCGGCTGCTGCTCAATCTTCTCTGCCTTACGTCCACCAGCAATGGTAGGGCGCCGTCCCCCTGGAGCTTTCCTCTGCCAGCAGTTGACCGCCAGGTGTCCCGGCTTCTCACAGGTGAAACAGAGCACCTTCCCCGACCTTCCCGGCTCCTTAACTGGCGTTGGTTTCCCCACCAACGATCCTCGCTTGGGCTCCACCCGCGGCCTTCCCGCCATCACTGGTTGACTCCTCCTCCTTCGCACCTGCACCAGGATCCCTTCCATGTTGCCCGCCAACTGGATCCAACCATCGACGTCACCCGGTTCGTTTCGGTGCAGGCACCACTCTAGGATATCTCTGCGCAGCCCGTCCTTATAGAGCTCTAGCAGGGTGGCGTCTGACCACTCCGCCACCTTGCCTGCCAATCCCATGAACTCTTCAGAGTATTCAGACACCGACCGGGATCCTTGGGAAAGGCTGCTGAGTGCTTCTTTAGCTTTGACCCGTTCCAACGTGTCCCGGAACCGGTTCTGCACCGCCCTCAGGAAGGCCCTCACGGTGCGGAGACAAGGGTCTTGGCGGTCATGGCACTGCACGTACCATTCCGCCGCACAGCCCTTGAAAGTTGCCCCCACAGCCCGGACTCGGCTTGTTTCACTGGGATACAAATGACCATAGTCCTCCATATGGTCCCCCACCATGGCCACGAAGAACGCCACCTTACAGGCTTTGCCCTCGAACTTCGCTCTCAGTGGCTCTCTTCTTGGCGGGCCCCATGTCTCTCCCTCGGCCAACATGAACGTCCTGCCATGCTTCTCCGGCACCCCTCGGGAGTTGCCAATCCAGACGCCTGGCCCCTCTCCCCGCCCCGGTTGATGCTACCGGCGGGGCAGAGGAGCGCCTCGACCCCTGAGACCCTTGGCTGTCCAGCTCATCCTCCTCATGTAGGGTCCCCATTCTGAAACCCATGCTGAGGGTTCTCTTCAGTCGGGTTGCTCTGGTGTTGACATCACCCTCAGGCCCAAATACGGTGGACAGGCTGGGGCGTCCTACGGCCTGTGAGACCGTGGCCGGTTTCCCATCTTCCATCCAGCTGTAGCAGGTGAAGTCGCCTGCTCCTGGGGCATTCCAAGTCGAACGCCCTCTCTCCTCGACCACCCGATCTCGCTTGTCCCATGCCCGGGACATGACCTGCAGTGTGGTCTCCAATGCCTCCATCCGGCATTCTAGCATGACCATCTGCACAGGGGATGCCGGTTCCGCAGTCTCACTTCCCGTAGAGGGTGCCGCCGCCTTGCCACGAGCCGATTCCTCCCGGGAACCCACTTGGGCCAACGAACTCCATGCTGCTGCCACTCTGGTCTCTTCCCGGGCCTCTCGGGAGCCCACCTGGGCCGACGAACCCCATGCCGCCGCCTCGCTGGTCTCCCCTCGGACCTCCCTGGAGCCCACTTGGGCTGACGAACCCCATGCCGCCGCCTCTCTGGTCTCCTCTCAGACCTCCCGGGAGCCCACCTGGGCCAACAAACTCCATGCCGCCGCCTCTTTGGTCTCCTCCGGGGTGAGGTTCCACATCTCTAGGTGTGCTTCCTCCTCGGCGGCGAACAACGCTGCTCCCGCCTCCATCACGAGTCTCTCCGGTTTCCCGGGAAAACTCTCAGACTTCTGGCTTCTGTGAGGCCACTTCAATGCATGCGATGAATCACACGGAGTCCTCCGGTCAATCCAACCAAGTTTATTAAAGGATCAACACTTGTAAAGCCAGAAGTGCTTTCCCTCCACCAACACACAACGTTTATACCAACACACACCCATGACAACCCCCCCTTCCGCCTTTCCCATGGGAATCGTGCTGTTCCCAGATCCCAGCCAGCCAGGTGTCCATTGTTTAGGCTACGTCGGATCCCGGATCCCGCCGGCCAGTTTCAGGGCCGCGGGCATCGGCATCTGACAAATGATGATAAACTTTTCAATTATCTGGTGACTGCAGCCAGAATAAACTATGCAACATTGTGGAGAACAAAAGAGATTCCAACACAAGAACAATGGCTAATGAAAATTATTGGCATTATGAACATGGGCAAACTAACCCAACTGATGAATATAAAGCAGAACCTGAAGATATAAAAAACAGACTGCTCACCTGTAAATAATTTTATAACACAAGAAAACCTGAAATGGATAATACACATAAGATAAAAATAAATACTTAACACACTTAAGAAAGATCACAAGAAGGGGCTGGCCAATTTTTCGTGAGACTTTATGAACTAAGAAAGATAAATATACCTGAAGTGAAGAAGATTGGAAGTCAAAATATACACAATATCCTACCAAATCCCTCCCCCACCCATGCTATTTCTTAATCACCAACCCACCTTATCTCTTTCTATCCTCCTATATATCCCTAACTATCATACTTTCCTATTTTCCTTTACACTAGATTTGTTCCCCCTCTTTTTATTGTATTCAGGAAAGTTTTGATTAAAATATATTTAAAAGAGAGAGAGAAAGAATTACGCTTGAAATACAATAATCTCACCTCAGTAGATTAAACTGTAACTGAGTTATCTGTGTGCCTATCATGGTATGATGATGATTATGTTCATTTATACCCCACTATTTCCCTCCACAAGGAGAATGAAAGTGGCTTACATTAAAAGCAATATAAATTAAAATCTACAAAACTACAAACATTAAAACAGAATAAAATATATTGGTATTTTAAAAATTCAGTTAAAATCCATAAGAACATATTAAAACCTAAAAAGTACAATGCCCCGTGACTTGATCTAGACCTTCTTTTTCAAAAGCCTGTCTGAATAAAAAGGTTTTACCCTGCCATTTAAAGGACAGTAGGGAGGGGGGGGGGCATTCTGTCTTCCCTGAGCTGGGGGTTTCAGGGTCAAGGCACATCCACTGAGAAGACCCACTCTCTTGTTCCCACCAACCGAGCTTGAAATGGTGGTGAGACTGATAAAAGGGCCCTTAATAAGATCTGTGAGAATGGGCAGGCTCAAAATAATGGGATGTAGTAATATAAATAGCTTGGACCTGAGCCATCTAGGGCCTTAAAGGTCATATTTAGCACTTTCAATTGTGCCCAGAAACAAACTGGCAGCCAGTGGAACTGCTGCAACAGTGGGGTTGTCCACTTCCTAAAGCCAGCCCCAGTTAGCAACCTGGCTGCAGCTGTTTGGACAAGCTGAAGTTTCTGAACACTCTTCAAAGGTGTTATAATAATCCAGATGGGAGGTAACTAAGGCATGTACCACAATGGACAGATCTAGCTTCTCAAGGAACAGTATATAATAGGACGAAGTCTAGTTAATTAGGGCAGAGGTGGAACTTTCCTAATCTATCCCACTGCTGCCACAAAATATAATAAGTTAAGGCTTTGTGTATTAAGAAATCCCACCCACTGTACACCAAATGTAATGAAATGTGGGATTGTTTAAGTAGAAATCAAAAGTTGCAATAACCTGGAATGTTCTTCTGGCCAGAAACCTCTTGAAAGACCACTGGTCACCACCAGACTTATACATATTACTACGCCTTTGGCTGACTTGTGGTGTCTTAGGAAAGAATGCTCTGGCTTTGCATTCAGGCCTGTGTACTGAGGTAACACTGAAGAAATTACTTCTTCAAAATGTACGCTGCCACCATTTGACTTGTGATTATTGCTGGAAACTGCTTTTAAATTCCTTTGACAGAGCCACACATGAGGCAGATGTGTTGAACAATTAAACAATTAAGTTTATTTAAGAGAACTTACAAAATAGGCATTAAGTTTAGTGGTTCAGAAATATTGGCACAAAAGTATATGGTCCCTTTAAGCAGTTTAAATCTTTGTTACAAAACACCACTCCTCCCTCCAAGAATTTACTGACAGGATTTTCTCTCTGCCTAGCAAATCTTAACTCCACTACAGATAGTTCTTCCCTGTATCTATCTCCACTCCTGTACACACTATCTCCCTGATAGCTGTAGAATCTTCTACACTAGCTAACTCTGCTAGTTACCTGACCAATTTTCAGGCTACTTCTCTCTAACACTATCTTCCACAATTGCTCTCTTACACTTCCTCCAAAGAACTCCTTCACTGAACTCTGACATTCTGTCTGTCAGGGTTTTTCAAAACGCCCCCTTTCAAGACTTTTTTCTAAGTTAGGCTCCACCCCCTTCTCTACCAGCCAATCCTAACTCCCTTCATTTCCCTCGTTACTCTTAGGCACACCCTCTTTTGGAAATGTAATCCAAGATGTATGCCCCCTGGCACCTATCTAAAATGGCTACCAATTCTTGGGCCTACTTTTCTAGGCTTTACCAAGCCTACCAGGTAGGGAATTCATCACATAGAGCGTGTTATAATAATCCAGATGGGATGTAACTATGGCATGTACCGCAATGGACAGATCTAGCTTCTCAAGGAACAGGTACAGTAGACAAACTAGTTTTAATTGTGCAAGGACCCAGCCAGCCAGCACAGATACCTGGGCCTCCAGGTACACAACTGAGTCCAAGAGCACCCCAATTGAATACTACAGCTAGGATTGTCCATGCCACCATATTACCGATGCCTTTATAATGCTGTGAAACTCAGGCAGTGAAAAAATCTGATAGAAAGAAAATGAACTAATTTGAAATGTGTCAGAGAAAAGTTATATGAATACCAGGCACTTATATAAAGAAAGTTCTATAGGCCCAACAACAAATCAAGACTGAATTCTCCCTAGGGGCCAAGATGACTAGTCTGAGATTGTCGTACTTTGAACATATCGTGAAAAGACATGACTCACTAGAAAATGATGGTTCATAAGTTAAAAAGTAGTAATAAAAGATGACAGCCACATTCCAGATAGATTGACTTAATGAAGAAAGACACAGCCCTGAGCCTGCAAGACATGAGCAGGGTTGCTGGTAATAGTGTGATTTGAAGGTCTCCCCATTGTATTGCTATATGTCAAATTTCACTTGATGACAGTTAGCAACAGAATAGGAGAAATAACCTGAACATCTAGGAGAAATGGGAGCAATTAATGTTTTCTGCTAGACATATTGCATAATTGTTTCTGAAAGTAGCTGTAGAACTATAAATTTATGGTTGCATCCCACTCTCCTTTGTGCAAAATAACAGTGCGGAGAAACTCTAAGAGAGTTGATTTTTCTTTTTCTTTTTAAATGCTCTACATGTCTCACAAAGAATGAATTGAGAATTTAACCACATTTTAAGTCTAGGAAAGGCCTTAAAAACACTGAGCGTGATTCAAAAGTCAACTTCTACTTTACACATTTTAAGCTCTCCCCAAGCCTAAAAAAGTTTACGGCTAATTTCCAGTGAGCACATATTTTTTTCCTTAACAAAAAAAAACAAATCATGCTTGGAACGAACAGCGTATCAAATAAAGGATTTTGACCCAGATGCCTATCCATTGTAAAGAAGTACATACAACCAATTTGCAAATACTCCCCCATATAATAATGCAATACCCACCTACATAAGATAGAAGAGTCTGCAGTGGCTGGGATCAGAGACAAGACCCAGGAATTTCCTCTTGTATCATTTGAAAAGTTTCATCCATATTGCAAAATGGAACTAGACTGATATCCTAGGACACTTTTATAAGCTACTATGTGTCTTTGTTTCTTGTGGACTTACCAGCAGGACAGTTACAGAGAAGGGGTTCCTAGCATCAATAGCTTATGAGTAGTTGTCTCAGTATGTGCAATATTTTGGCTCAGCTTCTTCAATAACAGTTAAAATATATAATTTCACCAAAAACACTTTTTGATTAAAAAGGATAAAACTGTATATTGATAGAGCTCCCATAGACTCATCTGCATTACAGTTGAGTCCAGTACAAATCTGCCCATGAAGCAGGCTTTGGATCCAGCTTTTATGTGCCAAATCCAAGACCATTGTCCAGAAGTTGAAGATAGCATCTGCTCCATTGGTCATGTGGATACCCTGTTCTGATGCACAGGGACACTCAGGATGGTTAGGAGTTTTAACAGTGCAGCAACATGGGCATCAGTGCAGTGAAAGGGTGATAGTGCCAGTGACCAGACTTTTCCAAATCCTCAGAGTACTCCAGGGTCTTTCAACTCTAGTCCAGACCTAAATCTGCTTTTCTGAAGCCCCAGGATATACCAGAATTTCAGAAAACTCTGAAGTATCCCCAAATGTTGTCAAAGGTAGGGCAACTGAAAAACAAACAAATAATATGCATTGGAAACCTCTGTGCATGAGGGGCACAGCCAACACTCTATCTTTGGTGAGTATGGGTTTGGAACTCATATAGACAAGTCCTATGCTTTATTTTTACTTCCCCTGCTGCTTCTAGGAAGTTTGATCATCTGCATATGCACTGCAAAATTTACCACTTTATCTTAAGTCCAAACTCTTTAAATTTCTCAGTTCTTAGTTCCCATTAGAGTTTGTATGAGAGGCAGGAATCCTGTCTATACAAACTACACTATAAGTATCATTTAGCACTAAAAGGAAACATAAGTGGAGTTTGTGATTATGTTTTCCAGCAATGCTTGGCTAAAATAACCAATAGGCCTTAAGGGAGTATGATAGCTTCTTTTTTTCATTGTTAATGCTTTATTGAGTATGGTACTTCACTTCATGTCAGAGATAATCACTGCCCACTGGTACTTTGGGAACATTAGAGTGGGAGCTGAATTCAACACTATAGTATGAAGCCGAGGGCTTAATTTTGAAATATGGGAGATTATGGCCCGAAATTGCCATACCTTGCCATTGTGGTTTTGAGTTGCAACCAAAGCCATATACATTTGCTCAAAACATTAAAAAAAACAATTAAAAGGGCTTCGTTGCTTATGTCAGTAGAAAAAGAAAAAAACAAGGAGGTAATAGGGAAGATTAGGAAATGCTGAAGGAGATAGAGAAAAGGCAGAACTACTTAAAATTTCTTTGCCTCAGTCTTCTCACAAAAAGAAAGCCACCCTCAACCTCAGCAATATGGAATGGATGAAGGATTAGGGGAAATCCAACACCAAATAGGGAAGCAAGTCATCCAGGAATGCCTGCCCACTCTAAACAAATTAAAGTCCCCAGGGCTGGATCAACTACATCCAAGAGTATTGAGGAAACTAGTAGAAGTCATTTTGGAATCACTGGCAATCATCTTTGAGAGTTCTTGGAAAACAGAACAAATCCCAACAGATTGGAGGAGTGCAGATGTGGTCCCTACCTTCAAGAAGGGAAAAAAGGGCAACCCAAACAATTACCACCTGGTCAACCTCACATCAATACAAGGCAAGATTCTGGAAAAGGTCATTAAGGAAGTGGTCTGCAAACACTTATAAATGAATGCGCTCATTGCTAATAGTCAAAATGAATTTATCAAAAACAAGTAATGCCAGACTAATCTGATCTCTCTTTTCAATATAGTTACAACCTGAGTAGATGCAGGGAATGCTGTTGTCCTCTGACAACTCGAAACAGCTCCGCTGGACAGTTCTTTGTGGACACAGTATTGGCTGCAAAGAAGGATTTCTTTGTGGCCTTTATTGCTGCAGCATATGCTCTCAGGAGGGCATCAAGCCATGTTCAATTTGGCCTGCTCGGGTCTGAACACCACACGCTCTCTAGCCTCCTCTTCCTTCGCTTCATCGCTGCCAGGTCCTCGTTGAACCAAGGAGCTGGTTTAGCTTGGCTACTTGAGAGGGGACATTCCGGGGCAATCATGTCTATTGCCCTAGTCATCTCCCCATTCCAGAGATAGAACAAGGCATCAACAAGATCACCAACCAAGGTGGCAGGAAAATCCCCAAGAGCTGTCAGGAATCCATCCAGAACCATAAGCCTCCTGGAGCGGACCATCTTAATGGGTCCTCCGCCCCTGCAGAGGTTAGGGGGTGCAGTGAGCCTAAATCTGACCAGGTGGTGGTTGGTCCATGGCAACAGAGTGATGGACAACTCCTCTACACTGCCACCATCCTTCAAACCCTTGCAGAAAACCAAGTCTAATGTGTGCACAGCACTGTGAGTAGGCCCAGATACCAGTTGGGACAGCCCCATGGTTGCCATGGAAGACATGAAGTCCTGAACTGCACCTGATATGGTGGCCTCGGCATGGATATTCAAGTCCCCCAGTACAATGAGCCATTGGGACTCCAATGCCGAGATCATCACAGCTAGATCAGGTAGGGAGACTGTAGTGCAGCGGGGTGGACGGTACACTAGCAGAATCCCTATTCTGTCCCGGTCACCTACCCTCAGGTAGACACGTTCAAAAATGATTGACTGCGGGATGGGGCACCAGGTCAGGGAGATGGAATCCCTATAGACCACTGCGAGTCCACCTCCCCGCCCTCCAGATCTTGCCTGGTGCTGCATGGAGAACCCTGTTGGACAAAGCTGTGTCCTATTTACACCTCCAGCCTTGTCCAACCAGGTCTCCGTAATGCATGCCAGATCTGCCTGCTCATCCAGAATTAGGTCCTGGATGGAAGCTGTTTTTCCATTGATAGACCTGGCATTCAACAGCACCACCTTTAATCCAGAGAGATCGCCATCCTGGGTACCCAGTCTTACCAAATCAGAAGACTGTTTTGGAATTACTAATATACTCTCTTGTTCCCTAGGCCGGATTAATTGCCCTTTCCCGTATCTCTCCCTCCCCCATATTGATTCTATTTGGGGGGGGGCTTAGCTAGTCGCACTCCCCCTCTCCCCAAATAACCATGTTGTGACACAGTGGTAGTTATTTGGTTTGCTCAATCTTAATTAACAATTGGTGTTCCTCACCATATATCCCCCCCCCAAGTCCTGCATTCCCCAACCCCCTCCAGCCATCCCCAACCCCCGTAAAGTGCAAACAAAAGTGCTAAGTATAATCTGTGCAGCATGGGCACAGATTATAAGTCAATAGAAATAGGAGTATAGTATCTTGATCCAGGGAAGTCATGATACCCCTCTATTCCGCCTTGGGCAGACCACACCTGGAATACTATGTCCAATTCTGGGCACAACAATTTAAGGAGACGTTGACAAGCTGGAATATGTCTAGAGAAGGGCAACTCAAAGGATCAAGGGTCTAGAGAACAAACCCTATGAGGAGTAGTTTAAGGAGCTGGACATGTTTAGCTTGCAGAAGAGAAGGCTGAGAGGAGACATGATAGACATGCATAATTATGTGAGAGGAAGTCACAAGAAGATGGTTACTTTAAAAATCACTTTGGAGTCTTTGGTCAACGTACAAGTGTTGTTATTTTTTTAGTGTTGCTGTTATTTTCTGAGCTTAACTGGTTTGACAAAGAGCTTGAAGTGGGTAAAATGATATATATTGATATTGATCATCTCATTATGATTGTTGTTGACAGATTGTCTTTATGCTCAAGTAATTAAAAGAATTGATTTTTTTAAACATTTTTCTACTTTTGAAAGTGGAACTGACATATGCACAACTTTTCTATCTCCCCTTCTAAATTGAAATAAAAAGCTTCCATGCAACAGGATGATGGAAAGAAACACTCTGTTCTTTGTTCACTGTATGCAGGGCCGGCCTGACCTTTTCGAGGGAGTACGCGAGGTAAATTTTGGCGCCCCGGCCGCGCATCATGCCGCCGCCCGCTTCGCCGCGCTTCGCTTCCGCCGCCGCCCGCTTCCGCCGCCGCTTCGCGTCCGCGCCGCCGCCGCTGCCGCTTCACGCTTCGCCGCGCCGCTACCGCCGCTGCCGCTACCGCCACCGCCGCCGCCGCCCGACCCCGAAGCACGTCTCTGCGCATGCGCGAATGTCCACAAGATGTGCACTGCGGCCCGAGCGCACCTGCGCTGGCTCCAAAGCCGCAGGCGCTCGGGACTCAGTGCCCATGCGCAGAGACATTCGCGCATGCCCAGAAGAAACTACAGGCGCTGTAGCGCCTGTAGTTGCTTCTGGGCATGCGCAGAAATGTCTGTGCTTCGAGGCGTGCACCGGCAGCGGCACCGGGCGGCGGCAGGGCGGGGGGCGCCGGCGGGTGGTGCCGCGGCGCCCCTCCCAGCTGGTGACGCCCCGCCCAGCCGGTGGCGCTCTACGCGGCCGCTTACATCGCGGAATCGCTGGGGCCGCCTCTGACTGTATGAATTGTCAGATAGGTAGGAATTGTTGGGTCTTTGGACTCTAGTTGCAGAACCAGAAGATACTCCAGAACTCTGTGAATGTAATGTATTAAGTGTATTGATTCCAGTACCAATGTAAACACTGATGTAAATATGGTAGCTCATACTCTTCGTTATGGTTTTGATTTATACCTATAGGAGACAGAGGGGTGACAAAATGGTATCCAATAAGAGTGTTCCAGTGATACCAGTATATAGCAAATTCTCCAACACTACATCTGAATAATTGGTGAAAGTAATTATCCAATCACAGATGGTTTTGAAGAAAATGAGTAGGTTAGTTATCCCTTCAATCTTATATTGATGTGTCTGTCTCATGGGGCAATAGTTCATAACTTAAATTTGAAATTTCATATTCAGAGTTGGAATGACAATATCTGAAATTGTGGGAAATATTGAATATTTGTGAGAATTCAACAATTCATTTCACTCTATGGCTTGCTTGCTTTTCTTGATATCCCACCATTCCTCTAAAAAGATGAAGACAGCTTACATGGATCTTCTCCACACTTTATCTTCACAGCAGCACTGTGAGGAATAACAGAATTCAACTGGTCCAAGGTCATCAAATGAATTTCATGATTCAATGATGACCTTTTGTACCTAAACGTGCAAATAATTCACTTTTAGGAACAATATCACAGCCAGTAACTGTGAAACAATTTGTGGTGATTTTATAATGTATCTCACATTCTTTATTTTATACATTCCCATAAAATATTTGTGAATAGAGATAGTATTTATTATTTCTGAAGCTTTCCAAAATCTATCATATCCAGTTTGAGTTGAAGTGATAGTAAGGAACATACAAGCTATCCTATCATAGCTGTGGATTCTAAACCAATGATGGTTCAGTTAGATGATCTTGGGATCCTCTCCAAAACTATGATTAGGATTCTGTAAATCCAAACAATGGTTAACTTCACAGCAATTTTGCCACAGTATTCCTGGGCTCGTCATGAGCTGGTAGAACCATGCCAGCTTCACCTTAACCTACTTAATAGAAGTGCTGTTAGGGTAAAAATGATATTCATCACATTAGTTTGGAATGAAATTACTGAAATACATGAAGGGACTGTGGCGCAGCTGGCTGGAGTCAGCTGGATTAAGATCACTACTGACTGAAAGGTCATGAGTTTGAAGCCAGCCTGGGTCGGAGTGAGCTTCCAGCCAATTTGTGTAGCTTGTTGTAGAGCTTTGCAGCCCAAAAGACAGTTGCATCAACTAGGAAAATTAGGTACCAGTTACAGTGTATGTGGGGAGGCTAATTTAACTAATTTACGAGGCCATAAAAATCTCCAGCAAGCATGCGGGGAATGAGGAAGTATTTCATCAGTGTCGCAGATGGATGGTGAAGCGACAGCTCCCCTGTTGGCCAGAAAAAATTGGAATGTTAAATAGCCTCTGATTGTCTGTCTATATGTGTTGTGTGCCTATGGCATTGAATGTTTGCCATGTATATGTACATTGTAATCCGCCCTGAGTCCCCTGTGGGGTGAGAAGGGCAGAATATAAATACTGTAAATAAGTAAATAAAAAATGAGACTGTCCTGTCATATAGAAAATGATTCCTTCCAACATCCTTTTAAGATATCGTATATACTTATCTCATACATATTTACTAAGCCTGTTTGATCCATGGTTCTCAATGGTTCAAAAGTACTTACAAAACAAAAATTCTGGTGGTGAACATTTCAGACCTCTAACAAAACTTTCAAAATTTCAATAATAATGGCAGTTCCTAATTGGTTCTGTCTTAAAAATCGCCAATAATGAAATAATAATGACATTTTGATAGAGTCCTGAAATGTTCACCACCAGAACTTTTGTTTTGTAAGTACTTTTGAACCATTTAGAACCATGGATCAACCAGGCCTAATATTTACCACTCTGAAGGTATTTGATCCTATCTGACCTTGGAAGGTAAACAGGATTAGCCTTTACACTTGCTTCCCATGTGGGATTGTCAAAAGCAATGATGGAAAATAACTTCTAAGTATCCCTTGCCTAAGAAAACTCTATGAAATGTATGTGGATAACACACCATGTGTCAACAGATAACTTGTAGCACAAATACACACAAACATAGGTCTCAAAAATGTATTGGGGCTTGGCACTAATGTATAATCGAATCATTCATTTTAAGGGAATGTAGAACAGACTCATTAACAGATAGCCATAAACCTCATTCTTCCTCCTCAGTTGTGTCTCTCTTTTCAGCTACTCATTCACCTTCTGCCCATAATATGTTGCATGTTGAAAGTAACAGACAATAGTCAGGGAGTCTCTATGCATATGAACACTTGACTTCTACATCACACAGTTTTATTAGTTGCTGGAGTGCTTAGAGAAAAAAATCTACTAGTTTTAAGACAGAGGAAAAAAATGGGATTGTCATGCAAATGTATTGACTATAAGCTTCAGATAGTCCTGCCTATTCCTATAATTATAATTTGTTATGATCTAATTTTTAAAACTTATGTGAAAAAACTAGTTTTTTTAAAAAATATAGATTTTTTAAAAGTCCTTCCCATGTCTAGTTTGCATGGAAAATCACTTTGGAACTAGAAAAGAGTCATATAAGTAAGTTAGAGTTTTGACCTCCAGTTTGCAGAGCTACTCATGACAGTTTCTGAATGAATACAATAAATAATATGATTTACTGGGCACAGAAAGAAAGACCTTGCCCACAGCCAAAGAGAAAGTCACTGTTTGAAAATAAAATAGAACTGTATGTTTTTAGCTCTTGCTGCTATGCTTGATGCAACAAGCTATACACTGATTGTAAGTTTGGTATACCATGTGGAATATCTCTCATTTTCCTAACAAGCAAAAATCATAGTGGGATTGTGCTTCTTATGTAATGTAGGAAGTTAAATATCGGAAAGAAGACATAGTCCAAGTTATACATCCAACAGAAGCCATAGGAATGGGCTGCTGGGTACTCAAAAGGAAAAAAATGGAAATGGCAGGTCATCATTGGCATTACCAAACTCAGTAAAACAACATGTCTCTCACAGTCGATTTTTTTAAAAAAAAAACTAGTACCAACTGCATCATGATGTGAATTATGAGACAGAAAGTTGGAACCTGCCTATCCATAGAACACCTCTAAGTATATTTGCAACAGAACACACTAACCAATTCCTTTTGGCATTGACAGTAAATATATTTTTATCCTAGATGACTGCAGGGTCTGTGTGGCAGAGGGATTAAGTTAATTGGATGGCTCAAAAGCAGCAAATCTCCAGGATCAGGCAGACTTCAAGTCAGGATATTTAAAGGACAGTCAAAGCCAATGTCACTCTCCAAGGTAAAAAAAATCATAGAAAGGTTGACTTGGGCAAAAAAAAAAAGCAGCAATTCAGAAATAGGGGAGAATGGTTATTAGATAAAAAGGCTGAAGTTACCTATTAAAGCACAGAGGTGAATCTGATAATATAGAAATAAAGGAGATCACACTATTATCATAATTTTCAAATTGTGCCGCTGTATAAATTATCTATTATTGTACATTATTCAATATAGGATCTGCAAATAATTTTATGTTGGGTATATTGCTTGATTAGCAGAGGAGCTGTGAACTTACGCAGTGTGTTTTACACATGGAGATAACATGATTGAGGACTGTGTCCCTCGAGTCTGTCAAATGTGGCCATTTTCAAGTGCTTTGTCTCACTCATTCAAAAGCATTTTCACATCAGAGTTTTAAGGAAGCATAATGTGATATGTCCTTCCATTTGTAGTATAAAGTGGCATAGTCTAGAAATCTGTTATCTCACTCTCCTTTGAGATCCTGGCTATGCATTCCACTTATCATTTTAAAATGGTTCATGGAAGCTGTGACTGACTGGTGAGAATGTTGAGATCTTCGCCTTATCACACATATTTAATATATCTAATGGACATTCAAACTATTTAACAGCATGCTGACTCATAAAAGCAACAATGAAGGTAACAATTGTTGTCAGTCATAGTAATAGTTATGGGGCCAGGCTTTAGCACACTGGTTAATCACCAGCAGCAATAGATCATTCAAAGCCCAAGTTGAAGTGGGCACCCAACTGTCAGCCCAGCTCACAGTCCACTTAAGCAGATCAAAAACACCTGATCTGTGAATAGAGAAATTGAGCAGGGAGATATTTTACGGAATCATAAAATGGCGGTGATCAAAGAACAAGGAGGAAAACGTCTGCAATCAAATAGCTCGCCTTCATAGCAGATGGAGAGACAGCATCCCCTTTTGGCTGGAATCAAGCATGACATCTAGGTGCCAAAGTTGCAAAAGGCCAATATACCTCTATCTGTTTGTCTATCCTGTATGTCTAAAATGGCGTTGAATGTTTGTTGTGTATGTTTGTGTTTTGACCCACTCTCAGTCCCCTTTGGGGTGAGAATGGCAGAATATAAATCCTGCAAACAAATAAATAAATAAACAATAAGAATAAAAAGTCATGATTTTTGTAGTGACAAAAGAAATTACAGGCTATTCCATATTCCATGCCCGCTGCTAAGTTGTGAGGCATGGTAAAACATGGAATATAGGCAGTCCCCAAGTTATGAATGAGATAGGTTCTGTAGGTTTCTTCTTAAGTTGAATTTCTTTGTAAATTGGAACAGGTAATTCTCTCTCTACACACACACACACACACACACACACACACACACACACACACTTTGGGTAGCACAGGGAAGGGTTGATATCCCTGTGAAGTTTGTTTAGCTGTTTGTGCCCCTATTCAGAATATGTCACCTTACTTTCTGTCTCTGTGATAATTGGATTTTGAAAAATGTGGCTTGTTGTGAAAATGAGGGTGAGTGAGAAAGCTTCAGTGGAGACCCCTTTCCCCCATGATCACTCTTTCAGGAGTGAATTTCCCTTCCTAGGGATACATTTTTCTTGCATTGAAAAATGCAGCCACCAATGGAGAATTTACGAGGCTCCCCTTTCTGTTCCTGGAACCCTTTCCCTTTTCCCTTCAAAGGAGCCTGGGTGTCAGCAATGGCATTAAGAAAGCACCCTATCTGACTGCAGGTAGACCCTCATGCTTTCTCTCCCTGTAGCACCCCACACAGCTTTCCAAGGCATTTTAAGGAGGCCCAAGAAAGGAAGAATGATGACCTGGAGCTATCCTTCCTGGGCATCCTTAAAAAAACCCTTTCTTTTCTTTACTGCAAGCCATGCCTGGAGTGGCAGCTTCAATTTCATTTCTGCTTTGGGGTTAATGCTTCCTTAAAGCTCTTTCTACTTTCTACTCTAGAGAAGAGGTAACTAAGTGGTAATAGTTTTATTATTGTTATTTGTTATCTTTTAGAAGTATTTTCTGAAGGAGAAGAAAAAACTCTCCAAGCCCCCCAAAGCATGTGCACCCCACCCACCTGTCCCCAAATCCCAGTCAGTCACACTAAATAAAAAGAATCAAGAAAATTAAGGAAAATAAAGGAAAATCAAAAATATTAAATTGTGATGCCGAATAGGGGTGGGTGAGCCGTGATTGGCTGTCACATCGTCCTGTTATGGACAGGAACCTGTGACAGCTGGGCTCTTGCCATTAGAGACACCCAAACAAACTGAAGAAGCCAGATAGGCTGAAGGAAAACAGCTAAAATGGATCTGTGCTCAAGCCTAATATGTAATTCCACAGGTACATTTGTATAATAAATCTCCCCATGTGCATAGTTAACGCCTAGGGTCCATTGGACTTGTTAAAATTCTTCCTTGGCATATTTTGAATGAAAGAAAGAAAGAAAGAAAGAAAGGGAGGAGAGGAGGGACGGAGGGAGGGGAGCGGGAGGGATAGAGGGAGGGATGGAGTGGGGGGGAGAGATGCAATTGGCAGGACCACTAAGATGAGGCAAAGCTTTCTTCTGGACTAGGAAAGGATTCCCATTCTAACCAACTCTTAAGCCTATGTTCATGCTTTAAGGTGCAATAGAATAAAGAGGGGGCGACTATTGAGAGAAAAATGTGTTGCAGCAATATCAGTTGACACATGGTCCTTTGTGAGCTGTTGCTAGCTGATGCATGCCAGAGCAAACCTCAGTGTTAGTCAAGTGTCAACGATGTCAATCCCAGTGATTTCCCTTCTGTTTAGTCATGAAACAGAGATATAAAAAATAGCAGGGATTCCACCTCCCCTATTACAAAAAAATTATTCAATGACCATCACCTCTCTTAAAGTTTACTTTCCCTCATGCTTTCTATTTGTTGTTTTGCATTGCATTCACAACAGACAGTGTTCTGAATGATCTGTGTGCAGACTGCATCTGAAACAGAGAAAAATCTTTGAAATGCATGGACATCCTGGTGGCACTGGTACAATTCTAGCTTGTTTTGTCTCTCTCTCTTTGAAAGCATATGTTTTGACAAACATATGCTTTCAAAAATAATTTGTGTGATCATTGATGCTAGGACAAAATGATAGTGTATCTTGTATTCATCTAAGCAAAGGGTTGTAGATTGAACTTAATCTCCAGATAGAAGACTTAAAATGTCCAAATCAAGTGGGCAAAATTTTGACTTAAGAAAGTTATTATACTAAGTTATTCAGGGTCAGAAAGAAAAATGATTGAAATACTCTCCAAAGAATTCTCTACATATGAGCTAATGTGATACTGATGGACCTTAAAAAGGAAAGTAAAAGCAACCCATCTATGCAGAATGAGTCTACAAAGGTTTTCACCTGCCTATTTCAGGAACAAGGGGTTCAAATAGATAGAAATATTCTTTTCATCTGAAAATCAGTCAGTGGAGAACAGCAGTAGGAAGAGAATATTGTATTTCATGGGATTGCCAAATGGGATTTATGGGCCACTCTGAGAACTGAATAATATACAAGAAAATAGATCTTCGATATAATCCGGCAAGGATCTTAGAGTATTCTGAAAAGACGCATAGGTAATGTGTAAATTACACTATGCAACATGATTTTGGTCCTGGATTATGAATGGCATTTCCTAATTGGTTCAATAATAAAAACATGGAGAAACTTCATTTTTGTGAGACATTCTGCAGCATATTTTGCTATAGTTTTTTGATGAATATCTCATAGAGTCTCAAGCAATTCAAAATAGTTTGTGGCAGCCACAAAAATGAAATTTCTAGAGTATAACAACTACTTTCAAAGTAGTACCACACAATTAAACAGATACAACACTTTAAAACTAGGAACATGTTTTTTTTTCAAATTTTGTTACATAGTGTTATCAGATGCCTTCTCTATCTCTACTACCCATATTTCTTTTTGTGTACAAGATAAGCTTTGCTAGAAGAGACCAATTTACATGAGAAGAGGACCAGTACTCTTATTTAGAATGTGGAATATATATATATATATATATATATATATATATATATATATATATCCTGAAATGACAATGGCAGTATTAATTTAAATACAAAAGGACCAGATCACAGCTCATTTCTTATAGCTGAGCAACTTATGTCATGTTACACTAATACAGGTTTTTATTTTCAGAGCAGCTTACAGAGTTGAGATTGCCATGGTCACCTTAGTGGATGACCTCCATCTCAACACTGACAAGAGGTTCTTCTAGACCTCTCAGCAGCCTTCAATACCATTGACCATGATATTCTTCAGGAATGCCTGAAGGGGTGGGAATCGGAGACACTGTCTTGAAGTGGTTCTGATCATACCTCTCAAACAGCTTCCAGATGGTGCTACTTGGGGGATAGCTGCTCCTTTATAAAGGAGCTGTTATGTGGCATCCCACAAGGTGTCATTCTATTACCAATGAATACCTGGAGGAGATAATGGGCTAGATGAGGAAAAAAACTAATTGGAACTGAATCCAGACAAAACAGGTGCTTGCCACCAGGTGCCCTAATTTGGGGATGGAGGTGTGTCAACAAGTCTTGGATGAGGTTACATTCCCCCCTAAAGACTGTGCTTGCAGCTTTTGAGTGCTCCTGGATGTGTCAGCCCAGGTAGATGTGATGGTCAGGAGTGCTTATTATCAGTTTCAGTTGATACTCCAGCTGCACCCCTTCCTAGATTCAGAGGACCTAAAGATGGTAATGCACATGCTGGTAACCTCAAGGTTTGACTTCTGCAATGTGCTTTACTTTGGGCTACCTTTGTACCAAGTTCAGAAACTCCATTTGGGTCAAAATACGCAGCCTGTTTGGTTACAGGAACATCTAGGAGTGAGTACATTACCCCTATCCTAAAGTCACTCCATTGGCTGCCAATTACTTTCCAGGCAAAGTATAAGGTGTTGGTATTGACCTTTAAAGCACTGCATGGTTTGGGTCCAGGTTATCTACAGGATTGCCTTGTCCTGTAAAATCCACTCTGAACCCTTAGGTCTTTTCCAGCCTGCCAGAACTTGACTGACAACCATCACCCACAGGACCTTTTCATTGGCCACCCCATGACTGTGGAATGACCTGCCCATAGAGCTCTGACAGCTTGATCAAATGTCACAATTTAAGACACAAGTTAACACCTGTCTCTTCCAACAGGCGTATCCATAAAGTTTTAATGACAAGTTTTAAATTTGCAATCTATGTCTAATTTTTGTTTTGAATATTTTAATATGTGTTTTACGGAAATATGTTTTAAAATGTGTATTCTACAGAGTGTTATTAAATGATTAGGTGCTTTAATTTTTTGTTTTAGTAATGTTGTAACCCGCCTTGAGCCGTGAGGGGAGAAAGGTAAGAAATAAACTTCTTATTATTACTTAATAATTAATAATTAATAGTATTAATTAAATTATTATTATTATTTACTGAGAACTGTGATAAAGATTTCATTTTTAACAATGCTATGTGTAACGACTCTCCAACACTCGGTAAGGATCACGCGTAGATTGAAGCACGGTCCAACACGATTTTATTGTAGGTACGACACATGTGAAGCAAAAGCACCGGCCCGCCACCCAAACACACCTTATATACCCTGAGCCCCTCCCCATTGCCCATGCAATGTCCAAGCAGGGTTGCACCATATCCGGGTGAGTCAGCATATCCCATAGTCCGAAGGGATGTGACCTCATGGGTCCATGAATCAGCGTTATGAGTCCAATTGTCCAATGTCCAGGCTCGGAGGAGTTTGCCTCACTTCCCTCCGCAGCCCCACACACATCTGGAAGTTACGTCACTCCCATTTGACTCAGCACAGTCTCTATGCAACTGGAGCCAAGGTCACCAAAGAACTGGGGCAAAGGTCGGTGCAATCTCATGGCAGGTTGGGAGCCTGAACTTCTCCTGCTCAGGTCTCCCAGTCCTGAATAACGGTCTCCTCCACCACGTCCTCCCTAGAAAACAAAACATCATTCAATCCGAGAGGAGGAAAGGTCCCCACATACTTCTTCAAAAGACTACAGTGAAACGTGGGATGAACCTTCCCTAAACTCTTGGGCAACAGAAGGGTATATGAGACCTTATTCACCGCTTTCTCAATTCTAAAAGGCCCAATATATTTCGGACTTAACTTTTTGGATGGATACCCCAATTTCAAATTCTGCGTGGATAGCCACACCAAATCCCCCTCACTGTACTCCTCCCCTTCTTGCCTCTTCCGGTCTCCAAACAACTTGTAAGAACGTTGTGCCTTTCCTAAAGCCTCCGCCACTTCCTTCCAGTCCTCCCGGGCTCGTATCTTCCATTCCACCCTCTCCTCCCCTCCCAACTCCAACAGCTGGGGCAAAGGAGCCACCTCCTGACCATAGACTACCTCAAAGGGAGACTTCCCGGTGGAAGAATGCACCGAGCTGTTATAAGCCATCTCAGCATAAGGCAATAGATCAGACCAATTATTTTGCTCCTTGTGGCTGAAAATACGTAGATAAGACCCTAACGATTTTTGCGCTCTCTTTCCACGCCCCCATTGCAGCAAGGATGATAAGAGGTCGTAAGACGCCTCTGAGCCCCTAACATCTCCAAAAATCGCTCCCAAAATTGAGCAGTAAATTGAACTCCACGATCACTTAAAACTTGTTCCGGGCACCCATGCAATCGGTACACATGCCGCACATACAACTCAGCCAATCTCTCTGCAGAAGGCAATCCCTTTAACGGAATAAAATGGGCCTGCTTAGAAAACATATCTAGCACGGTCCAAATATACCTATAACCCCGACTCGAGGGCAGCTCCCCCACAAAATCAGTGCTGACATGCGTCCACGGCCTCACAGGAGTAACCACCACTTGAATCAACCCCTGCGGCTTAGCAGGGGGAACCTTATTTCTAGCACACATCTCACAACATTCTACATATCTCTTCACCTCAGCCCTCATGGCCGGCCACCAATACCTCTTCTTTAAGGCCAAAAGAGTCTTCGTGACTCCCCAATGACCAGCAGATCTATGATCGTGATTCAACCTCAGCACTTTCTCTCTCATACTCTGAGGGACATACACCTTGCCGCCCATAATCCACAAACCATTCAATGGCTTACACTCTTTCTCATGACTCTGTAACCACACATCACCTACATAACCTTTCTGCAATTCCAAACTCCATTCATCTACCACTCCTTCCTCCTTCTTAACCTCACTCGCCGTTTGGGACCTTGTCTGCACTGCCAGACCCCAATGCTCTCTAGCAAACACCTCTCCTGACTTATGCAATTCATTCTCTCCTACACTCGGAAACCGGGACAATGCATCAGCCACCACATTCTCTTTGCCTCTTATATGCTGCAGCCGGAAATCAAACCGAGCGAAAAACTGAGCCCACCTCACCAACTTGGGAGACAACTTCTGAGGGTTCCTCAGATACTGGAGGTTCTGATGATCAGTCATCACCACAAAAGGGAAAGCAGCACCCTCTAAAAACTGCCGCCACGTTTGCAAAGCGTTCCGCACAGCAAACGCCTCCTTTTCCCAGACTGGCCACTTCCGCTCATGCTCTCCAAATTTCTTAGAAAAATAAGCACACGGCCTCAGTCTACCTCGATCATCCTCCTGCAACAACACTCCGCCATATGCCCAAGCAGAAGCATCGCACTGCACCACAAAAGGCTTATCCACATTCAGATGCATTAATAAGGGTCCATTGGTAAAATTTCACGAAAGCCTCCTGACAATCCTTCGTCCAATCCAGCTTAGCACCTGGAGACTTAGTCCTCTTCGACTCACCCTTACCCTTGGTCTTCAATAACTCAGTAAGCGGGAGGGTTATCGCTGAAAACTCCGATATAAAAGTACGATAAAAATTGGCTAACCCTAAGAAAGCCTGCAGCTGCCTACGAGTTTGCGGAGCCTCCCAATTCAACACGTCATCTACCTTAGCCGGATCCATTGCAACTCCATTCTCACTAATCCTATATCCCAAGAAATCAATCTGAGCCTTGCCAAATTCGCACTTACTCAACTTTACATACAGACTCGCTTGTCGCAGTCTCTCTAACACCTCCCTCACCAAACGAACATGCTCATCTCTAGTATGCGTCACAATCACAATATCATCCAGGTATACAAACACCCCTTTATACAAAAGGGGGTGCAACACCTCATTAATCAATTGCATGAAAATGCCTGGAGCTCCCGCTAATCCGAATGGCATTACGACCCATTCGTATAGCCCGAGGGGGCAGGAGAAAGCAGTCTTCCATTGATTGCTCCTCTTCACCCTCACCATATGAAACGCGCGTCAATCAAATCCAACTTGGTAAAAAACTTA
This sequence comes from Anolis apletophallus, assembly GCA_030556195.1. NCBI lineage: Eukaryota > Metazoa > Chordata > Lepidosauria > Squamata > Anolidae > Anolis > Anolis apletophallus. The sequence goes on along the minus strand of JARBWK010000004.1, from coordinate 119,773,967 downwards.
CCACCTCTAACTGACCCAACAAATCCTTGATTAATGGTAAAGGGTAACAGTTGGTAGTACTAACAGCATTCAAACCTCTATAATCAATACACAACCGCAACCTACCATCCTTCTTCTCACGAAACAAAACTGGGGCCGCAATGGGAGACTCGGACCTCCGAATAAACCCCTTGCTCAAATACCCGTCTATTTGCTCCCTCATAGCTTCCTTCTCCTTCACAGTCATGGCATAGATCTTTGGTTTAGGCAAAACAGCCCCCTCCTTGACCTCTATACTACACTGTACATTGCGAGGGGGGGAAGACTCTGAGCCAGAACCGGATTAAACACATCTGCATAATCCCAATACTCGACAGGCACCCCTTGTACTTCACTTTTAACCTCCCCCCTTTACTAGGAGTACACTGTACAACTCCTGTTTTCCAATCGATCTTGGGGTTTGCCTGCTCTAGCCATGGCAACCCCAACACCACCTCATGCTCTTTAATGGGGGCTACCACAAATTCAATGTCCCCCTCCCTGGGTCCCACCCGACCCTTCCAATCTTTAGTCCCCACAGAGAACGGGCCACCCTCAATAAAGACCCATCCAATTGAGTAATGGTTATGGGCGTTTTCAAGGGCTTTGTCCCCCACCCAAATCCCTATCAACCGGGGACATAATGTTCTCCGAACACCCGCAGTCCACTAAAGCTTTCCTTTCCACAATCTCATCCCCTTTAAACAATCCCAAGGTGCATTGTATATTAGAGCTCACCCCAACACTTTTTTATCATCATTGTCCCCACAAGCTGCTTTAGCGGAGGCCACCTTCACTGGCTCCAGCACCTGCCTCTGCCGGCACTGGGACGCAAAATGACCGGGTTGGGAACAAATAAAACAAAGGCCTCGTCCCATCGTTGGCCTTCTTGTAGCACTGGATCGGTTGTCACTGCCACGTCTAGGCTCTCCTCCTCGGAATCGCCCCTCAACTGCACCACGACTGGATCCCTGGACCTCGCAGGCTGGAAACGGCGCCGCTGCACCTGGGCGAGGATCCCCTCTACGCTGCCGGCCAACTGGATCCAACCATCGACATCGCCAGGATCATCTCGATGCAGACACCACTCGAGGATCTCCTTCCGCAGGCCGTCCTTAAACAACTCGAGTAGGGTAGCTGGAGACCATTCGGCAACTTTTCCAGCCAATCCCATAAACTCTTCTGCATACTCGGTGACGGACCGGGATCCCTGGGTCAGGCAGCGCAGCGCTTCCTTTGCCTTAATCCTCTCCAGCGGATCCCGAAACCGATTTGGATCGCCTGCAGAAAATCTCTCACGGATCTCAAACACGGGTCTCGGCGGTCATGGCATTGGACATACCATTCAGCTGCCCTTCCTTTGAACACCGCTCCGATGACCCGCACTCGGCTGTTGTCGCTGGGATAAAGGTGACCGTAGTCCTCCATATGATCTTGCACCGCAGCAGCAAAAAAGGCTACTTTGCAGGCTTCCCCTTCAAACTCAACCCGTAATGGTTCCTTCTTCATACGGGCCCCAAATTCCTGGGACAGCACTTCCCTCCCTTGAGGGACCTCGAGCCTTGTAACACCTCTTCCCATTCCAGCCTGTTGCACAGGGCGCCTCATCTGAGCCGGACTTCCTCCTGGATGGCCACCAACGGTCCTCACTCCCAAAGGAGATCTAGGACGCTCAGCTGATATTCCGCCATCCATCCATGAATAATAAGTGAAGTCTCCTCCTCCCGGGGCACTCCAAACTGACTCTATCGGCTCTCTTTGGGACATGGCTCGAGACATCCTCCTCATGGTCTGTTCCATAGCTTCCAACTTACATTTCATCACTTCCAATTCTGAAAGTGATGCAGGTTCCGTGGTTTCACTACCACACTCCGCCAGGTTCATCTGAACTGGCCTGTCCTTCGGCACAGTCTCCCTGGCCCCACGCACTTCTGGATCCGCCTGAGCTGACCAGTCCTTCGGAACAGCTTCTCCGATCCCTCCGGCCCTCCGGACCTCCATCTGAACTGGCCTGTCCTTCGGCACAGTCTCCCTGGTCCCACACACTTCTGGATCCGCCTGAGCTGACCAGTCCTTCGGAACAGCTCCTCCGATCCCTCCGGCCCTCCAGACCTCCGCCTGTCTGGAGTCATATCGCTCCCTCCTTCGACGGGCCATTTCCAAGCTCACCTGAGCTTCCCACAGTCGCTCCGCTTCTCTAAGCTCATCCTCCTGGGCAACCGCACCTTCCGACGCCATCATCTCTCGGTGCTCATCCGGGAACCCCACTTGGTCGAGGGTGGTCCATCCCACTCCATAGTTCGCGGACTTCTTCAGGAGCCGAATCCCATCTATCAATATATTCTTCTTCTTTCCAAGCCAACCTCTCCATTGCTGGTATAGTTGAAAAGGGGCTTTTGCTTCTGTAACGACTCTCCAAAACTCGGTAAGGATCACGCGTAGATTGAAGCACGGTCCAACACGATTTTATTGTAGGTACGACACATGTGAAGCAAAAGCACCGGCCCGCCACCCAAACACACCTTATATACCCTGAGCCCCTCCCCATTGCCCATGCAATGTCCAAGCAGGGTTGCACCATATCCGGGTGAGTCAGCATATCCCATAGTCCGAAGGGATGTGACCTCATGGGTCCATGAATCAGCGTTATGAGTCCAATTGTCCAATGTCCAGGCTCGGAGGAGTTTGCCTCACTTCCCTCCGCAGCCCCACACACATCTGGAAGTTACGTCACTCCCATTTGACTCAGCACAGTCTCTATGCAACTGGAGCCAAGGTCACCAAAGAACTGGGGCAAAGGTCGGTGCAATCTCATGGCAGGTTGGGAGCCTGAACTTCTCCTAAGCTCAGGTCTCCCAGTCCTGACAGCTATGGGTAGTTCAATTAGTATAACAATTGGTGATGATATTAGTGTGAACTGACAAACTACTAATTTTTTACTGAGCTTTCTGGAATTTTTCTGTCTTTTATAATCTACAGTTGTCTGGTGATAAAATATCTTTCGCTTTACAGTTTCCATGGTGCTAGATGTAACAACCAAACAAAACCCTTCTCAGTTTATCTCCACAACATGCTTTAGCAATTCTACTAAGAACTCATCAATTGTGCAAGGAGATGCTGTCCATATGAGATACAATCCAGCAATACAATTACAACTGAAATAGACATGTGTTGCATATATTTATGGGCCAAACTACATGTTATGCTTAATATCTAAGCATGCAGTTCTATGCCATTTTACTGGGAAAACAGTATGAAACTATAATATTGTCCCATCACATGCCAGTCCAATTGGAACCAGCTTCCAATTTTATGCAGCTAGAACCATTGAGAGAAGTTTATGTGGGTGTCAGTGTATATGTCTTACCCAGTCATCCATTGATAAAAAAACATTGAAGTCAAGAGGCCTGATAAATGAGATTGAATAAAATAAGGACCACTTTATTCGACCTATTAGATTAAAACATTAAAAAAACTTGTTAGAGAAGGAAAGAAACCTGGTTGGGGTCTTAGAGGGGGCAGATGTCTACCTTAGACAAAACCTGCCCAGTCTCTCCAGTCTGTAAATGAAAATGCTAAGTTATCAGTGGAGATCAATGTAATACATCCTGTTGGAATCTTGTGTTATCTCAAGATCTTGGAAATAAGAAAAATATTCAAAATACAGAGTACATGCTTCACCCAATACAGATCACTTTGAAGTCTCATTTCTTATGAGAAAGAATTAAGCTCTTTCACCAACCACTGGGAGTATGATTCTTCAAGTTGGCTTTTAAATGCACTCTGACACTCCCATACGGAGGTCGGTTTAAACTCTAATGTCACTTTGACTTTAGATACTTTAGTCATTTATTGAGTGGCTGGCATAAGCTCAAGTCATTAGCAGGGCTCCTTTTAATTATATGAGAGTAATTGTGACCTCCCATATATAGTGAAGCCTGCAATTTATTTTATTTTAAATTTTTGGTCCTGTTAATTTTCAATGTAAAATCCCAAGCTTTACAGTGCCTTATTGATTTGTATTCCTCCCAAACACTATGAACGAAATCAATCAAACAAATTCTCTTATAAGGAACATACCCACAAAACAAATTGCTGACAAATGGGTGGGTGTTTTCCTGCAAGTTTCCCTTCCTTGCGCCACTCATAAAAATTGTACATTTTAAAGGGTTTACTTGTATATAGCGAATCTGATTGTCATAATTTGAACTAATTAGAATTTCTGAGCTCAGTACAGAGGTACAGTGCATCATGGAAATCTAATCCCGAGGGTTACCAAAACTTGTATTACCATCTTTAGGTCTTCCAATTTTAGGAAGGGGCATAGTTTGTGTATCAGTTAGAACAAGTAATAAGTACTCCTGACCATCACATTTATTTAGGCTGACCCTTGGGAATAGATTAAAAAGCATTTCCAAATGGCAAACACTGACTTAACATAAACCTAGTTAATAGTGGTGTGTAATTCAGGTAAACCCCATGTGGTTTTTGGTGTCCCAAATTTGGTATCCCTCCCCCTCCCCCAAAATTTTGTTTTTTGGGAGTTTCCCAAAATCAGGAGGGCAAAATATCATTTTTCAATTCGGCAGCAAAAAGATCCATAAAAGATGTATAAAGTGAATTAATTAAATTTAGATGGCTTCAATTTTAAATCGGAATTTTAAAAAGATAGACGATGTAAACTACTAAAAGAAAACCAGATAATGATGGCGAGTTTACAAGAGACTCACCATGAAGGGAGATCAAAACTGATAAACCTAACTAATTGGGATGCTCAATATGAATCCAAGGGCACAAGCAATTTTCGGGGAGTTGCCATCATAATAAAAATGACTTTGCTTTTGAAACAGGGAAAATAATTACAGATGGGGCAAGGAGGTTTATAATGGTATATGGGAAATTGAATAATTGTAAAGTTTCATTTTTTAGTGTTTATGGGCCCTTCTGAGTGACCCCGAGGGTTAAATGATCCTATCACCGTCAACACGATGCTCATTTAGCTTTAATTAGCTCTACACTATATAACTATGTACCTCCTGAATCATATCACCTTATGGTCTCCCCATCTGATTGCGGTGAGGATGCACTCATGTTCTGATCCATTATGGTATGTGTTATTATATTATTTATGCTACAGGCTATTGTGTAACCTCTATGTAGTGATATATTCTGTCATACTTATATTATGTTATATTATAGATTTGGGAATGCTATATTATCATCAACGCTTTGATAAAGCCTTGCTGAAGGGGAAACGGATTTTCCTGGCCTGAGATTACCTAGCATTCGCAGTCCGTCAGCGTGGACTCTACTTTCATATCTACATGGAGGATCTTACTTTTATCCTCCATGTTCCTACATATGAGTTTTGGATGCACCCCGCATCAAATTTACCCATTCGCTCTGCTGCACAGGATCTCCTTATAGCCATCGGGCTCTCCGTGGATCCTTACAAATACCCATTTGGTTTCTTTTCATCTCAGCGACTCTCGTGAGCCATTGGGCTCTTTGGTACTGTACAAATATTATTCACAACTGATTTACTTTGAACGTTATGTTCCGCCTGTTCCATGAACTTTGCCCGTGTGCGGTAGGACCTTTGGGCTCTTTATCTATCTATCTATCTATCTATCTATATATATATGTATGTATATATTAACGTCCGTGCAATGCCGTATATAGACAACGAAACTATGGCTCGCAGAACCACCAAACTTGACAACCGAATGAACCATACCGCAAGGTACATACAGTGCCAAAAAAACCGGACCTAAGTACCTCCCAACACCCCAAAAAACCATCCCCCAAAAACTGGCAACGGACCTCCCATCCCGGCCTCTCCGCTGCCAGCGCGAACGTTTAGAACGTTTGCACATGGCAGCCAGAGCGCCTCCTCTGCCTCCTCCTTTGATCAGGAAGAGCGATGGGGGCGTGGAAGGAGGAGGGGCTGGGGAGCAGGACGGGAGCCAGCTCCCCCCTCCTCCCCAGCCCCTCCCACCTCCTTCCGCACCCCCTGCCGCCGCCCCAATCAGGAAGAGCAGCGGGGGGCGTGGAAGAAGGAGGGGCTGGGGAGCAGGATGGGAGCCGGCTTCCCCCTCCTCCCCAGCCCCTCCCACCTCCTTCCGCACCTCCTGCCGCTGCCCCAGTCAGGAAGAGCGGCAGGGGGGGCGTGAAAAGAGGAGGGCTGGGGAGCAGGATGGGAGCCGGCTCCCCTCCCAGCCCCTCCCACCTCCTTCTGCACCCCTGCTGCCGCCCCGGTCCGGAAGAGTGGTGGGGGCATGGAAGGAGGAGGGGCTGGGGAGGAGGAGGGGACACACCGCCCCTCCTCCTCCCCAGCCCCTCCCACCTCTTTCTGAGTACTCCCTTCAGCCATGCAGGAAGGTACCATGCAAACCCTCCCAACAGATGGCCATCCAGACCCTACTTAATAATAATAATAAGCAACTCCACAGGACTTCAACATCCCACCCACCAGAACAACCCACAACGACACAGCCATGACCCCACCAAGACTGTAAGTAACATCATTTCCAACCCTTACATACTCAGACTTTCTTGCATCTCCTAAATAGGGCACAGCAACGCGTGCCGGGTACAGCTAGTATGTATATATGTATTACCATTGTGTGTTTGTTTGATATACTAATATTATAATACATTATATTCAATACGTTATTTGGTGTTTTACACTTCGTTCGTTCGTTAAATAATAATGTTCTGCCCATCGTTGAAGCATCAGTGGGAAATAGGTGGCCAGGAGACCATGCTCCTCTTTTCCTTGAATCGGGAAGTAGCAGTAGGAAGATGGAATATAGATAGAGATTTAATCCACTGCTGACATTTAAGGAACAAGACAGGAGTTAAAAGAGGAAATAAAGCAAGATTTTAGAATCAATAGATGCCCTGACCTAAAGAAGAATACAATTTGGGATGCTTTTAAAGCTGTGATTAGAGGAAAATGCATCACAATGGAAAATGTATTTTAAAAAATAAAGGAGAGAAAAGAGGGGGTAAAACAGGAAGGTGATGAATTATTTCAGTTTTTTTAATAAAAAAAACCAAAACCAACAGACCAAAATAAAGAATGGTGGAATTAGAATAAGGAGCTATTAGAAGAGTTAGAGATTATTGAATTAACAAAAAAATATCTGTAAAAAATAATTTTCAAGTTAACTCCATCAATAAGTGATTAGCAAGTTACCTTAAAACAAGGAAAGGAAGAAACATCATAACAAAATTAAAAGATGGGAATGGACAAATAAAAATTAAAGAGGAAGATTTGAGAGAATTAATGGCTAGCTATTATGAAAAATTGTATACAGATGAAGACATTGGCAGTTCTGAGGAAATCATTATAAGAAAAATTATACTCCCAGACACATGCAGAACTGAACAGACCTATCACCAGTAAGGAAATTGAAGAAGTTATTAATAATCTTACAGCAAACTCCTCCCTGAGACCTGACGTTTTTATGTCTAATTTTTACAAAATATTTCATTCAGAAATCATCCCTCAATTAGAAATTTTGTTTAATGAGATATTTTAAAAAATAGAACCATCTCAGAAACATGGAAGAAATCTGAAATAATTACAATTTAAAAACCTAATAAAGATGGGACCAACCCCAACTCATATGGGCCAATTACCTTGTGTAATGTAGATTATAAAGTCTTAAGCAAAACTTCTTGCAAACAGGTTGACAGACATAATTCAAAATTTAATAGGGGAAGACCAATATGGCTTTATCAAAAACAGAAGATTAGCAGACCCAAAGAGGAGGATTGACTGATACTTCTAGTGAGTAAATGTTTGTGCTGGGCTGGGAAGAAATCACTAAATGGAAGTTCTATTGGTTAATGTGGGAGAGACTCAATGAGAAAGCTTTTTAAATATGGGTTGTCAAAACTTTTAAAAAATCTTAAAAACAGTATATGTATAAATATTTCTGAAAGTTGAGTGAATAATCCCCTGCTATCTTATGTCATAGTATAGAAAATTCAAGAAGATAGCTTTTAAGTAAATCAGCCCAATATTTAAGCAAACATCCCCCAAATGTGTTGTCAAAATCCGCAAGCATGGGGACACTTTCAAAAGAAAGGAAAAAATCATGAAAATGAACAAAATCTGGCTACCAGTACTAAAAAAGCTCTAACATTAGGACAGTAAATAAAGAACAATGCTCAAAAACAGAAAAATTCCAGACAAGAAACAACCAGGGCCAGCTAATCACCTCCCAAAAAGGATTTCAACACACATGAAGCAACCAAGTCTTGAAGCTGAAAGGCAATTCAACGCTAATCAAGGTGATCAATTACAACATTCATACTTTCCTCAAACAGACCAGAGTTATTTCTCCCACCCTGGACATACTAGGCATGGTTTCGAACCCAAAAATGGCGATTCTAAAATCAAATTGGGGGGGGGGGATTTTTTTTGATTAGTAAAAGAAAGACTTACAAAAAAATTTCCAAAAATTTCTAAAATGTAACTTAATTACTAACGAAATTCGTTAGTCGTTCGTATGCCAGCGCATGCGCATTCAGATGGTTTGGCCTACAACTCCCAGAAATCCTAACAGCTGGTAAATTGGCTGGGATTTCTGGGAGTTGTAGGCCAAAACTTGAATAAATCACACTGAATTCTAGATGGGACTCTCCAAATAGGAAGGAGGGAGGGAAGGAGGGAGGGAGCAGGTATTCTATTCTTGGAAGCATCAAAAGAAAAGGAGGAGGAGCCCCCCCCCCCTCGCTCCTCGCTGCCTCTCTCTCACCCCGATCCCGAGGGAGCGAGGGCCCAAGTTTGCCCAGGCTGGTCATATACCTACATTCCATGCACATGCAATAATACAGCAGTAATAACAATGGGTATAAGAAGAGGTAAAATTCAAACCGAAGTATTCTGACTGGTCCCTCCTCATGCGGTGCAACGGGCTCTTCTCTGTGAGCCGGGAAAACCCAGCATTTTCTGCTTGGGTGCACACACATACATCTTCTTTGGAGGGGATTTGCTGCAGAATCTTCTCTATGAGCCCTGGATTCTGCAGCAAATCCCCCCCAAGAATATGTATGTGTGTGCACCCAAGCAGAAAACACTGGCTTTTCCCGGGCTAATAGAGAAGAGCCCGTTTGCACCGCATGAGGCAGGGACCAGTCAGAATACTTCGGTTTGAATTTTACCTCTTGTTATTGTTATTACTGCTGTATTATTGCATGTGCATGGAATGTAGGTATGACCAGTTGGATTACTTATAATATTAGGCACTTACAGTAGCATTCATTCTATTATACATTAGGTTAGTTTCTCACCCCAATACTCTTTGATGCTTTAGATCCTGGCAGGCAGGAGAGGCAGGGAAGCCTGGAAAAAATGTAAACAGAGAGGTTTACTCAGAAGTAAATCCACAAAGGAGGGCCCTTCATCCAAAGTGCCCTCCTTGCAGATTTACTTCTGATTAATCCTCTCTGTTTACATTTTTTTCCGGCTTCCAGCCGAAAGAAGGAGCGAGTTTAGGGCTTGCCTTGCCATAATACTTATTGGCAAGGGAGGCGGGAGGGTGGTGAGAGAGAAGGAGGGTGCCCCCTTATGACCTAATAACGACACTTAAGAAAACCCTGGCCCCGAAGTTCTATAAAGAAAGTCCACTTCCTGGTTGGCGTTCCAGGTTGGGAAATACTCAAAAGTAGCATTTCTTACAAATTTCTTACGAATCATTTCATTTTCATAACTTTTTTCTCATGCCTAGGACATACCAGAGATATAAAAACCCCTCTTGCCTTGTTTCCAACAAACCTCACAACCTCTGAGGATGCCTGCCATATGGGTGAAACGTCAGACGAGAATACTTCTGGAACATGGCCTTACAGCCCGGAAAACTCACAGCAACCCCTGAAATTCCTTTTCACAACCCCTCAAACACACATCCATCCTCCCTTCCCTAGTGAAATAGTTTAAAAGGTATTAAAGATATTAAACTATGAAAAATAAGTGATATTGCCAAAGGAATAGATTGGAATTGAGTCCAAAAACAAGATCCTAAGAGCATCAAAGGCACTATGATAGAACACAGAGCACATGAGTGGCTTTCTTCTTCTAATTGGCTCATGCAGACAGCAGTGCTTACAGCCTCACAGGGACACCCATAAGCACGCATCTGTCTCCCTCCTTGCACTCCATGTGTAGCCAAAAGAAACAGAAACAGCTGTTTGGGGCAGTCATGTGGTCTATTGCTGCTAAAAAAATGGTGGTGGCCATTACGACTGGCTGAAAGAGCTGAAACAGCCGCAGCCCATTTTGAAAAAAAGATCTGTGCACAGATCTACTGGTTAACATACTTCAAAACCTGGGTTATGAGCTTTAATATAAAACATCTCTGACTTCCTTTACTATAGTTTTTTCTTCTTCATCTAGCACATCCTAGTCATTCAAAGGAAAAGGACTCTCTTTAGCTAAGGCTGTTTTTGAAGGAATGGAGAAATTTATTTAACTTCATACGGCCCGGAATTTTCTGTTAAAACAGTGTAGTTGAGAAGAACCATGAGGGGCAATTTTGCAGCCCTTGTGAGCCTCCAAAACTGGCTCCAGGGGACTAGACCGGGCTGCAGTGGTGCTATTCCAGGCCTATTTCAATAGATGTGAGGCAATTTTTGGACACAGAGAAATCTCCTTCACATTCACAGCCCAATTGCCTTGTGGTTATGTGGGGCAATTTCAGCACAGTCTCAACACTTTATTTATATTATCCTCAAACCATTTTTCTGGAAATTAAGATCTATTAGGTTTCAGAATCAACCTTATAGTACATATACAAAATGATTTAGCTATGAAATAGCCTCCAAGGATAAATGAAGCAATACAGGCGACATGAGACTTCTTTAAAACGTAATTCATTTGGTTCAGTGGCTACTTTCAGATTACACTATCTTAATGCTCATATTAGTTGTGAAATAAATAAGATTAAGTATCTGTGAAACATGAAAGGCAGTGTTCAAATCCATTGAGGATAATGGTTTCCTTTTGAGGTACAAACAAAAGACACTCAATAAATACAGCTTGTTAGCAAGTCATTTAACCTGCACACTTGTTACTGCTACTTCAAAGAAATATGGATATTTCAGTACTACAAACATGTTCAGCCGTGCAGAACTGGGCATATCAAATCCAAATTCTAATAGTTTCACAAGCAACTTAAAAAAGAAGCAGTACATTTTAAGCACCAGGGGTTTTGGCAGCCTTGCTGTTTTGGGAGATAACCTTTAAACTTGAACTGTAAGGTGTGCTATTACAATTCGTGTAAGTCATACACAAAGAACACTTCACAAACATTTATAGTGCATTCTTGTTTGAATAGATGTGGGTCAAATATTAGAAAACTGAGATATATAATAGCACCAGTGATTCCCAAACTGTGACCTGCTGTGCTTCTGTGTGAAATGCATTTCTTGAGTCATCTTCACAGTAGCACCATTCTAATAGAAAGGACATAGCAGATGTTTTCAAAAACGCGTGCAGCTAACAGGAGAACCTCAAGAGCCCCTACTTTTTGCCTCCAAACCTCATTCTCGTTGCTAAACTCTAATGGATCCAGAAAAAGGGTGGTTAAGAGGGGCAATAAAAACTGGCTTGTTCTAAAGGAGGAAAGATAATGTTTGTTATTTGTTTAGTGAGCTATTGAGAAAAAAGTGTATACAGTGGGCCATTGAGATTCCCTGGTTCCAAGACTCCATGTGGATACCAAAATCAGTGGTTTTACAAGTCCGATTATATGTAGCGATGTATTAAAATGGTGTTCTTAAAATAAAATCACAAAAGCAAGGTTTACGATTTGGACTTTAAAAAATATAGCCAAGCCATAAGTAGTTGAATCTGTGGGTGCAGAATCCGTGAATATGAAAGGTCAACTGTATAATAAAGTGAATTTTAATCCAGAAAAGAATGATAATAATAAAAATAATCTTTATTTTTAGACTACTCTATCTCCCCCTGGGGGACTCAGGGCAGTATACACATACAACGCCAAATATTCCATGCCTGACATATACCAAAACATTATAGCAATAATATATAATACAGAATAATAACAGCATTGTACTAATCAAATAAAATTAAATATCAAGATAAAAACATAGAACAACTAATCACTAACAAATACATTTAAAAGCATAGTCAACAATAAAACATCTAACATAGCACTGTTAAAAATTGGGTAAGCATTGGGCTGTTAGTCATTCTTAACTGTACCGTAATGGCCACGAAGTACTGGTAGGACAGCTTGCTTTTCAATGGCATTACTAAACTGCTCTAATCCTCCTCCCCATATGCCAAAGTGAAAAGGTGTGTTTTTAGTAGCTTCTTGAAAGAGTGACGGGTGAGGGCCGTTTTTATTTCTTTTGGAAGGGAGTTCCATAGATAGGGAGTGATCATGGAGAGGGCTCCCTCCCTCATTCCCACCAGCCGTGCTTTTGACCGGGGGGGGGGGGGTGAAATCGAGAGGAGGGCCTCCTCCGCAGTACACAGTGCTGGGATGGTCTGTATAGGGAGATTCAATTTGACAAATAGCCTGAACCCGAACAATTTAGGGCTTTATAGATAATGACCAGCTCTTTGTATTTAGCTCAGAAGCAGACCAGCAGCCAGTGGAGCTTAGGTATCCACTAAGCCAATGCTCTGGAAGATGATTTGAGAAAAAGAGAGAGTAATAATTTTTCATTCTCATTTCTCTTAATAAAATAAAAAAAGATTTCTCTAACGAATGCTTTGTTGATGGCACTGGAATTGCAATGTTGAAACCTTTCTGTTATCTCCAAATTTCATCATGCTTCTCCCTGTAACAATATTATGAGCTTTGTTTGAATACCTGCATTTTATTAAAGTGAACAATGCTTCACCGTTTATTCTTTCATTATTCTTTATAATGTTTTTCTAAACCTAGGGCAGATTGCTTGCATTTTAATAAGTAAAACAAAAACAAGAAACAAAAAGAATGCAAAAGTGTAAAACGGCAGATAATGTAATTTGATCTTATAAAACAATGGACATCATTCACTTTTCCAGTGTTCTTGGGCAGCTCTATATGCATCATTATGATGCATGGAAATAACAAAATGAAATTTGTTCTTTTGATACTTGTGCAGTCTTGCCAGAAAAGGGGGAGGAAGGAAAGATCTGCATCATAAAAATGGATTTGTATAAACTGTGCAAACTGAGTAAATTTTTATAGGTTGTTGCACATAGGTTTTATCCATGTCTTGACAGTATGCATAATAATTTTTACTTACACTATGATCTTACTGCAAGGATCTGTAAGACACTATATAAGACTCTTTTACAATTTGCTATCTGGCACTGATCAGGCTGATATTTGCTTAGCTTTAACAATGAACAGAATCATGGATTTCCAGCCTATACCATACCAGTCAGAAGACATTATCACATTAGCATTTTGAAAGTAAGGGTACCCACTTTCCTTTTGTGTGTCTGCCTCTGGCAGAATTCTGGAAAAAATGAAGTTTAAGGAAGCAGAGGACCTCTCTGGCTGAAAATTGCTCTGAGCTACATTTCCCAGAAACTACACTGTCCTGCCTTAACTACATTTCCCAGAATTCCGCAGGAGACAGCCACACAATAGGAAATGACTGCATTTTTATGAAGCATCATGGCATCCAGTGCTTCCTCCTCTTCAGGTGTGTGTAAAGAAACCCCCTTATCTCCACAGCCCACAGAGCTAAGGAATTGATCTACACTGACTGATAATGCATGACCAAATAAGTGTCCTTGATGCCCAATTGGCCCCACATGACAGTCTGTTTGGGACTCCCTGAAATGCCTCAGAGGAACCAATGAGCCTTGACTGCCCAGCCACAGTTCAATGTAGTTAGGCAGCAACTTTCTCATCTTCTGTGTCACCGCTGTTACCATGTGCATGGCCCCATGTCATGGTTGTCACCAAGTGGTCAGTGAAGGAGATTCGACTACCCTCTGAAGCAGTATATTCCACTGCTGAACAGCTTTTACCATCAGGACATTTTTTTCCTAATAAACTTTCCTGCAATATGAATCCATTGCTCCATGTCTTAATCTCTAGAGCAGCAGAAAACAAGCTTGCCCCCTCCTAATTGGAAATCCTTTCACATATTTAAACATGATGTCCTCTCTCAGATGCCTTCTTTCCAAGTTAAACATACTCAGCTCTCTCAGCCATTCCTCATGGGGCTTGGCTTCCAAACCACTGATCATTTTTGTCAGCCTTCTCTGGACACATTACAGCTTGTCAATATCCTTCTTGAATTGTGATACCCAGAACTGGACAAAGGTGAGGTCTGATGAAAGCAGAATAAAATGGGACTATAACTTCCCTCGATATAGACAGTATATTGCTTTTGATGCAGCCTAGATTTATATTGGCTTTTTTAGCTGCCACATCACAGTATCGGTTCATGTTCAGCTTGTGGTCTAATAAGACTCCTGGATCCCTTTCACATGTACTGTTTCAAGCTATCTCTTTCAATTTTGTGTCATCTGCAAATTTGATAAGCATTACATTTTGCCATCATCCAAGTCATTGAAAAAGGTGCAGAATAGCACTGGACCCCCAGGACAGAATGTTATGGCACTCCCCTGGTCACTTATCTATAGGATGTGGTGGGGCCATTGGTAAGTATCCTTTGGGGTTAAACAATCAACCAATTCCCAATCCAGTAGCATCTGTCCACATTTTATTAGCTTCTTTGTGAGAATGCAATGGAGAACCTTGTCAAAGGTTTTACTGAAATAAAGATATGCTATTTTGACAGCATTTCCTTCATCTACCATAGTTATAACTTTATCAAAAAGATTGCCAGGGGGGGGGGGTTTGCATCTAGTTCTAGATAGCCCTGTAGTTATGATCAGTTGGAGATAAAGAGTTTACTTGATTGGTCAAATTGTTAAGCAACAGATCAAGTCATATAGGAAATTCTTGCTGTATTTTATGCTTGCTAGAAGAAGAAAAGAAGAAGTGTGAAGCAAATAATGTTTCTTTTGATTATCAACTATGGAATAACCAGACCAGACACAGAACAAATGGTTAAGTAAACAGCATTTTATTTTACTTATATTCCATTTAGGTTGGATTGAACCTAGAAAAGGGCAAGAGGTAGGACCAACTTGATGCAGGTTCAAATGAGGCCAGGTATCAGCCTTTGACTAGCTCTTCAGCCTTCCCTTGACCAAACACCACGGGTTAATCCAATAATTCCTCTGCACAGGAAACATTTTTCACATAAAATAATATTTTTGTGCAGAAATAATTTTTCATTGAATGAACTGTAGGATTCTCCTTGTCAGTGTTTCCTGACACTTAATAATGGTAGGTTACATACCTGTGACCATCTTTCTTCGAGTGGAGCCCTGTGAATACACACTTATGAAGTCTGCGCGCCAAGTGCAGGCCCAACAGAAACTTTCCATTTTGAATTTTTCAGTTTTGTCGGTAGCTCCGCCCAGCCCTCCCCGAGGGCATAAAAGGCGCCCTCTGTGCGCCAACCGCATTCCTTTGTCACAGGACAACAAGGAAGGGGAGGCTGTTGAAGTGGGGAAGGCCGGGCGGGTTAGTGTGTATTCACAGGGCTCCACTCAAAGAAAGATGGTCACAGGTATGTAACCTACCATTTTTCTTCGTGGGTCCTGTAAATCCACACTTATGAAGAATTAGCAAGCTAAGGTCCCGGTGGAGGGAATCAACAGACTCACCAAAGTAAGGACCAAAGGCAATTTATTGCAATAACCCTGAGAGGAACGAGGGAGAAAAACCCAGCCGGGGAAAAACTCCCAACTGAGGATAAGGGGGTGCGACATGCACCGACATTGTGGGCACAAGGGCTCACCACATATAACCAGGGTAAACATAAAGTGCGGTGCAACAAGCACCATTCATGTCAGGCTCGCAGGCCTCACAGCATGTAAACAGGGATAACACAGAAAAGTGCAGTGCAACAAGCACCATACATGTCAGGCACGCAGGCCTCACATTCTGACCATCAAATAAGGCACATAGGAAGGAAGGTGCAACAAGCACTATTCATGTCAGGCTCGTAGGCCTCACACTATGTAAACAGCAAATAACATACAGAAGGTGTAGTGCAACAAGCACCATTCATGTCAGGCACGCAGGCCTCACCATCTGTCAAGCAAAAAAGGGTAGGCACTTGAGGGTATGCCCCAGCTCAGTCTACATGGACCCCGAAGTTAGAATTGCCTTCCCAAAGGCTGTGCCCCCACTGTTCTTGCTGTCCATTCTATAATGTGACACAAAGGTGAGCGGGTTCGCCCAAATGGCAGCCCTGCAGATGGCATCCAGAGGGATACCCTGTAAGAAGGCTGTGGACGTTGCCATGGCCCTCGTTGATCGTCCCGTGACATGGGGCGGGAGGCGGTTGTCGAGCGATCTGGTAACAGAGCTCGACCAAGGCGGCAACCCAGTTCGAAAGCCTCTGTGCCGAGACTGGTGCGCCCCGCTTGTCAGCCGCATATGAGATGAAAAGTCTTGTCGACCTATGAAGGTCGGCTGTCCTTTCCCTGTAGACCATTAACGCCCTCCTAACGTCGAGGGTGTGTAGGTCCTGTCCCGCCGGTGGCCCCGGTGGTTGGGCAAGCGAGGGCAGCACAATGTCCTGTCACGATGCATGGACTTGACCGGCCCCTTAATCACACACACAGAGACGGACTGAAGGCTAACTACTTTATTGAATATAAAGAAACAGTTCAAAAGGAATATTGTCCATAAAAATAGCAAAAGCAATCCAAAGGCTGTAAGCAATCAATTGTCCAAAAGCAGCTTGGTGAATAATCCAAAAGACTTAGCAAAGCTCCGCACAGCAATGCGGATTCAGGAACAAAGCAAGGTACAAGATGCAAGACAAGACTTGGTGGCCACTAGCCAACTTAGCTGCGTGGACCAACTTCGCTACATGTCTACTCAGAAGAGTACTGGGGATTCATTCCCACGGATCCTATACTTAATCTTTTTCGCCGAGGTCCCGACGCTCTAGGCTTCGTCGTCTCCAATCTCTGCTGACGGACCTCGGCCTGTCTAGGCTATGGTACCATCCCCTTCTGCTAGACTCGATGCTACGTCTCCTATCAAAGGTTCGGCCTTGTTTCCCAGCACCTGGGTCTCTATCTCCATGAGAACTCTCCTCCCTAGAATCTTCCCAGCCGCTTTCTTCCATACTTTCACTCACAGGATCTTGTGAGCCTCTCCCACCCGGCCGTTCATAAGTTTCGCTATCACTGCTTTCCATTTGCACCTGGTTATCTGTTTCTAAATAAGGGTCAAGCCAACCTCCTTCCCATGCCAAACTTTCTGTGGGCGAAGGGAGGCCCACTGATGGGAAACTCTCCTTCTTCTAACCCTTCTAAATCCTCTTTCAGAATCTATCTCTGCTGCAGGCCCTAATGCCAATGGGACCCCGGACTAGCCCCTGGCCCCCAGGCACAAATGAGAACTGCTGTGCTACACTCCCCCCTCAGGGCCCCAAGGCCGCCCTCGAGGCTTGGGTTTGTCAGGGTACTTGCGGTGAAAACCGAGCAACAATGTCCGGGCGTGAACATCTCGAGCCGGCGTCCAGGAACGCTCTTCCATTTGTCGCCCTGACAAATCCACACAAGATTGTAAGCACCCTCAAGTCCAGTTTAGTGAACACCTTGGCTCCCCCGCATCCACTCAACAGCTCGGGATCAGAGGTAGGGGGTAGCGGTTCGAATCGTGATCTTGTTGAGCTCCGATAGTCATTACAGAGCCGCAGTTCCCGATTTCTTCTTGACAAAAGAATGGGCGCCCCTGCCAGGGACTGAGAAGGCCGAATGAAGCCCTTCCGCAGATTCTCATCCAGGAACTCTCGGAGAGCCTGTTGCTCTGGTTCCGAGAGAGTGGGTAGAGTCTCCCCCGCGGGATAGGGGCTCCAGGTTCCAGTTCAATGGCACAATCATAGGGCCGGTGCAAAGGCAAGCGTTCCGCCTCCTTCTCACTGAACACATCCCAAAATCCGGCATATTTCTTGGGCAGCGTGGCAACGTTTTCCACCTCCTGCGCCTGACAAGCCTGTGCCGTCATGCAGTGGCTCTGGCAATGGTCAGAAGAAAAAACTAACTGTCTCTTGGCCCAGGAGATCTGGGGATCATGAAGTGCGAGCCACACAATGCCCAGGACGATAGGGAAATCCGGTAACTTGGTCACAAGAAAGGAAATGTCTTCTTTATGGGAGCTGGTCCACAACTTGGTAGGGCTGTATATTGGGTCACAGCCCCTGTTTTCAGAGTTCTCCCATCAATAGTCTGTACACCCTTTGGCTCTTGGAGATCAAGAAATTGTAATCCGGCAGACTTGGCATAGTCTGCATCGATGAAATTGTTGGTAGCCCCCGAGTCGATCATGGCATGGACCATCATCGGCCCCTTCTCTGGCGACCAGAAGTTGACCATCACTAGGAACAATTGTCCAGTCTTGGGTTCTGGGGGCTCCGCAATACCAACACAGGTTCAGGCGTTGACGGCGTGCTTTTTCCGCCGAATCCACCTTGGGGCGTACAGTCCCAAGCTGCATGGGCTCCGGCTCATCCAAGAGTTGGGAAGCCAGGGCAAACTGTCGGGGCAAGAACTGGCTGGCCCCCGACTCCTTCCTTGCCGCCGGCTTCTCCACTGTGCCTTTATCCCAACGCCTCCGGGTCTGCAATCCCGCTTCCACTCGTAAGCTCAAGGTGATTGCCGCCTCCAGGTCCGCGGGACGGCCATGTCCTCTCAACATCTCTTGCTGCATCTCCGCTGACAACCCTTTGATGTACTGGTAATGAAGAGCAGAGGGGTTCCAATCTACCTGGGCAGCCAGCACACGGAAACGGGAAATATACTGGGACAAGGACATGTCCCTCATTGACAGCCGGTCCAAATCCTGCTCGGCTAACTCTGCATTCACTGGAGCTCCCCAAGTCGCCTTGATGGCATCCAGAAAGGCTCTCAACGTGGCCACCTGGGGGGATCTGGCCCGGAGCAACGTGGTTGCCCATGCTGCTGCCGTTCCTTCCAACAGGTTGTAGACAAAGCCCACCTGGGCCCGATCGTTGGCAAACTCATTGGGCCGGAGCTCCAGGTACATGTCCACTTGGCCGAGAAACACCTCGACTTGAGCCGGATTGCCTCCGAATCGTGCAGGCACGGACACCCCGGGGTGCCGTCCGGCCCTGGTATGCAGCTCCCAGTCTTGCTGCATCTCGACCACTTGGGCATCCGACGGCCGAGTCATGGCGGCCACGTTCGTTGGGCTTCTTGCAGCGTCCGTGATGTGAGTAAGGGGTTCTTGGAGTACTTCGCCAACTGTCACGATGCACGGACTTGACCGGCCCCTGACTCACAGACACAGAGACGGACTGAAGGCTAACTACTTTATTTTTTTTTGAATATTCTTTATTTGAGTTTTGTAGTTAAAAAAAAGACATAAAGACATTGACACCACAGGTACACAACAAATAGTGCCCCTCCTCGTACCCCCCTTAAAAACACCAACAAAGACATTGCCCCCTGGTCTCGAGCGGCGGACCCCGTTATCTTCGTTTAGGCTAAATTGCCTCATGCCTATTGTTGTGTCCAACCATCGTGACGAGTTCTTTGCACCACCACTGGCTCCTGAGCGGATATATTGGTTTCTGGTGGCTCTGGTTTGTCCTTACACCATGGTCCATTCTTTTTTACAATCTTTCAGATAGTCTGTTATCGTGGACCAGTCGGTCCTTTTTGTCTTATTATCCGGATCCATGGCTTGTGATAGGCAGTCCATTTTCATTATCTCGTGAATTTTAGCTTTCCAATCTTCCAGCGATGGTAGTTCCTCACACTTCCATCGTTTTGCCAAACAGAGTCTCGCCGCTGTGGAACAGTACACAAACAGCTTTTCTTTATTTTTATCAGTCTCTACCTCCTCCCCCGTCATCCCCAATAGGTCTGCTTCGGGTCTACATCTTAGCTTTAGCTTCAGCACCCCCTGGAGTTCCTTGTGGACCAACCTCCAGAACCTGCCAACTTTCTCACACCCCCACCATAGATGGTAGAAGTTTCCTTCCTCTGCCTTGCATTTCCAACATTTGTTGGAGTAGTTTTTATTATAGCTGGCTATTTTCCTCGGAGTTAGGTACCATCTATGCATCATTTTTATTATATTCTCTTTGAGTTCATATGCATAGGTGTATTTTAAATGAACATTCCAGATTCTTTCCCAATTCTTTAGGGGGATCTGTTGTCCTATATTTTGCGCCCACTTCAACATGCATTCTTTTATTTGCTCCTCTTGTGTTTTCCATTCTAGAATTTTTTTTTATACAGCATGCTGATTTTTTTTCTGTTTTTTCACCATTACCAGATCCCAAAAGTTTGGTTTTGTCTCAAAGTCCCTCTCTTTATCTTTAAGAAAGATGCTTTTTATTTGCGCATATTGGTACCAATTTATATCTTTATCCAACTCCTGGACTTCAGTAAAGTCCCTTAAGGTCCATTCCCCCTCTCTCCTCCTTAGGAGTGCCGCATAGCTTAGCCATGATTTTTTCCCATATTGTCTCCGGTGGAACGCTTCCATCGGAGAGACCCAGAGTGGTGTTTTTCTATAAAGTCTATCTTTATATTTGAGCCAGATTCTTAGGATCCCCCTCCTGATGGCATGGTCCCTGAAGTCCTTTTCTATCATTGTTTTATCATATTGCATGTACCCATGCCAGCCCACTCGGAGCTCGTGGCCTTCTAGGGCCAGGAGACTTTTATCCTCAAGGGTGGCCCACTCGCAGGCCCAATCTAGGGCCGCCGCCTCATAATAGCTTTGGGGGTCGGGAACACTCAGTCCCCCTCTGGAGCTTTCATCGATCATGTTTGTCCACTTGATCCTCGCCTTTTTCCCTCGCCAGATATAGTTAGCGAGGTCCCTTTTCCAAATTAAGAGTATCTTGTCATTTTTCAGGATAGGCAGACTCCTGAATATAAAGATCATCTTGGGGAGTATACTCATTTTTATTAGGGAGATTCTTCCCAACAAGGATAGGTTCAACGATTTCCATTTTTTTTCTAATTTCCCTCACCTCCTTCCATAAATGTTCATAATTATTTTGGATTAGGTTGATATTGTTGGCTGAAATAGTTATCCCCAAGTATTTTACTTTATTTACTATTTCAATGCCGGTTTTTGCCTGGATATTCTCCCTCTCCCTTTGGGGGACATTTTTGACAATTATTTTAGTTTTTTGTTTGTTGACTTTGAACCCCGCTACTTCTCCATAACATCTGACCTGCTCTAACCATCTTTCCATATCATCCTCCGGGTTTTCTACCGTACAAACTAAATCGTCCGCAAACGCGCGGATCTTAAAAGTTCCATTTCTCAACTCCAGGCCTTTCAGGGATTTGTCTGTTCTTATAGATTCCAACAAAATTTCAAGGGCTAGAATAAATAGTAACGGGGAGAGAGGGCAGCCTTGTCTCGTACCTTTTAGGATCTTAACGGATTTAGTTTCTTCACCATTTATTATAATTTTTGCCGTTTGTCTTGAATATATAGCTTGGATTGCGTTTAAAAAATTTGAGCCTATATCCAATTCTCTCATTACCATTATTAAGAAATCCCAATTTATCCTGTCAAAGGCTTTCTCGGCGTCTATAAAAAGGAAGGCCACCTTTTTTTGTGCCATCTTCCTATAGTATTCTATGGAGTCCAGAAGGATTCTGATGTTGTCTCTAGCACTCCTTCCCGGGAGGAAACCCCTTTGATCAGGTTTTATCCATATATTCAGAAATCCCTTTGCCCTTTCTGCCAATATTGTGAGCCTCTCCCACCCGGCCGTTCATAAGTTTCGCTATCACTGCTTTCCATTTGCACCTGGTTATCTGTTTCTAAATAAGGGTCAAGCCAACCTCCTTCCCATGCCAAACTTTCTGTGGGCGAAGGAGGCCCACTGATGGGAAACTCTCCTTCTTCTAACCCTTCTAAATCCTCTTCAGAATCTATCTCTGCTGCTGCAGGCCCCAATGCCAATGGGACCCCCGGTCCTAGCCCCTGGCCCCCAGGCACAAACGAGAACTGCTGTGCTACATGTCCTCGTTAATATGGAACGATGAGACCACCTTAGGCAGGAAGGTGACATCGGGTCTTAGTACCACCCTACCTGCCAGGAAGAGTAGATAGGGTTCGTCCACCCGCAGTGCCGCCAGTTTTGACGGGCGACGTGCCGATGTGATGGCGACCAGGAAGGCCACCTTCCAAGACAGGAGACGAAGGTCGATCGTCGCTAAGGGCTCAAAGGGCGCCGACATTAGAACCTTCAGTACCAGGTCGAGGTTCCATCCCGGGGTTGGTGGATGGACCAGGGGCGGAGGTTAGTATAACCTTTAAGGAACCTCTTCACCAGCGGGGACTGGAACATTGAAGGGCCGCCCCGCTGTTGGCTGTACCAGGAGAGCGCGGCCAGGTGCGTCTTCAAGGAGGACATCGACAGCTTGCGCTGGGCCAGCTCGGTAAGGAAATCCAAGACGACCGAGATTTCTGGTGGAAAAGTGTCAATTCCCGTTGAGCCTGGAAGTTTGCAAAACGGGTGAAGCAAGCCGTATAGGCTTTCGGCGTGGCTGGCTTATGAGCGGCAGCTAGGATGGCCACCACTTCTGGGGAAAGACCGGCTAAGGAAGGATCCTCCAGGCAGTGAGGTGCAGTGACATCAGGTCTGGATGTAGAAGCAGGCCATTCTCTCTTGTCAGCAGATCCGGCCGGTTCGGGAGATGCCGACAGTGACCCTCCGATACGAGCAGGAGGGTGGGGAACCAGACCTGTCTCGGCCAGTATGGGCGATCAAGATGCAGTTGACTCGGGACAGTTGTATCCGTTCAATGATCCGCAGCAAGAGCGGGATCGGCGGGAAGATGTAAAAGAAACCGTCCGTCCAATCGATCAGGAAGGCATCCTGTGCGAGCCTCATGGTCTGCCGTCCCTTCTCCGGTGTAGCTGTAATAAACAGCTGTCGCACCGACGACTGCCCTGGGGGAATCTGGACCACAGTTTGTACAGAGTCCCCTGGAGATGGGCGTCGTTCCTCGATCTGCACGGTCGAGCTCTCCACAGTGAGTGGAGCAGCGGGGGACGTTGACCTTGAAGAGGTGCCCGACGTGGTAGCTCTAGAAGAGGGTGAGGAGGACACGACCCTACTCCTCTTCGGAGGGGGTGGTCGTGAGGCAGCCAAGTCGAGGGTTTTCCCTGGAGTTGGTGGGATCGCCTGGGTCTTCACGCGTCGAGCCTCCTCGCTCGACCTCTTGAAAGCAATTTGCATGGCCTTCGAAGAGGGAGCCACCGAAACGGCCGATCTCTGGGAGAAGCCAGAGGTGACCGACGTCACCGTCGGCCATCGGGACCGGGCGGGCTGCACGGTCTCGGTGGTCACCGTGCAGGGTCTCGTTGTCGAAGTCTTCGATGTGGTCGACTTCGATGTTGTATGCTTCACCTTCGTCGACCGTTTTTCCCGGTCACCGAAGGGACCGCGGCAGCTGCCGCGGTCACCACGGGAGCTGGGGCAGCTGCCGCCAGCTCCGGGGGAGCAAGAGCCGTTTCCATCAGGTAGGCCCGGAGCCTCCGCGCCCTGCTCCTTCTGGTTTGGGCCGAGAAGGATTGGCAAAACCGGCACGTCGAGACGATGTGGGTATCGCCGAGGCAACGGAGGCACTGCGAATGCCTGTCGCAATCAGGAATCTTCCCTTTGCAAGAAGTGCAAAGTTTAAAACTAGTTGTGGACATACCACAGATCGCTAGCGATGTTCCGATGTTGGACTAGTGGCGGAAAACAAAGGAATGCTGTTGGCGCACAGAGGGCGCCTTTTATGCCCTCAGGGAGGGCTGGGCGGAGCTACCGCCAAAACTGAAAAATTCAAATTGGAAAGTTTCCGTTGGGCCTGCACTTGGCGCACAGACTTCATAAGTGTGGATTCACAGGGCCCACGAAGAAAAAACATGTTTTTCAACCATTTAAAAATATTTCTGAATAGTATTTCTCTCACTAGCATTACATGTGGGTCTCTAAGAGCTGGATATTATATAACAACTATAGAATTTCTTCATTCACTCACAAGGATGGAGTTACTCTTTGACCTACTGGCCTTGACTGCAGTTTGTCTTGAGAAGCAGAATGTAAGGATCCGTCGATTAGAGCAAAGAGTGCTCTAATCTTAGAACCTTCCAACAGAAGTAATCCTGACCAGGTGTGGCCTTGAAGACGCACAGAGCTGGAAATGGGCCTTGAGCCACACCACACCAACGTGAGAAGCCCTGGCATGGTCATTGCTGACTCAGAAGGGAGATGAGGAATATCCACTGGACATTGTGTAACTGGGTCAAAGGGGATATGATGCAATCTCTGTTAGGTATTGCAAGCCAGGGGATTGGTCTTTGGGATGATTGACAGGTGATGGGGGGCGTGTTTTGTATATAAGTTAAGTTTGTTGCTGATAAAGCCAGTTCTGGCTTTATAGGTGCTGATACCTGGATTAAATCTTGTGAGATTGAATTGCTGCCTGCGCGTCATCTTTATGGATATCCGGTGTTCATTACAAAAGCCAGAACTCCAAAGAAACCTATCGTGGAAGGCTTTCCACTGAGGGTGTGTGAGTGAGCTCTGCAGTGGAGGAAGATCCGAAGATGAGACCCTATTCAAGAGTGGAATGGGTGAGTCCCACTGACTTTTGGGGAGATGATGAGGAAGAAGAGTATCATTTGGACTATTCCGGTGAAGACTGCGAAGGGGAATATGAGGAGGGCTTTAGAGAAACCCCTATTCCCTATGGAGGTGGCAGATGGGGATCTAGAAGAGAAGATGCCCCATTCCAAGCCTCTAAGAGCTCACAAGCTGCGGCAGGAAGGAGTGGTGAGTGGTGGAGGGCTGTCGGTTGGAAGGGTCCTGTGAAGATGGGTACGTCAGGGGTTGCCCTGGCCACATATTGGTACCCCAACAAGACCTCAAGAGCTGCTGGAGGGGCGAGCAGAGAGTCTGGAGGCTCTGATGAAGATGGGACCGGACGAAAGCAACCAAGGCCCAAGAGCCAACACCGCCGTGGTGGAAGGAGTAGCCGGAACAAGCCTGCCAAAGCTAGTAGGTGCCATGGTGATTCAAGAGGCCAGTGAGGTGGAGCAGCAGCAGGCTAGGGAGGATCCTGCAAGGCTTGTTCCCTCATTGGGTGATGGAAGAATCCGTGGATGGTGCCCCTTCTTGGGAGAGGAAGGAGGAAAAGGGGCTCAGAGGAGCAGAATGCACCCAGGGGCTATCGAGAGGCTGAGGGGCCTTGCTCGA
This sequence comes from Anolis apletophallus, assembly GCA_030556195.1. Classification (NCBI taxonomy): domain Eukaryota; kingdom Metazoa; phylum Chordata; class Lepidosauria; order Squamata; family Anolidae; genus Anolis; species Anolis apletophallus. The sequence continues at coordinate 119,748,620 of JARBWK010000004.1, read as the reverse complement.
AGAAGTGGGAACCAGAGAAGCTGTGCGGATGGACACGCCGGCTCAGGTGGATCAGATGTATGTGGGACCAGGGAAACTGCGCCAAAGGACAGGCCAGTTTCGTGGCTGTGTCGAAGGACAGACCAGTGCCGGTGGACCCTGTTGTGGGTGAAAGGGCTGTGCAGAAGGAAGCCCAGTCCCCTTATTGGACCAAGGAAGAGGTGGTCCAGGAGTTACGAAGAGGCTTTTGCGAGCTGCAAAAGTTGAAGGAAGCCCTGCAAGATGGGCAGGAAGACGTGGGAGTGTTGCTGAGGAAAATGGAAGCTTTAGAGGAGAAAGTTCGGAGGTTTCAGGAACTTATGGTATGTTTCCCAGCAGAATGTTATGATGATGCTCCGGAGTGGGAGGAAGTCCAGCCGGAGGTGTGGAGCACGCGTGGAGGCGGAAAGTGGGGTTAAAACCCTTGCAAAGACTGCCTTACCGAGTGAAATCGAGTGGGTGGTTGAAGATGCCTTGGAGGAAGACGCCTTTGCCCTGGTGGGAGGGGCCGGTCGGCTGTCTTGGAAACGGAGCTTCCTGGAGGAGAAGTGGCAGAGGAGTGCCTGTCCTTCAATGTCCCTGCCTGCAGTGAAGAGAGAAGCGAGACTGTGTTGGCTGTGGAAGCCCTGGGAAGTTTGCTAGTTTGGGGAGTGATTTTGCTGTCCCTTGAAAGGGGAATGGAGGTTGCTGTGGAGAAGAAGCTCCTCTGTAATGGCTGTATTGCTGAAGTGGAGGAGGGTGCTTTACCGGTGAAAATCGAGTGGGCGTCTGAAGTCTTTGAAGTGTATTCTACAAAGAGGAGAGGGGAAGAGGCCCTTGTTCCAGTGAAGAATGGGGCTGTTGGAATAAGGAGTTGGAAAGATAAAGGTGGAATGCCTCCCTCCTGAAAAGTGAAGTTGCTAAAGAGAAAGAAAGTGTGGAGGAGGCTTTTCAGACGGAGAAGGGGCCAGAAGACCCCTTCCTTCGAAGCCTCTCTGTCATGCTTGCTTGGTCCGCTGCTTTATGGTGCCTGTGGCTGGAAGAGGGGGATTCCCATCCGAAAGCAGAGGTGCTTGCTTTGCAGACTGGTGGAGGTGGGAGTGAAAAGGTCAAGGAGTTGGTTGCACAAGCAGGAGCCGAAGGATTCCTGGTGTGTAGTCCCCTGTTGCTGGATGCCTTTCCTTTGGAGAGAGAGAGAGTCGGCCGGAGATGCCAGTACGAGCCAGTTGGTGAGGGACGGGCGGCGGAGCTGAGTTGGTGGTGAGAGAGGGAGAACGATGTCGAGATCCTGTGTTCGAGAGAGTTGCTGTTTGGGGCCCATCTAGCCGGCGTGGAGGAAATGGGGCTGGCTAATTTTGTTCTGAATAAAACCCCAGAGATGCCCCTTGGGGTGCCCCTTGGTCTCTCGGGGGGAGGGAGTTTCTTTGGGCCAGAGCAAGATTTTTCGAAGAAGGTGATTGAACTGTGGGCACAAACCTTTTTTGGATCGAAAGACGGACTTCGGAGCGAGTTTAACTTTGGGGATGAACTGTGGGCCAATGTCTCAGTAACCAGCATGTTAATTTTGATTTTGGGGAAAATCAGTAACTTAGTGGTAATGTGCTTTTTGTGGAAGTTGCTGTTATATGGGGGAAGTGTCTTTAGAGGGGCTGGAGCTGGGATGGTCTCAGGATTGAGATGTGGGGTTACTTGAAGAAATATACTATGTTTAGTTGGGGTTGGAGATAATGGTGCTAAGATCAGGATTGCATAACGCTAAGGCTTAGCTTATGATTATTAATATGATCCTGTAAGGGTTTTGTATGAGTTGCATATATATATGTGAAATTGTATAAGATGCATTTTATTGTTAGTGTGTTAGATGGTCCTCTGTTTAGTTAGGAATGATAGTTTTCCTATGTAGATAAGGTTGAGTTGATTGTACGCAGAAGGGTTTGTTCCTGCGTCTTGGGGTTTTGGGGTTGTAGTGATGTGATTTATAGTTTTCCTGCACCTCGTGGCTTGGTGCCAAGAGGGATAGATTGTTAGAGTGAAGGTTTGTCTCCTGACTTTAGAGGGTTTTCCCCCTGGGTGAAAGTTGTGGTTTGGTTAGTGCCTCTTGCCACGCAGTAGAGGGAGTTGTAGTTTTCTGGGCGTTCTTCCCCAAGTGAGGGGTGTAGTGGTTTGTCTAGAGGAATGTGTGCTGGGATGGCGTGTTGGAGTAAGAGGGTCGTGTGGATGTAGTATGGCTAGATAGCTTAGAGAGCTGTGTTTGGCCGCATGGGAGAGTGGTATATGCCTTATGCCAAGATGTATTCTTTCGTGTGATTGGCTGGACACAGTTGACATAGTCCTGTGTAATGGGTTCAGCTTATTAGTGAAGACTAGGTTGGTGTGGTATATGATGGATGATGTAGTGGTTGGCTGTTCAGGGACTTGTAGTTTTGGTCGGTTTCTCGAGTGCCTTTTGCCAGGGTGGCAAGGATAGTGGAGTTGTGTGGATGCAGATCGTTTTACGTTCCAAGTGGAATGACTTGGTTGGAGGATTGGCTTCAGGGCTAGTTTAGTAGGGGATGATGTGATTTCCTGTTGAGTCTGTCAGGAGAGAGTGGGTTGAGAATTGTATGGGTTCAGGAGTAGATATGTGCAGGATACCTGGACGCAGATGCTCATACCTGCGTTCCAGGGGCCGGTTTGTTGTTGAGTTGGAATTGGTGTATAGCCTAGTAGGATAGGTATGGTTGTGTAGTTTGTGCCTGTGGCCTCCTGTTTTTGCAGTGGTAGGTTTTGGGAGTTATAGGGGTTTGGAAGTTTGATTGTGTGGTTTTGATTTATATCCTAAGGATGCGCAGTTGATTTGTCCTTGCGCAATGTGGTGTTGGGATTTGTAGTGGTTTGTAGTTACAGGAGAGATATAGTTTGTGAGTTAGCCCTTCTGCTATGGCAGTGAAGGAGGAAGTTGTTTAGATTTAGGTGTGGTAGCTGGAGATAGGATTTGGCCTTGAACAAGCTGGACATTTGTGAGAAGGAGTGTCTGATTGTTTGAGAGTGGCTGAGATGGCTGCCTATTATGGAGTGTATCACAGCTTTTGGTTAGTGTTAAAATGACATTTGGATGTTATGATTGAATAATATTCTTGGGTCCTTTTTCTCCCAGGGGGGAGGGAGGAGAGTATTTTTAAGGATCCGTTGATTAGAGCAAAGAGTGCTCTAATCTTAGAACCTTCCAACAGAAGTAATCCTGACCAGGTGTGGCCTTGAAGACGCACAGAGCTGGAAATGGGCCTTGAGCCACACCACACCAACGTGAGAAGCCCTGGCATGGTCATTGCTGACTCAGAAGGGATATGAGGAAATATCCACTGGACATTGTGTAACTGGGTCAAAGGGGATATGATGCAATCTCTGTTAGGTATTGCAAGCCAGGGGGATTGGTCTTTGGGATGATTGACAGGTGATGGGGGGCGTGTTTTGTATATAAGTTAAGTTTGTTGCTGATAAAGCCAGTTCTGGCTTTATAGGTGCTGATAGCTGGATTAAATCTTGTGAGATTGAATTGCTGCCTGCGCGTCATCTTTATGGATATCCGGTGTTCATTACACAGAAGACAGCTGTATCCTTGAGAAATACAGCTTATTACAAGTTTCCAAGTAGACCTATATCGATCATTGTTAGTGGTATGTTTTAAAACCTGAACTTCTTCAAGACAAAAGAAGAGGGAAAACTTTTTTGAGATTGTGATAGCTCAGTTATTTGAGTGCATCTACACTGTAGAATTAATTTAACTTGGCACCACCTTTAGCTGCCATGACTCAATGCTGTTGAATCATGGAAGTTGTACTTTTTGGAAGAGGTGCCGCCCCCTCGCCCTCCTTATTTTTCCCTTCCCCCTCATCGCCGCATGGGGCCTCTTGCTGCCACTTGAGCCCTGGGAGGAGGTGCCACGGGGGATGGGAGAGTGACAGCAAGAGACCCCGTGTGGCGATGAGGAAGAGGAAGGTAAGGAGGGTGAGGAGGGAAGATGAGGGGGTGTCCCTACTTCACAAAAATTCACTTATTGCGGGTGGTTCTGGAATGTAATACCCACAATAAGTGAGGGACCACTGTATATACAAGCCTTCTAAAAAAACTTGCAGTTGTTGCTGTGTAGTATTTGTAATACATTAAATTCTAAAAATGTTCATAGACTAGTTATTATCACAAACAGTAAAATGTACAATAATAACTCATTAACACTGTGAATACATACTTCAGTTTAAAATATACTATTATGTGCTACCACTGTGTGCTTCGAGTTCTAAATGTTGTGCTGCTCCACTCTTTGGGAAAATCACTTTCCTGTTGCCACATTAATACAGTTGGACATATAATCAGCTTTGTCATTTTCCTTTCAGCTTTGTCACAGTTACCAGCACAGATATTGAATCGGTCACCCTTTTTAAAACTCATAATCTGCAAAATGTTGAGAATGTGAGGGATTAGATTTACTTGCCCGGAGAACCAATATGATAATGAGAATATGGAACTATATTTGTTTTTGCTGAGAGGAGGGGGAGGATTTGAAGATGAAATACAATTTCACTCTTATTCACACAAAAACAGCCAAAATGATTCTCTTTAAATATTTCATTAGTTTCTTTTCTGAATAACCCCATGCTGCTTTTATCTTTATTGCATATGTTAGGCCATAACACTTGATTTAACCAAAGACTGGAGCAGTAAGGCAGAAGGAGAGGAACCTGGTGAACTTGTGAGCTATGTAGTAGACATGGTTAGGTTTCGTCGTAATCTTCGTACTTCAGAATAAATTCAGAAATATTTACTTTTTGAAGCAATTTTGATGTTTTTAAGGAAACCAGAAGTCCTTTTGCCCTTCTGAAGCTTTTTCCACCATTTCTGTTACAAAGCAGTAAGTGAGTCGGAAATTATTCAGCTTTTCCCTGCTTCTGGTCTCAAGCCTGGGAAACATTTTAAACCAGGCTGGATGAATTCCCTGCCTTTTTTCTCCCCTCCCTTCTAGACTCAAGCTTGGGAAGTGTTTTAAACTAGACTAGATGAATTTCCTGCCTTTATTCTCCCCTTCCTTCTGGTGTCAAGCTTGGGAAGCATTTTAAACCAGACCGGATGAATTTCCTGCCTTTGCTTCCCCCCTTCTAGAGTAAAACTACTACTTTCAATGTAAAGACCATCCAATGAAACAGGAAATAACATGTTCAAATCATTAAGGTAGGATCTGGAAGTCTCAGAAGTTTCAGAAAGTTTTGGCCTTTTTTTTCTGTGAAAATCGGAATTAACTTTTGAATCGAACCACCAGCGGCCCCTACATCCAAAACTAGTTTGAACAAGCCTACTATGTAGATGTTAAGGCTAATTCTTATTACCAGGTTTTAGTAGCCCCAGACATCAAAACTGGTGCCCCATGGAGAATAGAGGGCATCGTTTTGCATTGTTTTATAGTTGAGTATTCTCTATAATATATCTGACCATATAACAAAATTAAATGGTATATTTTATTATCACTATAGTTGATAAAACAATTTATCTTTGAGAAAAAAACCCAGTTTGAGTTGCATTTCTCCTGGGCTGAAATTATAATGTCTTGGGTTAAATGAACAATAGCAAAAGCCTTCTGTCCCATAATAGCAGTCAGCCCTTGTCAAATGACTGACCTTATAAACTGAGCATCACATAATTTATTAAGGATAACTTGCTCTGTGATTTGAACTTATCCTTAAGTGTCAGTCATAAAGATGAATGGTGTTCGAGCAGAGCAGTTGCCAGATGTGTAGATATGGCAACAAAAGTGTCATCAATAAAAATGGGAAATAGAATCACTCCTGACAAATAGGAAATATTCCAAGAAAATTAACGTGTATAATTGATTAGTGGTTGAATATAGAGAAATGTCTGTCCAAAACAATAGGCAATAAAAAATAAAGAAGCCAAGTAATTGTGTACTACAAAAAATAAATAGGGGTCATTGTTTGGTGATTGTTGAATCAGATGACAGATCGGCCCTGCATAGCAGCCTGATTAGAACTCCACGGGCCACCTCAGAGATGGTAAAGAGTCTCCACTGCTCAGCTTGATGATGCTGAGCAGGACTGTATCACTAAAGGAAGCTTTGACATGATTGTTTTGCGTATATGGCATCATACATTTGACTGACTGTTGTCAATTGGTGTTTGGTGGTTATCTTTATTTCATTTCATTTACCCCAAATCTCTCTCCCCCCCCCCACTATGTGTTCTATAATACCAGACATTTACATTCTCCATGGAAGCTTGCTAAAGGAAGGATTTGTGGATACCTTTTCCATTCCACTGCACTTCAATCTTTTATCAGTTTACTTATGTTAAAATTAAATATCTGAGATAAGGAATAGTTATAGTGATATTTGGACATTATTAAAACTGCCACACTTTAAATATGTTAAAGTCCACCCAATCTCTTACTGGCAGTCTCCCACTTCAGATTGTTAATGGAGTACCCATATATTTGACGAAAAATCATTAATTGACTGAATCAAAATAAGAACAAGTTGCTTGGGCTTTGTACTGAACAAGAAAAGATCTCCTGCAAAAATAAAAAACTTAATAAATTCGAAGCCGACATACACAAAGGCACTGATCTTTGGATTTTGCTAAACAGCACTTACTAAGGTAAGTTCTGAGCACAAATTAAATATTAAAAGATACAGTAAACATCCCTGCCCTGTAGTACGATTCCATGTAAAAAATGGATGACTAGAAAACCCCATTATGCCATAAACCGCTTTTGGTGCTGGATATAATATTTTTATTCATTTTAAAACTATTTTTCATAATCCAAAATTAATCAAAGTTGTAAATATAAATGAGTAGTGCATTTTTTTTTCAAAATTCTTCCAAGCATCTAAAGAAAAAATGGCTGCCTGATTATTTCTGTCTGGTTGAAAGCGATCTCTGCTTTGCTTTGCAATCTCTCTTGATTAGCTGCCTCTCTCCCCCTTCCACACTCCATTGTTGCCAGGAGCGGGATTAGAATGCCACTCTGGGCAATGGCAACCATTCATAAACTGGGAAGCAAAAACCCACAAAACAGTGAGTCCACGAAAAGCAAACTGCGAAGTAATGAGGGAACACTGTACATCACTTTAAAAAGGAGAAGCTTCTACAGGTGCAAGGCCAAGTTCCTTTCTCTTTGCCTTCAATGGACAAGTTGCACCTGGATAATCAAATATTATTAGCTCCCTCCTTATTTTAGATAAGCCATAGTCAGGACTTAACAAAGATGAAAATATTTTCTTCAATCTGAATAAGTTCATATCATCACTCAGTATAAGGCAGTTGTTAGTGGGTGAGTATGATCCTATCAGGTTTAGGTAACAGGGTAATTAAGTGGACATTGAATTATGAAGAGACAGAACCAGATTCAAAGATATGTTCATAAAACTGGAGCAGTCCTGATCCTATCAGATTGGAAAAAGCATTATACCATTCAAGTGGGAACCCATCAGGGCCAAGAGACTTCATATTTATGATATTTACTATAACACTGATCATTTTCTTTTAGTGTAAAAGTTCTGGGGGGAAAGATGCTATGATGTGCTAAGATGGGTAAGGAGTATATGACAAAACAAAGTCTTCATATTCTATTGACATCCAACCCCCAAAACAATGAGACTGTCGCCCCTTGGGCCTTTGGCACTTGACCTCCCTGGACAAAACACAAGGCAGCTGAGGTACAACAAGCTTTATTGATTATAAGGTAGCAGGGTGAGTAAAGAGTCCTGGAAGCCTCCAATAAGCAGCCTCCGGTTAGCAGCAAATGCTGGAATCAGCAAGGCTTGAGAATCCGCAACAGCAGGATCTCAAGCGGAGGAAATTCAGGAACAAATGCGGGATGCGATAGATAGTCTCTGAGCCCCCAACCGGCGCAAGAAGGTTGGGCGGCTTGAAGTACTGCAGGCAAGTTCAATGTGGAAGTATCACAGCTCCTCCGCAGGGTTCAATGATGAGCAGGAACAAGGCTTGATACTGGAACGAGGCAGCCGAGAGGGACTGGCTGGCAGGACTTTGGTAGCTGGCCAAACGGCCCGGTTCACAGTAGCATCATGGCAATAGCGGTCGTTGGTACGAGATACTGGTGTGCAGGAGCTCACAGCTTTTATAGGATTTCTCTCTATAGAACCTGGTGCGTCGAACATCAAAACGGGTGATGGATGGGCCTCGGGTTGTTTTGAGAACCTCAGTCCTGAAGAATGCGGCGCCTCATTAGTGTGCGCCACCTGGGCTAGGGAGTTGCGCTTGGTGCTCCGAGTACCCGCTTCTGCTATCAGCCTGGTGGGCCTAGCCTGGCCTTGACATGCCTTTTCTATAGCATCTTCCCTGGGAGGCACATGAGAGCAGCAAAGAGGCCCACGGCAGGGCCCGGGAGTTAACCCAGCTGTGCTGGAAAGTTTCTGGGAGCCAGGCGGGCAAAAGGCAGACCCTAGCAAAAACGCTGCCTGAAGCCCTTGGGGTGCGACAGAGACTACACAACAAATATGGGTTAAACTATGGGCAACTTTTACTAATGTTACCTAAACTTTGATGATTTGCAGAAAATTCTAAAGGAGCATGAACTCAGTGTGGATGAAGCTGAGGCAGTGGCCATCTAGGACCTACTCCTTGGCCAATTTGGGCAAAACACCTGGGTCCCCAGTTGTAATAATACTGGGTGACCACTAAGGGAAATGTAACAGAGAATTCTATCTCAAGGATTTATTGAAGCCAGACTCTCTTCATTCCAAGGCAAATTCTGTTCACCCTCTCCTTGGTTATTTGAACCACAGGCAGGGGTTTCTGTTCCTGGCCTACACCACAAAGAGGTGCTTTACATCAAAATGTAAACCTCTTGCTGTTTTCTGCATGATGGTCTATTTAAAAACACACCATTCCAATTCACTCTCTTTAAATAGTATAGTGTAGGTGGGGGAAAAAAACCCTAGAACATAGAAAGGAAAAAAAATCCTACCCAGCTTCAGAGGCAACTGATTAATTATACTGTTAATGGGCAGAAGAGTGGGTCAGCATCAAGTTCATGAATGAGCTTGAGGGGCAGGCTGCTGAACTATGCACCTCCACCTCCCAGAAAATAGCTCCAGCTAGAGATATTTTGTTAGCAAAGAACTTCCCACCCCACAACTACATGGGGGAAGGGAAGTTAATTAGTGAATTTCTTTGACAAAACTATAAAGTTTCAAAAATAATTGATGTATATCTGTGGATATATATATATATATATATATATATATATATATACACACACACACACACACACACACACACACACACTGTATATTATATATATATATACACACACACACTATATATATATATATATATATATATATATATATATATATATGTTTTAATGACATGCAATAACATGGTGTTGCTACTGTTTTTGCTGAATATGCTGCCAAAGACATGTTGAAGAGAAGATTATTCAATAACTTATTTAATTGTTTGCAAATTTTGAAAAAGTTGTTTGAATGGAAAAATTGTAAATTGAGATATCAGATGTTTCAGCTGTTTGTTAAATTATTTTTTTTTTAGAATTTTGAGTATTTATTATTTTTATTTATTAAAAAATGAAAACAAGGATACTATCCTAAGTGTAGGCTTTACATGATTCCTAATCAATAGCAGAGCCTTCACCCATTTTTAAATATTCCATCAGATCTCCTCACATTTGAGCTCTAAGTTGTTAATTATTGAGAAGTGACACATTAAAATGCAGAGACTAAATGGTTTAGAAACATCAAAAAGTGCAATTCTAGACAACTCAGGGTATAGTTCAATATTTTCAAGGATTTTATGTTACATGTGTTTATAATACCATTAAAATGCAGATATTAGGGGGGAAATTAATATGAAACAGTTATGGTATACTGGAGAGATAAAGAGTATATCTATGATTCTGTAGTATTCAATTCATTTCGAATCCACTACCAAGGCTCAATGCAATAGTGTCAGGCAATTTGTAATTTTACTAGATTTGTAGCCAACACTACCAAAGAGTGCTGTTGTCTCACCAAATTCCAACTCCTATTATTCCAGAGTATTGGGCCATGACAGTAAAAGTGGTGTGAAACTGTATTAATCTACCATGTAGATGATCCCAAAGGTTTATTCCTGCCATGTCAATTGAGCCATATTTATTCATATCTGTCTGTAAAGTAGCTTAATTCTGTCTCACAGAGGGTCCAAAATTTCATTAAAATCACTATCAACAATTAAATTATTATATTCTAAGTCATTGGGGTTACTAAAACAATTATAAAACATCTCTGGTATATCAGTATTAAGCCCACAAACATTAATCAAAATGATATTTTTCAAAAAAAATTACAAGTAAAATCCAAAACTGTCCATCTCGATATATTATTATCTATCTTCTTCAGGTTTTAATGATGAATTATTATATGCAAATCACTATCTAACAATGTTAGCTGTCATGCAAGATTGTCATCTGTCATGAGATAGATTCATTTCGAATGTCTGTATAGCAGGAGGCTACAACATGGTCCTTCTCTGCTGCCAGTGGTTATACCTATTGAATTTAAAGCATTCTGATGGAAAATAAATTTTTCCAAAAATTTCCTACAATCTGCAATGTTGTTCATATTCCAAATTGTAAACATAAATAAATAAACAAGCAAACAAACTGAAATTGGACTTATGAAAAATGAATGTGGCAGAAACCTTATTGATTGTTGCGTCCTTAGTTGCCAGGGATGTAATCATTGACTAGTGATCTTCTAGAAGGAAGCTCAAATAATGTTTGCACTTTTATTCCTATTTCAAGAAATTCTTCAAAAGGTAAGTGATTTTCACAGACTTTTCAATCTAAGTATTGTTTTATACAAAATTTGCACATAGTATTTTTCTTTAAGGAAACAATGTTTTCAATGTTGGAAACATAATTTTTAGCACTGAAAAAAAAAATATATATAAGACTTTTATTTTCTGCATGGAAGGCACTGTTTTCTGCACAAAACAACCATATGAACATTTTACAGAGCCTTATCAATTTTATTTTCTGAACAAGAAACTTCATTTTATACTGCTAAAACAGTTTGCCCTTCAAATCTATACATTTTGCATCTACTGATTCAGTCATCAATGGCTTCAAAATAATTTATTTTAAATCCCAAAAGCTAACATTGGTCTTGCCATTTTATATAAGGGGAACCATTTTACAATACCTTTGTGTATATTTGGATTTGAGCATCCACAGATTCTGGGTTCCACAAAATTTCAAGAGATGCCAAGAACCCCCACTGCAATACATTGTGTGCAGAAAATTCAATGTAAATTTATTTCTATTTATATGCTTGGATTTTTCACAGTAACACATGTACTATGAAGATTTTTATCAGTATAACATTCTTCTTAAGGTACAGAAAGCAAGACTTTATAATTTGGAATTTTTTAACACACTCTCAGAATCCACTTGTTAAACTGCCTGGGGATTTTGGGAAGTAGAATTCAAATAGGTAACTTCTACAAACCATCTTGTTATGACTGCTAATTTTGCCACTGGAGCAAGTAGTTGCCTCAAATGTTTTTCAGTTGAGGTCAGAGCTATTTCAGTTTCCCTGTGTGTAGAAAAATTTTCAATTTAGCCTTGGCATATGCAAGACTGTTAGATGAAAATCCTGGATCAGCAGTTCCACACTCTCTAAAGCACATTCATCGGAAGATGAAGTTCTGCTTTGCTAAAGTGATCTTGTAGAATACTGAACTCCGAGTATAGTGAATATGAATCAAATGCCACTGTAAATTGTGTTTGCTTTCCTTGTAAAGAGGTCAGGTCAATCAATATACTTTACCAAGGACATTATATTATCTGCAGTAGATGCAATTGCTCTTTGCATGGTAATTGATATACTGGATATATTGAATGCTTCTAAACGGACACTCTATATGTTCAATATGACAGAAACTTTTAAAAACTCCATCACAATTCCATATAAAAAGTTATTTTTAGACTTTAAGCTATATTTAAAAATCTGTAAACATTTTCTATGTAATATCTTGATCCTAATTAATATGCATTGGATAGGGACATAAAAATACCCTGAGAAAGGCTGTCTCAGGACACAGAGATCTACAGTAAAAGGAAATGGTCAATCTGCCATTTTTGGGGGAAGGAGGAATGGGGCGTACAAGGGCAAGCTCATTAAAAAAACCCCACCAAAACCTTTTTAAAATTATTTTTCTTTTTGATGTGGTATTTTGATGTGTGAAAATTCCTTTTATTATCAAGGACCATATATATGCATATATAGATAGATGATAGATAGAGAGTTGGCATAGTTAGGTCCAGTCAGAATCTTTGTAATTTGGATTAAATTCAGATCAAATTCCTTTTTGAAGTGATTTTGAAGTGATTTGGGAACCTGGAAGTATCCTTGCCATTTCAAAGCCAATGTCGCTATCTTTGTTCCGACTCAGGAAGTGAATCGGAAAAGACCCAGCGTTTGGAGGCAAGCAGCAGCTTGCATGCTGGGATGCTTGCCTCCAGCCAATGAGGGGAAACCATGTGGGGAGGGGTGGAGTTTTGACACGACAGCCATTGCCCGTTAAAAAGGCCCGTGCATGCCTCGTGGGCTCATTGCGTGCCGGGGACACGAACTAGAGGGGACTAGGCAGGCTGCTTGGGTGGGAAAGGTGCCACACCACCGCCTTGCAAGGAAACAACAGGATTGCGAACAAATTGGGGAAACCGGCTGGAAACAGGCCCCTTGCCTGCGAAGCTTCCTTGTTTGTGAGGAGGGAAAAAGAGCAGGGCAGCTGGGAGGAGTGTTCTTCTCTTGCCTGCCACTGCCAATTTTCCTTTTTTTGAGGCAGTGATTTTAACTTTCAACAGACCTCAATCCCCTTTGGGTTACACTTTGGATTTTGGGAGCCCAGAAAGTCCCTTTGGAGTTTGGAAAGCCCATTTTCTTGGGGAAACACACCATGCAACTTTGGAGCACCCTTTCTCTGCTTGGGATTACACATTGTACTTTTGGAAACTAGAAACCTCCTAATATCATAATTTCCTTGGGAAGCCACACAATAAAAGTTTGGAGCCCCCTTTGTACTTTTGGAAACAAGAAATTCCCAAAGTTTTGCCTGTCCCATTTGCAGCTTTTGGTGTATTGCGCAATCATGCCCGCTTTTGATAAAGTAATTCGGAAATTTTGGAAAATTCCAACTTTAAAAAAAAACAAATTTCAGAAATCACTTCAGAATCGAATCGCTAGCACCCCCTACATACGAAATGAGTTTTGAACCAATTTTTTCCTTGATCAAAGAAGCCTAATAGACACACACACACACACACACACACACACAGCAGATGTATACTGTACTCTCAACTGAGTTATCAGTCTTGCTAATCCGTGTTGTTTTTGTCAAGGCATTCTCCCCAAAGTATAAGTGAAATCTTTCTAGAGTACATATACCACCCACAACATTTATGGTTGAAGAGGTCTACCAAAGAAGTTGTTTTAGAATGGATTAAAGGTACTATAGTGGGCACGAAAGCCAAGAGATGTAGCAAGCAGCTAAATCAAAAACACCTCACGGAGGCAGGCATTTTACCTTACTTCAGAAAACCTTGGTAGGTACCTAAAGAAGATCCTAAAGGTTTGAAATAGAAGTACTGCTACACTGAATAGTACAGCAAAGATGAAATGCCAATGACAGTTTGAACAATTTCATCGAAAAACTGCCTGGGCTCTGGGTAGGTGGCAGAGGTGTGGGGACAAGCATATTAAGAGGATAAGCACTGCAGTGCAGTAAGATAGATAGATATTTCATGACACTTTTCTAAGCTGACACATTTCCCTAGTTTGGGAGGCAACATGTCTTACAAGTACTCCAGAAGCATCTGCAAAGCTGAGAATTGAAGTACTGTAATGATGAGTAGAATAAGAACCATGTAGTCATACAGTGCCATTCTCTCACAAAGACATTTGATGATCTTGGCTGGCTCAGGAGAGTTCCTTTCCTTTGCCCCATATTTCCTACTACAATTCCTCCATTCCCTGTCTGATCTTTGGAGATAGACAAGGAGTTGTCTCTATTGCCAGGAAATTGTGGCTCTATTGCTCCTATTCCCTGACTTCAAAGAAGTCTATTGCCTCTGTTCTGAGCAAGATGACATGGTGCTGTTTATTCAGGTTTTACTACAGAAGCTCACCCAAAAATTTACTCCTGCCCATTTCCTGTTTGCAGTGAAAAAATTCAGCAGTACTGGGATCTACTCCCACTTCAAATTGATTCCAGGTTATGTTATGTCTTTTCTATCATGACTATTGAAATTAATAGCAAAATGCTGTAGTTCAATATGTCTAAATGAATGTGTTTTGTGTCTCATGAGAGTAGATGAATGATAGAAGTAAGCAGATTTCCTCTCTCATGAGCGCCATCTAGCGGTAGAGTTAGTAATATAGTTGGAAGGAATAAATCAATGTTGCTAGGCTCTGCCTATTGGCTCACTCTCTCTTCCAATCACAGCGATGAAGAAGGGAGGAGTTTAGAGTTGCTGTTTAGTCTTCTGCTGTATGCCATCCATTTTGTGTGCCTCATGGTATGTTTTCTCCTGTTCTAACTTGTTAAACATGCTGTTGCATGTGTATTACTGCCTTTCTGTTGCTTTCTACAATAAAGTAGAAATGCTTTAATAACATGGCTTGTTTGCTCAGATGCTTTATTTCCAGTGTGAGTCCTCATATGCCACATTTGCTGTGAACCCTTTTTAACTGCTTAACTGCTGTGTTTTATACTTTGCATCAAACCTTTTTTTATTTGGAACAACAGGTTACGGGCCCAGCATTGATGAATTTTGCAGTCATGTGGCTAGATAATATGAGTGACTTTTTTGGGGGGAAAGTTCTGAGCCTCAGCCAAAATTTGCAGTAACTTTTGTCCTTTTGGCCGAATCTAGCAGTTGGAGTGATCTCTCTTTTTGCAGTGGACCTTTTTGGAGCAACAGGCTTTTTGCATCCCTGGGGATTTCTGGTGAGCTCTCCTGGATTATTTTGCTGGAAAGGTTGGAGGACTGTTAACTATTAGAACGGAAAGTGAGCAGTGAAGTCTTTCTTGGCATAGGATAGCATGCAGTCTTCATGCATTCCTAAATGAATCTATGCACTGAAGGGGACTTCAGAGGATTGCTCATGTCTGTGTGAATGCATCACAGCTTTCTTTTTCTACGGAGCAAGCTGAAAGCGACTGGAGAACGTGAGTGAATTACAGCGAAAGGAAGATTTTAAAAAGCTGCAGCTTCTTCCCAGCTTTGAGATTTAAGGCAGTGAAGTTATTACAAAATGGCTCTGCCTGGGATACAAGTCAGCTCTTTGCCTTTTCAACGTTTAACTGAAGTTAACTGGTCTATCTGGCAAATAAGGGCGAAGGCGTATTTAGTTTGCTGGATTTGTGGGACATTGTATTGTCTTTTCCTTCGGAGGCTTCTGCAGCTCAAGTTGCTCAGGATGCAAAAGCCCTTGCAGTTATTCAACTTGGTGTTTCTGATGAATTGTTGCCTCACCTTCATGGAATTGTCCACGCCGAAGATGCATGGAAAGTGTACAGAAATATGTTTGAGCGACAGTCATCTGGCACAAAGATCATTTTGATGAGGCAGCTTTTTAATTTGAAGATGCAGGAGGGATCTTCTGTGCAAACTCATATCACAAAGCTTGTGAACCTTTTTTCAGAGCTGAGAGCAAGAGACATTGTTTTTCCTGCTGAGCAACAGGCTTTAATTTTGATGGGATCTTTATCCAGCAGTTACTATGGGTTTGTAGACTCACTTCATGGTCTTCCGCAAGAAGATTTGAACATTCCTTTCATCTCGGGGAAGCTTGCAGAATTTGAATCCCAACGCAAATTGAGGGCCCCTGCTCCTCCGCAAAAGGCTTTTAGAGGGCCGGATAAAGATTTTGGGACTGGGACTGACACTGCTTGTGTTGTAAAGTCTAAGTCACAGGTAGTTTGCTTTAGATGTAAGAAAAGAGGGCATTATGCCTGCAATTGCAGACAAAATCCTGAGAAGAAGGGGCAGATGTCGAGGCCTGATACTACGTCCAAGGATTTTTATCATTCTTTTCTTGTGGCTGCTGATGGTCATCCAGAGGACTGTTTCATCGTTGATTCCGGCTGCACACAACACCTGGTGAAGTCCAAGGAACTTTTGAAGAATGTAAAAGACCCTGACATTAATTTCATTTCTCTTGCTGATGATTCAAAAGTTGAAGTGGTTTGTAGTGGTGAATTGTACCTTGACAAACTAGGATGTACTTTAAAAAGTGTTTATTTCGTAAAAGAAGTTGCATATAACATTTTGAATGCTTACAAACTGTTGGAAGCAGATTTTAAAGTGTCTTTAGAGAAAGACAAAAGTTTGTTAGTGAATCCACAGGGAAATTCATTTCCATTGATTCAGGTAAATGGTTTCTTTATCCTGAAATGTGCTAAAAATGAAGTGACTGCTTGCGCATCACAAATTCCTGCAAATCCTGCCCCTTTGCATGAGAATTGTCTTCATGAGTTCCACAGGAAAATGGGGCATTTGTCATGGAATTATTTGCGTAAGACAGCTGAATTAAGTGGAATGTCTATCAAACGGTGTGATAAGTTTCTTGACTGTTCTATTTGTGCTGCTGAAAATTTGAAACATGCTCCAATTGCGAAATCCAGTGTTAGGGTTTCAAAGAGGATTTTGGAGCTTGTACATATTGACATCTCAGGACCCCATCCTGTGTCGATTGGTGGTTCCAAATTTTTTCTGATCCTGGTGGATGACTTTTGAAAATTAAAGTTCACTTACTTTATGAAAAACAAAAGCGAAGCTTTTCAGAGAATTGCAGCATGGTTGAAACTGATGAAAACACAGTTTCCAGACACACCAGTTCAACGAATTCAGACAGACAGAGGAGCTGAATTCTTATCAAAACAAATGCGGAATTTGTTTGAGAAGTTTGGTGTTGTGCACAGGTTAACAAATCCCTACTCACCAAACGAAAACGGTGTAGCAGAAAGATGGATTGGCGTCTTAAAGGTTGTCGCCAGAAAGATGATGAGAGATGCAGAATTGAGTGACAGATTCTGGGGTGAAGCAGTTGCAAATGCTGTTCATATTTTAAATCGTTCATTCTACAGGAGTGTAAACAACATTCCTTATGTGCTCTTTTTTGGGAAAACTCCTGATTTGAATTCAATCAGAGTTTTTGGGAGTGACGCCTTTGTCCTAATCCCTTCCCAACAGAGACACAAAAAGGACAAAATTTGGCGAAAGTTGAAATACTTAGGCCCATCTCCTGAGTCAAAAGGTTGGTGTTTCTGGTTTAATGGCAACAGAGTTCTAGTTTCAAAGAATGCAAAGTTTCAGCAACACAGTGGGTGGAAAGAATACATGCAAACCAAGAGGTGTTTGTGCCTTTCACATCTGCTCAGGTTGCACCACAAACCATACAACTTGTTTTGCAACCAGATTCACAGCATACTGCTGTAAGTCAAAAACAAACTAGTGGATCAAGTTTAGAAGGCAAAGATCCTCAGTGGAGAAAAGTTAAAAGTGAAACTTCTCCTAGCAGAACCGCAAGTTCTAATTCAGGTTCTGAAACAGAGGTAGCCCCTGATGACACTGATGGAGGGGAAAGGGTTCTTCCTAGACGTAGTTCCAGAAAGACCAAAGGAATTCCTCCAAAACAGTATCTATGTGATCTTGTAAAAACAGAGGTGAAAGATTGGTGTGAACCTCAAAATTACATAGAGATGTTAAAAAGAGGGGAAGCTGAAAAGAAGCTCTGGAAACAAAGCATTGGGAGAAAGCCAAGGTTTAAAGATAAAATCTAGGTACATCAATGCTAGGTATTCAAATGTTCAACAATTTGTTAAAGATAAAAGGATTGTTTTTAATTATGTTCCTTCTGTCGAAAATTTTGTTGATGGTCTGACAAAGCCACTGAATACCGAAAAACATTATGAGTTTTGTAAAGGGTTAAATTTAGAAATGTGAACATACATCATTTTGTGAAGGGGTGTTGATATTAATAGCAAAATGCTGTAGTTCAATATGTCTAAATGAATGTGTTTTGTGTCTCATGAGAGTAGATGAATGATAGAAGTAAGCAGATTTCCTCTCTCATGAGCGCCATCTAGCGGTAGAGTTAGTAATATAGTTGGAAGGAATAAATCAATGTTGCTAGGCTCTGCCTATTGGCTCACTCTCTCTTCCAATCACAGCGATGAAGAAGGGAGGAGTTTAGAGTTGCTGTTTAGTCTTCTGCTGTATGCCATCCATTTTGTGTGCCTCGTGGTATGTTTTCTCCTGTTCTAACTTGTTAAACATGCTGTTGCATGTGTATTACTGCCTTTCTGTTGCTTTCTACAATAAAGTAGAAATGCTTTAATAACATGGCTTGTTTGCTCAGATGCTTTATTTCCAGTGTGAGTCCTCATATGTCACATTTGCTGTGAACCCTTTTTAACTGCTTAACTGCTGTGTTTTATACTTTGCATCAAACCTTTTTTTATTTGGAACAACAATGACTGTGACTGCTAGCCTCCCGTCTTATGCTTGGTGCTATTACTGTATCCTAGTTGCCTGTCATATATAGCCTGCTTGAAAGTGGAAGCAGGCTTCATCAACTGTAACATCATGGGAACATGTACATGACCACAAAGTGCAAAAGACTAGTAAATTAGCTCCATGCAGGCTATGAGATACACAGAGTCTATTCATGTTTATATGGGCCAAAGCTGCTTAACAGCATTAGTTAAAGGTGTGGGTTGCTCCAAATTCTCCCCTAGAATCCAGAGCAAAGCACCACCTTGGGACCATGTAAACACTAAACAGTTGTTATGGTTCTGAGATGGAATCAGCTGCAAAGTTTAACATGGGTAGCCTGCGTACATGGAATGCTGCTCACCATCCCCTCCTGTTTTCCTTTTTGGACATGACATGGGCCATTGGGCCTGACATGGGTTATGTTGGTAACTTGTTGCCCAGAGTGGCATAGGTAATAGGAGAAGGGAGGGAAGAAAAGGAGAGGCCAATTTTTATCATCACTCTGGCACCCTAGCTTACATAATTTTAGGTGACGGGTGATCAGCATGACCTATATCACACTGCTGGCCATTGCAATGAGGAAAATAGAAGTGTATGGCAAGGTAGAACAAGGGGTTGGTAGTCTAAACCATCTCATGTTTGCAATCAACCCCAAGACAAGTGTTCAGTGTCAAACTTCCCCATGTCCCGATTCACAAAGCCATTTCAGACAATATTATGATAGGTATCACAAGCTTAGAACTCAGGGACCATTAAATCAGACCGGAATTGGCTAAATGGATTGATGACAATGTTTCTAATGTGTTTTTAACAATGTTTTATTTACTGTTGTTATATTTGTTTATATTTGTATTACCTTGTGGCATTGAATTGTTGCCAGTGTAAGCTGCCCTGAGTCCCCCCTCGGGGGTTGAGAAGGGCGGGTTAGAAATGTGAGAAATGTGGAAAATAATAATAATTAAGGGAGTTGTACCCTTAATCAAACTATCCCTCAGTTTGATTAACGCCATTTCTGAGACAAAATCAGACCCGAAACCCCATTAAAGTGAGATTAGGCAAAGCCTATGTGCATTCTGGTATCTGTCTTAAAACTGTAGCTATTAACTGGGAAAAAGGGATACATAGGTTGATTTAGAAAGAACTGTTTTAAGGATCTCTGTAAAATAACAGCTTACCCTACAAAACATAGCCCTTGGAACTTGTGCAATTTAGCTGACTTCTTTCTAAAGGATGATAAAATAGAAGTGGTTTTCAAAGCAGTTGCTCATTGCAAATACGTTTCCAATATAATTTTTTATGGAAATAGAATGCTGTGAACCGCCAGACTATTAATGCTTTAGCAGCTGTTTTTTCCATGCTGCAAAACATACCTTTTGATTAAAATGGAAACTTTAGTGATATAAGAAGCAATCTCAATGTATTTGAGCTGTTTATGAAGAATTGAAAACAAAGACACAGGCTAGGCATGGTCTTGACCTCTTTGCTATTACATACTTTATTTCAATAGGAATCGATTTAAAGGAAACCATTCTTCATCCTTTTTCTGTTTGGTACCATGTCTATACAGTGTTCCTTCAGAAATTCAATAGAAGAATGAATAAATATCCTGGTAGCCCAAAGGATATATAGGGTCAAAAATGAAATGGATTTTCATGGCCTTGAGATGATCTTTTTTAACATTCCTCAGATGACACAAGAAAATAATGAGAAGTATTTTGCTAGTACAAGCAGTATGGCTATTGATGTGAATTAATGGGGTCTTGAACAGATTTAGTTCAAGGCAAAATAATAGCATCTCTAATTTCAGACTGTATTAGCTTGGAAGCATAACACCTTTTCTTAGACATTGACTGAAATATCTTTGTTACCAGTCTGTAGTCAGGAGAAAGGGTGGTGGGGTGACATTGTGGCTGCCCATTGTATTTTCTCAATTCTGTCCAACTAATTTTTCTCCCTCTTAGATCCTAAGAACGTATCCCCAAGAGATCCTAATAACTTATCCCCAAAATAGAGCTTAATGTTTACCCAAATCAACCAATCAGTCAGTCCATTAGTATGTTTGTGCCTTTAGTAGAGCAAAGAATTGTGGTTGACTACTGCCCCCTCCCCTCTTCTTAGTCAAGCCTCAGCTTGCTGGGGCCATCTGAAATATTATGGCTGGACTGATGGAATAGTTTGGGTACTCATCTAAGTATTGCTTCTCTAACAACAATTTAAAGGATGTGCACACATCCTTCCTTTTCTGGGAAGTTGTTCATTCGTTTAGTCGCTTCCGACTCTTCATGACCTCATGGACCAGACCACGCCAGAGTTCTTTCAAACTCTAACTAACTAACTAACTAACTAACTAACTAACTTTATTGCTTATGAGTCACCCTCCACGAAAAGTGCTCTGGGCGACTTACACAATTAAAATAAACAGGTTACATAGTCACTGCTTCTTACTCAATCATTGGCTCTTCTGAAGAGCCATGTCTTAAGTGCCCCTAAAAATGTATGTAGATCAAAAGTGGCTCTTTGGTCTGGCGGTAGGGAGTTCCACAAGATTGGGGCTACAATGGAGAAGGATCTCTGTCTTGTGGACTCCAAATGAATCTCTCTAGGGCCAGGGACAGAGAGAAGATTCTCATGAGCTGACCATGGCAGTCTCTGGTGGCGGAGTGGTGTTAAACGGTGTCTTAGATATGGGGGACCCTGACCTCGGAGGGCCTTGAATGCTAGGACCAGGGTCTTGTAGAGGACTCTGTGTTCAACTGGCAGCCAATGTAAGCGCTGCAGAGACAGCGTTATATGGCACCTCATTGATGTTTTTGTGAGGAGTCTAGCAGCTGCATTTTGCACAATTTGGATCTTGTGAATTGCTGCTCGAGGTAAGCCCCCATACAAAGCATTGCAGTAATCCAGCCTCGCCGTAACCGTGGCGTAGATTACCGTAGCCAACACCTCTGTTGGTAAGTAAGGCACCAACTGCCTTGCTTGGCGTAGATGAAATAAGGCCCTTTTACTAGTGGAGGCAATCTGGGCTTCCATCGTCATTTTGAAATCCAGGATAACACCGAGACACTTCACAGTGGGGGATGGAACTAACGGTGCCCCTTCAAAAGATGGTAATAGACCAACCAATTCTGATGGGTGGCCAGGCCACAAGATTTCAGTTTTTGCTGGATTTACTTTCAGTTTATGGGCACGTAGCCATCTTG
The DNA here is from genome assembly GCA_030556195.1 of Anolis apletophallus. Lineage (NCBI taxonomy): Eukaryota > Metazoa > Chordata > Lepidosauria > Squamata > Anolidae > Anolis > Anolis apletophallus. Next base: position 119,726,850 of record JARBWK010000004.1, on the reverse strand, counting down.
TCACCGCTCCAAGACACCGGGTGAAGTTATCTGGTACTGAAGTTGTTCCAGGTTCTAGTTTTAGGAGACGCTGGGTGTCATCAGCATATTGGAAACATTCTAATCCAAATCTCCAGACTAGCTTGGCGAGAGGTCGAACATAGATGTTAAACAGCATTGGCGATAGAATAGCGCCTTGGGGTACTCCATAGTCGAGAGGGCATTTCTCAGATACTTGGCCCAGCCACTCCACTCATTGGCTACGCGCTCTCAAGAATGAGTTGAACCATGCTATTGCTGATCCTTGAATTCCAATAGCAGCTAATTGTTGGATCAGTAGATCATAGTCTACTGTATCGAAAGTTGCGGTGAGGTCGAGCAACACCAGCAGTGTCTAGCTGGTGACGGATGTCATCAGAAATGGCCACCAGAACAGTCTTGGTCCCATGTCCGGGACGGAAGCCAGATTGAAATGGATCCAGGCCATCCGTGTTGTCTAAGAATTTCTGAAGTTAGATCGCTACAGAATACATAGATAACATACAAGATAGCATACGCATACAAGAGGTAAAACAATCACCTTACCCAAAGGCAGAGCCACCCGATAAGAACAGGGAGGTTAGAGAGAGACTGGGCGGTAGTTGGTCAACAGCGCAGGGACTAAGGTGGGTTTCTTTAAGCTTCTTATAGCTTCTTTCAGGGCATCTGGAAAGATTCCCTGCTCCAGGGAATAATTTATTATGTGCACCAGAGGGACCCGGAGCCCCTCTGGGCAATCCTTGACCAACCAAGAAGGACAAGGATCCAAGGAACAGGTAGTTGGTCTTACTGTAGATAGAATCTTACAGACAGCTTCTGTGTCCAGTAATGTAAATTGGTCAAATTTGGAGCTAATTGATGTTCGTGTTACCTCCCTCTCATTATCAGACTCGGTCACTCTTGTCGGAGTGCAGTGATCTTCTCTGTGAAGAATTTTTGAAACTTCTCTGCTGTGACAGTTGAGGTATCCGGGATTCCAGTTTGAGGGGTTGCACTGGTCAAATTACGGACAATTTTAAAGATCTGCGTTGGGCGTGATTTAGCAGCAGCTATTTTGGAGGTGTATACTTTCTTGGCCTCTTTGGTGGCTAGTTCGTAAATCTTACAGAAAGTTTTGAAGGCTAGTCTCGATGACTGGCTGGGTTTACGACGCCAAAGTTAAGTCAGTCACTTCAAGGATACTGTCCATCCACCTTACAATTGGTTGGCCCCTCTTCCTTTTTCCTTCCATTTCCCCCAGCATAATTGTATTCTCTAAGCTTTCCTGTCTTCTCATTATGTGGCCAAAGTACTTCATCTTTACCTCTTTCTGGGAAGACACATGTAGAATTGAAGGATTTGCAGATGAAACATGAATAGAACTATTTCCTTTGAGGCTCTGGCTTTCCCTTCTCATGAAAGATCATTTTTTTGAGTAATAAATCCTCTTTCATACTTAAAAGCATGTTAGCGTGATATAAAGAAGACCATATTTGCTACCAGGTTGTTTCCAGCTTAATTCAGTTACACTCAATGCTACAAATTCTTTTGCTATATCCCCCAGGAAGCACACATTTGATCAATGAGAGGGAAAATACCTTCCAAGCTGGAGCATAAGGTGCTACTGCCCATGGAGTGGGAGTGTACACATGTCATGGTGTGTCTATTTCCCTAGCCTTCTAATTGTTGTTATTGTCATGTTTCTACACACTGGAAATTACTTAAAAGCCACCATTTTTTCATCTTTACTGGAATAAAGTCATCTAGCATTCCTGGGTGGGACTTATTATTCTAAGTGTTGTGTCTCCTATATGTATTACAAGAAAACAGTCAGTTTTGGAAACATGGTAACTGTCAGGAACTAAACATCACCTGTCAGTTCTTCAGTTTTATACATATGACTAAGGCATCAAGACTGCTACCTGCACTGTACAGAAGGGGGGGGGGGGAATCTGAGATGTGCACACACATTTCAAGAATCAAAAATCTACCATTCTAACAAAAAATATTGAACAATAGTTTCTAAACATTTTTGGTTGAAACACCACTATTTGCTTGGAACAGATGTTCCAATAATATTCAAAAAATGGGAAACATGTCTCTACACACACACACAAGACATTAACAAGACATGGTTGGTTTTAACCTATTGAATAATATTAAACATATTCATTGACTTTAGAATACTGTCTCCAATATTGCTCACAGCTTTTGGACAACTAAAGAAGGTGGAAACTTTTTTCTAATACATTTAAATAGTTGTATTATTTAATCACCCTCCAAAATATTGGCCACTTCTTCTTAACTACCATTATGTCAACTTCAACTTATGGTGACCCTATGAATGAGTCTTCCAAATCAGTCTATCTTCAATAGCCCAGAGTCTTACAGACTTAGGTGCATGGCTTCCTTGATTAAGTTTCTCCATCTTGAATTCTACTATCACATGGACCCTAGAGGAGAGATGTGCGCCGGGGTGGGGTGGAGGTGGGGAGCCAGCCTTCCTAATTTTTTTCTTCTGAAATGTTCAGCCCACCCTCCTACTTCAGAAGCAATGTGAATTTTCTGGTTGCTTCTGGATCATGTAGGATTTCCATTTTGGAGATTTTTGCTTATTACATAATGTTATTTGGGAACTAGACATTGGCTAAATAGGTTTCACTAGTAAAGAGTGGAGAGTGTCACACCACAAGCCCCACAAGCCCTTGCTTCCCATGAACAATACTGCAGCCATGAAGGATGTAAAATCCCTTCCAGGCCAACCCGTCTCTCCCATGAAGATCTGCCTGCCTCCTTTTCTCATGAGAGCCTGGCACCAAGAATGCGGGATGAACAAGTCAAGGTTAGCAAAGCAGGCCTGGAAGGTAAGCGGGGAGGCCCAGGCTGGAGACAGGCTTGACTCCCCTTTACATCTGGAGATGCTAACAAGATTTACATTCTCGAGGGGCTGAGGTAGCTTAAACAACAGCTGCCATCCATCATGGCCACTTTGACGTCCGATGCAGACCTACGTCGCTTAGATCAAAGGTTTGAGACAGTATAACTGTGTAGAGTTGGCCCGGAGCGGTATTTATTTATTTGGATTTTTGCACCGCCGACTCCCAGGGGAGTCGGCGGTGCCAACACCGCATTCAGGATGATGCTCCTGTGAGAGAGGCCACTGGGCCTTCTAGGAAGACGTTGCCAGTCAGCTTTGGCTGCCTTGATTTCTGCCCATCTGGGTGAAGTATACTTTCCTTGCTAAGCTCCTGTTTGTTCCTGAAAGGTTTTTCATTGCCTTTACACTGGCTGCTTTCTAAAGAGACTTCCCTGCATTTTAATCCAGCTGTGTTCCTGATTGCATCCGGATTGATTCCTGGTTTACCACGGGACTATTTACTCAATGCTTTGTTCCTGAGATTTGCTGCTATTGGAAGCACTATAGTATTGCTTCCAACCTCTTTCCTATAAACTATATTCTCAATAAACCTGTTGTACCTTAGCTGGTCTCTGTGGTTTATCAAGGGAGGTCCTGCCCAAGATCCTAGAGGGCGATAGAGAGCAAAAATAAGAATTTGGAGCAACTTAAGCACCCAGTTGATGTAGGATCAGAATCTGAGGCCGAATCCAGACAGCCCCTTATCCCAGAAGCATCTGTGGTTTTTTTAACGTGGATTGTTCTGAGGGCCTGTCCATACCCAACCCAGAAAATGGACGCTTTCTCGGGTGGGTTGTCCACACATTCTCTTGGGACTAGCCCGAGAGAATGTGTGGTGGGCCTACCCCCCCCCAAGCCCCCAGACCCCTCTTCCAGCTCATAGAAATGAGGCATCAGGAGTGTGTGTGTGTGTGTGTGTGTGGGGGGGGTGATTTTCCTCCACCCCTTTCCTGGCACCTCATTTCTTTCTTTTTAAAAATTGTGTCAAACTATCCCAGGGATAGGGAAGGAAGGAGGGAGATTGTTCTTGGGGATAGCCTTGGGGTTTATGCCCTCTTCAGAGTTTGTGGTCTGGGGTTATTCACCCCATGTTAGCCTTCATGAAAAGGGATCAACCTAAAAGCAACCCTGACAAACAACTGAGGTACCTCTAAGACTCTGGTGTTTTCTCCCAGGGTAATCTGAGGAGGTAGTCCAGAAGCGACTACCTGCCAAAGTCTTGATCCCCAAATATCAGCAAAGCATAACAGTCCACAGTCAAGCTGATAGTCCAACAGAGATGCAAACATTAACAGAATAACACAAGAGGGAATCGAAATATACATTACAGGGCTGTGAGCCAATTACTGGAGAATCCAGAGTACAAGGTTGAATTAGAGTCCTTAAGCAAATTCCAGTATAAGCCCAAGGTTCAGGAAACAGGATATATCAATAATCCAGAGTAATAGCTTCTAGAACTGATGTTGCAGCCAGCAACCAGGTACAAGTTTTCGGCTCCTTAAATCTTAAGTTCACAAGTGTTACCTATTGCTGGCTCTCTTCTCAATTAATCTCATTGAGCTGGACAGCTGAGGACTCTCCCAGACAGGCAAAAATCCAAGAAAATTGGGATTTTTAATCCCACTTCCTCTTCAGATGGAGGCCACACAATTGGCCTAAACCCCATGGTTTTGTAGAGGTAGTGTTCAGATACTCACCCCTCCTGATCTGAGATCAGCAAGGGTCGGCATAGGCACTGTCGGCCTCCCCCATTTCCTTCAGTACTATCTGGGACAAGACTCCACTTTGACAAGGCCTAAAACTATTCTCACTCCTCCCCGCTCTCTTGCAAGAGCTAAAGGGGGCTTTGGGTAGGTAGGGAGGATTTCTCCGCAAAGAGCTTCTGTTGGATCGTCTGTTGGAGAGAGGCAAATGCTTCAGGTCTCCATTTGATGAAGGCTCCGGTAAATTGAAAGGGAAATGAGAGTCAGGGAGGGTAGAAAAACACATTTTCCCATGCCTACAGGGATACACAGGCATGGAAAAATGTGTGTTTCTCAGGGAGGACTGGGTTTAAAGGGCAGCTTTTAAAACATGTTTTCCAGCCTTTAACTCAATTCACTCCTTTTAACCCAGTTTAACCTGGGTTATAATACATGTATGGAAAGGCCCTGAGACCTTTTTTTTTTACATGTCCAGGAAAATGTAAAGAGTTCTTTCTTCATAAGCCTGTTCAGAGAAACTTGCTTGAACTTGTTCAGCAGGCTGAGTAGTTGCTCCTTCCTTGGATGTTCCTTCAGAGCTTGGCTGAGGGAGCTGCTGGGCTCCAGCTATACTGCTGACCCTTCCACCAGCATCTCCTCATCCGTGATTTCCAAGTTGCCCACAACAACCAGCTATTTCTGTCACCAGGTTGTTTACCCCTTAGTTAAGTTGCACATCAAGTAGAAAACTTGAAAAGCTAGCAATTAAATAAAGTTGCCCTTTGCTTCAATCCATATCTTTATGTGGTTTTATTATTCCATTGGTTGGACAGCAGTTTTAGACATAAAACTGCTGTGATACTAACATTGGTAAATAACACAGCCCAAATATGGTACGTTTTTCTTGCATTTTACATAACAAATAAAATATTGAGTCCATTTTAGCATTTGTATGAAGACTTGCTGAAAAACTTTCATCTAAAGCAGCATTTGGAATAAACTTGGCGATTTCAAAGAAGCTGAAAGAAATTTTTCAATAAGATGAGCAAAAATACTCCAGAGAGAAGAATTGTGCACATACCTAGGCAGTCAATGGATTTTGCCTAAAGTGAAATCCAAAGTGAATCAGAAAGTTGCTCCTAAGTGAAACTTCTAAAGATTTTCAAGGAAAGTCACATACTTTCTGTGTAGTTTCCTGTGAGACTTCCATATACTTGTGAGTGAAAACTTGAGTACAAAATACATAAATGGTTTAAGCAGCATGTCCCATCTCAGCTCCTTTGTTATGTCCATTCCTTCACATTTTCAGCAATGGGGCTGCTATATTTGTGTGTTTTAAAAAGAATGGGAAAAAGAACACATCTGGGTAAAATATTCCACAGGCTAATAGAATTTCCAGGAGTGGGGTGAAAGGGACTTAGCATATCCCTTATTTAAAGAAAAACAGTATTATAAAATATCAGTGCTTTCTGCAGACATTGGCTGAAGCCCGGTTGATGAATCCCAATGAGTAGACCCACTGAATTAATTTATGAATGAGTCCACACATACATAAATCCCATTGATTAAGTCTAGTTTAGCCAGGATTAACAATAACATTTAAGATAATGATCCTGGAGCAGAAATTAATATTATGTCTTTATAAAAGGTATAGTGAGGTGTTTTTTTTAAAAAACTTCTTCCCAGGCCCATTCACCTAACTTGAATTTAGAAGCTAAGAATCGTATGCATGATTCATAAACTTTTCACTTTGATCACCAATTCTTTGGTCCTTTCTCAGTCTTTTTTTTTCACCCTCCTCACCTCTAACATGCAATTTGCTTGGTATCTGTATTTCTAGAATAATTTAAATTGTACTTAACATGCTGTTGATTTGTATTATTTCACTCACACGCATATACCTCCCCTGCCTGCCCTTTGCACCATGAACTAACCTTGTTTGAGAGGCTGTGATCATATTATCAGCTGAAAGTTAACAGATGGAGTATTTCCTTTTGCCACAGGGTTGCTAATGGTATTGAAAAAAAAGAAAGGAAAAATTATAGGAAATAATAGTTCAAGTTGATTTTCCTTTCCCAAATGCATTATATTACTCTTTTCTATAACTTGCAGGACTACATGTAATCTGATAGAATGAGATAGATAGATAGATAGATAGATAGATAGATAGATAGATATGTTGGTAGTGTGGTTGAACACAGCTTTGCACTGGGGAACTGAGGATAAATGTCTTGAACAGAATTGTGGCTTGCCTGATGAGATTGTGTTTTCCTCTTGGTAATTAGGAATGTTTATTTTCCCTGCCAACTTCTCACAATCAATTCTAGAATTATTGCATATATAAATAAAAAGAGGTTTTCAATATTCTCAGTATTAGACCATCAATAACACCCCTTCGTAATTGAACACAGCGAAAATGCAGATTGGTTGAAAGAGGGAGACAAGATAATTTTCAGTCTTAAATCTGGCCTTTACTTTTTCAAGAAAAAAAGTGGTACAAGATCAGTTATGGTCTTGACAGATAAAAATATACAGGAGACTGGCTCATATGGAAGGCTAGTGTATACATGCCATACATGATGCTAGGAATGCAATTATGCACTATTTCAGATGTCAGATGAAGCAATGAATAATTTTAGCAATAGTATTTCCTTTGTGAGTTTGAAAACCGGAGTTTTAGATATTTATTTGCAGTTCAGTACCTATTTGATGCAAAATTAATATATTAAATTCCTCTCTGTTGGCGCCCCCTTGTTGTGGGGGAGAGGCTTGCGTACCCTAATGAAGTTGTGAGCTATGCTGGCAGTGGCATAATAGCCACCGGTAGGGCCTCCCATGCCAGACAGGTCATAACCGAAGGGTCTGACAAAGAGTGTCAAAGAGCAGGATGAGCTCTCTAGCCTTTTGGCAACCATCCTAAGAGAAGGAAAACTCTGATTTTAAACCCAGGCAGATGGTGCTCGTTTAACCCTGTAAGGTCAACCATCTAAGAGAAGGAAACTCGAACCAAACCTACGACCTGAGAACCTCACTGCCACCATCCAAGCTTGCTAGGCCCCGGGCAGATGAACCTTAGGTTTAAAAGGTGAGGCCAGTTCTGTGCATGGTGCGCTCCACCAGAAAAATTCATTGCACAGGCTCGAAGGACACATCCAACCTCCGAATCATCAACGCACATGTAGAAAGCGTGGAATGAGTCCTTCCTGAAGAAGAGAAATATATTAATGTTTTGAACATGAAACAATTGTTTATGCCATCTACAGAAATGTATTTTTGTTTAAATGTTTATTTATTTAATTCATTTGCTATTCTTCTATACCACCTCTCTCAGCCCAAAGGTGACTCGAGGTGGTGAACGAGCGGCACCACGTGCCCACATACAACACATCATATGTTTATTTTTTCTTCATAAAAAGTCTGTTTTCCACACAGAAAAGTTCTGTTGTCTGCACAAAATCTTGAGTTGTAGAGATTTTCATCTGTCCAAGATCATTCTCATCATGATTTATTGATATTCACGAACATGACTTTTGATAGTTTCTTCAACTTTTTATTATTATTTCCATCCTTAGTGAACACAGGTTTTAGCTCTGGATTGCATTACTCTTTACACTGATAAGAGAAGTGCATTGAGTTTACTAGTTTCCCAGGGACTTAGTCCTGGAGAATTGTGTAGGTTAAAGGTTTAAAAAATGCACAATTAAGCAGTGTAGCATTAAAGAAAAAATGAACAAGGAAAGAAAAGATCAGATTGTGGAGCAAAAATCTAATTTCTTTACTAAGAAGATTGAAAAATATAGTAGTAGAAATTCAACAGAACACTGTGTTCAATTGAAGATGTTTTGAGTTGCCTTCGGTCTGGAAAGGCAGGATAGAAATACTTTAAATAAATAAATAAATAAATAGGGTTTTTTTCACTAAGGAAAGTGCTAAAAAGCCTACTCCTGACCAATCTTAGGGCCTTTCCAGACAAGTCCAAAAAGTGAGACATGTCTGGGTTTTTACCAGGGCATCCAAATGTCGTACAACCTTATCATTTCATTTCATTTCATTTATTAGGCTTCTAGGCCGCCACTCCCGGAAGGCTTGGGGTGGCTCACACAGGCAAGGTGCAATAAAAACATATTAAAACACATTAAAATACACCAGAACATAACACATAGTCTAAAACATCAGAATTAAAATACAGCATGATGTGCAAAGTACATAGCACAACAGATGCAGAATACTACAGAATCGGTGGGCTATGCCTTAGCGGAGCCTACAGGCCAAAGGCTTGTTGGAAAAGATACGTCTTGCATGCCCGCCTGAAGGGCAAGAGGTCTTGGATGGCACGCGTTTCTGCCGGGAGGGCGTTCCACAGCGTGGGAGCGATCAAGGAGAACGCTCTCCTGCGGGTTGCCATTAGTTTAGCTGACTTCGCCGATGGGATAACCAGCAGGTTGGTATTTTCAGACCGGAGTGATCTCGTAGGGCAATAGGAGATGCCAATTTGCGGTCTCTGCGTCCTGGAATCTTTCCCATTGAAGAGCCTACTTTCCCCGATCCTTTTGGACTGTACCTCATCCCAATTTTGGATTGACAAATTACTTACCATCTGGGTGTGACTTCATTGGAACCAATGGACTTGGACACTTCCATTTTGGACATTATCGACGGACTTTTCCACTACTTATTGGGACTTTTGTAACAATACGGAGTTTGATATTGTGGACTCTTTATTACTCCTACGCATGTCCCCTTGCATACCTTGGTTCTTAGGAATATTTACCCTGATATTCGTCATCCCAGAGGTACACATATGTACACTTTATTATAGATGATTATAGATTTTGATACAGTTCGATTGTGTTTGTGCCTGTTTACCATTGCATCCAAATGATACCCACAGTAAAAACAAACTAATTAAATATCCCATGATTTCCTCACACCAGAACTGAAATACTATCTTAACAGCAGCCTAGTAAGTTCTTTAAATTTTGAAGGGTTGTTTTGGGGGTTTGGGGGTAGCTGGATGCCATCCTGGTAGTTACCAGGATGCATGTAGACACACACACCTCCCCCTCCTCTTTTTTGGGGTGTGTGGAAACTTAAACATGTGTCAAAGTCGATTTTTAAACCCCCTTCAGCATGTGTATAAGTGTAGCCCATCTGGATTTTTTTATACACTGCCAGATAAAATCCAGAAAATCTGCTTTGAACTGGATTATTTGGCAGTGTAAACTCATACAATCCAATTCAAATCAGATAATCTGGATTATCTGATTTGATAATCTGAATTATATGGCAGTGTAGAATGGCCTCCAGATGATTTGAGGAGATGAAAATGTTAATATGCATGCATGAGGCAATCATTTGCTTTTGATTGAGCTGTGCTTAATACAAATGGGTGCTGGACTACCCTGTAGTTCCTCCTGTGGTATCTCTTAAGAACACTTTTGAGAATGGAAAACATACACAGGGAAAGAGAAGGAAAATATCTGGAATGGGAGCCAAGGTCAGGAAAGCTCATAGGTTCTCATTCAGATTAGAACAAAGACACAGAAACATTCTTTTTTTAAAGATATAGATGTTCTCGCTCATTTTCTCAGATCAGTAAAATACAGCTCCTTCAAAAGCTATTATGTGTATGTATGTGTGTGTGTGTGAGAGAGGAGGGGGCTTCATTTATGTAGGAATAGAGTATGTAACTCAACTCAACAACCTTAATAATATCAAGGAGTTGTAGTGGCATTGCTTCTGTAAGGATGTTTGTTCTGATATTATCTGATTATGCAATTAGCTATTAACTTTTGTAAATATAAAGGGAAAAAATAATTAGGTTTTGCAATGAAAGATATTCAAGATGTGTAATTCAAACTGTAGAAGACAATGCAGCAAAATCCCAGGAAAGATAATTTATTCTTCTTGCTTCTTCTGAATAGTAAGACCATGCTACGAAAGCAAAACTTTGTTTCATATAGCATCTGCTACTGTTTACAACATTACAATGAAAGTAATCTTTTTTTGGAACCATAGTCATTTTCCTTTTGGCCTACTGTGATGTTACAAGAAGATTTTATGATTTGTGAGTAGGGCTGTAATAGCACCGGCAGCAAAGCTCTTTAGAAAACAAATTTTGCTTTTATTCAAATATTCAGAGTAATAAAAAGAAAACTAGGAATGACAAATTGTCCCATTTGGTTCAAACTAAAATGTTTATCCAAGTCTCCCGTCTTCTTCTCAAATGTCTGTGGGTCTCAAGAAGGCTAGATGCATTATTAGTCTGAACAGACCTTAAACACTTCACTAGAATAAAAAAGCATGACTGCCAAAATGTAAACATGCTGTTTTTATTTGCAAAAATAATGCCAAATTTATACTGGTGATCTTTTCCAATGTGAGATAAACATAAAGCGCAGCAATTTGTGGATGCTAAAATGACTAGTTTATGGTGTTGATATACTATGAGGGATGAGTTAAGTTTCTGTTACAATTCAAATGAAATTACAGGTTTTCTGTTTACACCAAGTTATCTTTGACAGCATTAGATGTGAACAAATCACCTATAAAAGCACCCTGCAATGTCTGTATGTTAATTTTCTTGAGAGCTGCTTTCTTTTCATTTGTCATAGTTGTGAAAAGAAAAAAACCCCAAAGGAATAAGGTTTCTGCAAATGAGAGCATTTAAATTTAAAACTGGAGGTTGACTCTGAAGTATAGTGTACAGAAAGATCAAATAGTGGTGGTAGGAAATAGTTTTTCAACCTTTCTTGTGCTAAGTAAAGCTGAATTTGTTCTTCTTTTTCTATTCTAGTAGAGTTGTCTCATTGTTAAATAAGAACATAGCCATTCAAAATTTACAGCCATCTGTATCCATCTGTTTCCAAATTGACAGATTCAACTATCCACAGACTGAACAGATAGATTGATAGACAGGTGGACAGACATATCCCAAAAGGAAACTTTGATTTTGCCTTTTTATAAGGGATACAATTTTACTATGTATTTATCAATTTTAGATAATTGACCAATTTTTATTTGAGGCATATCTTGATGCTAGTTAATATCATAATTACTTCATATTGTAATGGGGGAAGCCATATTATTCTTTTATTTCATTTATTGTTTTGGGATGTGCCTTTTTATTTGCTGCTTGGACAGTGTATAAAATAAAGAAAAAAATGCAAGGGTCAAACTTTTAAATGTATTTTTCATCCCATTCTGGGCACAAAACATTACTCATAGGGACAAATTTCCAATAGATATGTAAGTGAAACATACTTTTCCCCATTACTTTATGCTCAGTATGTTTCCTGAACAAATGCCTTGTATGTTCAATTAGATTTCCAATGATTGCTATTTTTCATTTGGAATTTAGCTTTCTTATGTGAGAAAAGTTCTGTCTGAATAGTTTTAATCTAGCAGTCAATGACATATGATCATATGAAGCTCCACAAATGCAGAAAGATCTTTTCCATTTTTAAATAAGTGGGATTATATGAAGACATATATATGGAAGATAACACACACAATAATACAAATATATACAATACAATATCTATTTCTACCGAAAGAGTCTAATTTAAAGCATAAAGAATATTTATAACAAGAAGTTTTGAGACCAAGTGAAAGATAACATGGTTTTCCAAAACAGATTTGGAAAATTCTTATTTGTGTTAGTTTTCCCTGTACTGAATGTGTTCACAAAGATTGGTTTTATACATAATCATTCTACTGAAGGAATGTATTATACCAATTTAATACCATTAAGTATAATTTAAAAATGTATTATTGGCATTACAATTGAATGACATGGTTGTGATGAAAGGTGCCAGAAAGACTTTATCTCAGTTCTAAACCAAAAGTTGCAACAATATCTGCTTTATGAAATTTATGTTCACCTTGAGGAACAATAAAATGAGCTTTATGGAGCCATATATTCTTTTAAGGGATGCATTGATGACAGCAGCTTTGATTTGGTGTCAACACTTGGAGATATAATGAAGACTAATGTTGACTAAATGCCAACTAGAAAACATTTTAGAAAAATGGAAGAAAAATCCAAAGAAGTCTTTGACAGCAGTGTGAAGGACTCATGAATTTGTCAGGTTCTCTTATGAGCTGTTACTTTTATTGGTCTGCAAGGTACTTTATTTAGACTGTGAAGGCCACCTTTCACTTCAAGGTACACAGAGCCAATTAGTGCATGTTACAGTACTTGTCCCATTCATACTACTATTGGGTCACTCACATTCCTATCTGACTACTACCAGGTCCAGATAGCTAGTTCCTTGTATTCACTAGCTGCAACACCAAGACTTTTGAGATGTTTCACTCTCCAGCTGAAGAATCATTCTTGTTACACAGAATGATGTGTTGCATTACTTTCTCCTTGATGGGTTCCTATGTTGTCACAGCCCTTACTGGAGAGGTAGCAGAGCAAGAATTCTGAACCCGTGATGAATCTATCTTCTTTCCCCAGTATAGGGCTTTAGGTGTTGTTTGTGGATTCCTTGTTCAAATATTTATAATCCTCTTATAACATCAAATATTTGTTCCCCATAGAGTTGTCTGTTATTTACATATAACCTTTCATAGGATCTCAAAGGTGATCTTGGAAAGTCAGGAACTTGAAAAGTGGGACCATAAGTAGGCATTTGGTCATCTTTATCTCCAGTTGTTTCCAGTGCAGAACACACACATACACATACACTTTCTATGAAGTTTTAGGATCGTTTATGATATTCTAGATATCTTTCAGAAGCCTGAGTGAATGGTCAAGAAATAGCATCCTGCTCTTTTAAGAGAGGTCTCATCCAGTTCTGAGGTCATCTTATGGGTGAATTGGCAAGCATGCAGTATTCTGGAACTGTATTATTTTAAAGTACAGAGTGAAGTTCACATCTTTAATTCTCATGTCAATATCTCCATGCATATGCAACCTAGAGATAGTATTAATCTAAACTCCACACCCATTAATTTTTGACACAGGAAACATGTTAAAATCCCATTCTCCAACAATCTGACATCATATAATGTTAACATAGAACTGCATGGTTGCATTCTGCTTGACCCATCCACCTGGAAATAGTTATTGAGAGACAGGAAACCTAGACTAAAGCCAGCATTGCTCAGATGCAAATTTTTAAATGATATTAAATCTGGATAGAGAGCAGCAGGGAAGAATAAAGGGAGAGCTAACTAGTAGAATGAAATGCAGCATAGAATCATAGAATTGGAAGATACCTCATGGGCTATCCAGTCCAACCCCCTGCCAAGAAGCAGTACAATCGTGTTCAAAGCACCCCCAATAGATGGCCATCCAGCCTCTGTTTAAAAGCCTCCATAGAAAGAGCCTCCACTACTCTTCGGGGTAGAGAATTCTACTGCTGAACAGCTCTCACAGTCAGGAAGTTCTTCCTAATGTTCAGATGGAATCTCCTTTCCTGTAGTTTGAAGCCATTGTTCCACATTCTAGTACCCAGGGCAGCAGAAAACAAGCCTGCTCACTCCTCCTTATGACTTCCTCTCACATATTTATGCATGGCAGTCATGTCTCATCTCAGCCTTCTCTTCTGTCCAGCTCTTTAAGCTGCTCCTCATAGGGTTTGTTCTTCCGACCCTTGATCATTTTAATCATCCTCCTTTGGACACATTCCAGGTTGTCAATATCTCTCTTCAATTGCAGTGCCCAGCATTGGACACAGTATTCCAGGTGTGCTCTAACCAAGGCAGAATAGAGGGGTAGCATGCCTTCCCTGGACCTAGACACTATACTCCTATTTATGCAGGCCAAACTCCCATTGGCTTATTTAGCTTCAGCATCACATTGTTGGCTCATGTTCCACAAGGACTACAATATCTTTTTCACATGTACTGCTGTCAAGCCAGGTGTCCTCCATTCTGTATCCTTGCATTTCATTTTTTTTCTGCTTAAGTGGAGTATCTTGCATTTGTCCCCATTTAACTTCATTTTGTTAGTTTTCGCCCATCTCTCTAAGCAGGGAATAATAACTCTGGCTGGATCTACACTGCCCAATATCCTAGGATCTGATCCCAGATTATCTGCTTTGAACTGGATTATATGAGTCTACACTGTGTCAGACTCAGGGTGGATCTACACTGCCATATAATCCAGATCATCAAAGCAGATAATCCACATTATATACTTCGAACTGGATTATATGAGTATTTGCTGCTATATAATCCACTGGATCTATGGGATCACTGTGAACCGCCCAGTCCTCTTTGGAGTTGAGAAGGATGGTATACAAATACTGCAAATAAATAATCTGGATTTTCTATGGCAGTGTAGATGGGGCCTTACCTAGGAAAATTTATCTCACCACTAAAAGAAAGAAGATAGACAATGAAAAGTTCCAATAAAAGCAAGTAAACAAGATCTCAATTGTAAGCAACAAAACCATCATATAAAATCCATACTTTATAATACTGTATAGGATTAAAACACCTGTTATATCTGTAACTATGATGGGGGCAACTCCTGATGAAATTATGTAACAGAATCAGTGCCAGAACTGAACATGTCTGCAAATGATAAACTGTATAAATGCCATTAATATGTATAAGTTAAGGAAATCTTTAAAATGTCCTGCTATAATGATGATGATGATGATGGAATGCAAAGGGCAAAGAATGTACATTGAAATGAAAAGTTCCTAAAAACTAACAGGATTCATAGAAGTTATAACTATAGAACTTACAACTTGCATTAGGAAAACCAGTGGCAGATCCTGAAAACTCAAGTGTAGCTTTCAAAAACGTTTCCAAGGTGAGCCGGGTAGAAAACATTACTATATGTATATCCTTGCTACAGTAAGACATACCACATACTAGGTCAGTCTGTTACATTTCAGTGTGTTAGTATAGCCTCATGTAACTAAATGTGTCTCTGTGTGTGGTACCAATAGTGTTTCATATTTCATGAAATATCCAAATATAAAATATTTTCATAGATACCTTGTACATATACACCCAAAGGATGGATGGAGATACACACACACACACAGAAAGCATGCATACATTGAACTATGTGAATGCAAAGATCCCATATTTTAGAATTCTGGATAAGAAATGCTTAACCTGGATTATTATTTTACATTGTATGTGTCCAAATTCACTCATAATAAGGCCAATATCACTTAATTCTAAAGAACCTTCAGGGAGAAACCAGAATTTATATTATGCTTCTAAAGGCTTATTCTCATATTCTTCACTTCATTATCCACCACTTGATTACTTAACATTGGTCAGAGAGCTTACAACTAGACACAGGTAGATGAATACTGCCAATCTTCAGTAATATTGTAGACACAAAGGGCAACCGGCTATTAGTCTCAACTGCTTCAAGGGAAAATAAAAGTCAGTTCATCCTGCAGCTACAATTCTCCCTTTTAAGTAACCTTGTCCTGTATTTTTGCTCCAAATTCTCTCAGTTCCCCTTTAACATAGGACGTCTCAAATTTATTTCACACAAAATAAATAAATAAAAGACTCCAATCAGTAAGATTCTGCAGTTTTTTTAAAAAACCAAGTCATCTCTCTTCCCGGTAAGATCTAAGCTTTGGAGGTAAGGGGGGGAAAAAGAGGCTGTTGGTCAATGTCACCCCTATTATACAGTCATGATTGTTTTTACAGTAGAACAAGAAAGCCGGTGATAGGTTTGCTTTCCCCCGGGTCCATTTTTCAAGGATAGAGTTGACATGGAGCTCAGCTACATAGCTCAGAAGCATTTGACTTGACACATCTAAGGTGACTGGGTTGAAATGGCTCTTCCCACTGGGAAGAGAAATCAAAAGATTGCTTCGAGTCGATGTCACCTCAACAATCCAATCACATAAGTAAAAAAAGAAAGAAAATGAATTCATTTATGAATTATGCCTCAAGGAACAAGACTTAATAAAAATAAAATTCTTTCTTTCCTCAGTGTCTACAGTTAGATAATCTTTTAGTCTAAAATTTTCACCTCACATGGGATCTATAGAGTGAACCTGTACGAATGTTTACAGTTTTTTTTAATAGTTTGAGCTATGCTGTTCTCATTGTCAACATTCTCTACCTGATAATGTTGAAGTAGGAGTGCATTCATTCTTAATAAACTGCTTATGGGTAGCAAATTGCAGAGGTAATAGCACCCTATTGTACTGCAATCTAGCCAAATGCATTTGTCTGTATGCTTATGCAAATCTGACATGACACTTTAAAGTAAAAGTAATATTAATACACACACATTTTTACCACATGCTGAAAAAAAGAGAAGAAATCACCTCTAAACATTCATTGCATTTTAACATTGCATTTATTTTAGCAGCTACTTATGCTGTTTAGAACAGTGTTTTGCATATAGAGTCCAACATCCTTAGTTAGCATAGATTATGAAAGATATACGGTACTTTAAAACCATAGAAAAGACCACGTTTGACTAGCTGTAATTTAGAATTTAATTTAGTCTTCAAGCACCACATATTCCACACTCTTATTTTTCAATAACCCTTTGGGATATTGTATAAAAAAGCTTTAGTTTTGAAGCAAAGTTTTAGTATGCATGTGTCAAACTCAAAGTCCATGGGCTGAATCTAGCCCACCATGTTGTTTATGTGGCCTTCTACACTATAACTATTCATCATTAGACATCACGGCTAGCACAAATGGGAGCTGTGATACAATAGCATTTGGTAGGCTGCAGTTTGTTCTGTTTAGTCGGGAGAGTGGATTTGAATTTAGATACAAGGCTTTTAGATACAATGTTTGACATTAAAAATGTCCATTCACTTTTTCCAAACTACAGAGTCAAAAATTCTCATGATCCCCAGTCCACATGATAGATAATCAAAAGTGATCACACTTGTCATTCAATAACACCCGAGAACTCAAACTGGGTAGAAACTAAAGAGCTCTGACCACTATGTGAAGAAATTATAGTTGGCCCTCTGTATCCACAGATTCTCCATCCATGGATTCAATAGCCCTTTGGAGGCAATCATAAGGCAGACATGAAAATGAGTTTGATACACCTGCCCTTACTAGATTGAATTTGCAACAACCGGATGAGATATAGATGCAGATATAACCATGTAACAATGTTGATTATGTGTGATTTCTTTGATAAAAAAAAATCTGATCAGTGGTGAACAAATTGAATCAGCTGTGAATCAACAACTAGGAAAATCACATTGATGCAACGAGTGTACTCCAACTGGAACTAATAGGATTCAGGACAATGACATAGAGCACATTGAAATATTCATGCAATAAACACATAAATAACTGCACTCTTACCTCTGAATACATAATAATTCAGACTCAGATTGAAAACCCATAATAAACGCAGATGGGGGAGCATAGGGTCATGTTGGCTGCATTTAGCATGTTAGATCAAAGGATTTGTGGTCCTGAAATCACTATCCATGCATCTTAAGTATATAGAAAGTAGAGTATTTTATGTTGGAGGGTGGTTTCTGCAGACATTTTCCCAATTTAATTTCGGTGGAAATCTATACAAGTCAATGTATGTATGTATATATGTATGTTCCTGAATGGCTCCTAGGTGGCATGATGGATCAGGGCCAGACTTGGTCCCCATGCTCCTCATTATCCAATTTAAAATACTGGTGAGGTTTCAGCTGAAAAACTACCTCTTTTGGGGGAAGGCCTCCCTCCAAAAAATAATAAATGTATGTAGTGCTCAGAAGCAATGGTTTGGTATCTCCAATCTTTGATGATCATTTTTCATAAAGGAGCAGGGACACCAGATAATTTCCTTTATCTCACAAACACGAACATGTTAGTTATATTTTATTGTTTACTGCTATTTCTATTTTGATGTCATATGATTGTGTGTTTAATAATTTAAAGAGAAAAATTACAGCCTTCTGTAAAATAATTATTGCTTGTAATTAGCATAACTTGTAAGATGGTTAATGAAAAGTGCCAGATTACTCAAGGAGTAACTCAAATGAGTAAAGCTCATTACTGTCAGAATGTCACGATGCACGGACTTGACCGGCCCCTTAATCACACACACAGAGACGGACTGAAGGCTAACTACTTTATTGAATATAAAACAGTTCAAAAGGTATATTGTCCATAAGAATAGCAATGTAATCCAAAAGGCTTGAAGCAATCAATGTCCAAAACGGCTTGGCAAATAATCCAAAAGGCTTAAGCAAGGCTCCGCGCAGCAATGCGGATTCAGGAACAAGGCAAGACAAAAACAAGGCAAGACTTGGCGGCCACTAGCCAACTTAGCTCCATGGACCCACTTCGCTACACATCTGCTCAGAAGAGACGTGGCCGAAGCACTGGGGATTGATTCCCACGGATGCTATACTTAATCTTTCGGCCGAGGTCCCCGACGCTCTAGGCCTTGTCTTCTCCAATCCTTGCTGACGGACCTCGGCCTGTCTAGGCTGCGGTGCCATCCCCTTCTCCTGGACTCAATGCTACTTCTCCTATCAAAGGTTCGACCTTGCCTCTCAGCAGCTGGGCCCCTATCTGCATGAGAGCTCTCCTCCCTAGAATCTTCCCAGCCGCTTTCTTCCATGTTTTCACTTAGAAACTCCTGCGATCCTCTCCCCCCCGGGTGTTTATAACTTCCGCTATCACTAGACTCCATTTGCACCTGGTTATCTATGTCTTCATAGGGGTCAGGCCAACCTTCATCCCAAGCCAAGCTTTCGGTGGGAGAAGGGGGCCCAGTGAGGGGAAACGCATCTTCAGGTAACCCTTCCAAATCCTCTCCAGAATCTATCTCTGCTGGTGCAGGCCCTAATGCTAATGGAACTCCCGGTGCTGTTCCCAGGTCCCCAGGCACAAATGAGAACTGCTGTGCTACACTATCCCCCCCCCCCCTCAGGGCCCCTCCGAGGCTGCCCTCGAGGCTTGGGTTTGTCAGGGTACTTGCGGTGAAACCGAGCAACAATGTCCGGGGCGTGAACATCTTGAGCCGGCGTCCAGGAATGCTCTTCCGGCCCAAAGCCTTTCCAGTCAATCAAATACTGCAGCTTCCGGTATCTGATGCACGCATCCAGGATGTCCTGCACCTCGAACTCCTCCTGGCCATCACGCATCACAGGGGGAGGGGGCGGCTGCGTCACATCAGGCCGCACCCCCTTCGCCGGGCGGAGCAAAGAACGGTGAAACACAGGGTGGAGCTTCATGTCCGCTGGGAGTTGTAGTTTGAAAGCAACAGGCCCCACCTTCTCCAACACTTTGTAAGGGCCTAAAAACCGGGCATCCAACTTGAGGCTGGGCCTCTGCGTAGGCAGGTTCTTGGTAGACAGCCAAACTGTGTCCCCCACAGGATCTCAGGGCCCTCCTGGCGCCGCCGATCAGCCATCCGCTTGTAATCCGCTTTAGCCTGGTCCAATTGAGTACGTAGGAAGTCTTGGAGCGCAGTGAGCTCCCGAAGCCAATCTTCTGCCTCCGGCACTTCCCCAGACGGGTCTACCGGAGGGTAGAACCGAGGATGGTGTCCATAGTTAGCAAAGAAAGGAGTCTCTTTGATGGATTCCTGCGTCGCATTGTTGTAAGCAAACTCTGCCAAAGACAACAAGGACGCCCAGTTGTTTTGCTGATAGTTGACATAGCACCGGAGGTACTGTTCCAAGGTGGCATTAACCCTTTCGGTTTGCCCGTCGAACTGGGGGTGATGGGCCGTGGACATCCGCACATCGACCCCCAGCAGCTTCTGGACGGCCTTCCAGAACTGGGAAGTGAATTGGGTGCCGCGGTCCGTCACCAAACTCTGTGGAAGTCCATGCAACCGAAACACATGTTGCACAAACATATCGGCAGTCTCTTTGGCAGTAGGCACCCCCACACAGGGAATGAAGTGTCCCATCTTGGTGAAACAGTCCACCACGACCAGGATCGTGGTGAAACCCTTGGACTTGGGCAGGTCGGTGATGAAATCGGCCGAAATCATCTTCCAGGGAGCGGAAGGGGTCGGAAGCGGCTGGAGCAAACCGCCGGCTTGCCCCCCCTGGTTCTTTGCCCGCTGACACACAGGGCAAGAGCCCACGTAGTCTTCCACATCCCTCTGCACTTTAAGCCACCAGAAATCCCGGAGCACTAACTGAAGGGTCTTGAATAGCCCAAAGTGTCCTGTGGCCCGGCTATCATGGCAAAGTGTGAGAATGTCCGCCCGCTCGGGCCCAGGGGAAACATAGAGTCGCGGTGGTAGAGCACCCCGTTCTTTACCTGGAAAGGGGCCTGCACCCCCTTGGTCAGCTGCTCTTGCACCCAAGGGTCAGTCCATTGACGTGCCTGGACCCGGTCACTCAGAGGTCTCTTGTCCCCCGGGGCCGGAGGGGCCACTGGAGGGTTCACAGGGGCTGCCCGAGCAGCCGCAAAGTTCTCCGCTTTCAGCAGACGGGCCACGGAAAGCACCTCTCCGCCACGAACGTACTCCGGCTTCCGAGACAGAGCATCAGCTTGCTTGGTCTGCTTAGGGGTCACATAGTGGATGCGGAAATTGAATCTCTCAAAGAACAGGGACCATCTCTGTTGCCTCTGGTTCAATTTGCGCTGGGTCTTCAAGTGCTCCAAATTCCGGTGGTCAGTGTGAACTTCCACCGGGAATTTGGCCCCTTCAAGGAGGTGTTGCCAGACTTCAAAGGCGACCTTGATGGCCAGGAGCTCCTTCTCCCAAATGGTATAGTTCTTTTCCAGAGCCGTGAGCTGCCGGGAGTAATAGGCACAGGGCAACAAGTCCGTCCCCTGTGGCTGTAACAGGATCGCTCCCACCGCTACATCCGAAGCGTCAGCCTGCACAATGAAAGGGGTGCGAGGGTTGGGGTGCTGCAGAAGCGGCTGGGTGGTGAACAGCTGTTTTAACTTGCGGAAACCCACGTCCGCCTCCGGTGTCCACCGGAACGGCACCTTTCCCCGCAGGCACTGGGTGATAGGATCAGCCCACTTGGCAAAGTCAGGAATGAACTTTCTGTAGTAGTTGGCAAAGCCCAGGAATCGTTGAATGTCTTTCTTGCTGGCTGGAGCCGTCCAGTCAGCCACAGCTTGGACCTTGGTGTCATCCATGGCGATGCCCGTAGGTGAGATACGGTAGCCCAGAAAGTCGACCTCACGCAGATCAAAAGCACATTTCTCCAGCTTAGCATAGAGCCCGTGGGCTCTCAGTCTCTGGAGCACTTCCTTGACATGGAGGTCGTGGGTCGCTTGATCCGGAGAAAAAATCAGCAGGTCGTCTAGGTAGACTGCCAAATAACGATCCAACAGGTCTCGGAAAATGTCATTCATGAAATGTTGGAAACAGGCTGGGGCGTTGCACAAACCGAATCCCATCACCAGGTATTTGAAACTTCCCCACTTGGTCTGGAAAGCCGTCTTCCACTCGTCGCCTTGATGAATCCGCACAAGATTATAAGCACCTCTCAAGTCCAGTTTACTGAACACCTTGGCTCCCCGCATCCGCTCCAACAGCTCGGGGATCAGGGGTAGGGGGTAGCGGTTCCGAATTGTGATCTTGTTGAGCTCCCGATAGTCATTACAGAGCCGCAGCTCCCCCGATTTCTTCTTGACAAAAAGAATGGGCGCCCCGGCCGGGGACTGAGAAGGCCGAATGAAGCCCTTCCGCAGATTCTCATCCAGGAACTCTCGGAGAGCCTGTTGCTCTGGTTCCGAGAGAGGGTAGAGTCTCCCCCGCGGGATAGGGGCCCCCGGTTCCAATTCGATGGCACAATCGTAGGGCCGGTGCGGAGGCAAGCGTTCCGCCTCCTTCTCACTGAAGACATCCCAAAACCCGGCATACTTCTTGGGCAATGTGGCAACGTTTTCCACCTCCTGGGCCTGGCAAGCCCGGGCCGTCATGCAGTGGCTCTGGCAATGGTCGGAAGAAAAAATTAACTGTCTCTTGGCCCAGGAGATCTGTGGATCATGGAGGGAGAGCCACACAATGCCCAGGACGATAGGGAAATCCGGTAACTTGGTCAAAAGAAAGGAAATGTCTTCTTTGTGGGAACTGATCCACATCTTGGTAGGGGCCGTATAGTGAGTCACAGCTCCAGTTTTTAGAGTTCTCCCATCAATAGTCTGCACACCCTTGGGCTCTTGGAGTTCAAGAAATTGTAATCCAGCAGACTTGGCATAGTCTGCATCGATGAAGTTGTTGGTAGCCCCTGAGTCGATCATGGCATGGACCATCATCGGCCCCTTCTCTGGCGACCACAGGCTGACCATCACTAAGAACAGTTGTCCAGTCTTGGGTTCAGGGGGAAGATGAGCGACGTCGGCCGAGTGAGCGAACCCTCTTACACCCGGCCGGGCTCTTCCCCGTGGCCTGGATTGCCTCTTCAGCCTCTGGAGCCCCTCCGAGGGCGGCTGAAGCTCGAGGAGTCTTTCCCCGCGGCTTCTGGGGGCATTCTCTAGAAAAATGTCCAGCTCCTCCGCAATACCAACACAGATTTAAATGTTGTCGGCGTGCTTTTTCTGCCGAATCCACCTTAGGGCGCACCGTCCCAAGCTGCATGGGCTCCGGCTCATCCATGGGTTGGGGAGTCGGGGCAAACTGACGGGGCAAGAACTGGCTGGCCCCTGACTCCTTCCTCGCCACCAGTTTTTCCACTGCCCCCTTGTCCCAACGCCTCCGGGTCTGCAATCCTGCTTCCACCCGTAAGCTCAAGGTGATTGCCGCCTCCAGGTCCGCGGGGCGGCCATGCCCTCTCAACATCTCCGCATTCACTGGGGCTCCCCAAGTCGCCTTGATGGCGTTCAGGAAGTCTCTCAACGTGGCCACCTGGGGGGATCTGGGCCGGATCAACGTAGTCGCCCACGATGCAGCCGTTCCTTCAAACAAGTTGTAGACAAAGCCCACCTGGGCCCGATCATTGGCAAACTCGTTGGGCCGCAGCTCCAGGTACATGTCCACTTGGCAGATGAACACCTCGACTTGAGCCGGATTGCCTCCGAATCGGGCCGGCGTGGATACTCCGGGGTGCCGTCCTGCCCTGGTTCTCAGCTCTCCCAGTTCTTGCTGTATCGCGGCCACTTGGGCATCCGTCAGCTGAGCCATGGCGGCCACATTCTTTGCGCGCTTCCTGCGGCATCCCGTGGTGTGAGTAAGGGGTTCTTGGAGTGCTTCGGCCAACTGTCACGATGCACGGACTTGACCGGCCCCTTAATCACAGACACAGAGACGGACTGAAGGCTAACTACTTTATTGAATATAAAACAGTTCAAAAGGTATATTGTCCATAAGAATAGCAATGTAATCCAAAAGGCTTGAAGCAATCAATGTCCAAAACGGCTTGGCAAATAATCCAAAAGGCTTAAGCAAGGCTCCGCGCAGCAATGCGGATTCAGGAACAAGGCAAGACAAAAACAAGGCAAGACTTGGCGGCCACTAGCCAACTTAGCTCCGTGGACCCACTTCGCTACACATCTGCTCAGAAGAGACGTGGCCGAAGCACTGGGGATTGGTTCCCACGGATGCTATACTTAATCTTTCGGCCGAGGTCCCCGACGCTCTAGGCCTTGTCTTCTCCAATCCTTGCTGACGGACCTCGGCCTGTCTAGGCTGTGGTGCCATCCCCTTCTCCTGGACTCAATGCTACTTCTCCTATCAAAGGTTCGACCTTGCCTCTCAGCAGCTGGGCCCCTATCTGCATGAGAGCTCTCCTCCCTAGAATCTTCCCAGCCGCTTTCTTCCATGTTTTCACTTAGAAACTCCTGCGATCCTCTCCCCCCCGGGTGTTCATAACTTCCGCTATCACTAGACTCCATTTGCACCTGGTTATCTATGTCTTCATAGGGGTCAGGCCAACCTTCATCCCAAGCCAAGCTTTCGGTGGGAGAAGGGGGCCCAGTGAGGGGAAAACGCATCTTCAGGTAACCCTTCCACATCCTCTTCAGAATCTACCTCTGCTGGTGCAGGCCCTAATGCTAATGGAACTCCCGGTGCTGTTCCCAGGTCCCCAGGCACAAACGAGAACTGCTGTGCTACACAGAATGAGACAATGACCATATGAATAGTGAGAAATGCAGTGTAATTAGGTTTCCCTTTGTTATCTGCACCTGGAATACTCTGCATTCTTGCTTGATTATTGTAGTCATAAATAAATATTCTATAATCCATTAAATTTGTTTATTGTATTATAACAGTTTTGCTATCGTTTGACAGCTGTGATAATAGTTTGCTAGATTAATTATTCTTGACTGTTCAATAGTATTAGATATTAGGCATGGTTTCAAACCCAAAAAATGGCGATTCTAAAATCAAATGGGGGGGGGGGGGGATTTTTTTGATTTGTAAAAGAAAGACTTACAAAAAAATTCCAAAAATTTCTAAAATGTAACTTAATTACTAACGAAACTCGTTAGTAGTTCGTATGCCAGCGCATGCGCATTCAGGGTTTTGCCTACAACTCCCAGAAATCCTAACAGCTGGTAAATTGGCTGGGATTTCTGGGAGTTGTAGGCCAAAACTTGAATAAATCACACTGAATTCTAGATGGGACTCTCAAAATAGGAAGGAGGGAGGGAGGAAGGGGGGTATTCTATTCTTGGAAGCAGCAAAAAAGGAGGAGCCCCCCCTCGCTCCTTGCTGCCTCTCTCTCACCCCGATCCTGAGGGAGCGAGGGCCCAAGTTTGCCCAGGCTGAGAGGAAAAGGAAGAGGCCCGAGGCTGTGAGGAATGGTGGGAGTTGAAGTCCAAAACACCTGGAGGGCTGAAGTTGGCCCCTCATGAAGCTTCTTCAAGGCTTTAGATCCTGGCAGGCAGAAGGGGCAGGGAGAGCCGTCACTCCTCCTGCCCTGCCAGGATCTAAAGCATCAAAGAAATATTGGGGTGAGAAACCTACCTAATGTATAATAGAATGAATGCTACTGTAAGTGCCTAATATTATAAGTAATCCAACTGGTCATATACCTACATTCAATGCACATGCAATAATACAGCAGTAATAACAATGGGTATAAGAAGAGATAAAATTCAAACTGAAGTACTCTGACTGTGGTCCCTCCACAAGCGGTGCAAACTGCAAAAGGCTCTTCTTTATGAGCCCAGGAAAAGCCAAAAGCCCGGGCACAGCGTTTGCTGCCTGGGTGCACACACATACATATTCTTGGGGGGGATTTGCTGCAGAATCCGGGCTCATAGAGAAGATTCTGCAGCAAACCCCCCCAAAGAATATGTATGTGTGTGCACCCAGGCAGCAAACGCTGTGCCCAAGGTTTTGGCTTTTCCCGGGCTCATAAAGAAGAGCCTTTTGCAGTTTGCACCGCTTGAGGAGGGACCACAGTCAGAGTACTTCAGTTTGAATTTTACCTCTTCTTATACCCATTGTTATTACTGCTGTATTATTGCATGTGCATGGAATGTAGGTATATGACCAGTTGGATTACTTGTAATATTAGGCACTTACAGTAGCATTCATTCTATTGTACATTAGGTTGGTTTCTCACCCCAATACTCTTTGATGCTTTAGATCCTGGCAGGCAGGAGAGGCAGGGAAGCCTGGAAAAAATGTAAACAGAGAGGTTTACTCAGAAGTAAATCCACAAAGGAGGGCACTTCATCCAAAGTGCCCTCCTTTGCAGATTTATTTCTGAGGAAACCTCTCTGTTTACATTTTTTTCCAGGCTTCCAGCTGAAAGAAGGAGCGAGTTTAGGGCTTCCCTTGCCATAATACTTATCGGCAAGGGAGGCGGGAGGGTGGTGAGAGAGAAGGAGGGTGCCCCCTTACGACCTAATAACGACACTTAAGAAAATCCTGGCCCCGAAGTTCTATAAAGAAAGTCCACTTCCTGGTTGGCGTTCCAGATGCGGAAATACTCAAAAGTAGCATTTCTTACAAATTTATTCCGAATCATTTCATTTTCATAACTTTTTTCTCATGCCTATTAGATATGCATAGCCCACACTCCCAATTTTTTTTACTGTCTCTTTCTTGTTGATATAACATAAACCAATATCCAAGGCAACACTATCACTTCTAGGTATAACTTTGTGGAAGACATTTGATACTCATTCTTTGTGGCTTGGGGTGTCAAATTAGCCATTTAGCAGTGGCTTAGATGATCCACATATTCAAGGATTGACTGAATAGGTGGTATTCATGATTTTGTCACACTTTTTCCAGTATCAATGGAAATTTTAGAGTGGCAGTTTTATGATTATCTGCAATGCCTTTTATGGTGCTCATTCTGCTTTACTTTAATAGCATGTCCTATGGATCTCAAAAAATGCTGGACTTTCTGGGGATAACAACCAAAACCCAGCAGGGTATAAAGCACAACTTGTAAAGTAGAAATTCCATTTTTTTCTGACTCTGGGGATGGGGAAAAAAATCATTTTTTCAAAACTCGACACTGCCCCCCCCCCCCCAACTCTTATTTTCTTAAATAGCTGCATGTTTTCTAACCCCTGAGCATTGAAATAAACTGGTATTTCTAACAGAAATGATATTTTTTTGCCAAAAACTCATTTTGATTTTTTAAAAAGGCTGGGTTTTTTCCTGATCCAGAAAAACTGCCTCCCTCTCCCAAAAAAACAGTTCAATTTTCTTTAACAGCTCCCATTTTCCTAATTCCCAATAATTTAAATATAATTATATTTTAACAAAATCCAATTTTTCCTCAAAACTCATTTTTGTCAAAACTTCAGAGATTTTTTCTGACTCAGGGGTTGGAAAAATCATTTTGTGAAAAGTCATAATTGTTTAAAAAACTAAATTTTCTTTTACAGCTACCCTTTTCCTAACCCCCAGGGATTAGAATAAACTTGCATTTTTAACATAAACCCATCTTTGACAAGAACTAGTTTTAATTTAAAAAATTCTTCTAGAAGTCTTGGCAGGACAGGAAGTGAAGAGAAGGAGTGGAGAAGGAGGATGGGATGTGGAGTAGGTCAGTGTTGTTCAGCAGCAGCAGCTTCAAAGTCATGAATAATTAAATCCATAAAAGTGAAACATGTGAATATGGAGGACCACATGTATGTGATTTTAACACTCCAATCATACTATTGAAATTATGAATGTAGTTCCAGTATAACATGACATTTACTTTTACAAAGCTGTGATTTTGCTTGAAAACAGTAAATAAAAGTGCAGGGAAAACTGAAGGTGTGACTTTGAAATAGATTTTTTAAAGTCTAAAATAATATTTAAGGTTAATTGATAAAATAGACATTTATGTTCCTGGCTATTGGGTGAGTTGTGGGTATGGAGGCTTGGAATATTGTTCTTAAGCAATCCCTTTAGATATTGTAGTGGTTAAGAGGGAAAGAGGTTTGAGGATAAAGCGAGAAGGACACTTTATGCAGTGGGAAGGGAAGTTCAAAGGTTTGCATCTGTTTTGCTCTTTTTAATTTCAAGGTCATGGCCTGCATGTAATTGGATAAGATTTTGCAGGGTAAGACTTTAAAAGGAAACACGAGCTCTGCAACAACATGAATATATAGATGTGAGTTTATCAATGACAGTACAAGGAACCCAATTAAAAACTGCATACATTTATCACCCAGACTCAGCAGGCTGCCGTGTGATAGTCTTCCTACTGTCTCTGGTGAACAAATTAGATGTGACATTTTAAGCCATTTATTTTAGAGATTATTTGTTGCAGTTTTTGATGACCAGAATTGGTATGTAAGTGTGATGTTACACACACAGTACTTTGGCATTTTGAACTCCTAAAGTTCAGCATTTTCTTTTTCCTCCTCCCTATTTTCAGCATATTTTATTATTTTTAATAGAGCAGAGACTGCCTCCAGACTTTACTCCTGAAATTTTGTGCAGGCATCCACTAACTAAACAGCATGAAAAGAAAGCATAATAACCCACACCACTGTCACTTCTGTCACTCTCTTGATTTGGAAGTCCATGATGTGAAGACAAGAGTTCTTCTATTCATTGAGTTTCCACACCAAACATGCAACACTATTAAAATGAATATTTCAAATGTTCTGCTGTCTGTTCCTAGACAGTACACAGGTATTTTGAACTATCAATCAGGACTGCTCTAGTGAATATCCACATTTTCTTACTGCAAATTCCAGGATTCTGTAAAAATTGAGCTCTTCTTCTTCTTGGTTACATTAGCACCTTTGCTTATGTCAGCATGGGGTGCTCACAATGACAGAAACTCTGAGAAAGCTCTGTGGCCATCTGGCAGTGGTGATACATTATTGCTGCCGGGGTTATTGTGGGGAGTGGGGCCTTTGGGTATTCGTTTTTATCTGTACTGATGTTTTTACTGATTTTAC
Source organism: Anolis apletophallus (assembly GCA_030556195.1). Taxonomy (NCBI): domain Eukaryota; kingdom Metazoa; phylum Chordata; class Lepidosauria; order Squamata; family Anolidae; genus Anolis; species Anolis apletophallus. The sequence goes on along the minus strand of JARBWK010000004.1, from coordinate 119,698,038 downwards.
TGATTTTACTGATTATGTTCTAAACCGCTCTGGGCTCCGGAGAGAGCGGTCTACCAAATCGAATTTATAAATAAATAAATAAATAAATAAATAAATAAATAAATAATGTTATGAGTGGTAAGGTGTTGGTCTAGAAAATGGATTCATTGACAGCCTGGACTCCAATCTGCCACAACAACAGTTGGGGAAAAGTGTGCATGGATGCTTCTGTGGCCAGTCGAAAGCATCCAGACTGATTCCAGATTAAGAAATTTGTATAGATGAAGTCTAAGACATCTGCTTGATTTAGTTCAGATTTTTTCTCTCTTTGAAGTATTACTAATTTTATGTCTTGTATTCACTGCTGCAAGATGGATGGACTCTTTCACTCTTAGATATGGGCTGCCATCATAGATTATGACAATAAACCCTGACATGAATAATTTCAGGGCACTTCTAGACAGTGACAAAATCTGGGTTTTAAATGGGAAGTATAAAATCCTGGGACCTGACTTCAGATTCCCACACAGACCTGTTAGTCCTGGTATTGGATCTCCTGCTATCCTCACAGATTTCCTCTGTATCAGAACAAGATGGAGGGTGGATGGGAGACAGCTGATGGAAGGAGTTTTTTATATTAAAAATAACCCAGTTATGTGCTACACTGTATATCCCCACATGCAAATATCTTAAAATAAATATAAGCAGATTCTCACATACACATATGAGGTTCAGTGCATAACAGAGTAGGTTTTTTTTAAAAAAACCTACCATTTGATTTCTTTCATCCCCCAATTGTTTTTAAGCTCTGTGTAATATTATAACGTTTTAAATAAAGAGTTTCAGAGAGTTCTAATTGCTCTCAATGTGTGCTTTCTTTAAACCAGCTGTGTTTGTTTCACAGCCAAATCAGTTGATCAGCTTTTTCAGGCTTTAAAAAAGTGTACATCTATTGAAGCAGTCTACACAAAGGGGCGGGGGGGGGACCGGGACAGACGGGTGTATTTTTTCAGACTGCAGGGATATACAGTGATATGAATATGTGCATTTTCTGACTGGAATTGGGATATAAGTGCACCTTTCTAACACATGGGGGTTTTTTTTGTTTTGTTCATTGCAAAGAATCAGTGCGGATTTACTGATAACGTCATTTAGCTGCCACCCCTTTAAACCTAGTAACTTCCACATTTTAGGTGCTGTGTAGAAGGGCTCTCAGTTTACTTTAAGAGATAGATTCTCACCACATGGAGACCCTGTTTAATTTGAACTGAGATTATCCTTTCAAGTTCCTTTGTAAATTAATCATCTGTTCATTGCAGAAAAGCAATAGATGTGACATAAAATGTTTTCTGCTTAAGTAAGTAAGTAGTTTGTGAAAATCTCAGATTGATGATGATGACGATTATGATGATGATGATTACAGATCAGATTAATCCAACTCAGCATGACTCAGGTAAGGAATTATAGGAATGATATTTAGCCTTTCAAACACCCTTAGTGTGCAATTAAGAAATTATCAAAAGAGTCTTCATAATATGAGCATTAGAATATCTGTTAGGTCAAATTCCAGATATTATTAAATATCTCAACTTGGTTATCGAAATAGAAATGTGACCCCATTATTTTTGGAGTTTTCTTAAAAGGTTATTCTGAAACATGGCTTACCATATAGACATAGAAGTTTGACATCTGGCCATGCATATATATTTCCTGGCCTCTGACTTGTATTTTATCATGTTAATCCATGGCCATCTTAAAATATGTTGTATTACAGTGATACCTGGTACATTTATTGACCAGCTAAATGTCAATAAATTTAACTCTGTTGTATCTTTTTCTCTCAAGCCACCAACAGTGAATAGTATGTTTTCTTGAAATGCGCTTTTTACTCTGATAATTTTCTGCTTCCCAAGCATTTGTTTGTATTTTGAAAAACCAAATAGTGGAGAACAAATTTAGCAGACAGATGCCTATCACTTTGAGTAAAAGAACAGGACTATTCAACCACTGAATTACTGTGAAATATAATTACAATCGTGTGTGAGTTTTTAGCAGCTTCCATAATTCCCTTTTGTCCTCTGGATACAAGTGTAATGGGTTTGCTTCTGACATGAAGGACGATATTTCTAATGTTTATGGCAGATTAATTCACTGGAGGAAGGCGAGTGACAATGTGCTGCTAGCGGTCATGACTTCATATGCAGGGTTGCCATTTAACATGTTTTATTTCTTAATAAAAAAAGAAAGCTTTTAATCAGTTTATGGCTCCACAGTTCTCCTGGGGAACTCAATCATGTTTCAGACAACTGAAGAAGGGGGGAGAGGAAAGCAGGAAGAATCACATAGTAAAGCACAGTTTCAAACAAGAGAATAACTTTTAAAAAGTCAGTCAAGCAATTCTGTTTGAGCTCATCTTGGTCATGGGGAAAGCCTTAATATGTCACTCTAATGATCCATGTAAAATAACTGTTTGACAGTAGTAAGCAAGTTCTTTATGCTTTAACAGAATTATATGCAAGTAGAGGTGAGTAATGGATACCATCTCTCCCTCTCCTTTCCGTGTACCTAACATTAGGTTGCTAGAACTAATGGAGTGTTGAAATGGCCTATGTCCCCCTTCATAAGGAAGAAAGATCTGTCACTTTGTAGTTTCCTTGGAAGCCATCAGGGCTATGGGAAGATGTAGAACAAAAAATACCTGGTGGCACACCGTTACTTCTCCTGATTTGATGAACACAGCCGATACTCAGAATATTCTATTTGTTGTTTGTGTTTAATAAGACTTACAAGTTCTCAACGCTGATAGACTCCAGTTCCCATAAGGTTTATTGATAGTTATTAGGGCTGTGCAAAAAGTTGTTTGTTCATTGTATGTTGGATCTATTTTGTAAGAGTCGTGCATACAACATAATATTTTTAAAAAACATTGGTGGTGCCAATGCAAAAAATTTAAGATTCAAAACACTGAGCTATGAAATTTCAGAGGAATTGCATGAGTCTTGAAAGTGGCTCCAGATCATGTCTGTTCAAATACTGAGATTTGTCATCCAACAACATTTGAGATGGCAGAGCTTTAACTATTTTATATTGATCTATGCTCTTCATGAGGGTCTAAATATTCCATAGGTACCACAACACATCTGATCTTGGAAGCTAAGCAGGGTGGGCCTTGTTTGGTGGGAGATCACCAATGGATAAAAGATTTCCCCTAAATATCACATAAAACTTCCTTATGGTGATGACTGTTTGAAAATGGAATATACTAATTTGGATTTGCTGAAGTCTCCTTTTTTGAAGGATTTAAAGCAGAAACTGGATGGTCACCTGTCGGGAGTACTTTGATTTTTCTTCCTGCATGGAAGGGAGTTGGACTTCATGCCTTTGGGATTTCTTCCAACTCTATGATTTCAGTTTTTTGCATCTCCCTTTTTATTTATTCTCTTTCTTTCTCTTTTCAGTTGCAAATTCAGTTTTATTGTAACCACTGTTGGCTGTACTTATATTGTTACAAATGTCCTTGCCTAATGCTTCACAAATGCTTAGTTTTATATGCCTGAAGTTATCTTTCAATATTTTTGAAAAGAGTAGATAAATGCATGCATTTGATCCTTTTTTTCCAGGATTAAATCCAGATAAAGTGAATCATTACACACAATCTTTCAAGTTTATAAAGATCAGTTAGATTAGAACTAATGGTATAGGCAGTGAAGTATTGCTGAAATCTACTCAATAATGCCTCCTTTTGCTTGATCCAATCATTTTTATGAATGGGATGGCAGAAAGGGACATAACACCTTCATGTTACAATAAAAAATTTAAAATGTTGTAGAACTACTAATATATTTAAAATATACCAAAACATCCATAAACCAGCATTCAAATAAAATGTATTCATTGAAGCATGAATATTCAAAAGCTAGAAAGCATTGTATTTGAAGTGGGAGGAATTTTAGATTTCAGTTCTTATTTTTCTATAATTATTTTATTTCATGTCTCAATTTTGTGGCCACGTGACATATGGTGGTTAAACTGCTGGATTGCAACAGTTATACTATACACATCACTGCAGTGTACATCACAGTGGATTCATTGGAACTTTCTTCTGGCCGAATGGACATGGGTTTGGGGGTGTTAAGATGGAAACACCTGGGTTTAAGCTTCATCTAGCCATGACAAACTTTCTTGCAGTCCAACATATTTCACAAAACTGTTGTGAAGAGGAAAAGAGAATTCATTTACATTGTAGTGAGGTTTTTTAAAAGAGAGAGAGAGAAAAAACTACCATTGAAACTACCAGCTGGACCATTAAGTAGAGTGCAGCAACTGCTTTAGGCACCCAATTGGTACCTTGGAAGGTCAGTTAATTATTTAACTTGTTATTATTGCATTTTTCATGATTGAGAAAGAAAGAGATATTTGATGGATTTTTATTGTTTTCAAGTCAAGATAATTTGACTTGTGTAGGTGCTATGTGACTTAACTTGGATGTTTGTGTGAGAGAGATGGGAGAGGGGTATTTCAACCCTCAAACCACTATCCCAGGCTGGATCTCACGTCTAAAAGATCCTCTTATTAATAATTTTGCAATCAGTGTTGTGGTTTCCTTAAATTAATCAAGCTATCTGATCTTTTCTTGTTGCTTTTTGCATGACTTATCCTGATGTGTCCAAATTATGAGACCTGCAATTTAAACATGTGGCTTTCTAGTGTGAATTCAGGCTTGATCTCCCCCCCCCCCCCTGAAATCCATTTAATCTTATTCTTGGCAATCTATGGGTATTCATCTTTTTTCTCCTTCAGCACCAAGTAGAAATAGGATATTCTATGTATGTAACTAGCATGTTTGTAGAGCTTTGATTAATTTTTTTCTTTTTGCTGCAAATGAACTATATGGACTTCCGAAACCACCCACAGTATAAGCTGGCACAAAAATGCTAATATTGAACTGCTTTAAAGGTTTGCTGAAAGGATTACTGAGATGATAAATGCAGAGTGAGTCATACCCTCCAAAGTTCTGTATAAATGACTGTGTGAGGTCCCCCTCCCTTTTCTTTTCAATATCCATCAGTCAACTGCATATATATGGACCTTTTTCTCAGACGACTTGTCTAGGGAACTGGTAGTGAAGAGTGGAAGCAAGTACAACAAAATACAAGCCTTACTCTGTTCCATCAGCTACATCTGATTTAGGAAGTAGTCATTTGGTCCCTTTCTAGGTGGGTATGGTCCTGCAGGTTGCTCAATCTCACCTGCTATTCAGTAGATACTTTGAAACTATGTAGTTAAATTAATACTTGTTGCTCTCCAAATACTGGACTATATATCATACATAATATTATAATACCTGATTATTTACTGGTCATGCTGCTTTTAGTTTAGGAGAACTTTAGAATCACAAGTTTCACTACTCTGGTCTAAAGAGTATTTAATTATTTGAACAATTGTAGTAGAATATTGCGGTTTCCTTTTCTCTCCTCCCTCCTCTCCCTCTGTATTTGCAAAATGCATAGCATAGTCATTTGATTTCAGCAAAATATGGTTTCAAGTAACTCTCAGAAGGTTGGGGCAGATTATGGCTGAGTTAATTTGCGTCCAATGATAAATGAGCCTGCTAGGTTAACTGGTAGGAGCATGGGAAAATCAGCACTAATAGACATTATTTTAACAAATTGCCATTTTAAATCATCTTCCTTGGGGTCTTCAGGCGGATTTCATCAATTACATGCTTACAGTTCACATTAGTGATAACACTTTTTAAGATCTCCCATGTGAGTAATTTAGTTTAAATAAAAAAAATAAAAAGGAGAGAACTTTGTGCATGAATTATTATATACACAGAACTGGTATCTGTTCAGTGAAAAGTCCTCTGTAAAATAAATAAATGTGTGTGTGGGTGGGTGGTTGTGAGAGACTGCCAGGAGGGAGGGAGAGAAGGAGGAAATGTTTTATTCCATGTTTGATACTGAAATTTGCACTGGAACTATATGATCCAATATCTCACGTTCTTCATTTGGCATCCTAACATTATAAACACCTTGTTTTGTGAATACAGTATGATTCCCATATCTGTGAGGGATATGTTCCAGATCTTACCATAGAAGTAGGGAACCAGATAAAAACAACTCTACTAAAATTAATGAATTATTCTGGAAGGTAGCATAAATTCACTTGGAGGACCTAGAAAATTGCTAATAATGTCTAGGAATTTGCAAGTCCTCCCACCCAATGACTGTGTAGTAATTTCTAGTGAAAGCAGACCATTGAATCACCTGAAGGACTTGAAAAATGTTGTCAGTTGTAGGTGGATGAAATTGTGGGTACCCATTCCACATATATATGTGTAACATTGTTTCTGATATCTATACTTGATACCTTCACTGGAAGTCTACGCTTAAATACAATTGTCATTCCCAACTGGAGCAGAACTATTGAACTAATTGAACTTGTGTAAGTATTGACTTCCAATTGATTCAATGGATCTAATCTAGCTGGCACTAACAATTTAATACAGGGCTTAGAACATTGATATTTATCCAAAACTTTTGCTGTCATACGACCTTTCACCCATGCTTTACTTAGGAGAAAACTTGTTTTCGTCTAATGTACAAGAAAGACAGACATGATTAAGATATGCAGCTATGTACGGTAAGTATTTTAACATGTAAGCACGGTAAGGATTTCAACATGTAATGTTATTGTATAAGTATAGCACCACTCTGAGGTAGGAGCAGATCCCAGAATTGCAATCTAACCTTCACAAATTGATAGACTTGGTTAAACCACCTTCAACAGTTGTAACAAGTGAATAACTCAAATAGTGACATTGTTTCCAGAAATTATATTAATTTACTTGAAAACTTCCACCAGAAATGTTTCAACTTTTGAAGAAAACTACAATAGAGATACCACAATTCTTTTTATTCTGAGAAAGAGTAGTTGTTAACATTGTTATTAGTGTATTTCATTTGAGTGAACACAAGGTTCTACATACAGATATTATTTAAGGAGCTTTCATAAATGACAAAAGAGAAGAGATTTTCATCAACTTCAAATCATAATCCTTTTCCCCAGGTTTATTTTAACTCAAAAAGCTCATTTAGAAAATATTCATAGAGCATTTCTTCAAAGTCCCTTAAGGTTTGCATGACTTGTGGTTTCATCAAAGATGAACAGAAATCTGAAGCTGTAGCTAGGAATTTTGGATTTGAGTGATCTGCTCTTTTATCAAACAAATCTTTTTAACATAACTTATTGTGGACATGTGTGTGCATAATTGCATATATGTCTTGGAGTTGTTTTTCAACCTATGGTAACATCTTGAATTTCACAGGATTTTCTTAGGCAAAAAATACTCAGGAGTGGTTTTGCCACTTCCTCCCTTTGAGACTTCAACAATATGAATAGTTTACACTTTAAAGATTTTTTTCTCTTTGCATTCTCTAAAATTTATAAATTATTCTTAGTAGAAAATTGGTGGGTGGCATAATAAGGGAAGAGAAAACAAGTAACATATACATCCTGTAGTCCCTTTCCTTCTACAGCCCCACCACATTCCTTGTATTTTAGCATTGTTTTCAGGGCATCCATCATTTGAGTCTATTGCCTCAGGGAGAATAAATGTTAAGGCCGACTCTCTTTTATTCCAAATTTGACTTCAAATTGATAATGACACATAAAGTGTGGAAGAATTGTCTCAAATTTTTTTCGACATTCTAATTCTTTTGGGATATTTTCAGAGGAAACTAAGGATCAAATCCCAAATTCTACATTTACAGTATTCCATCCAGTTTTCCAACTCCTCTAAAGTTCCTAAGCAGACTTGTAAAAGAACCATTCATAGAAAAATAGAGTTGGAAGAGACCACATGGACCATCTAGTCCAACTTCCTTCCATACAACAAGATTATCTGCAACCTTCTCTCATACAACAAGATTATATGTAACAATGTTAGTATAAAGAACATTTCATGATAATGATGTGCTAACTGTATTGCCTAGTTTGAGGTACACTCCATTCCACAGATTTCAAGATAATTTGCTGAACTAAACTAGCTCATATTTATACAGTTTTGTTTCCAAGCTATATAGGTAGACTATTGTCTTGTTCATCCTGGAGCAGAGCATAATATTGAGAAGTAGATTATATGAATAACCCATCATTTATTTTCCTTAAGTCTTAAACTCACTCTAAATGAATATCTATACAGATAAAAAATAGTACTCATTAAAATAATTATCACAAATGTGTTTATACAGGAAGATATTTTGTCTGAGGACACTTTGCTGCAAGTTAAATCCAGGAATTAAAATATTTAATTTTCAGATTTGGAACAGACATACAAAACAATATTTGAAAAAGGTATAACTTCACACAGTTGCTTGAAAGTGATCTATCTTAAGACCAATATTTGCAATGCATCTTTTATTAACATTACATATTTCAGGTAATGAGCCTTGGAGCTAATTAACTATTTAAGTATATACTACAGCCATGATTAATGGGAAAGCAGACAGCTGAGATCTCATTGATTACATTTTTCCCTCTAAGAGACTTTAAATGGGAAATTGCACTGGCAGTCCAGCTGTGCGTCTTAGAAGACTTTATTTTCATGTTAAGTTCAAACAGTTGTATGGTAATGATGATGCCACTGGCCACTTCATGAAAAGTTGGCATCACACAGTTTCATAATGAATGGGTTAGTATCTTTTTTCCCTCTGCAGCTAAAACTCAATTGCAAGAAGTGCTAAAATATACCATTATTTTACCAATCAAAAACAGATCCTTGCTACTGACATGACTTAACTGTTTCACGCTGGTGATATAGTGGTGGGTCAAATGGGCATGTGGATACTGGATTGGGATTACTTTGAAGTTTTCAGGAAGCTCCAGAATAAGTGCTGCACCATATTAAAGCCTGGAAGCAAAGCTTCTGCTGAGTTAACAGTCAAATGTCATGAAGACTCTCAGCAGCAATTCTAAGATGAGACTGCTTCATTGGCGCATGTAAAACTTTCATTTCCTGAGAGGTTCCAAGGAATTCTCATTTTGCCAAGTGATAGAAGTTATTAACAATATTTTCAGTGGAAAGACAAAAAGTGTAGTTTCCATAATTCCTTTTAGAAATCATGTGTGAGATCACTTTAAACTCTTATAGTTTTCCTATAATTAGTAGGGGTGGTTGATCCATAAAAAATGATTCTAAATTAGCGTGGGGGGGGGGGGGATTTCCCTTGCCGGGCCGTTATAGAAATTATTCCGAAAAATTTTAAATAAATGTCGTAATTGAAACGTAATTACTAACGAATTTTCGTTTTTATTCGTTACGCCAGCTGGGAGGCTAGAATGGAGGGCTTGCTCTCCACTCTACCCCCCCCCCCAGGCCAGAAGCATCTCAGATTAAATTTAATCTGAGATACCTCTCAGCTGGGAAGGCAGGGAGGCTAGAATGGAGGGCTTGCTCTCCTCTCTTCCCTCCCCCCCGAGCTCAGAAGCATCGTGCATTATATTTAATGTGCGATGCCTCTCAGCTGGGGGGAGGGGCAGGGAAGGAAGAAGGGAGAGCAAGCACTCCACTCTTCCCTCCCCCGAGCTCAGAAGCATCGCTGCGATGCCTCTCAGCTGGGGGGGGGCAGGGAGGGAAGAAGGGAGAGCAAGCACTGCACTCCCCCCTGAGCTCAGAAGCATCTCACATTATATTTAAAGTGTGATGCCTCTCCGCTGGGGGGGGGGGGGGTGGGAGGATAGAAGGGAGAGCAAGCACTCCACTCCCCCCTACCCCCCTGAGCTCAGAAGCATCACACATTATATTTAATGTGCGATGCTTCTCAGCTGGGGGGGGGGCAGGGAGGGAAGAAGGGAAACCAAGCACTCCACTCCTCCTTCCCCCCGAACTCAGAAGCATCGCACATTATATTTAATGTGCAATGCCTCTCAGCTGGGGGGGGGGCAGGGAGGGAAGAAGAGAGAGCAAGCACTCAATTCCTCCCTCCCCCTGAGCTCAGAAGCATCGTGCATTATATTTAATGTGCAATGCCTCTCAGCCGGGGGGGGGGGCAGGGAGGGAAGAAGGGAGAGCAAGCACTCCACTCCTCCCTCCCCCCCCGAGCTCAGAAACAATGTGCATTATATTTAATGCATGATGCCTCTCAGCTGGGGGGAGGGCAGGGAGGGAAGTAGGGAGAGCAAGCACTCCACTCCTCCCAGGTTGGATTCTGAGCTGGCAGGGGTGAAGAGAGGTGCCTCCCTTCCCCTCTGCCAGCCCAAATAACCAACCCACGTTCCCTTTGACCCGTGTATCAGATGGCAACAGGAGGTTGGAGGGGGCAGCCTGGCACCCTCCTCTCGCCAACCGAGACCCAAATGGGGGTTATTTTTAACCCGTGTTTGGGTGTCATCTGGCGAGAGGAGATGCTGCCTTCCACTCCCCTCTCGCCAGCTGACAACCAAAGGCGGGTTAAAGATAAGAAAGGGCGAAAATGACCTAATAATATGCCCTTTATGTAAATGGCTGACCCAGTTTCAATTTAGAAAGGTCACTTCCGGGTTGGACAACGAGGGTCGATATAGGGTCAAAATAATTTTATATACGAAAAATTAACGGCAATCAAAGTATTATGACCGGAGATATCCACCCCTAATAATTTGCTTTATGGCAGCAGATGAGCTACACTGCCAGGAACATTTAAAACTAGAGGGGGATTTTTGGAGACATGTCCTCTCCCATGAAATAACACTTCCTTAATGTTACTGTCATTCTATCGGTGAGAAGTCTGATTAAATCCTCAATAAGATTGCCCTGTTTTTATCAAAATATGGCAATAGTGTGAATTTTTTTCCACATTTTGGTGTGTGTCTCCATTTCTCATTCAATAATCTGAAAGAATAGTAAAGGAATCTCATGTAATCATGGTAATATCCTGCACTACTACTTTACATTTCTTTCTGTTGCTGAGTAAGCACTTCCCAGATTGCTAATTTCATAGGATAAGTGGACTAGGGATCTCTCTCTCGGCATTACTTCGCGAACGAAGATTCAGGAAGGACTCATCCCACGCTTTTTACAAGCGCGTTGATGACTAAAAAGGCCAATCTGAGATAGGCAAGTTCGGTTGCAGAAAGCGCAGCAGAAAGTCTCCTTGGGTGATGTTTTTTCCAAGTTGCGGTTCTTTCTGCGTTGTCGTTTCTCTTCGAGACCCATTCGGCGTGTCTTCTCGAAAGAGGCCGCAGCATTGTGGATAGTGCTTCTCCATGCCTCCCGATGTGAGGCCAGGGTGGACCATTGTTGGTGATCAATCTGGCCAAGCCTGAGATGTTGTTTCAGGAGTCCTTATATCTCTTTGGGGGGCGCCTCTCTTGCGCTGACCCGTGGCGAGTTCACCGTAGAGTAGTATCTTTGGGAGGCGGTGGTCCTCCATCCTAGAGACGTGTCCTGCCCAGCGCAGCTGTGTTCTCAATAGCATGGCCTCAATGCTGGTGATCCCTGCTTGCTCAAGGACAGCAACATTCGTCACATAGTCGGTCCAGTGTATATTTAGGATTGTGCGAAGACAGCGCTGATGAAAGCGCCGAGGAGTCGTAGGTGTTGGCGATAGGTGACCCATGTTTCAGACCCATAGAGGAGAATGGACAGTATGATAGCTCTGTACACACTGATTTTGGTGCTTTGTCTCAGGTGCTTGTTGCTCCAGACTCTTTTGTGAAGCCTTCCGAATGCACTATATGCCTTTGATAATCTGTGATCTATCTCTTTGTCAATCTTGGCGTCTGAAGAGATGATGCTTCCCAGGTAGGTGAACTGCTGAACGGACTTAAGCACAGATGTGCCTATGCTGACGTGAGGATGGTGGTGTTCTTCCTGTGGTGCGGGCTGGTAGAGGACTTCTGTTTTCTTCAGGCTGACTTCCAGCCCAAACAGCTCTGCAGCTGTTGCAAAGCAGGATGTGAGAGCGCTGCAGGGCTGCTTCTGAATGGGCGACAAGGGCAGCATCGTCAGCAAAAAGTAGCTCACGGACTAGATAGTTTAGAGTCTTAGTGCGAGCCCTCAGACGGCTTGTTGAACAAGCTACCATCAGTACGATAGCGTATATATATGCCGTCTTCTTCTTGTAGGTCTGCCATAGCCCTTTGGAGCATCATGCTGAAGAAGATTGTAAATAGGGTTGGTGCAAGAACACAACCTTGTTTCACTCCATTAGTTATGAGAAAGGGCTCCGAGAGAGCATCGCCATATCTGACTTGACCGTGCTGGCCCTCATGTAACAGGGCAATCATTTTGAGGAACTTGGGGGGACATCCTAGACGTTCCAGGATCTGCCACAGACCTTTCCTGCTCACAGTGTCGAAGGCTTTGGTGAGGTCGGCAAATGTTACATAGAGTCCTTTGTTCTGCTCTCTACATTTCTCTTGCAGTTGTCTAAGGGCAAAAACCATATCTGTGGTGCTCCTATTTGCTCTGAAGCCGCATTGGCTTTCAGGGAGAAGTTCTTCTGCAATAGCCGGAACTAATCTGTTCATAGAGCTTCCATAAAATGTGAGAGCTCGACCATAGAGAAGGCTGAGCGAAGGAAGATAGATGCTTTTGAACTGTGGTGTTAGAGGAAAGTTCTGGGAGTGCCTTGGTCCATGAGAAGATCCAACCATTCCATACTTCAGGAAATAAAGCCCGGCTGCTCATTGGAAAGAATGATAGTAGAGGCAAAGCTGAAGTACTTTGGTCACATAATGAAAAGATAGGAAAGCTTAGAGAAGACAATTATGCTGGGAGAAAATGGAAGGAAATGGAACAGGGGCCAACCAAGGGCAAGATGGCTGGATGGTATTCTTGAAACGACTGGCTTGACCTTGAAGGAGCTGGGGGTGGTGATGACTGACAGGGAGCTCTGGCGTGGGCTGGTCCATGAGGTCACGAAGAGTCAGAAGTGACTGAATGAATGAACAACAACAAATTGTATTACTTTTCCCAACCTGGGAACAAATAATTACAAATATTCGGTTCATCACTAGACTGGGTAGATGGAATAGAATGGTGACCCAATTTATGTTAACCAATATCAATAATCTGGATGTAACAGCCTAACAATGGGAGTGGGGGGGGGGGTCACAAGAATATATCTGAATTCAAAATATATGTTAATACATCTACACTCCAGTGCACTAGTTACTGTGTTAGAATCTGCATATCTCAGTTAGAACACTAACTTTTCCTCTTATGTCTCTTGTTATTTTATGTATTTATTATACACTAGCTTGGGGACCCGGTGGTGGCCAGGTCATTTGAGAAGTGCAGCAGGATGTAGAGTGGGTCATGGGGGCTCTGTGTGGCAAGTCTGGTCTTGATCCATCATTATTGGGAGTTGCAGTGGTATCATGAAATTACTGAAGGTAGTGGAAGTCCCATCATCTCTGGTCCACCCTCCCCCAAAGTGTAGTAGGATGTAGATTGGGTCATGGGGGCTCTGTGTGCTAAGTTTGGTCTGTATTGGTGAATGGATGAGGGTTGCATTGTTTTTAGGAAGTGAGTGAACGTACTTCAAGTCCCATCATCCGTGGTCCATCTCACACAAAACAGCACCAGGATGTAGAGTGTGTCATGAGGACTCTGTGTGCCAGGTTTGGTGGTGATCAGTCATTGGATTAGGTTTGTAGCAGGCTTGGAAAGTGAGGGAAGGTACTGCAAGTCCCATCATCCATGTTCTGGCCCCCTCCAAAGTTCAGTAGGATGTAGAGTGGGTCATGAGGGCTCTGTGTGCCAGGTTTGGTGTTGATCAGTCATTGGATTAGGTTTGTAGCAGGCTTGGAAAGTGAGGGACGGTACTGCAAGTCCCACCATCCATGTTCTGGCCCCCTCCAAAGTTCAGTAGTATGTAGAGTGCGTCATGAGGGCTCTGTGTGCCAGGTTTGGTGTTGATCAGTCATTGGATTAGGTTTGTAGGAGGCTTGGAAAGTGAGGGAAGGTACTGCAAGTCCCATCATCCATGTTCTGGCCCCCTCCAAAGTTCAGTAGGATGTAGAGTGGGTCACTGGGGCTCTGTGTGCCAAGTGTGGTCTTTCTCGGTGTTTGTTGGTGGCCGCAGTTGTCTGTGGGAACAGAGGGGTGTGAAAGTACTACAAATCCCATCATCCATTGTCAGTCTTCCCCCTAACCTCACGAGGACATGAAGGCAGTCATGGGCATTATGTGTGCCAAGTGTGGTCTTGATCAGTAATTGGATGAGGGTCGCAGCGGACTTGGCAAGTGAGTAGAGGTACTTCAAGTCCCATCATCCATGGTCCACCCTCCTCCGATCTGCACCAGGATGTAGAGTGGGTCATGAGGGCTCTGTGTGGCAGGTTTTGTGTTGATCAGTCAGAGGATTAGGTTTGTAGCAGTCTTGGAAAGTGAGGGAAGGTACTGCAAGTCCCATAATCCATGTTCTGGCCCCCTCCAAATTTCAGTAGTATGTAGAGTGGGTCACTGGGGCTCTGTGTGCCAAGTGTGGTCTTTATCAGTGTTTGTTGGGGGCCACAGTGGTCTGTGGGAACAGAGGTATGTGAAAGTACTACAAATCCCATCATCCATTGTCAGTCCTCCCCCAAACCTCACCTGGACGTGAAGGCAGTCATAGGGGTTATGTATGACAAGTTTGGTCTCGATCAGTGATTGGATGAAGGTTGCAGCGGACTTGGGAAGTGAGTAGAGGTACTTCAAGTCCCATCATCCATGGTCCACCCTCCTCCAAACTGCACCAGGACATAGAGTGGGTCATGAGGGCTCTGTGTGACAGGTTTCGTGTTGATCAGTCACAGGATTAGGTTTGTAGCAGTCTTGGAAAGTGAGGGAAGGTACTGCAAGTCCCATCATCCATGTTCTGGCCCCCTCCAAAGTTCAGTAGTATGTAGAGTGGGTCACTGGGGCTCTGTCTGCCAAGTGTGGTCTTTATCAGTGTTTGTTGGGGGCCACAGTGGTCTGTGGGAACAGAGGGATGTGAAAGTCCCATCATCCCACTACAAATCCCATCATCCATTGTCAGTCCTCCCCCAAACCTCACCTGGACGTGAAGGCAGTCATAGGGGTTATGTATGCCAAGTTTGGTCTCTATCAGTGATTGGATGAGGGTTGCAGCGGACTTGGGAAGTGAGTAGAGGTACTTCAAGTCCCATCATCCATGGTCCACCCTCCTCCAAACTGCACCAGGACATAGAGTGGGTCATGGGGGCTGTGTGTGCTAAGTGTGGTCTGTATTGGTCCTTTTTGGTGGCCTCAGTGGTCTGTGGGAACCAAAGTGTTTGAAAGTACTACAAATCCCATAATCCATGGGTCATGTCCCCCGAACCGCACCAAGACGTAAAGGTGGTTAGGGGGGTTATGTGTACCAAGTTTGGTGCAGGTCCATCACCCGTGCTGGTAGCTGTGGCCTGTGAAAGTGGCTGCCACATATCCGCCCTTCTGCCCTTCCGCCCTCCGCATACACACATACATACAAACATTCCGCTTTATAAAGGTATACAGATATACAGATATACAAATTGGAAAATGTGAGAGATGGTAGTGAATATGCGAGGTAGATGATGAACAGCTCACCAGCACTCTATCCACAAGGTCCAGTTGGGAAAGCAATAAAGTAATGTCTTCTTTTAAGTCATATACTTGTGGTTATTGAAAACTGACCCATCCACGTGAATAAATAAAAGGAAGAGTACTATGTCATATCAGAAAAGTTAAAGTGTATGATTTTCAAAAGCTCTCATCCCACAAACAAGACAAAGTTGCTACTAACTTCCAGAGAGTACAAGCATGGGTAGGTTGCTAACTAAAGCATCTTTTAAAAAAGAAAATGTTCTCATTGAAAAATGGATGAACTAAGGATTATTTACACATGACATTTAAAATTTCTGTGCAGTATCCAAAGAGTAAAGGCTATACAAATGTAAAAATGAAAGATGTTCACAAAAAGACCCAATTTGGGCAACAGTTATCTTTATTGCAAGTGATATTCCAAGGATGAGGTTTCAGCAAAAAGAAACACCTCTCTTTTGTGCACAAAATAGTGCTTCTATTCCATTTGAAGACAGATGAGATCCTCCATGATTAAGTTAAATTTGTTATAATTTAGGTTTGTATGCCATACACAATCCAAAATCATTTAAACATGTCCTGATGTTACTACATTCCAACATATATTGGTGGATCATTTGATTCTTTGGTAACTAGTATTCACTTATTGGCACCCCGTGTGCCAACATTTATGCTCTATTTCAATGTATTACATTAAATCTCCATTGATCATATCATGTTCTGTCAGCTTCTATTAGCTTATACTTGAACTGCAGGATAACAAGGTGGGTGACTGCAGAAGATTGGCAATGCAATCGGAAAAAAGAGACGGCTGAGATTATATACCTGCACAAATCACAAGTAATCTAACTAGCTCTAAACTAGTCCAAAACTTCTATGAAATGCTTGTTGAAACATATTACCTGAGTTCATTATGAAAATGAATAAAAATATAGTTTGAATATGCAAAAAAAAATCCTTCTATTTTTTTATTCCCATGTATGGGCATATTGCTAGCATTTCCAGCTTTCATTCCTCAGGATGACAGGAGAAATCCTAAGTCCAGAGTACTGACTGAAAATAAACACTTTCATCCCAACTGTTTAGTATTGACTCCTATGGTCCTTTTACACAATTATAGCTGTCAATCAGTCAGTCAGTCAGTCAGTCAGTAGCCTTTATTTCGGTCAACAAACCATCGGCTAAGTCAGGTGAAAATAGAACCATAGAATACAACATTTAAGAAATTAATAACATTGCATTTGGGTTATGATTAATAAGAACAAGTGTCACAGTTCGCTATCGGTTGAATGACTGTCTTTATCATTTAAAACAGGAACTGATTGCCAATTAATAGTAAGTGTTCTGAGTACTCTTTGTTACACTCTTAGTGTTTACAGGTTATTAATGAAGCACTTATGCTTTTTGCCGCTGCAAAGAGAAATTTGGCCACCTGTTCCGTTACCCTTTTGTCAAGATCAGACAGTAAATAAGTACAGTACCAATTTAGGGTTCTTCCTGGCCATTTGGTGAGTAGAGGGGATATTAACCTTAGTCTATCATCCCTGTAAATTGTGCAAATAAAAGTACATGTATTACAGTTTCTATTTCACCCTCCCCGCAAGGGCAAACTCTGTGTTCATAATCAGTCCCTTTGTATCTACCTTCTAGTATGGCTGATTTGAGGGCATTAAATCTGCCCCAACTGAAAGCAAGACGAAATTTTGGGATATTTAAATTTTCTAAGTATTTGGCACATCCCAAAGGATTAAATGTTAGGCCTAAATTTAGTGGAGAGCATGTGGAGCATGCCAGAGTCATTGAGGCCTGTTTGTCTATGTCACTGATTCGTTCTGCTAAGGTCTGCATTGTCTTTTTATGCTCAAGACTGCTCAGAATGTTCTCTGAGAGGCCCATCTGCCTAAGTTTCTGATTTAATGCTTTGATTCGGTGGGATATAAAGAGGTCTTCTTGAATCAAATATGTATAGCCCGCTTCCGGCCCTTTGTACAGGATGACAGGAGAAATCCTAAGTCCAGAGTACTGACTGAAAATAAACACTTTCATCCCAACTGTTTAGTATTGACTCCTATGGTCTTTTTACACAATTATAGCTGTCAATGTGCAATTTAGAGACAGAGAGATTTCGATTTTTCATTCAGTGTGTGACTCTGGTGCAATTGACCAAACTACAAACCCCAATATTGTAGGCTTGTTTGATGAAGAAAAAAAATGGTTCAAAACTTGTTTCAGATGTAGGGGGCGCTGGTGATTTGATTTAGAAGTGATTTCCAAAATTTTCCCCAAAAAGTCGGAATTTTCCGAAATTTCCGAATCACTTCGTTAATGGCGGCCACGATTGTGCAATACGTGAAAAACTGCAAACGGGACAGGCAAAACTTTGGGAATTCCCTTTCCCTTATTTTTAGATCGCTACTGACAAAACTTGCTACAGTAGTAGAAAACATTCTCCTCTTCAGCATACTAACTTTCAACATGTTTAGAAGATCCCTGGGTTCTTGACAATTTTAAAGTAAATACAGTAATCTAATAAAGAATATTACAAGAAGAAATGTGCTGCCTCCATGAGATTTCTAGTTTCCAAAAGGACAATGTGTAACCCCAAGCAGAGAAAGGGGGCTCCAAAGTAGTTTTCCAAGGAAATTATTAGATTAGATTTCTAGTTTCCGAAAGTACAATGTGAAACCCAAAGCAGACAAAGGGGACTCCAAAGTGGTATTTTGTGGTTTCCCAAGGAAATAAGTAGATTAGGAGATTTCTAGTTTCCAAAAGTATAATGTGTAACCCAAAGCAGAGAAAGGGGCCTCCAAAGTGGTACTTTGTGTTTCCCCAAGGAAATTATTAGCAGATTATAGAAGATTTCTTGTTCCCAAAAGTACAACGTGTAACCACAGAGAAAGAGGGCTCCAAAGTTGCATGGTGTCATTTCCCAAGGGAATTATTAGATTAGGAGATTTCTAGTTTCCAAAAGTACAATGTGAAACCCAAAGCAGAAAAAGGGGGCTCCAAAGTGGTATGGTGTGGTTCCGCAAGGAAATTATTAGCAGAAAATGGGCTTTTCAAAGTCCAAAAGGACTTTCTGGGATCCCAAAATCCAAAGGGGATTGAGGTCTGTTAAAGTCACTGCTTCAAAAAGGAAAATTGGCAGTGCCAGGCAAGAGAAGAACACTTCTCCCAGCTGCCCTGCTCTGCCCTTCTTCCCTTCCCACACACAAGGAAGCTTCACAGGCAAGGGGCCTGCTTCCAGCCAGTTTTCCCAATTTGTTCGCAAACCTGTTGTTCCCTTGCACAGTGGTGGCATGGCACCTTTCCCACCCAAGCTGCCTAGTCCCTTCCCATTCGCGTCCCTGGCTCGCAATGAGCCCATGAGGCACTCATAGGCCTTTTTAAAGGACAATGGCTGCTGTGCCAAAACCCTGCCCCTCCCCACATGGTTTCTCCTCATTGGCTGGAGGCAAGCATCCCAGCATGCAAGCAGCTGCTTGCCTCCAAATGCTGGGTCTTCTCTGATTCACTTCCTGAGTTGAAACAAAGATGGCGACAGTTACTTCGAAAGGGCAAGGATACTTCTGGGTTCCCAAATCACTTCGAATTTGCTTCAAAAAGGAATTTGATCCAAATTTAATCCGAATTACGAAGATTCCAACTGGAACGAACCATGCCTATTGCATAGGATGTTGTTATGGCAATTGACATGGAATCATAGCACTATAGACACCCTTTCACACTGTATAGTGTGAAAGCGTCTCTGCTTCTACAGAATTTAGAGTAGCTTCTGTAATCTCTGGTACGTACTGGGGTTCAGTGGCAAGGACTACAGAGAAAAATAGGAATACTGAACTGCCTGTTTCCAGCGTCTCCAAAGCAGAGATTTGCAACCCCGTCTCACAATTATTAGCACTTGACCCATCCAGATTCCCAGAAGTACCTTTATTAGGAAAAAAGTGAATTGTTTCTCTTGGAAGTCACTGAGAGATAAAATTTACCCTTTAAACAGATTTCAAGCACGTTCATATATACACACCCTGACACTAGGAACGTTAACTTTTCCACTAAGTTTACACTACTCAAAAGCTTTACTGCCACTGCAAAGAAGTCTTCAAAAGTCACAACAATTTCATAGTATATTTGCAATTTGGGACTCATTATGTCCAAAATTCAGATGGTTGTGGTCGACCGTGTCAAACGCTGCCGTGAGGTCCAATAACACGAGCAGCGCAGACCCGCCTTGGTCAAGCTGGCAGCAGAGTTGGTCTGTGATGGAGACCAGGACCGTCTCTGTCCCGTGCCCCGAACGGAAGCCAGACTGGAAGGGGTCTAGCCATGTTGCGTCATATAAGAAGGACTGCAACTGCTCCATTGCTGCCCTCTCAACTACCTTCCCCAGGTATGAAAGATTCGACATTGGTCGTTAGTTGGAGGGAACCGCAGGGTCTAATGTCGGTTTTTTCAGCAATGGAGCTACCACCGCCTCTTTTAAGCACTCTGGAAACACTCCTTGCTCAAGGGAGGTATTGACGATGTTCAACAGAGGCCCACGTAACCCCTCCAGGCAAGATCTAACAAGCCGGAGGGCCACAGGTCGAGGGAGCAGGTGGTAGGCCTGGTTGCAGCCACAATCTTATCGACAGCATCTGCGTCCAGTGGCCTAAACCGGTCGAAGGTGGGCCCAGCGGAGGGCCACAGAGTCTCAAGCTCCCTTACTCTATCAACTGTGGCAGGGAGGTCCCGGCGAAGGCTCAGAATCTTGTCTGCAAAGGAGCTCTGGAAAGCACTGGCAGTGAGGGCCTGATCATCGTTTTTTGGGACGGTAGGGACAGTCGTCAGTGACCGAATTACTTTAAACAATTGAGCCGGGCGTGAGTCAGCAGACGCTATCTGGGCGGCGTAGTAGGTGTTTTTTGCCGCCTTGACAGCATGCTCATAAGCTTTTTTAAATAGCTTATAAGCTGATAGTGAGCCTCCGTCACGGAGTTCCCTCCACACGCTCTCTAGCCGTCTCTTTTCCTGCTTCATCGACCTCAGATCCTTGGTATACCAAGGAGATCGGTGCTTGCGGGGCCGTAGAGGGCGCCTAGGAGCAATCTCATCGAGAGCTTTGGAGAGTGAGGTGTTCCAAGATAGTACTTGCTCATCGAATGAGACGCTGACAGACTCCAGGTCCCTCAGAGCATTCAGGAACCTTTTGGGTTCCATAAGTCTCTTCGGGCAAACCCAAATTCGTTCGGCACCCTTGCATGGAGGGGGCGGTTGCTCAACCCAGATCGTCAGAGCGCAGTGGTCCGACCATGGAACCTCTATTACGGAGGCTAGGTCCACTTGAACCCCTGCATTGAAAACCAAATCCAGGGTGTGTCCAGCCAAATGTGTGAGCCCTGAGTTGCAGAGTGAGAGGCCTAATGTCGCCATGGTCAAAATTAGGTCTGCGGCTGCTGACGGAACGGAGGCTGTGTCAGCATGGACATTGAAGTCCCCCAGGACAGTCATCCTAGGGAACCTCAATGCCCACTCTGACAGAGTCTCTAGCAGCTGCGCCAGGCTTTCTGCCGGTGCGCTAGGCGCACGGTACACCAGCAGGACGGCCAGGCTCTCTTGGGAATCCCACACCAGGCCGACACTCTCAAGCCCAAAAGTGGTCAGTGCAGGGATCGCTCTGAGGTATAATCCAACTCAGGAGAGTATTGCCACCCGTCCCCTGTCCCCCGTTCCTATTCTGGTGAGTAGCCACGTAGTCTGGAGGGACAATTTCTTGGAGGCAGGTGTTATCACTGTCCTGGAGCCATGTTTCAGTTATGCAGAACAGGTCGGCTCTCATGTCCTCACAGCACTCCTTAATCGTGGCAGTCTTTTTCCGAATAGATCTAGCGTTGACTAGCACCAGAGTGGAAGGGGAGATAGCTGGAAGTCTGTCTTCAATGTACCTAGGGATAGGACGCAGGTCAGAGCCAGGTCTGGTCGTGCCCTGACTAGGCCTGGTTCTTGCATTCGGCCTGTGCCTACCATACTTTCCCTGCCCTGAGATAACCGGTATACTCAATGGACTCCAAGTCATCCTCTGAGGGAAGTCAGGAGATTCAGTTTCTGGCAAACCCCATGAAAAGGGGATGCATCCGGGGAGCCCCTGTTATCCCTTGAAGAGTTCTCTGCCTGGTGATTATTCTCAGCTTTTTTGAGAGGTTGGTTTTGTGAAACCGAGGGAGAGGACACCTCGCTGCCGGACCTGGGGAGAGGTGTGCTAGAGTTTTCCTCTAACCTCTTAGGTCAGTTCTTAGCCCTTCCATGGGTAGCAGAGGCCCGAGAGTTCTTCCTCCGTCCAAAACCCACCCCCCAGAAGGTGCGTGACCTAAAGCTCCTTCTTCTCCGCCTGTTACCCTTCCCACGGAGCTATTGCCTTTCGGTCTCATAGAGTCCAGGGAAGATATCACTGGTGGGTTAGGGGCAGGCAGTTTGCTCTCTGAGCTGCCCGCAGTCATCTCAATGTCAGTGCCAGTTATAACTGAATATCCTCCTGACCGAGTGTCCACAGAGTCCGTGGCTGAAGAGTCTAAACTGCCACTGTTGACGGGTACACCAGGTAGGACATTTGCTGGTAAATAGTCAACAGTTGGTGTTATGTTATTGACTAGGCATGCTTCTTCCCGCACTGGGTGCTGGGTGGGGGAGGGGAAGGCTGGAGGGGAGGGGAGCTGATGGCATAGGTTCCTTCCCATAGCACGCTTCTGGCCCCGCCTGCGTTTAGCCTGGCTCATCCTGCTCTTACGTTTGGGACCACCAGGGGGAGACGAGAGGGGCTGGGGCCTAATCGCCACCATGGTGTCCGTAGAGATGGGCGCCATACTGGCAAGGCCAGCCAGCGCCCCCTCTGGTGGTAGCAGTTGTCCCTGGCGCCGAGGGCGCCCCTCTGAGATCTTAGCCAGCACCTCCGATATATTTAGTAGCTCTGCAGGGCTTCCAGGATGTTCAAAGGGTCCCATAGCCTCCCGTTGTAAAAGTTCACAGGCAGTGGCGGAAGTAGCTCCATCCAATTGAATAGGCAAGGGGGGAGGAGCTAAAGACGCTGAGCTGTCCTGGCTCGGCGCCATATTGGCTCTCCCGACCAACTCCCTCCCCACCAGGCCCACTTGCTGTTTCCTGATCAGAAAATGCCTGCTCTTTTGGACAAAGAAAACAGCAATTATCATGCAGGTAAATATTTCTTTGTTGTATAACTATTTTCCACATAAACTATTGTCTTTTCTGGGAAAAAATGCATGTTTTGTCCAAAACAGTCATATGCAAATGTTGTCAAAAAACATTCCAAACTGTGAAAAGTCCACAATTTTTCTTATCAAGGCTTCTCAACCTTGTCTTTGTCAATTTTTGAATGTTTTGAAATATTCTTTCTAACCCTATTACACACACTCTCACTGCTCAACAAGAAAAGCAACTCTTCAAGTAGACTTTTGACTGCATCGATTTTTGCTTAAGTCTGACATTTTGACTGCATCTGATACAGTAGTTTACCAGAGCTTATGCTACCACTATCTTTATTTCTGTTACTTTCAAATGTTCTATAAGATCATTTACTATATAATTCATAAGCTAGGTCTGTGTTAAAGTGCAAGTCCAGCTCTATTTCACAGGGTAACTCCTCACTCAACATTTGGCATGGTGTCTGAGGGGCCCCTTCTATGGCCTTGGGCCCTTTGGGTGACAATGGATCTGTGTTGGATAGATCTTTTTCTAAAGAACAACTTAAGACCTTTGTAGATTGTGGGACTTCTTTTACTTAGAATCAAATAACGATTCAGCAGCAGTTCCAATCTCTTAATAATTTCCAATTGCTCTTGCTCAAGGAAAACTGGAAAAGAATATTTGAAATTATTTGCCAAAATAAGATTTTGTGTTTCTGTTGCATACTCTTTTAAACTTCGCAAACTCAGCTGAGGACATTTTGTTCTACAATGTTATTGTAAAACACACAGATTGGAAAGATACCTTTTGTTGTTAATTTGGCTCTCAAGTACAGAAGCCTGAATAGAAATGTAGGGCCATTCCAGACAGCCTCATAATCTGAGATAAAGAAGTGGGGCAAAAAAATAAGGTACATGAAAGCCCCCGTTAGCCAAAAAGACTCGGCTGCTGTGATACCCTATCAGTTAAGGCTTTGGCTGCCTCCTGCAAGACTCGTTTGCGTACATTCAGCAGCTGAATCGCCAAATTGGCAGAATCCAAGACACCAAAACAATATTATGCATACCCCTATTGCATACTGACAAACTTCATTAGGAGTAAGCACCAATTGAGTAGTTTCCTATTTCATGGAGACTCCTTAAAGAGAACTTGAGTACTCAAGGCTGCTTTGCAGATAGTCTGCTTTGACAGTATTTTCTATTCCTGTTGCTTTATGATTGAATCAATTTTTCAGTTGAGTATCCTTAGCACCTTGTAAATGTGCTCAACTCTTATGGCAATTAGTTGTAGTGTATTGGAGCAGTCTAGCTGATTCAACAGCCCGGTAGCCTTCATACCTTTTTCCTTGTTCTTTCTAGTGTTGTTTGACTCTTCTATATTATTTGTATTTCCACTAGGTTGTTTGGTCACCTTATCTTCATCATATTTTCACTTTCGATATCATTTTCAACTCATGATGAGAAGTGGTTTATAATGGAAACTTGAATGTTATAAAAATCAGCAATTTTCAGTTGTTTGGCTGTTGGGAGAGTATTTTCCTCCACATCTTTCTGATGTTTTCTTTACCCCATATTCAACCATTTAAACACTTCTTATCTACAATACAGGATATTTAAAGTGTCTAATTGTTTTCAGCAGGAGAGGAAAACATTTGGGTATATATTAAAAGAAATTTATCTGGCCTTGAATGGAGCTCCTCACAGCATGACTTTTTTATCTCGCTTTCTCTCTCTGCACTCCAAACCAAACAGTCAAGATATAACACCATCCTTTCCCATAAAATACCCAGGAATCCATGGTAATTCCTTATCTTTCAATAATAATGGTGTTTTCAAAAGCTTCTTTTTGACAGTTAGGCCATTCAAGGGCAACAGAAGGAATTCATAAGTAAAACTCTGGCAGTCCAAATCTCAGAAATATCAGAGGTTGAAAAACTTAGACTATAACCCCCAAGTTAAAAACAATCCTTCTAAACACAA
The DNA here is from genome assembly GCA_030556195.1 of Anolis apletophallus. Lineage (NCBI taxonomy): Eukaryota > Metazoa > Chordata > Lepidosauria > Squamata > Anolidae > Anolis > Anolis apletophallus. The sequence continues at coordinate 119,673,354 of JARBWK010000004.1, read as the reverse complement.
TAAAAGCAGAAATAGGAAAAACTTGTTTTTTCCCAAACTTTTCAGTTGCTGAGACTGGAAAATATAATTTCCAGCCAATATATTGATCATTTGCTATTGTTGTAATTTATGTTGTTCCTATTCTTATTCGAATAACACAATCAAGGGATTTATTGTCTCACATCTCTGTGATATGTTCCTTGTGGCACCACAAGAGACTATCCTTGGATCGTGTTTTATTTCCTGACCTGGAACTCCTTTCAGCTAAGGGCCTAATGAAACTATATCTAGTATCTCTCTAGGGAATGGCTGCTGCAGGGCACTTTCACTTAATCCCTTCTTTCAAATATTTGTTTAGTATTAGGTCTCCTGCACATCTGGTAGGGTAGGTGGGATTATCACTGAGGCAGCTACATGCTGAAATGTATTCCTGCTTTTACTATGGCTGATAGGGATTCTTCTATTGCTGCCTTCAAAAAATCTATTCTTGAAAAATCATAATATTGTTTGCAAATTGAGGAATGTAAGACAGAGCTTGACATTCATTATGACTGCAGGAGCACCATAAGGAATAACAAGAACTTAGATTCGCCTGAACTGCTCTCCTTAAAATGATGCTCCTTTGATAACCCTCTCTAAATGCTTCTTCCTCTATCCTTTGAGATATTTACAGGGTTTGAGCTTCAAACAGTTTTCCAGCACCTTAAAACCGGTGTCTTTAAAATAAGGTTAAAGGTGCCCTTTAAAGATTCTCAGAATTACTTCACAGTTTTAGGAAATGGGAGAAAGTAGTTTCTTGACCATTTGCCCTGCAGGAAACAGCTGCCCGTGTTCTCCATATAGAAGGTTGACTGTTTGTTCCTTTCAAGCTAAAATATTGAATAAACAGTGGCAAAGAGTCTGAGAAGGTTTACTATGGTTGCCTCCCACTAGCTTTAATCACAAAGCACTGTGGACAAGAGAGGGCAAAGTACTTACAAACGGTAAAGAACCACAGTTCCCACTTAGTATAAGATAAAGTCAAAATGAGCTCTTAATGATCAAAGCATCAATGAAAATAAAATAAAATGTGACTGGGTTAGGATTAGCTAAGCGTGCATATGGCTAGTAAGAGAAACATGGACGGACACACTCAGAGCCCTTCTACACTACCATATAATCCAGATTATCAAATCTGAGAACCCACATTATCTGCTTTGAACTGGATTATATGAGTCCACACTGTCATATAATCCAGTTCAAGCAGATAATCTGGATTTTATATGGCAGTGTAGAAGGGACCTCCATTTGGAGGAAAGTTAATCCATACTGACAGTCTCAGAGCAGAGACACACACATTCCTCTGTATGTGCTTAGGAAGTGCACAAGAAAAGTCACATCATCATTTTCTCTTCATTGCTTTCTGCCATGCTGTACTGATCACTTCTCTGTTTATTATGAATAAATAAAATGTAGATAGTCAAGAGTAACTGTTGGGTTTGGAATGAGGAAGTGGGAAAGTCAAGTAAATCCATCAAGCTATTATTTTGACTACTTGTCACAATTTTATGATATTGCTTCATGACATGATTCAAGTGCTCCACATCCCTAGAGCACCATGAAATCTGTGTCTGTTGTAAATTAAATAACACTTTACTACACAACAGATATTCACAGGAAAAATAAGTCTAGAAGAAGAAGAAGAATTCTGATATTTTAAATTCTTCATAGAATACTTGAGATCTACAAATGTTTCAGATGTTCCAATTGATCTATTTGATCAATGACATCCAATCATTCAAGTATATTGTAGCCCATGGATGTTTAAATTGAAATAAACAAGCGGGCTTTCAACATGCCATGTTGTTTGATTCTTTACAGCTATTTTGTTTGTTTGTTTGTTTGTTTGTTTCATTACAAACCCTAGTAAATCGTTTTTCTATTTTTTTGTATTTGGTTTACCATTTGGCATGCCTTGTTAACACTCTGTTGGTAGGAGGACTTCCACACCTGAAATTGGAAGAGGGTTACCCAGTCACAAAATGGAATGAAGTTACAGCTGTTGGCATGGTATTGGACACAGATTTAGTAAGCTGATCTGTGTAAATGAGTAACCTGGAGCATCTGATGGATTTACTTGACTTTTGGGGCTCTGACCAAAAAGATGCCATGAAAACAGCAGCTGAGGATCCATTTGGGCATATTGTCCTTGAGCAGGGAGTTCCCCTATATGCCTTGAATGGGGATACAAATGAAGGATTCAAAATCTCTTGCCTCACTGTCACCTCACTGTCACCAGAAAAGATTGCAGTGTCCCCCTTTCACCAACCCATTAATGCTGCAATTGTAACCAGAATTGGTACGGAATCCCTTACAATCAGATGTCCTGTCTCCAGTCTAAAATATACACCCTGCTAAGGATATATAGTGTCTCCAGGAAAAAATAATTTATATTCTTCTAGGAAAAATTAAGCATCCAATAAGGTGGTTTTTGGTTACCATCACGAAGTTACTTACTTCTTTGCTGGTAATTACTCTAACCTTGCCAACTTTTGCTAGATACACTGCACCCCACCAACATTACCAATCTTGCAGGCCAAACCAAAACAATGTAGATTAATGAAGACTGCATCTAAATCATGTTTGGCAGCCAGAATAAGGTTCAAGCTTTTCTGAGTTATCAAATTGTCACCTCCAAATTAAATGTGGATAGTAGGGTTGGGTTTTCGGATGAAGAAATTAAATTAGTTCGTATTAGATCTGTTCAAAATGCTAATTTTGAGCTTTTACGCACCTCCCTGGTGAACCCGGAAGTAGACTTTGATTTACGCTCCTTGAGGCCAGCAATTTGCATAATTATTGTAATTAATTCTTAATTATTGTACTTACACACCTTCTCCCTGTCTTCTCCCCCTCGGTTCCTTCCTGCCTTCATTCATCTTCTTGCCCTGTTTCTTTTTCCTGCATTTCTATGGGGAATTGGAAGGGACGCTGCTGCTAGGCATTCTGGGAAGTGTAGTCTCCTCCCTCTCCCTCCTCTCTCTCCTTCCCTTCCATCACTGCCGATGTTCCAGAAGGGCCCTGGCTCGAGGGAAGAGAGCAGAGGCAGCCGAGGCTCGGAGGGACTGGGAAGGGCAGGCCCCACCCCCAAGGAGACCCAAACTTCCTGGTGGACGGAGCTGCGCTGAGGCGAGCATGGGAGAATTGCAGGAAGAGAGAGAGAAAGAGAGAGGAGGGGAGAATTGAAAGAAGAGGAGGGGGAGAGAAAGAGAGAAGATGTAGAGGAAATGAGGAATAAAGGAAAGGAGGGAGAGAGGAGGAGGGAAGGCAGAGAGAAAGAAGGGAGGAGGGAGGGAGGAAGGGAGAGGAGGAGGAGGAGAGAGAAAAAGATGCCCACGAGGTGAGGGAGAACAAAATAAACGTGTATGGGGCGAGGAAGAAGGAGGGAAAGGTTTGCAGGCAGCAAGAGCAGAGGAAAGAAGAGTAAAGCACAGCTGGGTTGCTGTGTGGGAGGGTCCAGCAGAGAAGGAAAGCCTCCGCTTCTGCAAACGCCCCCGAGTCCTGGGAGATGGCCGTGGCATGAAGGAAAATCCCAGCAGCTCCCAATTTCAAAGGTCTGTCCCCCCCCCCCAAGAGGCCCCAGTATTCTATATTGCTCATGATAGTTCTCTGTGCCAAGTTTAGTTCAATTCCATTGCTGCTGGGAGTTCAGAGTGCTCTTTGATTGCAGAGAACTATAAATCCCAAGATCTCCCAATTTCAAAGGTCTGATTCCCCCCAGAGGCCCCCAGTATTCTCTATTGCTCATGACAGTTCTCTGTGCCAACTTTGGCTCAATTCCATTGTTGGTGGAGTTCAAAATTCTCTTTGGTTATAGGTGAACTATAAACCCCAGCAGCTACAACTCCCAAATGATAAAATCAACCCCCCACAACTCCAACAGTGTTCAACTTTGGGTATATTAAGTATTTGTGCCAAATTTGGTCCAGATCCAGGATTGTTTGGGTTCAGAGTGCTTTCCAAATGTAGGTGAACTATATCTCCCCTAAATCACTGTCAATTCCTCCCAAAGCCCTCCAGTATTTTCAGTTTGTCATGCCTGTTCTGTGTGCCAATTTTGGTTCAATTCAATCACTGGTGGAGTTAACAATGCTCTTTGATTGTAAGTGAACTATAAATCCCAGCAACTACAACTTCCAAATGTCAAGGTCTATTTTCCCCAAACTCCATCTGTGTTGTTCACATTTGGGCATATTGAGTATTCATGCAAAGTTTGGTCCTCTCCTGATCCAACATTGTTTGAGTCCAGACTGCTCTCTGGATGTAGGTGAACTACAACTCCAACACTCAAGGTCAATGCCCACCAAACCGTTCCAGTATTGCCACAAATACACATATTAAAATGTATTTCCATAAAAGTTACATATTAAAATGTATTTCTATTATTATTATTATTATTATTTGAAACACAACAATATGCATTTCTATATGCTATAAATCTTTTGCTCCAGTGAATTGCACTCCAAGGTGAAGGGAAATGTTGCCCCTTGATTTCCCTGTGCTTAAAACAGTGTCAGTCCTGTTTCCCTGCTTTGGACAATTTAGAACCAATTACAAAATTTTGTAAGTAATAACATATCAATTAAGTTTTTTTGTAATTTTTTTGTAATTCATTACATTAAGCATCAAAAAAAATATCACCCCCATTTGTTTTTAGAACCACATTTTTTGGGTTCTAAACCAACCCTATGGATAGCATACAATCTGCCAAAAAATGACAGGTTGAAGCAAATACCAGCACATTTGGTCCTTCAAACAAAGAGAAACTTAGATGTGGCTGGGTTATGTGTCCATTTTGGTCTGTGTGATCTTTTTCTTCTTGTTGCCTGCATGGTTTGAGGTGGCATGGCCCTGTTGCATACTGGCTTCCTGAATGTTGTGGTGTGTTCCAGCTGCTAACCCCCCCCCCCCACACACACACAATAGTATTTCAATGGTCTTAGAGATAACTTGAAAAATGGCAGCTCCTCCTCATGCTTTTCCTCCTCCTGTCTTGCTCATCAACTGTGTAGCTGCCAGTTTTTTGATATCATACTACCATCTGCACTGTTTGCTGACTCTTTGTCTACTGGGCTTTTTCTTACACCCCCTTGGCATGACAGGCCCTATGCAGTAATGGGTGGTTCTTCCTGCTATGACAAAACACTTTCTTATTGGGAGGCAAAACTTCCTCTCTCAAGACAACTCTTCACTCCAAATTGTTGTTCATACTCTACTATTTTCTCAGGCTTATGACCCAAAATGGCCCACAATTTTAAAAACAATATAATTGAAAATATACAAAAGGAAATTGAATTAAATGTAATAACATTATTAAAACAAATTTATTATAAAATATTGTGGAAACTTGGTTAACAAACAGTAAAGGCAAACTACGCATTGTATTCAGTGTCAGGCCTAAGCTTTTGCCTACAGTTACAAGATTCATAAAAGGTCTTACATAGAAACTGACCTTAAACCGACCAGTCTGTTCATTGGTTCATTGATCATGCATCCCAGTTCTTTGTTCTCATGCCTGTCTATCATAAGAGGGTCGATTTCTGAGACCACCTTAGGTATAAACAGTATTTTATTGATCCCTCAGTTCTTTGATCCCCTAGTCATATGTTTGAGCAAATGGTCTGCCTCTAAACTCTGTATGTTACACAACATAACACAGCAGTTGCATGCCCCATGTTAGGCGTGGGAAAGAGCCTTCTCTGTGGTGGCCCCTCGGCTCTGGAACTCTCTTCCTAGGGAGATAAGACAGTCTCCCATTCTCTCCATTTTCTGCAAGGTATTAAAAACTTGGTTGTTCTGTTGTGCTTTTGACTTGGCGGTTCACTTGAGAATGATCCCGATCTTATCTAAGTTCCGGCACTTTAGTTGGCCCCTTCCCTGTACTTATGACACTTTAATTGGCCAAAGCCATTATCCTGGCAACCCAGCCCTTTGACTATGCCACTTTCTGTTGCTTCTCCCAAGGAATTATTTCACTTTCTCTGAGCCTGAACCCAGTTTCAAATTGGCCAGCCAGGGTTTTGTTTTTATGATGTCAATTGAATTTTTATTATTATTATTTGTTTTTATTGATTGTTTTTACTGTGTCTGTTTTATTTGTAATCCTTGGGCTTGTCCCTCTGTAAGCTGTCCCAAGTCCCTTCGGGGAGATGGAGGCTGGGTATAAAAATAAAGTTATTATTATAGGCATTCATGGAATGACTTCTAAGGAGTCTTTTCTTCTGAGTGGTACATGCCAGAAAGTTTGCATGCTGGGATAGGTTCAGCAAAAGTAGTACCTCTCACAATGGTTTGGACTATGTACTCCTCATCCATCGCTGGCAAGGAAGCACAGCCAGGTAAGGCACGTTGGAAGCACACTTCCCCATCTGGCAAAATTTTAACCCCCACCTTTCTGGGGCCTCCATTCCCACTGGTCCTGCAGGGTCTTATGTGTTGTTATGGCAACATCTAGGGACTGCCCTGAAAAGACCTCTCATCAGATGTACTGGAAGCAGATGGGATGAATTTCAATGAAGTGGCTGGTTTGAGCAAAAAGAATGCATTCTCTTCCCACTGACTGAGTGGAACATTTACTAGGAAGATTCCATACTTCATCAGTCTCTGTTTCAAGACTCACTTGCTTATGAAGAAATAAGAAAAAGTAGAATGATTAATTTAGGCGTGAATGTGTAATTTTGTTGTTGTCCCTCAGTTTTGGTACTATTTTTTATTATTTCAATGTGGATGTTGAATTGTTTTGTGGGACTTGAGTGACTTTGGTTACTTTGATCTTTGTCCAGCACCATGTGCCAATGAATGCTTGCCGATTTGTTGTAAACTGCCCTGAGTCCCCACTGAGATGTAGAGTGGGCTATAAACAAAGTTTTATTTTTACTTTTATTATTACATACACTGTTATTCGGTTGTGATAGTGTGACACATGAGGTGGTGTACTTGCACAATGTAGCATTGTGATGAAAGTAGAGAAGGGTGAACTTGCCATTTAATGATATGATAATTCCCAAGAAATTGATGTCTGCTTTGACATCATTCTAATTCTAGGTTCACATAGGCATAACATTGCCTTGGGATAGTATTAAATGGTTTCTGAAATGAGTTACTGCTACATTTATGTTGCATATACATTTGGCCTTGCAATCTTTTTTCTACCTTTCCATGGCCTCGTTGGGAATTTCATAGTTTGTGATTTTAAATGTGGCCTGATGTAAATGTGAAATGGTTTCAGAAAAGTAATGAGATGCTTGCCTTGCCTTAGTCTACTCTGAATTTGTATCTATAATTCCCATAAAATTGTCATCATGCAACTAGTATGGGGGAGGAAAGGAAATTTGGCATTTGACTTGACCCAGAGTCCGGTATAATCAGAGTACTAATTGCAAGCTATCAGATTTTTTAGTCCTAAGGTATTCCCAAAGTTATCTCTTGACTTATGGTGACATTAGAGAACTGACACTTTGTTAGATCTGTAATAGGAAACAAAACATAAATATCAACTCTGTTTATCATCTCCACAGTATGAGATAAAGTATACTGTACATAAAATCAGTTCCCAAGTTATGAACAAGATAGATTATATAGGTTTGCTCTTAAGTTTTCTCTGTAGTAGCCCCCATGCTTTGGAATGCTTTACCAGACAACGTCCGGCCTCTTAGGGAGCTTTTGACATCCCAAAGAGCCTGTAAAACAACCCTGTTTCGACAGGCCTTCAATACTGAATGCCCAAGAATCCCATGCCACAGTAGCATGGCTGTTAAACTGCAACTGGGGGTGATTGTTCTGTTGTTTCATTGTTTTACTGTTTTAAATCGTTGTTCTTACTGATTTTTCTGTAAATCTTGTTGCCCACCCATCCCCCAAAATAAAGAGACAACACAACAATTTATTGGGTTCAAATTGGGCAACATTTATTTAACTGTTACCTATTTAAATCACCTCTACTTAACTCAAAGGGTGTCAGGAATATGGCAACCAATACAATCGAATTTCCGGGAGAAACACCAGGATTGCCTGATTAACCAACCAGGACAACCTATTAAGGGAAATGAGTAAGAGGTCCATTCTCCAGAACCTGAGAAGAGCCTCTTCACATTCCAGGGCCATTTACTCTACCTCACCCAACAACCAGAACTTTAATGTGAGTACTTAACCAACTGCTCCTCACCCTTGAAGGGGGTGCCTAGGGTGTACACCAATTATGGAATTTCCCTCACTATTCACTGCTAAACCTAGTTAACAAATCCATCACCCCCTTTAGCCCCTACACAGCAAAGGGGGTAGGCAAAAACCCGCCCATGCTTAACCGCAGCATGGGAGGTAAAATTCCATACCCAGCTCCTATTGCAACCGTTCCAAATACTGATAATGGGCGGGAGTGGTGGGAAGGCAGTCAGGCACAGAATGGCCTGACAGGGCGGGCCTTGCTAAAGGCCACACCCCCGCCTCAGAAGGTTCCAGAGGAACCTAAACTCTTCCATCGGAGTCGGGGAGGGGGGAATTCCTCTCATCCCAGCTTGCTGGGATGAAAGGGTGTTATGTTGTAAACCGCCCCAAGCCTCCGGGACGGAGCGGTATATAAGCAAATAATAAATAAATAAATAAATAAAGTTGTTTCTGTGATAATTGGATTTTTTTAAAAAATAGCTTGTTGTGGAAACAAAGATTGGTGATGAAGCTTCCGTTGAGACACCTTTTCACCATGATAACTTCCAGGAGTGATTTTTTCATCCTAGGGATAGATTTCTCTCACTTCCTGTTGTCTCATCCTAATTCTTAACCATGAGTCTTTGGAAGTCAGATATTTGTAACTCGGGGACTGCCTATATATTTAATCTTATCCAATTTAAACTATCTGAAAAGAAGGAAATCTCAAGTGCATAAGTAGTTTCCCAATATTTCAATAGCAGAGGACTCTCACTCAAATAGAGCAAAACATTAGTAAAAATCAAGAGATACTGAGCATAGTTTGACAGGGTTTTTTTTGTTGTTGTTGATAAACTTAATCTGATTAGTTTCATTCCCAAAAGACAAAATGTACTGGTAATTATTCAGAAAAGATTGTAGTTTTATTACATTAACTTAAGCTTCTACATTGTATATTTTTATTAGTTTTGTAACTTTTTATATTAACATATGTTTACATTTGCCTACTGCATTGACTATGTTTTATTTAATTATATTTCCCATTCAACCTTATTTTGAAAGTTAATTATCAATAAGGGTGTGACCTTATTTTTCTGGAGAAGAAGATTTTTTATTTATCAATGGCTTTGTCTTTTTCATCCTAGTAACAGCAACAACCTTGACATTATGTCTTCCTAAAGTATTTGACAATGGTACCAAAAAACAAGCAATCAAAAATCATGGGGGTTTTTTTACTAAGTTTTTCATTTCTTGTTCTTTTGTTGTTGTTAATTAGAAATGGAACTTTAAAAACTTATATAAAAGTTGCAGAAAGACTAACTATTTTCCTTGAATAATGTGAGCCATTTTAGGCACATATAGTGCTATTAATATAAGTACTGTAGTTGACAAGTGGCATTTTAGAGATATAATCCAAGAGTATCAATTTAAGCAGAAAAAATATTTAATGTGTAAAATCATATATAATAATGTCAGGGGGAAATACTATAACTTTACATGAAACTACAATTTTCATGAAAATGTTGAATGCAATTAATTTTTTTAGGAAATTAGATTTTTTATTACTGCTGTGTATTAATCATTACAATCACTGCTAAACATAATGTTTTCACACTGTCGTTTTTATCCCACTCTGTTCCTGTGCCAGAGACCCCAGATTAAAAAAATGTTCTTTGACAAAATTCAAGAGAGACAAAAGGTCAAAGAATCAAATGACTGAATATTTGCCCCTTCCTCAAGCAGTGTATAAATACATCTTCTATATTATACTATACATTTGGGGGACCTAACCTACGTTTCTTTGTGAAATTATCATGCTGAATCTGGGGAAGGAAAAAGGGGAGCCATTTAAAAGCATTCAATTATGCCACTTCTCTCCTTTAAAGTACAAATTATGCATAATTTTGCCACATTATCTAATATTTGAATGAATTACATCCATTAATCATTTTGATCACCATGTACTCATTAATAAATAACCAATTTCCAGAAAACCATTAGTATATTTGATCATCTCTGTGTACATGCAGCTTAGCATAACAGCTTCAATCCTATGAGAGTGAGTCAAAAATTATACAGACTCTGTAGAACTTTTTAATCAACTTTCAGAAAAGACAAATACAGCATTTTTGACATAGTTCTTTGTTTTTTTAATATACTTTGTCCATCTGTCAATACACTTTGTAATCCTTTATCAAAACATGCGCCTGATGTTTAGGTAATTGTATTTTAATGTATTTTAATTGTTGAAGGGTTCTGGGGTCTTATATGTCACACACTGACATCATATTGTTACTGTGTGGGCATTGAATTGTGCCTTACTGTAAGCCGCTCTGAGTCCCCCTTGGGGGTTGAGAAGAGCGGGGTAAAATCCTGAAATAAATAAATAAAAACATGTCTTAGACTGAGCTGTGAACCATAAATGCCTCTATCTTTACCTCTTCATCAGACATGAATCTTCATCCTCATAGGGCTTCTTTTAAGGGAAAAACAGGTGATAGTCCAATGTGGCAATATTATATAGGGACTATAGGGAGGAGGTTTTAACACATCTAAATGACATTTTGGGAGAGTCGGCAGTATGGGCAGTGGTGTGTAAACATGCATTGGCATGCAACAACCCAACACCCTTGGATACTAGTCCTCTGCATTTTATCTGAATTTTAGGCCTTAGCTCTTCAGTGAGCATATCACTGTAATGAGCACTGTTGATTGTTGATTGTTGAACCTTTTCCCCAACAATGTTCCAGTATTGCCCTTATTTTATGCAAATCACAAGGGGGAAAGCCATTTTTAATTTCACCACAGTTGCAAATAAACAAATGTAACACTTTCAAAACTGCATAGCAATAACTTCATATAGAAAGTATGAACAACAGAACTTTTAATATAACTGTCAGAGTGTGGATATTTTTTGACTCACCCTTGTAGTAATCTAAAAATGATTCAGCTGTGAGCTGTATTTGAAATTTAGCAAACCTAAGTGAACATGAGTTTGAAATCTGTAGGAATGGGAAAAAAACTTTTTCCCATTTAAAAAGTATGTTTAAATGCTAATTATGCAAAGAATACCCAATTTGCAAATAGAATTTTTTTGAAGATTTACTTTCAGTCGGAAGATAATTAGTGCTACCTTCAAGAAGAAATGTAGTGAAGAATTACACAGACAAAAACTTGTGCCACACCTTCAATCCTTTCAAAACTTTTTAAGATCCAGATTTCTATGCTAGTTTATCCCCTCGTCTCTTGGTGCTGCTGCTAAATGCCATGTCACTCAATAATATGATAATCACCGTTCAGATTTTATTGCAGAATAATGGGGCAAAATGGTATGTGTTTACAGTGACATAGGTAAATGGACATCACTGAGCGAATTTATACCACCTTTATCCATCTGAATTACAACAAGATGTAGGATTTGTGGTTCAGTGATTCCTGCATCTGACAATTAGGTTGTTAGCTTGTTCTGGATAGGATTGCTTTCTCCCTTGAAGGAGCAGGTACATGCATTGGAATGATTTTATCACTGGAAAACCAGGCAGATTACTCAGAGTGCTCAGTATCAGCTTCGAAGTCTTCCCCAGTTGAACCCTTACCTGATCAGAATTTATTTATTTATTTACTTCATTTCTATACTGCAATTTCTCAGCCCTTGGGCGACTCAATCAGTAGAGCACACACTGGTGATTTCTGAAATAGATTCTAGTCCAAATGAAGCTGAGTAATGAAAATAGAAATAATCTCATCATTTCAACTATGAATATCATAACACAAGTGATTTTCAAGGGTGTTTTTGTGTGTTAGTAAGACTTAAATCCATCTTTGTTTAGTAGCTTCTGTGCCTTAACCTTGTTATGATCCCAAATTGATCATCCATTCCAGGATCAATAGACACATTGCATATAAAACTTTACTAATTTGACATGCAGTGACCTATTTGGATGTCAACAGATGGATTCAAATTGTAGCAAGGACTGAGTTCTTCTTGACATTTAGAAGCAGAGTGATATTAACATCTGCAGTCTCTGATGTATGCTTGACAGCTCATCTCAGTAAAGAATACACAAAATTGTATAGGCATGTTTACTTCTCTTTTTTCACTTTTTAAAACAATATGTACTGCTGGGAATATTTTGTCCCAGGAAGACTCGAATTGAGAAAAAGATTTGGCTGCCACCTTTTATATTCAGGGGAAAATAATTGCATTGTTTTAGCCATTTCTAATGGTTTCGATTAGAAGTATAATTTGTCCCTGAAATGTGCTTTAGAGCATGTTATAAGAATTTCAGCTTAAGTTTCTGCAATATATTTGGCAATGATGCCACACTATTGATTCACATATCTGTGTTAACAATGGACAATTTTCTTTAGCGTGAAATATATTTTCCAAGGAAGCATGAACAAACAAATAAAATTGGTTTCATTTCATCATTTTCCCCCAGGAGTCATCCTTTTCTTGGCTAGTATTGTTTATGTTTTAAATCAAAGGAAGATTTTTCCTTTTTTCACACATTACCAGTTTGGCAGGTGAATTTAGTATATAAAATTTATTTCTTCGTCAATGTGAATTGGTTAGAATTCATGATATAAAAGGAAGTTACCAATATCCCATGATGGGCGACATTGACACTGACCACTTAAATCAATGTATAAATGCCACACAGGGCTGATTGGGTTAAGCCAGGGCAAGGCTACCTCAAGGCTGAATCTACACTGCTCTATAATCCAGCTTTAGAATGTATATTATCTACATAAATCTGGATTATATCAGTCTACACTGCCCTATACTAGTCTAGATCAATGTATTTAATCCACACTCTGAAATTGGATTATATGGCAGTATATAATGAGCCTACAGGAGAAAGCCTGAACCCAAACCAGGATTTTGATTCCCCCCCCCCCACTGATTTGGGGGCAGTTAAAGCAATTGGACTGCTTCCCAAGAAAACTTAACTACAACTTTATTCACTGCCATCCCATGTTCCCCAGTTGCCTGGAGTCACAGGATGACACTTCTCATCCTCTCCCCATGTTATGGCGAGTTCCAGCTAGGACACCCCCCCCCTATATTCTTCCACTGGCACACCAAGGGTGATGGGAGAGGAAAGCAAATCTTTCACACCTCCTAGTTCCCTTACTATGGTGGCACTCTGTCTGACATCAGCTAGAGTGCCAAGGACTCTACCATGTCATAGGTGTGGGCTGCAATGGCACAGAGAGTCTAGAAGAACCCTAAGGTGGCTGCCCAGTATCACAAAACCATGTAAGGACTCTCTCCCATCTCCAAGGTGACTCAGAAAGTACCCATCAAAACTCCATGCATATCTGATCTAGCATCTGGGACAACAGATCAGGCCCACATTTTGGGTCAGGATAGAAGTATGCATAGTTAGCAGGACTAAAGAATTGAAACTAAAACTATGAAGGTGAAGAGGCAGAGCAATGTATGGAACTAGTGGAATGGAGCCAAAGTAGGTCTTTTATCTTGTTTCCAAATGTATCAATATGAGAAATCACGTTTGTTTAAAACATAATGATCTACAAGTTTATGAAATATTCCCTGCCATTTTCAGTTGAAGTTCTCACATTTGCAAAAAGAAAAAAGAAAGAAAAGAAAGAAACAAACATTTTCACCCTGAAAATTGTAGTTTCACGAACTTCTGATACTGTTGTCATTTTTTTCATTGCTCTTTTAATGACTCGAGCCCTTTCAAGTCACATTAATCACAGACATATTTTTTCCAAGTCCTTTGCTACACAAAAGAAACAGGTCATATATTTGTTTAGTGGCATTTTTGTACAAGTTACAGATGCCTTTCTGAAAACAAAAGTACTCCATGTCGGAGACAAGAGGTCTTATGGCTGCCAATATGTGTGTGGTTGGGAAATGTGAAAAAGCAAAGCGCTGTATTTAAGGACAGTGTGATATTGACAACTGAAGCTGTTTTTCTTCTCTGACACTGCTTCATTCTTCCTCTGTCCTGGTGTGTTTAAAGTAGGCCTGAATTTCAGCAATGCTATTGTATTTAAAGCTAGCAACTCTGGCTAGATTTTCATGTTGCACAAAATGTAACACTTAAGCCTGCACCTTACTTGCACACATTAGGAACTAAGCTTTATTGATATGAATGGTACTGATACCTAGGTAAACACATTTATGATTGCAAAGCATATGTGAATCGAGAGTTGCAGTTTTAGAGACTGAATTACATAAATCTTTCGCCAGACACATGATCCAACTTTAATTCAACATATCATTTTATTACTCTTGGAGATTATATAAATGGCCTTCCTGAAATATCTTGTGCTGTGAGGACATGTCTATTGTTTCTCCCAGAGAAGCTGTAGAGGGTTATATACATGCAAGGAAGATAAACTGGGATTTCTTTCTACTTTGCTGCCAAGGTTCTTTGCTAATTGGTGGCAATGTGCTTGATGTTGGCAGGCTGCCAAATATCCTCCCAGCAACTGTTGCATTCATGTGGCTGGACGGAGGCCCAGCACACCAGAAATTGAAAGGGAAACAGTACCACATACAGTTAGAAGTGATTTCTCCCATGGCGATTCATGGCCAAGCATTTAATATCCTGTCTGACCCTCACAGTGGTTAATCCAATGTATTTTGGTTTGAAGAGACGTTGAACATGAACAGAGGAAAAGTAATATTTCCAATTCTGTCTTTAAGCTTTGTTCAATTACACATTTACTATATTATTCAGATGAATTACAGTTGTCCAGTGTTTAATTTTAAGATTGCAAATTTTCTGGCTAATATACAAGAGGCACAACAATTGACAGTTTCAGCATAACTGAGAATAAACTGGCTCTATTGCCACTTTATTATTGCTAACTGAATCAGCCAAATGTCCTTCCTCCCCACCCTCCAGTTTAGTCCTAAATCCTGTACCACAGTGGATGAGATAATGCCTTAAGACCCGGGGTCAAAAGCTACAACGAGCCCTATGAATGTAGCATCCATCCATAGATCAGCCCCCTCACTCCTGACCTTCAGGAAAAAAACGTACGACATGGCTTTGGGACCAAGCCTTGGACCAGTAATTGGAGCAGTGCAATGAGTGACCACAAATTAATGTGATTTCCAATTGGAACAGCCCTAGACTATGGTTTGGATTGCATGATTTTAACAGATGTTTTAATAATGTTTTAATTGCTTGAATAGGAGCCCCCAGTAATGCAATGCATGAAACCCATGTGTCGGCAGGACTGAAGACCAACAGGTTGGAGGTTCAAATCTGGGAGAGTGTGGATGAGCTCCCTCTGTTAGCTCCAGCTCCCCATGTGGGGACATGAGTGAAGCCTCCCACAAGGATGGTAAAACATCAAAACATCTGAGTGTCCCCTGGGCAACATCCTTGCAGACAGTCAACTCTCTCACACCAGAAGCGACTTGCAGTTTCTCAAGTCACTCTTGACACAAAAAATGCTTAGATTTTAATTGTATTTGTTTTTATGGAGATATATGGGTGTGGCGTTGAATTGTTGCTAGTTTTGAGGCCGCTCTGAGTCCCCTTCATGATGAGAAGGGCAGGGTACAAATGTGGTGGTAAATAAATGTTGTCTAACAGGGCAGGAAATGAGAGGAGGGCAGGTAGCACCAGGAAATCATGATTAGTTGGGGTCACCTTTTAGGGCCCTTCCACACAGCCCTATATCTCAGACTACCAATGCAGAAAATCTCACATTATCTGAGTGTGGACTTAGATAACCCAGTTCAAAGCAGATATTGTGGGATTTTCTGCCTTGATATTCTGGGATATAGGGTTGTGTGGAAGGGCCCTTAATTTAATGGTAGCTTTATCCCTGTTCTATATGATTATGTAGTAGACAATGACATAAAGTTAGACTTACCGTACTTCTTCACAAAATGGCACAAGTTCCCACCATATTCATTATTTAGAGCAGTGGTTCTCCAAGTGTGCTTCGGGGAGTCCTTGAGGCTCCACAAAGCACACTGAGGGACTCTACGGTTCTCATCTCCTCCCCCTCCAAGCTTTCCCTCCTCTTGCCTGCTCCTCCCTCTCCCTGCCTCCCTTGCCACCAAAGCCTTTTTCCGGGTGTGCTTTGTGCTTTTCCTGCATAGTAGAAGGGAGTTGAACTGAATGGCCACTGGTGTTGCTCCTATTAATACTATTGTTGTTGTTGTTGTTGACACAAAAACACAGCATGTCACAGCAAACAAGTTATATATGCTGGATTTCGTATCACAAAATCACAAGTTGAACACTTCCCAATTGTCTAGGACTGTGTGATGTGTTTTCAAATAATGCACACAGATCCTAGTAAGGTGGCCTTTTGCAGTTGACAGATCATGATTTTGTCAATGTTCATGGTTTCCAAATGCTGGCTGAGGTTTTTTGGCATGGCACCCAGTGTGCCGATGACTACGGGGGCCGCCTGTACTGGTTTAAGACAGAGCCTTTGCAATTCGATTTTGAGGTCTTGATAATGGCTGAATTTTTCTGTTGTTTTTCCTCAATGTGGCTGCCCCCTGGAATGGTGACATCAATAATCCAAACTTTTTTTTCTTTTCCACAATCGTGATGTCTGGTGTATTGTGTTCCAAAACTTTGCCAGTCTGGATTTGAAAGTCCCACAGGATTTTTGCATGTTCATTTTCCACTCCCTTTGAAGGTTTATGATCCCATCAGTTCTTTACTGCTGGCAGGTGGTACTTGTGACATAAGTTCCAGTGAATCATTTGGGCCACAGAGTTGTGCCTTTGTTTGTAGTCCGTCTGTGCGATTTTCTTGCTGATAGTAGTCAGTAGTTTAAATATAGTGGGTTGACATGTTATCAGCCTGTAGTTTCCTGGTACTGCTCCTTTTGCTGGATACGCTTGTATCAGTTATGTTCTCCCAGTTGTTAACCATTCACTGATATGGGTTGGCCATCTGTTGGGGGTCCTTTGATTGTGCTTTTCCTGCAAGGCAGAAGGGGGTTGGACTGGATGGCCACTGGAGTCTGCCACTGAAATACTGTTAAGTTTATGTTGGTCAAAAGTTTTCCCATGCTTGATATATAAACATTAGATATAATATATAATATATAATTGGGGGGGGGGCTCCAAAAGAAACTTTTGATTTAAAAATGGCCCTGTGACTAAAAAAGCTTGTGAACCCCTGATTTAGAGTTATAAGTTTTATTTTGTTTTTAAATGACTTTCTGATTAACTGAGCAATTTATTTTGTTGAAATTCTTATCTCACTTATGGACTCACCACCAAAGCTCTACCCTTGGAAGACAATCAAACTTATGTGGGTATTTGGGGGGGGGGGGGCATAAAAATGGAGGACCTGGAAAACAGCCTTGAGGACTCATTCAGCTCAAAATTTCCATTTCACTCACTTCTGATGTGTATCATAAGATGTGAATTTATGTCCTTCCAACCTTGTGATACATGAAGAGAGGATTGCACTAAAAGATCCTTGTTTGTGGCAAGATGAAACCCACAGCCAAAGAAAAACAACACCAAAGTGCCAGCTGCAATAGTCTGAACTTAAAGAAGAATACAATTCAAAAACTGTCACCTTCAATCCAGGCTTTATCTTTTCAGTTGCTGGAATGTCTAGAAGAAAACCATGTAATTTGTGTTCAGCGGCTTTAGTAAATGGAAAATCTCAGGCATAACATCCTTTTAGAGGTTGATTTGGAAATAAAGAACTTTTGCAGTGTCATAGCAAGCTATGGTGGCTTTATTATTATCATACATATTCTTCAGGCATGCAATAAATCAATTGTGTTGTCTTGGGGCTTATTGTATCAATATCAGAGCTTTTAGCCTCAATTCAATAAAGGGCTATACATATGTTTAAATGGATGAATAACATTTGAGAGCTAGTGTGCCATTCATTTATCATTTCATTTTTATATAGGAGCATGCCTTCAGTGCTCAAAAAGCTAATTCACACTTTGTGAATTCACTGGATGCAATATAATTACATTTGTATAACTCATCCCTGTACACAGATGCTACTTAATTGAAGACACCTTAATGGCAGTAACATGGTAAATCAAATGGTGGCAATATGGCTGTGAGGGCAGACTATAGCTGAATGGGTAGGTGACTGCTAGCTCCAACTTCAGTTTCCAGCTAAATGTGAATAGCATTGTCATTGACTCCTCTCATTAAATTTCTGCCCACAATACTCAAGAGTCTGTAGCATCATTCACAGGATTGCTATCCGTGGGCATTCATAGACCTTGGCAAGTCTCACTCACGGCTGCTGCCCACCTTGGCTGCCATTATAGGAATTTTACAGCCTGGTACCTGGTGGCTACAGAAAATCACAGGCCTGAAATGAAAAAAAACCAACAACAGTATTTTTCAATATTGTAGTAGTTCTTTTAATGTATCCTACATAAATTAAACACAATAAAATATCACATCACATGATTTTTTCCATGAAATTCATTACTAATTTCAATATTAATTTCATTTATTCACAATTTAGAACATAAAAATGTCAAAGCAAGTTGTGAAAAAATGTCAGTATATATGATAAAGCAAATCTGAGGTCATTTTTGGATTTAAAGCACCAAGTTCCTGTAAAACCAGTATATTTAAAATATATTTGCTACCATTTTGATGTACCGTGAGTGAGATGAGTGAGTGAGTTAGGGCACATTTATATGGACTGAGAAATTATTCAGCTCAGTCATGGATTCTGTTCTAATGTTTACACAAGACTTCTCCTGAACGGTGTCAGTAGAGTTGTCACTGTACAGTGAGGCCAAATCATTTCAGACATGTTGGACTGTCAGTCTAACATATGTCATTGTTCATTGACTTAATGTCAGCTCCAGAGCTCCAGAGAGCTTGTGGCCATTGCTCAATGTCCTTTTAGACTCTGAAACAGAGGTTTGATGGCTATCTATAGGGAATGATATGATAGTGTGCTCCTGCATGGCAGGGACTCGGACGGGATGGCCCTGATGGTCTCTTCTAACTCTTCAATTCTATGAACTAGACTGGATAGTTTCAAATTGGGTCTTGGAGATCCTGATATGCCCCAATATTGCTGTGTTGTAGGATGGGGGTTTCTGAACCTGTTTGGTGGACTGATACATGGACTACTGCCAGACTTCAGATATATTGCCTGAAATTATGGACTGTTATTTTCAACGTCTTACATCGACTGGGCCTTCAGGAGTAAAACATGGAATGCATTTATTTTTGAATAGGGCTCTTCCATGTCTTTTGCTGTGGGTCTGGGTCAATTTTGAGTTTTATGTGCTAAAGTTGTGTTGCCTATAAAGAAATATACCTGTCTTCTCCAGTTCGATTGGTTGTTCATGTTTCTAATCTATACATTTTTCCATTTTCCAGATTATATTTGAAGATGAGCTAGATTCTGATTTGTAGCCATATTATAATTTATTGGGTGACATGCCAGGCCCCAAAATGTAGGGGTTCAACTGGAGTTGAATGACCGGGCCCCAGTACATTGTATAAGGACAGTCTCTTTTTTTGTATGGTTTGTTATCGCTGGGATTTTCCACATAGCCATGTAACCAGAATGTCAAGGCAGAATAACCCACAATATTTGCCTTCAACTGGTTTATTTGAGTCCACACTGCTATATATCCCAGTTCAAAGCAAATAATGTGGGATTTTATTCAGCTGTGTGGAAGGGGCCTCTGCTGTTTAGAGAGTGCATATTTTTGTTATTTGCCTGGGTAGGAATCACTCTGGTATGTTGTAGTACCTTTCACTTGGTTTTGTGTTTTCCAAATTATATGAACTGACATCAATGAATGGATTGTAGCAAGTATGAAATGTCTAGAAATCTCTGTGTATGTGAATCTTTACTCAATGTAAAACTACAGTGCCCAAGGAAGAGTGAATTTCTTTTAGTTACACATCTTGTACTAACCTTTGGAACTATGACAGAACTAAACAGAAAAGAGTAAAGGGATGGGAATGACAAATGGCATGACTGAGTGCTAAAAGTTTATTCAAATATCCGATGACACAAATCAATATTTGCCAGACTTCTAATATTTGTTTTTCAAAGTAAAATGAATTAATATTGGCTCACAGTATTACATTCACATCTCTATGAAGTGAGCTTATTTTTAAAAACATTCTTGGTTTTTGTCCTTAGTTATTCTGGTTCAATTGAAAACTTTTCATCTTTTATAAATTTTGAGCAATTTTGATTTGTTTTATATTTTGAGAACAACAGACATGTAAAATGATTATTTAAACTCCCCAAACCATAATAGCTGAAGAAGATAAAACAAAATAAATCATGTTACTAGAAATACATGTTCATTCAAAGAGACTTCCCAAATAAATCTAATTCCAGTTATTAGTCCCTCTGAATCAGTAATGTTGTCTTATCATTAAGCAATTTATTGAATAGATCTGTTCCAATCGGGGTTATCAACTGAATTTGGAAGTACTATTAGGTATGATTGTATAAAAAGGAGAGGTGTGGATGTCAATGTAAAGTCTCATTCTATTATTATGATTCATCAGAGGATATGCTTTGATAATCATTTTGATATCAATATAATTATTATTGCTAATAAGAAGTTTGGTCTTTCTTGGGAGTAACTTTTTCTTGAAATCAGTTTCTTGTGGAAAGTGCCCTTCTTTTTCCCTAGGATTCTCTTTCTTGGTATGCTATAGCAGGGGTTCTCAAACCTTTTTAGCCATGGAGCCCTCTTTGAAGCAAAAGTTTCTCATGGAGCCCCAATAAATGTTTTTACATTATATTATGTATTACATATTATACATAATGCATATATATATATATATATATATATATATATATATCAGGCCTGTGCAATCAATGAAATAATTGTTTCAATACTCATTGCTAAATTGGGGGGGGGCGGTTGGTTCTAAACTGTTTCTAAAATATTGTAAGGGGTCCATATCATAACCATGACTATATAGAGAAATTTTAGTTACTTCCTCATTATGTAATTCTAAAGCAGTTTTGGTACTTTCTGTGGAGGAGAAAGGTCAGAGAGTGATGCTGCACACATGTAGAGCTTTGAAAAGTGGGTTTCTGTGCCAAGAATCAGGCAGGCACTTGCTCCGTGAATGTAACACTGTGATTGGTACTTCTAATCAATGCTGTGACTTGTTAAAATACACCCCGTGCCTAGCGTGAGATAACGTAGGCTTAGATTGGTCTAACAGTACAGGATGTGCTATTTGGTGACGTTAGTGCCAAAGGGAGAAGAACTGCGCATGTACAGAGGGATTCTGCCCCATCCGCTGCTGGCAAGGAAAGGCAGAAAGTGAAATGTTGCTAATCGGGTACATGAGCGTCCCAGCCACTGATATGTACTGTGAGAAAGA